>OU744280.1:32875000-33562500 GCA_916610125.1 Cheilosia vulpina
AGGAAATTGATAAACGTCAAGAAAATAGCTGTCGTTTGTTTTCTTTCGTGGAGACGATAAAATCTGTTCGTTTTCAAGGTTACCAAGCAAGAAGAGTGAAACCGTTGAAGAAAATGTGATCGCTTTCTTTCGTTTTTGATGTAACAAGCCGTTAACGTTTAAACGTTATCGCCTTACAGAATGCCGGCCCAGGTGTGAGCTGTCCAACAGATTTTTAGCATAGACTAACCAAACTAGACAGTCGACTGAGAGCAGAAACGGTACTTCTGCCTACAAGCTGCCTTGCCTGCATAAGATTGCATAAGTATTCGTGCATGTACAAATCAAAGGAGCGCCATTGATGCCACACGCATACTTATGCAATTTGTTGCAGGGACTTCATGTCATTCGGGCGGCCATTATTATTGTGGGAAATGAAGTGTGTGCGACTGTGTTCGGCATAATTTGTGCCCATTAGTTATGCGGAGTTCACATCACAGTTCATTTTAAGAATTTTAAAGTTTTTGTAATTGGTGGTATCAAATGGAATTCCTGTAATAATTTCGTTACAATGCCAAATAAATTTGTATAATAATTATTTGTCAATATCTAGCAGAAATCCATCTCATAATATTAATCAGAGAAAAATTAACTAACACGGTTTTTTCACTTTTGTTAAATGAGAATTTGTAACTTCAGGTGGATATTTAAAGAAAATACACATTTTTCCGTTGATTTTAATGCTTTAACTTTCGAAGCCATAATGAAAAAAATATATTTTAAGACATTTTACGAAAACGTTTTTTTTTTGTATGTCGTGGGGAAAATATTTTTTTTAATTTTAGTTTTTTTTTTATAATCTGTAATTAGTACGTAAAATGTATATTTGCACAATAATATAATTATGGAAGTATGCATTTGTTAAATTTAAAAAAAAAAAATTTTTTTTATATTATTCCTATCTTATTCTAAAATTTGTATGCGCTTTGCTTTGTCTAGTAAAGATTGCTCTTTATTTTACTCGTAACGAAAAAAAAATGTTTTGATCACTTTTCGTATTCCAAAAACTCAAATAGTCCACTTGTTAATTAATAATAAGGTTTATGAAGAAATCTGTGCATATTTCAAAACACATTGTTTTAAAATCTGTAAAAGAATTATGTCTATGGAAAACGAAATAAAGCGTGCGAATACCAACAATTAACAAAACAATTTGAATTCTTACACAAAATCTGAAATCAAATTGCCGAACCCACAAAAATACAACATTATATTATATTATATTATATTGTCTTTTTGTTTTGCATTCCGATAATCATATTTTTTTTGGTTTTAAAATAAGAATAGCATTTGCATTCTTACTGTTCCTAATTAACATTATTCAACAATGTTAAGTGTTATTTCGTACAAATATGGTGTTTAATAAACGAATTGAAAACATTCACCCTAATAGAAATTTATACAATATTCATGAACATTTACTAAAATTCGATTTTGTCTAGTGGAAGCTTGGGTTAACCTGCATGTTGCTGACTCATTTTTGGAACAACCCCCACGAATTTCATTTATGCATTTTGCTGTCAAACATAGAATTCATACAAACAAATTTAAAAATAAACTGAAATGTGAATGAATGAACACCTTTTACTGGCGAAGATGGATAGAGGACGAATTAAGCTTTCTAAAAAACCATACTCAACATTTACTTTTTTTACATTTATTGTTATAGATTCATTTAAAAAATTGTTTGTTATTGAAATAGTGCTAATCGGGTGGGTGCACTGAAAGTCGACTGTCTAGTTTGGTTAGTCTATGATTTTTATTCTCTTTGCGACGACTCTCAAAAAAGGCTTGGAAAGGACCCAAACTAATATCAAATTTATTTTTTAACTAAGCATGCATTTGTTATTTGCAAACTATTAAAAAAGGAAAACTAATCAAACAGCAAGCACTAGCGGTTAAACAAGATGAAGCAGAGAAAAGCGCTAACGATTTCATTTCATTAAAATATTCGAAATATATATATTTCAAGTGTTAAGAATTAAAAATTCAATATTTTTCAATATTGTGTATACATTTGTACAATTTGTGTTTGATAGACTTATAAAACGCTTGCTTTAATGTATTTCAACGAATAGTCAAAAAATATCTACAATTTACTAAAATTAGTTTATAATTACAAACGCTCAGGCGTATTTAAATTCGCTCCTATTACGAAATTCCATACCGCCATTTTGTATGGCTTGGCAACACTCCTCTTCAAAATGACATTAAGGGAGGATTTATTTAACATGGGTTTCTCAACATTAACGCTACAGTTAGCGATATTCTGGCAACTATATTTGTTTATTGATAAAGAGATTTTGGAAAGTGTAGAGTAAACTGCCAGACTAAAGTTGATTATTTTTGGTTGAAGCCCGATTGTCACTTGTGACTTGTGAGTTACGACTGGTTTTGAATTTTGTAACCTGCCCCATAGGAGATCACAAATTCGATTGTTTTTGTGAGCCTCACAAGTTGTGAGTGTACTGCCAGAGTATGAAAACCTCACAAAATAAATTTCGCCTCACTTTGTGAGGGTTGTGTGACTTGTGGGCATCACTGGGGTTTACCAGTAACACGTATATAACCAGCATAGAGCAAACACTAATAAACAACACATGCCATAGTTTCACCAATCACGGTTGAAGCACGTGAGTTCAACTGGTTTGACGTCTGTAGACTTAAGTTATCTTTCCGTGGAATAAACCCAAGGCATGAATCGCAATTTTAAAGTAGGCGGCGTTATCCGCTTGGCCCGGCCTTTTCCTATGAATATTATCACAAAGTAGAACGTTTATGTATGTGTTACGATGTTGTAAGTCTGCCGTCAGATTTACATTTAACAGATGCACAGAAAAGGTATGAGAGAGGTTGAAGCTTTTGGCGCAAACTATCATCCACCTTAGGAAATAAACAATACATGTCCTGACTGGGGAACAAATTCTTTCTATGAGAAACGAAATAAGAATGTTTGACTTACCTCAGTGTAGACAAAGACAGAAATTGATAATTACCTAAATGCAGCCATGGAATTGTAGCAGTTTGTAACGACTGCGTCTTAGTACACAAAACACAAAACTATACTCAAACATTCTATCCATGTATAAGATTATTTGCAATATTTGTTTATTAACTTTTAAATCACTACTAAGCTAGAATTGGCAATGAAAAGCTTCCACTGGTTGTTACGCTAATGTTTTCACAACAAATCTCGTGCAGATGGAAAAACTTTTCAGTTTGGAATTAAGTTAAGTATAAGTAATTTGTGTTGAACACCCACTACAAATATTACCCGTTAGTAATTATAACAAAGGCCGACTAAGAGAACTTCGAAGAGTTGACGTCTGGCTATCATCAGTCTGACAATTTCAGTCCAACAACAATGCTAGCAGTACAGTCGACTTAATAAATTAAAGGAAACAACAAAACGAGGCTAAATACACTTTAAAGCACAAACAAGGAGCAGAAACGAGACAGATAAGTATGAGTACGAGTAACGCTGATAAGACTTTTCGTAACGAATTCGCAGCAAAAGCGCAGCCAGAGATCTCTCATCAATCACTCGTGTGTGTGAAATGTAGCGAAAGTCGCGGACTATTGACCCATGGGAAAGTCAGAAAACTGTTCCACCACGGCGATGGTAGACTAAAACAATTCAGAATCGGCCCAGTCGATATAAAAGTAAGCCTAGTCGGGTTCAGCCGAGACTGTACTCAATGTGCTTTCGTATATGGGGGGTTGAAAAGAGGGCCGTGTGAGAAATTTTTTTTTGTTTTGCTTGTGAGTTTTGCAAAAGTTTTTTTTCGTTTTGAGTTTTGCTTTTGTTTTTGTGCTATGTTATCATAAGGGTATTAACAATTCACATTTGACTGTGCAGATGGTTAGTAGGTGGGGTTTTGTGTCAGAACATACATAGACTGTGTAGAAAGACTTAGAGTTGACGACACTTTGGACGGATTTTTTTTGGGGCACGTTTCACTGTTATCAGTGGGCCAACAACTGTCGAGTTGCTGTGTCGCCTGCGCGATAAAGTCATTATCATAGGGTTAAACATTGTTTTTGTTTAGCAGTCACGTAGAGAGCTGATGGAAAAGCTATTTTCAAAGTCTATTCGACATAGAACCACCATCATCAGGTGTTTGGACTCACGTGACTTTCCACACATGCAAAAGTGGATTTTTATGTTATGATAGTATGCATGTTATCTGAGTTATTATTTAAGCATTTCGGTTGGAATTGTAGTAAGCAGGCCCTGCGATTTTTTTGCTCTTTCATGAAAAATCATATTTTCAGGAAATTTGTGTTGGGTAGGCCTCTGCCGATTAGGCGAAGTGAAAAGTTTTGTCAGAAAACGGTTGCCTTTTTGACAATTATTTGATTTAATAGCGTATATTTAGACTTATTATAATTTAGACCCGATGAATGGTCTAATCCATTAGAAAAAAAAATTGCATGACTTTTCAATTGGTATAGGTATACTAAAAAAAAGTTCAGAACCAATCTATACATATAATAGAACTGAAGCCGTTTTCATCTGTTAACGGTTGGCGTGAAAACTGCTGCACAGATTTCGATGAAACTTATTTTGAAATGTCCCTTAAGATTCTGAGAAGGACATTGGCTGTTCCTTTTATTGTCATGCCTATTTTTTGGAAGCGTTTTTGACCAAAAAGTGTTTTTTTTTCTGACTTTACCACCTTTTAATCGCCATAACTCAAACAATTCGTAATCAATGCAAACAAAACAAGATACCAACAAGAGCCAACACTTCCGTAATCAATCAGCTTTCTGTGTCATCTAGAAGCTGAGCTACAGCCCAAAATCTAACATGAAAAAATAAAAATCTATTTTCTCAAATCGAAAATTATCAGCAACCTTTGTTCTTGATCGCTGTTCTGCTTTGGGGTGGGTGGGTGGCACACATCGCACAAGCACATCCATGTCAACAAAAACTACGTGAGGTTTTCTCCGATTAAGTGAAACGAAAGAGAAGTATGCGAGGTGATTGTGGATGTAATCAACAGCGACAATGATTTTCTGAGGAAATGCGCAGATGGCTGATGACGTGCGATGATGGGCGTATGGTGGTGTAAATATATATTGAGTGTTAAGGTTTTTGTTTTTGGTGGTTGTGATATTACCTACAGTAAAGAATTGAAGAATTCAAGAAGTGAAGACGATATAGGTGAATTAATTTGTTCGATTTATTACTGTGTAATCCTTACTATAATATGTAATTACTGTAACTTTTTTTCCGGTCATAATGTGTTTGCCCAGAATAGATTAAAAAAGTACTGCCCGAAATTGATTCCGGTTTCCACAGTTGCATTGAAAATTATCGAGATTAAAAGATAGGATATGTTGTTCTCGAATGCCTTCTAGCTCCTAGCTTTTGAATGACTCATCCAATTGAAATAGGATTTTTTTTTTTTTTTTAAATAAAGTTCAATTATACGTACATTTTAAGATATAAATCATCTTTGTACGTTATCCTGAAGTTGAACAATAAGTAATAAATTTTATACAATTCAAAAATCGTTGGATTTTCCCAGCGTTGAGCGGAGGAAATTTTGCGACAAAATCTGTTTCTCTCTCTGTACCTTTTAAGCTGTTAGTGCTTTTTGTTTATTTCTTTTATGTATCTTTTGTGCTTTTTGTTGTTTTTTTTGTGTTTGAACTGGAGAATATATGAGAATTTGATATGACATATGAGTAGTCGAGTAGAGCGAATGTGGCGCATGAGAATGAGAGGGAGTCACTTTAAATTGTGATTTAAATTAAAATGCGTTGGCGATGCAAGGCGAGCACGGGTCAGCTAGTCGTACATAAAATATAAGAATAGGTTGTGTTAAATAAGATTCACTTTTAGGTTACTCATTTGAAATAACAGTACATATCAAATAACAATGTGAGCTTTTATAAGTTGAAGCTCTCAGTAACAGGCAATTGTTTCAATTTCTGGTTAAATAGTAACAAGCGCCTACTGTACTAAAGGGTGTCCCATAATTCACGAAAAATTTGGATATTGCGCCATTTAATAGTACAGTGATGCCAAAAAAAGATAACAATGCGACAGCTGACAGTTGGGGGTTAGTAAAAATGTAGCGCTATACGAAAGAACAACGCATTTTCTTTGTTGTGCAATATTTTAAAAATAATGAAGGCTTGTCAGCTATCAACACAGTCCGCAAAATCATCTTTAGTGATGAAGCTCATTTTCATATTGATGGCTTCGTTAATCGTCAAAATTGTCGCATTTGGGGTTCAGAATGATCCACGAGTAATAGTTGAATGCATCCACAATGGTGACTGTTTGGTGCGGATTTTCAACTGGAGGCAATTCGGAATATTATTCTTCGAAAATGCGGCTGGTCAGGCAGTAACAATTAATGGTGTTCGTTATCGTGGCATAGTACCTAAATTACAAGATATGGATGTGAACAACATGTGATTTCAACAAGAAGGTGCCAGAGAAAAAAAAATCAATTACTGCATAAGTCATTTCCTAATAGTGTAATCGCCCGTTTTGCCTTCAAAATTTGTCACCCAGATGTTGGGATTTAACGCCATTGGAAGTTTTTTTTTTTGGGTTTTTTGAAGTAATTTAAATAAAAGAGTACCTATTTTCCAGTAAAGCCGGGCGGCCATTTATCCGATGTGCTATACCATACATAACCCCAATCAGCATACTCTTTGAATCAATGAAAAATTTAATCTAATTTAAATTTTAATCTGTATTTTCATTTCACATGTTCTTATTTTTGACTGGAATAGATTAGCGAAGCTGTTGTAATCTGTCTATAATTAGAAGTAGGGTTCTTGAAAGAACCGATATCCTTACACAGGAGAAGAGATATATAATATTTACAAAAATATACGAACACAAATCGGGATTTGGGTAGTCATTTTTTAAAAATATAACTAAAAATCTGATTTCTTCGATTTTTTTAAGAAAAAATGAGTACGTGATCTTATTTAGAATACTTACATTATCTTTAATATGTATTTTGATCAAAATCATAAAAGCGGTTTTTGTAAAATTATGCAGACAAAACAGAGACACAGTTTGCAATATGAATTGAAATACTATTGCTGAACTATTTAGCTTAAACTGATATTGTTCGGGATGTAAGCATTACTGAGTTTTTAAAGGTTTTTTTTCCAATTCTGCAGGGGTGTTTTTGAGACATGAAAACTTTCTAAAATTGACGTTTTTTCTGATTCGGATTGAAAATTTAGGACACAATAATTTTGAAAGCATCAATTTTATTCTAAGTACGCATTTTGGTAAAAATCATTAGTGCCGTTTTCAGGTAGGTATAGGAATAGAAAATTATTTTTTTTTTTTCAAAAATCCATTGAACGATAATATAAAAAGAAAAAAACTGAGTTCGCTGTTAAGTTATAAATGACCATATTACATTAGGAATGAGATTTTGTTACAATCGTTTGGACCGTTTTTGAGATATGTCCAATTTTCAAAAGCATCGTTATTCGATTTGTTTGCAAAAAAATGAGTATGCAGTTATCTGAACTTGATATTTGTTATTTAAACTTAAGTAGGTGAGGTTACCACGACTGCATACTCAGTTTTACGCTAAAAAATCGAATGACGGTACTTTTGAAATTTGGACATATCTCGAAAACAGTCCATAAGATTGTAACAAAAATTAATTTCTAAGGTAAATATAATGGTCATTTTCAACTTAATGGCAAACTAAGTTTTTCTCTGCATTATCGTTAAACGGATTTTTGAAATAAGTCATTTTTTTTTAATTCTTTACTTTATACTTGAAAACGACAACATCAATTTCGACCAAAATGCAAACTTAAGTGGATTATCAGCTAGGTTCCACATTTCACTTTCACTCGAAATGAAATTGAAATCGATCGAAAATGGATTTGTGTGTTCTACATTTCACTGCAATCGATATCGATTTCAAATTTTTCGAAATGGGAATAAAGTGAAATTGTTGTGTTCCACAATTCGATTATATCGATTTCCAAGTGATTTCAAATCGATCTAGGTCATTCGATGTGAAATAGTGGAATCGAAAACACGCAATCCAAAATGTAAGTAAAAAATGCAATTAAACAAACTTTGATAACTTTATTTGACTAAAAATATATTTTAAACAGGGGCAAACATAAAAATACTTCGCAGGAGGGAATATTTATTCGCTTTATGGAGCAGCATAAAGATCTCGCAAGAGGCTTTATGAAAGGGGATCGAGTTGTCGCGGAAGATTTGTGGGAAAATTTAAAAAATGATTTGAATAGTGATGGTCCACCACAGAAGGACGCGAGTGGATGGAAAAAGGTAATTAAAAAGAAATGAAAAAATGTATAACTATTGAATTAATTTTCTTCGAAGGTTTGGACGGACTGGAAAAGTTCCATAAGAAAGAAGTTATCACATAACAAGGCTGAGAATATATCAACTGGAGGGGGGCCATTCAACAAGTTTGTGGTATCCCCTACGGAAGATACAATCGCTTCGGCCCAAACCAACATCTGAATCTTTTCCAACTGATCTTTGGAAGTTTCCCTCGGCAAGAAAACGCAGAGCCGCAGCAAGCTGCAACGGGCAAGGAATCGAGGATTGTTTGAGATGCGGCCTAACAATTTGCAGCACCATTAGGAAAGCACATTTATTTAGTCGGTAATATGATATGAATCTATATGGAGTAACAAATAGCTAAGTAAGAAATTTTAACTTTCGATTCAAATAATTGTAATGACCTACAGAGCATCTGCAATTTCCAATGGATTTGAATGGTCTCTCAGCATACGCCTTTTAATTTTTTCTTCTGCATACTTTTCTTTTTCGGTTCGCAGCACCACAGCAATTAACGCAGCACTCATTATTAAATAAATCTCGAAAACCAGACGAAATTTAAAACAAACAAACTATTTTATCAAAATTATATTTGTGCAACGTTTAAAATGACAGATATCAGCTGTTTTTAATTTCATGGAAAGTGATTTCGAAAATTTTTCGATATTAGTAAATCGATCGAAATGTGGAACACTATAAACGAACTCACTCGATTTCAAATATCGATTTCGATTTCATTTCACTCGAATTCTGGAACCTAGCTGTTAGAGTAAAATTGATGATTCAATTTGATTCACCGAAAATGCTAACTTTAAAAACTGCTCATATTTCGAAACCCCATTTTCGATTTAAAAAAGAAAACTTTAAAAACCTAGTAATGCTTACATCCCGAACAATAACTTGTACTCCGTTTTTAGCTAAATAGTTAAGCAATAGTATTTTTCAAACTAAACATTGCAATATTTGGTACTGGTTTGTCTGCCAAATTTTACAAAAACCGCTCTAACGATTATGATCACAATGCTTATTAAGGATAATAAAAGTTTTTCTTAGTTTTTCTCTAAAAATTCGTATAAATCAGATGAATAATTATTTCTCCAAAATTACCGCACAAACTTATTTTTAACAAATATAACCCAATTCTTTATTTTTTAACCTTACTGATTATGCACATTAAAAAAATACCAACCACTTGGGGTATACACAATCAGAAACTCCCACTTCATTTGCACACCACACACGTCCATTGGGATATTCAGTTTATAACTGCTAATGCAAATTCAAAAACAAATCTCCAAGTTCTTACAATATATATCTATGTAAAGATATAGATCTATCACGAAACCCGTTTCCAATCATAGACACCTTATAGCAGCGTTAAGAATCAAAATAAAAACATGACCTAACTGACCAGAAAACAGAAACTCCTACTACACTTGTCCTCGTACTCAAAAATCTTGTAAAGTGAAAGAGCATATAAAATATTACAGTGGCACTTATATCTCTCTAACCCGAACTCGCGACAATTCCCTTTTACTGAGAGCTTCAACTTTTAAAAACTCACATTGTTATTTGATATGTACAGCCACATCAGATGAACTACCCAAAAGTGAATTTTATCTAAAACTACATATTTCTTTTACTATATTTTATGAACCGTTTCCTTTACCGAGAAACGGTTCTCAGATTTTAAAATATATCTACCTAATAAAATAAGAAAACAGCCAAGCAAACTTTTGACGAACGAGAAAGTTTCGTTTGACCCAGTCGTGCACTTTTTTTTTTTTTTTTTGTTTTCCATTTTTAAACGAATAACTCAAAAATCATATCCCTGAAGCCCTACATATTTTAAAACCTAATATTTTTAATCGATTTTTCGGGTCGTTTAAATTTGTTGTGGTCGACATTTTTGGAGTTGCAGAACACAAGACAAAACAATAATCAAACATAAAACCAACACGAAAATACACTCCATGACACCTGACAACCCGACAGAAAACGAGAACTGTCAAAATTTGGGCTATGCAGATCTCACTACAACAAATGATATCGGCATATGTGTGTTGTAGTTGCAACTTCTAACTACCAGTCGAAGAAAATGCATAACGGCCGAATTGCATGTGAGCGAGATGGATCTACCAGCGCAGTGCGCTCCAACACCCACTCCGAAGATGGGGGGCATTGTTGAAGGAGTAAATGAAAAGGCATCAATCGATCTTACTTAATGTATTAGTTAGACAAAAGTGCTCTAACACAACCATAGGAATATTGTTAACCCCCGAACGCACAGCTGATTATGGTATATAAGCCATCAGCAGCTTCACTCTTTAACTAGCAGCAAAAAAGTAAAGTTTGAATTTTTACATCCAAGTAACAGCGTTTTATTTCTCCCTTTTTAAATCAGTTCATCTAACTGATTCACCATACTGCTTGCGAATCAACATTTCCAAACTCAACTTTTTTTCTTCCCGCTCAACTCAGCGCGGAACAGCAACATTTTGTCGAAGTCAGACCCAGCCGAGGGAGAGTAATTTTAGACAAGAGATTCCTCTTTGTAGCTTTAAATCTAATAAATAAAAAAAAATGTTACAAGTTCCCTTCTTAACAACGTCCAATTTTGCGAAGATCTTTCCCATACTTTTGTATAATTTTACTTCTCCCTTATGCTTATTCTTAAAAAATCGGGTTTCTGGATTTTTTTTTCCAAAAAAACACGCCTTATGTTTGCTTATCTGTGGTCACAAGGGAAAACCGCTTAAGTCTGTTTTACTCATTGTTCAGGAGAGCAGTTTAAAGTTTTTTTTTTACTCCATTGACTCTAGTGACTTAAGCTGTTGTTTTTTTGAAATTTTGGCCACTTTTTTAAAGATATAAAGCTGAAAAAAAAATTACAAAATACATTTGGGTACGCTGAATCTAATGGCATCACAATCTCAATTTCGTCTTAAGTCGACTTAAGCGGTTATGGCTTGTGGCCACAGATTTTATCTGCCTATTTTTTGTATTTAAAAAAGAGGAATATTCCTGGCTAGGTTATACTTCTTATTTTTTTAGATTTGACCGCAACATTTGTTGCCCTTTTTAAAACTAGTGGTAAAGAAATTTGAAAATTGTATTTCATTGAGTTGAGATCGTTCTAAGCAAATTGCGAGTATTTAGGACTGAAACTTATTTTAGGGTTGAAACTTTGACAATGGAAAGTAAAGCAGTACCGTCTATATGTATATTTTGTCTCATTAATTAAAACAAAACAAATTTTCTTGTTTATAAAAAATAAAATTATAAAAACTGATAGAATAGAAATTTCTTAAAACAATAACAGTGAACTGGCAACACCCATATTCTTGCAATTACAAAGTTATAAAATTCACAAAATCAACTTACATTGCATGTGCCAACACCTCCAAATCACATTGTTTAGACGAATTTTGTCCTTCCAGCGTAGCCGCACTCCCTTGAAATGGTTCCATTTAGGCGAAGTTAGCTTTTGACTGAAAAATTATAGCAAAAGTACATGACTTATTAGAACCATTAGGACTTGTCAATTTGATAGTTATTATGAAGGTAAATAGTGCACAAAATTGTCAAACAGGTATGGAAATATATTCTACAATTTTGAATTTGTTTTGTGAGCTTCCCCTCATTGCATAAGGTGGCAGGCGCTGTCCAAGGCCGCACCAATCTAAAAATTAGGACTAATGGCATGTATTGCCAGGGCACTGCTTAAACCCTAACACCTTTTCCTTTTTTTTCGGTTCAGTTAGGCTAGGAGCTAGAAACTCAGCTTTACAGATCATGCGCAGATTCTCAACAAATACACTGCAAATAATTATTGACAGACTACACAATTTCCCGGCAAGACTTTAAAATACCATTTGTCCCTCCCCAGTAGGAAGGAGTGCCAAAACGAATACCCGGTCTCCAACGAATCAACAATACCCATCTATACAGGTGGATCCATGTTTCTACTGTGATATACTTGGACTATCCAGATCAATGAGACTTTCAGACCAGAGACAATACTGAGACCACCAACTTCGGCCGATTTCCCGTTACTTGCCTGCAAGCTATATTTTTATGTGGTGGCAAATGTTAAGTGCGCTTGTATTGTTACATAGAAATTCCTATTGGCAAATGTCACGTAACTTCAAAAATTCCGACTCACCAACACGCTCGCACCTTGCATATGCCACTTCCGCTGTGGGCAAAGTTGCTGACAGCGTTCATAGAATTTCATCCGTTAAATTTGAAATTATTCGTTACGTGTGGTTAATATTTTTTTTAAGGAATAATTGTAGATTTGCTTAAAATATGCATGAAAAATGAACAATGCAGATTGTTTGAAGTAAAATAGAAATATATTGAGCAAATTTTCGTCAGTTATCTAAGAAAAATGTACGCATGAAATCGAAGATAAAGATATATAGAAAATACGCAACCATGTTTGTCCTAATAAGTTTCTAGTATATAGAACATCTCCATTAGATAGTTTTATTGACCAAACAACTCAATTTATTCGCCTTTTAACAATTTTTAATAACTAACCAATGGCATTCAGTAATGTAAAAATGTGGTATTCCCGAACTCTAGCACATTTCCCCACGGTTGCCGAGGTTGGCAGCATTTATTTTTCTATTTTTTGTATGTTTTTGCATGTCACACGGATTCTTAATTGACATAACACCGATAGGAAAATAAAATGGCGAATTTGAAAATAAATTGAGGGGGCCAGCGGCAAGAGGATTGTGAGTTGGGGGTCTTAGTATGATTTGTCTATGTTTCAGACTACCAACAGCGTGTGAGGATTTGGCAGTGACAACAGCTGCAAAACAGGTTTTAGTTATGGCAATGCCTAAATTACATAATATCACTCTTTTCATTGACAGCTCAGCAGCAATAGAAGCGATCTCTTCCCTTGAAATTCAATCTAAGCTTGTAAGTCGCTGAAGACGTAAACGTTCTTAAGCAATCTAAGAATCTACTAGCTTCACAAAGGAGTTCTCGGTAATGCAGAAGCTGATGAGGTGGCAAGAAAGGGTTATTCACTTAAACACTTAATACAAAACTGAGGCTGTAAAAACCAATATAACTTAAAAATGTGAAACGAATAAAATTGGAATCGGGAATCTGGTTTCTACAAATATTCACATAACTTTGATTTAATTAAATATATCGAAAATATTATACTTGGAGCTACGTTGGCAGAGACAAGAGCTTTGCTTTTAAATCAGAGTTGCAGCTATGAAAACATGCAGTTCGTACGACTGAATAATGCCGCCTGGACAACACTGTCAGTATCCGCTAGATTACCGTCGAAAGATTACAAAAAAAATAATCCTCTATACCGCCTCTGCTCTCCATCTTTAAGTCGATAACCAACCAAAAACCGAACTTTATTCAACTTCCACCAAAAAACAAAGGGACTAACGATGATCGAATGACTCCATCATGAAAATATTGAAATCGCATAAGATTCACAGACCAAGATATCATTTAAAATACGATAACGCGGCAACTTTGGTCGTACAGTGGAACTTCCACCAAGTATTTTCTTCCCACTTCTCAGCAAAAAAAGAAAACAATCAGTCTCAGTCTGGCTTTTGCTCTGAGCAACAAAAAGTATGCAACACTTGTCACGATTGCATATAAATTCGTGTTTGACAACGCCAACCTCTTGAGATTAGAACGTAGATAATTTATCAGAGCGAAATGCCGTAATCTACAAAAAAAAAATATCACTCCCAAAGATATCATCGTTAAGAACTGAAAAAGTCTCTTATCACTAGAAGCTCACTTCAATTATTCGCAGTACTTTATCTTGACAGTCCTTCACAGTCAACTGTTCGTCAGCGCTGTCATGTGCCAAAATTGCATAAGTCCATAGTGAATAAAAAAAATGAAATGACTGATTATTCGCCTTTTTTTGTTTCCCCGTCCGAAATAAGATAAACTAAAAATTACTGCGCACGTTCAGAGGGTACATGCAAACCTGTTGTCATCGGCATATTCTGTTATGGCGCACAGTTCTGCCAACTACTGCCACTTAAGGCAATTAAACTATTAGAAATAGTTACCTAAAACAACCAACTACAGATATGCATTCTCAATTAAAATCCATCTTGCCATTCCAGCCATACTTACACTTGCTCGAGCATTGTTAATGACAACTCAAACAACAGTTGTCAACGTTATCGCGTTCAGCGAATCTCGCATGAAATTGTTTTCATATTATCGTCACTGTCATTGACGCAAACTGACTATTATACTATTCAGATTAAGCTTATATAAATCAATTCCATGAACTGATAAAGATAAACATGGAGCTACGTATTAAACAATTATTAATATTTTTTATTGCATTTGCTTTCTAAACTTTATCCAGTTAAATGCTCCGCCCAGAGACATCCTTATTTAGGATTCGCATACAATAAGTAATCCGTAACGGAATTGAGTGTATGTACAGACGATGGTTACGGTTTGTACGTTGCAACCGTTGCCCATTAAAACAGTACAAATAGCTAAATTGAAACGGAGGGTGTGTCTGAGAAGTGGGTGTGTTTAGTTTATCGTAAAAATACAACTTTTTACGCTGCACGCTCACGTCTGATGTGCTCTTGACTTTGTATATATATATCAACTGGTGTGTGCGACACAGACATTCATCATGAGATTTAGATTCGATGAATAATGTTGGGTGTTTACTGGTTTGCAAGGTCATTTCGATTTTACAATTATTGCAATTGATTAATATTTTTTGGCGTTTGGATTGAAAGAGTTTTGACAAATTATTGTTTTTATACCCTCCACGGGAAGGTATATTCACTTTTTCATTATATTTGTAACGCCAAGAAGGAGTCACCGGAGACCTCATAAAGTATATATATATTCTGAATCAGGATCACATTCTGAATCGATTTAGAGATGTCCGTCTGTCTGACTGCCCGTCTGTCTGTTGAAAGCACGATAGCGCCCAAAGGGATTGACATAGGCGAATGAAATTTGGTCAAAGGACTAATTTTTATCGTCGTATTAAAAATGGGCTATGTCGGTCAAGTAGTTCTGTTACCTCCCATACAAAACCAGTTTTGCATGACTTGTATGCAGTGGAGCGTATCAAAGCATCCCGGCCAGGCCGATGATAACACTTTTACTTGGTTGCAACTGTTTTTTTTTTTCCTGTCATATTTCATATGGACTTTTCCACATAATAGATCTGTTCGCGTGCTGTCCCGAGCAGAGTACTAAAAATCTGTCTAACTCAAAAAAATTAACTTTGTCACAAAGCTGAAAATATACTCCAAAGTACGTGGATAGACTTGTAGCACGGAGAGACATTTTTATCTTTGACATCCAATCCATATCGTAAATAAATAAAATATCTGTTCTGGGAGAACATTCGACCACCGTCGAATTCTATTTATTTTCACAAATTTTGTTTTTGTGTGCAATTGATTTTTAAGACGGAGTTTGAATTTTGTTATTGTCAACTTTGTGCATTTGGCAAATTTATCGATACCGGTTGAAATGCTCTGACTGAGCTGTTTCGAGCCGAGAGAGGAACTACTCGTTACTCGTTATTTTGCTAATTTTCACTTTTTCTGTCGTTTGAGAACGGCAATTGTGTAATTGCGATCGATTTATTTGCGTTTGATTTAAACCGCGTACGAGAATGAACCTAATATCATTCAAGTGGTATTTTTCTGCTGAAAGAAAAAGAACACAGAAAGAGATATGACTGCTATATTTTAAAAGGGTTAAATAATCACTATGTTGTTACAAGAACCATTGTTGTTTATTCCGAAAAAAAAACACCAACGAGGATCGTTGCCAGTACCTTCTTATTTTCAAATGACCAAAACTACATTCTTTAAAATACAAGTCCAACTGGACACCACCCGATCTCCGTTAGGTAAAGTAAATGTTTAAAACATCTCCCATTTAATTGGTCACGGTATAACCACAGACAATCTATACTTAAACCTTCAACTTCGGCAAATTTTCCGTTATAGCCTACAAGCTATATTTTTCCGCGGTGGCAAATGCTAGGTGCGCTAGTATTGATACATAGAAATTTGTATTGACACAAGTGAAGTAACTTCAAAAATTCTCACCAACACACTAGCACCTTGCATATGCCACTTCCGCAGTGGGCAAACTTGCTGGCATTATTCGTTACGTGTGAATAGTATTTTTTTTTAAAGAATTAGCGTACATTTTCTTAAAATATTTATAAAAAATAAACAGTGTAGATTTGTTGAGGGAATATAAAAACATTTTGAACAAAATCTCTCCAGTTATTTAATGAAAATCTACACATGAAATCAAAGTTAATGATATCCAAAAGCGGAAAATACTCAACCATGTTTGTCCTATTCTAGTATATAAAACATTTCCTTTTGACAGTTTTATTAACCAAACAAATCGAATTATTCGCATTTTAAAAATATATATTACCTAACCAATAGCATTGAGTAAAGTTAAAATAGGCCTGTTATTTTGAGCTTCGATCTCAGCAAAGCAAAGTAAAGTAGGATTTTCAGTACGCAATTACAACAACTAAGCTCTACTTGACACTTCGAGACTCGCAGTAGTTGTTGTAATCGTGTGCTTGAAATCCTACTTCACTTTGCTGAGATGGAAGCTCAAAGAAATAGGCCTAATGTGGTATTCCCGAACTCTGTCACATTACCCCCACGGTTGGCAGCATTTTTTTGTATTTTTTGTGTGCTTTTGCGTGTCACACGGGTTCTAATTGTGGACGTTCGGATACCTAGACTGTGTAAAACGTCAACTAGATTTGTCTACTGTTTGTATTATCGTGGTCAGTGTCACAGTTGTTCGACTAAAGTCGAAGTTTTTTTTTCCAAGGGTAGATGAAAATCTTCCAAAGACACTATGAGAATAGCAAGCACGTGCTCATAGTAGTGTCAGATTTTTACTGACTAATAACACCACTCTTCGATAGATTGTTAGATATTGCAACTAAGATATAACTTATCATAAAATGTTATTTCCAAATAAATGCAACATGGTTGCCTATCGCAACACTGTTTTGGTGTTATGCGAGCTAATGGTTGCTAAATATCCTGTGAAAATTCGAAATTTGCAGAGTAGCTTCAGAAATGACACCTTTTTTCTTTTCTCTTAGGATTTTCTTGACTAGATTTGTCGGATTCCCTCCATAAATGTTAACTGCAAAAAACTATTCACGTGACTGAAATACACCAGCCAGCTGTCAGACCTACTAAACTAGGAATCCGAACGGCCCTATTGACATAACACCGACAGGAAACCAAAATGGCGGAATTTGAAAAAAAAAAAAATTTAAGCGGCAGCTGCAAGAAGTTTTCGAGTTGGTGATCTCAGTATGATTTTTTGTCTATGCCGGTAACAACATAGTCGTAACCACTTTTATTCATTTCAATTCGAAAATCACAAAATTAAGAGGTAAAATTGGACATCAAGGTTGTGTACTTGCTATAAAAGTGTTTCCAAAATCTAGTACCAAACTTCTTTTTAAAGCAATTATGAGCTAATTCTGATCGTTTTTTTTTTTGCTGAATGCAATCATTGCCTAAAGTAAAATCTATTACCTTTTTTTTATTATTTTTTTTATATACCTATATAAATATAATTCAATGATTCAATACGAACATTAATTCAAATGCATTTGAAATTCTGCACTATTTTTATTATATATATAGAGTAAAATAAATATTATATATATACAGTAAATATATATATAATAAAAATACTGATGAATGCCATTACAATTTAACTTTAAACTAAATGCATTCGAAAAGTTATAATATTTAAAATAAAAAAGAAAATTACATATATTTATTTTATTAAATATAATAAAAACTCCAAGCATCAAAATCAATATAGGCCACAACTTTATTTCTTAAGCTACATATAGATAGTCAGAAAGAACAGACTCTATGCCAGCGAAATTAAAATTGAAAAGCCAATTTTTTTACAAGTTTGAGAAACATACCAGGTATAGAAATAGACTTGTGCCCATGTTCTGTAACTCAAGCGATAACTTTTCGCATCGAAAACTTAGGAACAAAACATTACGTTGTTTATTGCATCTGGAAAATATTGGAGTTCTCTAATTCTGCGAAAAGTATTCTATAGTAACTTTTAATTTCATGGGAATTTTGGAAAAATTTCCCACAGCTGTCAAAATACTACAAAATAAAACAATAAAAATTGAAAATTATTTCAGGATTTTCACTTAGTTGTATCGTTGTTTTTAAAAATTGTTAGCTTTTCACTAACTTTGGGCGAAGAATACATTCGGCGTAGATGTTCTAAGAGATAGCACAAACCCTTTTGAAAGGAAGCAAGATTTCGGGAGTTGAATTGTTTTTTCCGTGGCTCAGCTCGAATACTCATTGACGAGCTAAGTCCACATTTGTGCAAAGGGCAAAGGAATACATTTATTCTAATCCCGATTCGGGTCTGTGCTGCATTACATCTTTTTGCCACTGGGTCCTTTCAGGGAGATGTGGGTCAAGATTTTTCTGCGGCTTTAGTAGGACTATGGTTTCGGAAGTGGATGATGTTTTGCAAAACAAAATAAATATCAAAAACAAATCTGTAAATATTTATTTTTATTTTCTATAGCTGTACCCGCCCGGCTTCGCACGTGCAAATTGTGGTTTCAGAACAATTGATGTAAGGTTCAGAAAGAACCTTCTGCAAAAGTGAGGGACTTGAACCCGTACTAAAAAACCTCCCGTAGACTGGGCCCACTCTGCCTTTATCTTCATGGCATTGCACCTGCTCGTTGGACTAATCGGCAATAATTTAATATTCGTTGGACAATGAAAATAATTTTATAATTTAGCTTACTTTTTTTTATTAAAGTAACGCTTCTTTGTATACCATATTAGCGGTTTCTATCGACTAAGATAGTGATATTTGCTGCATTACTGGCCCTGGAGCACGCTGCATATAAGATATAACTGCCCGTGGCTGAAGCAATTCTTGATTAATTCAACTCCCGCTTTTCTTAAAGTTTGACCCTCTAACTTATTCATTGTCATGGCAGAACAAACATTAATAGGAAATTGAATCCGTTTAAACTGAAATGGATAATTGTTGGCAATTATTTGTATTCTTGGTATAAACACCGTATCTCCTTTACCACACCCAGTTAAAATTAACGCATCTATAACGTTTTTCTGCAACGAAATCACTCTCAATCTGGGGATTCAAATTGCGAAGTAGCATAATGGGAACTCTAACTTTTAATTCCAAGCCATGGACTGTAATTCTATTTAAAAACTCGACCGGGTAATTTACTGCCTCATCTTGATTGCAAATAGCATTTATGAACAGGTACGACGTATATCATCAGGAATTTTCCCTAATGTAATCACGATCTGTTATCACTGATACCTATACCTATTTGACATTCCTTTCCTACATATTTGACATTTCTTTTATGCCTTTTTTTGTTCTTAACACACCAAACAGCATACTGCATCTGTTTGTCTCCCTCTCCGTCACAGGAGTAAAATACGGTTAAAAGAGATGTCAAAATATTGCGCAGTTAGTATGTTTGATTTGACAATGAAGTGCACATCTATTACATGCAGATGAAAATCGTAGAAATGTTTCAAATTCTGCCTATTTATTTAAAAACCTTTTAAGTTATCGAGTTATTGGATATCCTAAGTTGTACCTGCAGATGTCCTCTATAAGCTGCTGTTAACTATATTTAAATGCTCCCAGTATTTTCGAACGGAAAGCGTGACAAAGAAAAAAGCAAAACGAAACGAAAAAATAAATTACTCTTGTACAATTTTTTCCGGAATTTATAGAGATATAGAGTTGAGACAAAGTAGATATTGTAGGCCTAGGTATCCTCTATAGGCCTGTGAAAAATGCACCAGAATATACTCAGCAGTTTCTAAGATTTTTGCATTTAAATACATGCAGTCAAATTCAATTTTAGTCGAACAGAACTACACCAATTTTATTTATATGATGATAAGCACAAATAAAAAATAATCGGAACATATGTTGGAGGACCAAAATGAGAGCAGCCTATTCACAAGAAGCCTTTAGTTCAATCCAACACTATTAAGAGCCGAAATTAGTATATGAAATAGAAAACAAACAAACATGCACAAACTTTTTTCCACAGCTCCGTAGTTTTATTGCTATTGCCCATCGAATAAAATTTACAAGAGAGCTTTTCCCAATTAGCCTTGTTTTTTTGTGTTGGCATTGACGCCTAAATGTTGGCATATGGCAAATTCCAAATTAGCAGCCAAGCTACAAGCTTTTGCTTTTGCTTTTGAGTCTTTGAGATTATTGAGCCCCTCTACAAAAAAAATTTCCTATTTACAGCGTTTTTATTTATTTATTATTATTTCTTACTTTTTGATTTTCAGCCGTTTGAATTTTTTGTTTTAATACTTAATAACCGCAAGCTTTGTGATAAAATTCGACAGTTGAAGCGAATATTTTATCGCTCTTGATAGTTACGGAACTTGAATATATCACAAATTTCTAGGGGTTTCATAACGAAATGTTCCATGTGATATAGTTTTCGATTCACATAGTTACAGAAAGCGTCATGTGATATTATGGCATTTTGTTTCAATTTATATCGTTTTAGTGATAGATGCGATAATTACGGAACCTAGGCACTGGGGGCAGATTCCGTATAACAATAATCGTCGGGACGATATCGTTTTTTGAAGCTTTGATGATCATAAGAACTTATATTCTTCCGGAATTTGTTTCACTATCGTCAGCTTTCATTACATTTGTGGAAAATGACCGCTCTGGGCAGTCATTCCATAACATTTCAGTCGATTATCGTCGAAACGATAGACCTCTAAAACTTGAAACCAAGTGTTATAATTACAATTGTTAGAGCTTAATCCTGTTCATTTTTCAAAAGTATAATAAAATCTGACGTCTGTCAATAACATTCGAGCAGAATATGACTTATTTTGGTGATAAAAGTTTCAAAAACGATATCGTTTAGTAAACGATCGTTGATATACGGAATCTGCGGCCTATACGACTGAAGAAGTTTATTGAAAAGACGAACAGACGATACATAAAAAAAAAATTACGATAAGCAGCGGTATGGAATTGAGGAACGCATACCGACTATGTTTTCACGTAGACTATAGTTCGAATATACACCGATTAAAAATGCGTGACAGACGTCCACTACAAAAGAAGCAATATTTTCGAGGAATATATTAGAGATAACATCACCGCCACATGAGTTGGTGGTTTTTCGGGTACCAATACCGATAACTTGAAATACTTCAAGCGGAATTATGCGTTCAAATGTGAAACTATTACAAAAAGTTGCTTTCACAAAGCAACCAGTAGACTTAGATTACCGGGATACTTATTACATTTAGCTCTCAATTTGTTTTTAGCCTTAGCTTTGTGCAATTACTTTGGGGAAATCCAAGTTTTACGCCTTTTACACGAGCTGAAAATATTATTCTCAAGAGAACCAATAAACAATGAATTGGTAGTAAATATACATTTTCCCAAAACTCATAAGTGAGATTGTATTTGAGCTGTGTATAGCCTATTTTATTTGCAGTCGTCCTTACTCATAATCAAACACTAACGTCGACGATTAGCTTGTCGCCAGCTTTAGTAAAAATGTACAGCATTTCACTAGTACACACGGTACCACAAAACAATTAGACCTCCACATTTGCTAGTACGACAGCTTTCTTAGAATCTATTACATTTTTTGTCGCCGCAGAATTCAAATTTCATAATCTGGTTTCGTTAAAAAACAAGACCAGTGGTTTATTTCACAACGAGGATGGTACTCTAAAAAAAGGAATATATAAGTTGCAAATTAATTCGCCCAACAGACACTTTTTAAGGGCTTTTTGTAGCTTATTATAAGCATAAAACAAAACATAAAATAGGAAATGCACAAAATATCCACTGATCTGTGAAATATCATATTCAAATCAATGTTGCCCTATCGTTCGATCGGACACAATTTTCGGTACTATTTATAGTACGCTTTCCTTTACTTTCTAATACTTCACGATTGATTTATGAGTGAATTTGTGGCGGAATAAGATCTCTTTCAAATTGTTCCATAATCGGAACACAGTTTATTAGAATGCTTGATTTTTTCGTAGGCTGATGATGCAAATCAAAGCCTATTGTAGTAGTCTAAAGATCACATTTGAATCGTAGCAAGTTAATGGTTGCGACAGAAGTAATAGCCTGCTAATTTATTTATTACAATTTGTCAAGCAACGAAACAGTGCTTGCAAAAGTATATGTGTGAAAATTAATACAATTTGATTGGCCTTTTAAAAATTGTATAGCTTATATTACTTCAAACGGAAAATTTAAGAACCGACATATATAAAGCCGTACACATTCTTCTACACGAAAGCTGTCATATTTTCTCCTCTATGAATTCGCACCAGTCTATGCAGAATTCTGTATACCTTGAATTCGCACATATTACCTGTTATCCCTCCAGACGTTCCTAAATTTATTATTTCGCGTTGATTTTGCTGAATACTGACAGTTCTTATATCTACATTTTGTGCAAAGTCAACCGTTTTACACCAACCAAAACCACATTGAACGAGCGAACTGTTGAGGTTAACATCATAAGTCATAACCAAATCATGTACGTCGTGTGCGGACATGAATTTCTTTTGTTTCCCCCATTTTTTTTAATGCCCTTGGTTGGACATGTTTGGATGCAGATTACGGAAAGAAAGGAAATGTTTTCGACACAGACACAGGTCATAGTTCAAGGAACTATACAGGTCCGGAACTACATCTGCAACATTTTCGAGTCAACGTAGTCTATTGAACTCTTGTTTTCATTGTTGAGCTAAATGTGCATTCAAGCACTTCTGTTCCACTTCGTATTTACTGTTTCTATAGAAGTAGTCGGTCGTTGAGGCCTTCCTCCGACCTCAAAAGACATAAGTCAGTATTCCTTATCTCTGTTTGATTACTGGGTACCTTTATAACTAAGTTGAATATCAAACACAAGTACCTATCTCTCATTCTGTTAAATATCAACATCTTCACAATTGTCACAGTGACATTCGATTAGCATAGCGTTAAGGTGCAATTTTATGTTTCACCAAGTTATGTTCCAGGTAGTACTTGTGCAGAGAGTTGTTTTGATGCTCCAATGTATACGTTCCCACACCTCCTTAATGAGAACACCCATACAAACGATATTCACACAAGAGTCAGCACAAAGTTTTGCTTAGCACCTTTTGTTTTTCGATTCACTGCAGTGGCATTTGTTTGAGTATCATTTACACAAAGCGAACATACCAAATGACACTTTACTCTTCATTCGCCGATAGCGTGATTAAGACGTTTCTTTGTCTCCAAAGATTTTATAATCGTATTTCATATTAAAATTGAGTAAAACGTTTACCTAGCGAAATTCTTGGCACATTCACTTCCACCCCCTGTCATCGTTAGCGGTAAGTATGTCGGCAAAGGCGCATACATTCGAACAGCTGTAAACACCAGCGAATGCACATTTGGAAAACGGTATCACTAACTGCATGATTGCATATTTACACACTCCGCATGGCGCTGAACAAATCGCTGGATTATTATGAGTGACCGGCTGGAATCTGGAATGCATTGTGCATGTGCATGGGATAATAACAGCCGCACATTGCAAAGCTACGAGTATAGCCACGGTATATGTAATGTGCAAACTTGCAGTACATTGTTATCGGTATATGTATCTTAGGTATCTTAAGGCGAGTGGCAGCAGCTAAGGTTAGGGTAGGAAAACTCTGACATCGAGATTAGGTGGAGCCCGCGCTTTTTGCTTGATAAGCAACATGTCTCTTACAACCCCCCGTCGTAATCAAAAGATAATGTATGTCTGCTGCCGCACTAACACTCATGCTTCACGTGACAGTTTTAATTGTTCCGAAATTAAAATTATGATCTCTGCTGTGCTATACACAGTCAGCAATGTTGTCTGTCAAAGAAATCATGCGTTGGGAAAGTGTTTATATTCACCAGCAACTGGGTCAATTTTTGAAACGTCGCATATGGCAGCAGCACAAAGTCATTGTCCGATGTTGTCAAGTCTATCCGCTCTGCAGCTTATTGTTTTGTTATTCAAGCTAATTCGATTTGGTCCGCGTTGGGGCAGCGCGCATACAGCGTGTGGGGTAAGTTTTGAGTTACACTATAGGCAGAATAGTTAGTGCCGACTGAGAGCGATATTGGATGAGATTAATGGACGTTTAAAGGGTAATGGTCGGTTCGAGTTTAAAAATATTTGCTGCGAATTTGAAGTCACTTTTGGAGCAAGCTTGCGGTTCGATTGACTACTACTGCGGGCTTTTGAAGTTATGCAGGCTGACTGATTTGTACGTTGTTTAAAACCAGTTTTATTTTGGTGTAAAACATTATTTCAAGTAAGAAATGTTTTCTCTTTATCCAGCAATTTCGAACCAGAATAGACAAAGACACTTTTCAAACGTCAAACAGAAGTAGCAAAAAATGTTAGATGCAGCGGTCAACTTCTCACGCGACGCGCTGTTATTTTTTTCCATTTTGTACATTGAAAATATATCGAATGAAGACAAAAAGACACAAACAAAAATCACATATCAATATCGAGCAAAGTTGACCCAACCAGTCGAGGGTCTTTTTCTAATTTATTGGTGGATGTTTTCGTGACAGTCACACTACAAATAAATTGTTTTCAGCCCCATTCACTTTTAGCTAGCGGGGCGTGATAGGACGGGAATAAGAGTTAAAAGGGACGTTCAAGTATATAGTTTAGTAAGTGTGACAGCTGGCTGACGTAATGTGTCTCAGTTTTGATTGACATAAACCGATCATGTTGCGAAGTAATGTACATTCCTCAGAACATATAGATTACATCGATGACAGAATGCAGAAATAAGATATTATAATCACAGTTGACATTTACCTTATAAAACAATAAACATGTACAAATACCAAGCTTTATAATGCTTCGGGAGTAGCCGAAGAATCGAATCCACTCAAGCCGACCAATCTAGTCAAAAATTTCGAGAATGAGTTCTAAGTTGACATTCCGTTTATATGTCCGACGTAGGAAAAGTGCTGCTATCGACCAATTTAGTTTTTGCGTTCAAGGTAAATCCAGTTCAGACAAATCTAGTCGACTTATGCCCAAATTGATTTCAAATTCTTTGGATATTATTTTATTATTATTATTATATATTTTATTTTCAAAAGCATTTACATAAGTACTTAGTGAAAATAAAGGATACAAGCATGGCGTATAAGCCGTCGGCCGGATGTTAACTTAATTCATTCTATGAGAAGGAGATCTGATATTTAAAAAATTTAAGTATATATAAGTACATGATTATGACTAAAAAGTTGGTTCAACGGTCTTTACAGAATAATGCATGAAAAAGATAAATGATAAAGTAGGGAAGAGAATTGCAAACAGAACAAAAGAGAAAAAAGGAAAAAAATTACTCAACCAATAGGTGCAAAAAAGGGGCTTTTAGTTTGGCTAAAACAAAAAAAATTAAATTGAGATTGGACAATTTACTTGAGATAATTGCTCATCTAGTAGGTGCAAAAAAGGGGCTTTTAGTTTAGCTCAAAACATATTCAAATAGGTGGTTCTAAATATAACTTTTCGCGTGTGAAATATATCGTGCAAGTAGCTTCAATCCACTCTCACCGTTTAACACTCTAATACATTCCTCAGGGGACAAGAAACTCTTGTTAAAGTAAAGCCTACGTATTTCGTGTAGAATAGGACAAACTGCTATAAAATGATAAACATCTTCGTTCTGATTAAGGTTGCGGAGAGAGCAGATAGGGTTAATGTCAGTTCTATGAGGCCTGAAATTGAGATCAAGGGTTTCAGTTCTGCATTTAAAAATTAAACTCATCCTCAGAGATGAGAGTTCTAAGTAAAAATAATTACAACTGCCCAAGCTCAAATTTAGGCGACTGTAAGTAACCCTTGATGCAGATTCTCTAGCCCTTTCGAGCTGCGTGTTTCGTTCATCTACCTAAAACTAATGATATACAGTCGTAAAAATCATTTTTCCTCTCGTCTCTGCTGTTGGCATTCGAATTAAGTGTGAAATTATGAGCAGAAGCAAGTGCTTGCCACTTACTGAATGGGGAATACCCGCACCGAAGGGATATAAGTAAAATGTGTGTATATATGTTGCTATCTGGTCTTTTCATGATTTTTGTTAGGAAGTCTGCATTAGCCTTCTAGTTTCTTACATATATATGAGGTAGACCGGATTCAACATAGATGGCGTAGTTGGGGGTATTGGACGGTAGCCTAAATATTCTTTTGAAGAAATACCTTTGAACGGATTAAATTTCTTCCAGCTGTTGGTACCCATATATTGCACTGCCATAACAAAAATAAATAAATAAATAATTGGCGCAACAGGTCCGTAGGAACCCAAGCCTAGCTTCTCACAACCATTCGTCTTGTGTGAGTTTTTATTTTTGGGACGAATGGAAGGGATCTACAATTTTATGCCGAGTCCAAACGGCCAATTGAGAAGCTCTTTCATGACAGTTATACTCTCGGATGTTTGTCAGACGTTCGCGAGAGGTGGCGCAGTGAAAAAAACCTTAAGTTGGAATTTGGGTTTTTCTCGGGATTCGAACCTGGGACCCCTCGCTTAGTAGTCCAACACATTAACCACTAAGCCACTGCCATAACAAAAGCAGCTGTTAATTGTAGCGTTGAAAACTTTGAATTTTGATGTTGGATCAACGAAGGTCTTTGTAAAGAACTGGGGCAACTTTGTGTTTATAGCTAATTTTGCTTTAGCAAGCTTGTCTTTAATATGCGCCTTGGTTACTCAAATTATGGGATATAGTAAAGACTAGGTATTTAAACTCGCTGACTACTTCAATATCGGCACCATCCAATTTCCAGTTACCCACATTGCTATCAGACCGATTTTGTGGTCTATAAATCATAATTTTCGATTTCGATAGATTAATTTTAAGATCCCATGAATTACAAAATTGTTTCAGCTTTTTTTTTTGAAGTTGGAGTGACACTGGGTTATCGGCGAAAATTATTAGATCGTCAGTATATAGCAGTAATTTGACAAATATATCACCAAAAGATCACTTTGGATATTATACGCTGGTTCAGAGCAAAGGCTGAACTGTCAACTGTCAAAGTTTGTATTTATCTTTAAGCTCCAACAGATCAGAGATTTGAATTTGTCTAACTGACAGATGGCAGAAGAATACACATGAGCATTTAGAAGTTGACCCATTAGCAACATATATGTGAGTTATGACGGAAAAAGTGCTTTCTTCTTTTAAGTCTGTTGACAGATGACAGTTTTCACAATTTGAGTAAGAGTAAATTCATTGGCGGAAATATCGAGCGAGTGAGAGACACTTTGATCATGGCCACTAAATGAATTGTCTGTGAAGTTATTTTGCAGAAATTATGTTCCGCAACAAATTTTAAATAAGACTGTTCCTTTCCTTTAATAAGTAAACGTTGACGTATCCGTCCATTAAATGTGGACATTCGATAGGAATTGAACTGGCGAAACTATAGCTAGGTATATAAATTTATGTTGTTGCAATTTCTATAAAATAGTTGTTAGTACAACAAAAAAAAATTAATATAGCTATCAACTATAGCTGAACTTTCAGCAAGGGAGAAACCATTCCAATGACAATTTCAAACTCGATGTGAGCAGTCTATCATTATCCGTATGATTGTGCTGAATAACGTGCCAAACTTCAAAAATAGGTGCGATCGATATTATTTTGTTTATTGTAACGCTGAATGGAACGTGATTTGTAATAAATCCCGTCAGTGGAAACAAAAGACAAAAATAAAAAAAATCCTAAGTGTGTGTGGCATGACATTGAAGTGCCTATTTCTGAGTAAAGATCTCAGAGTTACAGCACCACTTGAGTATCACCGCGTTTATAAATAGTGTTGATTGCATTCAATTAAAGCCTATTTTGCAATACATTTTCAAATAAAACGTTTATCTTCCAAACATAAAAAATGTTTGCTCTTTATTTAACTAAAATCAAATTGTCTTTTCAGATGCACATACATATTTATCTCACATCTACTATATATGCTAATTAACCGAATCAACACGAAAACAAAGTCTATTTATATAGATATCAAAATAAATTTGAGGGCGTGAAATGTGGGTGTGTTCCGTTTGAACGATTACGAAACAGTTTTGCGCGCCACTCGCTGATCTATTTGACAAGTGTTTGCTGATAACACCGGGTTCTATTTCAATAAATATTTCCATCAAAACGAAAAACAATAGAGCGCAATAAAATTGTTGGCTTGATATAGTGCCTCTGTTGGACATCTTCATTTCGAGAAGAAGACAAACGCGAAAAGGGACTGAAATAACGATAGCATTGCTCGACGATGGAATTTTCCTATCTACAGTTGGCGCCAATGGCCTTCTGCGACTCGAACGATCGCCACTCATCTTGAATAATTGATTTTTTTTTTGTTGTTGTTGTTGTTTTAGGAGGACATTTATACAGAGAAATGGTGAAGGAAAGTTTTACAAACGGCTTGGAATATAGTAAACAGAGATAAGATACTACGGCTTATCGTAAGCGCCCTTATACGGTACAAATAATAAAAGTTCTAATCGTATTGGATTTACAATTCTATTAAAACAAGTTGTAAACAAACAGGCGCGTGAACGTTAGATAGACAAACGTGTGGATTGAAGCCCAGCCCAGACGTTGGAAAATACATATTTTCGAAAGTCAATCATAATAGGACTATCAATGGCATTATGCCCAAAACACGTGTGCAGAATTCACTGCGCAGCAAGATAAGAATACGTGTGTTTAAATGGATATAGGCACACGTAAATTCTGCACTCACCGCAGCACTGCAACATGTCTCTATTTCTAAATTTGCCGCAAAATGCAAGCGTACCACAATACAAATGAAAATAAATTGCAATTTCAAGTATTTGGCTTTTGACATTTGAGTTTATTCAAGCGTACCACAACACAAATGAAAATAAATTGCAATTTCAAGTATTTGGCATCATCGGCTTTTGACATTTGCTGTTCGTGTTTGTTTTTGTTTTGGATACAAACACATCAGCTGCTTAATCGGTGAATGACGGTAGCCATTTTAGCCGATGCAAGGCATGTCAAATAATTTTCTGCACATTTGTTTTGCTTTTAGCACTGCTTTCTGCGCTGCGTCCAGAATTTCTGCACATGTGTTTTGGGCTTTAAGCTAATGTCACAAAAACAATCTGAAGTCAAACACTCAGAAAAGGTTAATAATTTTATTATTACAATGACACATTGGGCCTTACCTAAAGCATTTTTAGTTTCACTTAAATTTTAGTAGTTCACAGTGGCTATAGTTTCCATACAAATTGAGTAATTGTGATTCCATTGGAACAACAAATTAATATTTTTTTTCGATTCGGATCACTTTTTGCAGATCTCGATATTTTTTCAGATTTACACATACTGTCACAAATACTAACATACTTTGCACAGAAGAAGCTGTTTTACGGCATTTTAAGAAGATTGCATTCAAAAACAAAGTTTCGTGAAAACCAAAATAAAGAAATAAATAAATAGCAATGCAACAAAATTGTGGACAATTTATTATCTTCATTGTCTTCCTCATCATATGGAAACTACGAATCACCGAAACTACTCCATTTGTATCTACAACAGAAGAAACATTTTTCAATCCGATTTCCATGGTTGATTCTACCAAAAACAAATGCGATTTGAACAGCTGACATTGCTGTCAAATAACGCACTAATCCATATACAAAAGCAGATCAATTTCATTGCAGGTTCCATGAGCCGCGTAAAATCTGAGATCTGAAAAAAATACCTGGTGGTCCCAATGGAAAACGACATTAAATTTATTATTAGTAGGTACGGCGCATTGACTTTAATTTGATAACCTATATGTATATACATTTGTTTGGGCATTAACACAGCAGGCTGGAGTTAAAGTTACGTCGCCAAAAATAGACAGTTCTAATTCGATAGCAAATATAAACGGAATCAGTTATAGATCGCGCATGCGAGCAAACATTCGATTTTTGATCTCGCAAATTAAGAAGCATTCGACTATGCAAAACGCTTTAAACATCAGTGCAACTACTTGTTCGCTTCAAAAGTTTAAACGATGGAAAATATGAAAGTCCTCGAGTGTTAAATATTTTTTTTTTAAAGAAAATACTTAAAAAGCCAGAGCTCAGATTCAGTATATCAACAATCGTCCAAACGATATCGTTTTTGAAACTTTGATCACCAAAACAAGTTATATTCTGATCGAATTTTGTTGACAAAAGTCAGCTTTCATTATATTTTTGGAAAATGAACTGGATTAAGATCTCAAACTCGTAATTTTGGCACTTAATTGCTACACTTGGAGGTCTACCGTTTCGACGATAATCTTCTGAAAAATTGCGGAATGCGTGTTCAGAAGACATAAATCAATCTGGTTTTTAGTGTTCGATTAAGAATGACTAGGGGCAGTAAATAAAGGGTTTTCCATTGAGAGGTGTTATTGTGAATGACCCGCTATTTCGGTAGCTGTCACTTTTGAAGCTTTTATTCTTTAACATTTGACAAGTAGAAACTACGCCATTACTAAAAATGGAACGATACACGCTTCAATAACGCATTGAAATTATTAAAATTCACTACAAAAATGGTAAAAATCTTGCAATCACAGTTTTCAAAACTAAAGCATTTTTTGGTCGTTCCGAAACACCTTGTCGGACCGCAATACAGAAATTGGTGGAAAAATTCGAGCTGTTGGGACAAGTTAGTGATGTGAAGAATAAAACCCGTGCACGTCGCTCAAGTACAACTGAGAATATTGCTGCTGTAGCCCAAAGTGTTGAAGAAAACCCAGGTTTGTCCATTCCTCGTCGTTCTTTGGAATTGGCCATTCCACAGATGTCATTAAACCGTATTTTGCATAAAGACTTGGGTCTTAAGGCTTATAAAGTTCACAAGAAGTCAAGCCGGCCAATCATCAACAACGTCGTGTCTTTGCTGATTGGGTCCTTGAAATGCATGAAAATGATCCGGAATTCCATCGAAAAATCATCTTGACTGATGAGGCCCATTTCCACCTCGGTGGCTACGTCAACAAGCAAAATTGTCGCAACTGGGGCTCGGAAAACCAAAGATAGGAAAGATAAGGTCCACACCAACAGCCCAGCATCGATTCAAGACCTCAAAGATAAAATTCGTGAGGCTATCGAATACTTAGGGCAGCCACTTTGCGATTTGGTTGTGGAAATTTTTTTTGAAAAGGATATGGTCCTGTATGCGTGCTCGTGGTGGCAATTTGGCTGATGTTGTTTTTCATTATTAACGGCATTACTTACTTTTTATTATGAAATAAACATCCGAACATTTATCTCAAAAAATGGCATTTTTGTTTGAATACCAAAATAACACCTCTTATTGGAAAACCCTTTACTAGAAACAAATTTAGCGTCTATATTCACAATAGGCGTGTTTTTCTTAGCTTCGATTACAACAAATACTGCGAGTCTCGAAGTGTCAAGTAGAGCTTAGTTGTTGTAATTGCGTGATGAAAATCCCACTTTTTGCTCTGCTGAGGTCGAAGCTAAAAAAAACAGGCCTAATATTGAAAAAAATCAGCATTACATTTTTTTTCAAATTTGTTTCCCTAAATTTCAAGGTTGAAAGTATTTTTTTTTTTCATAAACTTTTAACAGAAATACCTATCTTGATTTAAAAAAGAAAAATGAAAGAATAGATTCTAAGATTTCAAAAATTAGACTTTAGACTTTATTGTAAGTGTTGCTTTTGTTTTTAATGTTTGTTTTTTCATTTTAGGTATTTATTTATATAAATAACCCGTACCGCGCCAGCGGAGCGAGATAGACCCCCCCCCCCCCTCCCCCTCCCATAGCGAAAAGTGCCTTTTTAGCGCCAAAGTTATGGTACTCTCCCCCAGCAGACGCCAAAACAATTCAAAGCAATGTACACTTTCAGTGCCTTCGTCAGGGACTCGTCTCTTCTTGTACAGCTACACATGTATTTCAGAATTTCGCATAAATTATTGACACTTTCTAACACAAAACACCCTGAATCAAAATTGATTTCAAATCTAATTCCGCTTCCTGCTTTGACTCCAAATAGTACCTTCTACTGATAACGTAGGTCAAAGTTGCTGAGTGATTTAAAATTTTCGAAAATCAGTTTCCATTTGGTCAGTCGATTGACGTTCTTCTATCAAATATATGCACACATTTATAGTTTGTTTTATGGCCTTTTGGTTTGCTTAATTGTCCATAGATTGCCTGTGTAAATATACCTACGTGAATAAAAAATGACGTGAGTCTAAAATGTCCTTGATTTGATTATGACATTGTTACTTTTTATCGCTGACCATGTAGAAAAACGAAGATTAAAATTCGTCAACACGGAGATAAGCGACCATAAATAGCTCAGAAATTGAAACGAAGACAATAAAACCAGCTTCCTGATAAACTGAAAGTACATTCAGTTCAAGGGAGGTAAAGTGTAGTGACGTTGTTTAGAATCAACCGATCTCTTTATTTCATTTTAAGATATGTGCGTTATGAAGTTAAATATTAATTGCCAGACATACAAATTTGTCTTTTCTCTTGTAAAAGAGCACATTTCAGGGGTTTTAAAACAACCTTTACCCGGTTTTTATTATCCAACACGAGATAAGAGGTTCGATTAGCCGACTTAGATAAGCTGTAAATAGCAATAAATACTCCCCCACTGGAATTCGGTTTATAGCTTTGTTTGTCGATTTGAAATTATATTATAGGTTGTTATTTAACCGTTTTGGCGAGTTTGCTTTTTGTTTTTAAGTTTTAACTATTTGATTGAAGTTTGCAATTGGCTCAGGAACCCTACTACTTTCTCACACATCATCATAAGTTCTTAATTGACGTTTTGTACAGTCCCGAAGTATAGGTGCATATGAAAATGCGTCCACAGAAAAAGTTTAGTGCACACTTTTTCGGTGTACAGGTACACAGCAAAACAGAAATGGATCTTAGACCATGGCGCATTCTTTGCTACTCCAACAGCAACTTTGAAAGTCGCTGCATGTCGATGACCCCGTGCAAAAACAAACTAAGTGCACTTACTATAGTTTTGAGTTATGTATACATTCAGAATCCGCTTTTATTTTTTAATTTTTTTTTCATGCAAAGAAGTAAAAACCTTGAAAACAGAGCTAAAATTGCAATTAGGATAACACCTAAAGCGATCGCTAATTTTTTTTTCCCCAAAACTTCAAACGCCTCTCCTGAAAAATAGCACCAGATGTACTTAGTATGTTCTTGCACGGGGCCATCGATGTTACTCTGTGCTGAACTAACTAGCTATTTGTTTTGGCGGCCGATAATGTGCATCCGAATCAGTTAGAGATTAAGCAGTTTCAGATATACGGATATGTAAGTGCGTCAGAAATGGATAAGACTTGTGATATAAATAATGAAACTAATGACGTTGATTACTTAACGATAGCAGACGTAGCTATTATTCTTTTGTCGTCTTTTGCCCTTTTGTGTTCTTTCTCAGGAGCTTCAAAATGCGATAGCAAAACCCAACAAATGACCCAGTGCGAGATAAGGACTTATCTATACTTAGCTCGAAAGATAAGCAATTTTGTTCGGAGGGTTTTCCCCCCTTGTCATTTATACTAGACATATTTTATACGAGTAATTTGTGTGTGCCTGAAAGATGAAATCGATCAAACTTTCGTTAAATAAGGAAACTCACCTGTATGCCAGATTCATGCACTTAAACAGCTTAGTCAGAGATGTTTCGATCTCCAGATGCGATGTGATCAGATTCCTTGAGCCGTATTCCTTGGCTTTAAATGGCACATACAGCTGCACTTCAGTGCATGCATTCGTCTCATCCGGTTTCGATAGACTAGGATCCTCTGGATCAAGCATTTTGATTTCACTATCGTCATCATCTTGAGCTTCTTCGGCCTCGAAATGGGACACCATAAACTGTCCAGAGTGAATTGATTCTATGTTTGCACCAGTCGGAGAATCTCCCCCGCTACCACCACCAGCACCAATTCCAGGACCTCCAATTGGCAACGAATCACTATTGGAAATTATCGAAGAGGAGGAATGATGTTGCTGCTGCTGCTGTTCAAGTTGCTGGCGGTGATACATTTCGAATTGGTTGGACATGGTGAGCATTATTACTATGTTTTGTTTTTTTGGCGCCCAATTTTTTTACTTTTTTTTTTAACACAATTATACTTTGTTATTGCGAATGAAAAAGGTGGTTGAGGCTTAAGATTTGCAAAAAAATGGGACAGGTGTAAACAATAAGTGGCATAAGTATTTCTGTGCGTGGAATTTGTTGGTGGATTTTCGGAGTGATTGTATTTACTTTTATAATGCGTACAACGAAGAGGCACAAATAAGCAAACCAGGAGTAACTAACTTGATTACTTTTTCAACTAATTGTTTTGCCAAATAATCTGGCGAAATAATCAGGATTGGCGACAGAATGTGTGCCGGAGAATGCTGTTTCATTTAATTGCACGGCATACGCGAAAAGCAAAGTTATACTTATCAGCTCTGCACAAAGCTCTGCAAATGGCAGTAAATACAGAAAGTAAAAACAAAACAAATAGAAGCGGTTTGGTTTATGAAACTAGCTACCGATTTGTGAAGTGTGCCCATATAATTGATAAGGGACCTGAAGCACATTTGCGTATTTCATAGTTCTGGTGGTTACTGTTACAAAAATTGATATTCACCAGCGCAATGCGATCAACGTAAACATTCAAGTCGACCTTAGCATTGTCTGTTTCTTAGATGTGTGCCAATGCTTCGAAGGTCAAATAAACCTGATCAAATATAAGATTGCATACCGAAATTAACTGGTTAAATGAAAGTAGAGTGGAACAACGTCATAGAAGACATCATCGTATCATAAGTTCGATTTTTTTGCCCCACGTAGTTCGTTCGTTTGTTAACCTTAATGCCAATAAAGATAATCAGTTCAATGACGCAGGCAAACATTTATACTTATCAGCCGACCGTAACTCCTAGTGGGACAAAATAAATCCAACCAAGCCACAAGTTGATCAACTAATAATATTTCAACCCCTCCTACTAAGTAAACAATATACCAACTGGGTATACTTCTGTAGTAATAAACAAGTTGTTAACAACTACATTTGCGAATGATGAGATTGCGATTATATCGGGATCCTCCACGTAATTAACTCCGATAGGGAACGAATTTGCATGTATCAATGTACCCTCAATCAGCACTGCAAATCCAACGAAACATCGACAATTCCCACTTGAATTGAAACTCGATCTACGTTCACCAATGAACACACCCCACACGGCACAGCAATGTGCGAATACTTATGAAACTTACTGTAGACGTAGATTCTTTGGTTTATTTTCTATTAACTAATTTGCAAATCGTAGTGGGGCTTCTTTTTTTTTTTTATTAGTTGAGAAGAACGAAAGGCAAAACAAAAAATCACAATTTGATGGCACCACAACTACAACGATATCTATCACGAATTACCACAGTACTGTACAACCGAATAATAATATTTTGATTATTACTTTGAGTGGACATATTTTTTGCCCTGTTCTGTTAACGGTATGCACTACTCTTGACGAAATTTCGTCCTTTCTTGAGATTTTTCACGTATTGCAAGGCTTGCGGGTCGTACATTTGGGGTTTCAGTGCACTGGATAACAAAAATTGCCTCGAAAATATTGAACATCCACTAATTACGGTATTGGAATTTTGTTCGCGATAAATTGCTCTTTTTATACACGAAGGCACACATTAATCTTGAATATATATATAAAAAAATGTAATAGCACTTGTTCGACGAGACACGACACTTGTTCTCCAGACTTGAGACCGAGAACTGGAGAGATTCTAGAAAAATTAAAGATTTTCACCGAAAGCATTCGCTGGGGCTGAACAAATTACGTCGTTGACGATTTTTATGATACGAACGTCCACAGCTCTTCTGGCAGCGCGTGTGACATCGATGACGATAAAGTAGTTCTGCCAAGCATCTGAAGCCCCACTGATAAACAGCTGTGCGTGAGCTTGTGAAATTGGTTGATCATTTAAAATGATAATTTATGATTATGTTGATGTGGTGTAGCGTGTGAACAGGACGACGACGATTGGATACACCGCTGCACAGCGACTACAACGAGAAATGTCATTTAGGTCGAATGTTTTGATTTTTTCCACTTGATTATTGTTGATTACACGGTTTAGGATAGTATTGAAAATTGTTTAATTGTGCACTGTATGCAGCACTGATAAATTATTGACATATTTTCTATATTTATTCACGGTTTTAATCACGGATTGTCGAGGAAAAGTTGTTTAGACATGTTCACTTCGTTTAGGAAATGAAGTTTCTAATCTCTTTTTTGTTATTTGGTACTTCGAAAAGTGTTCTAGTACAATTGTTACGAAATATACCGAATGTAGTGGCGTCTGGTGGCGAGTAGAGGATTCCATAGGGTGCTGTTTGCGTTGTAAATTTCTTTAAAATTACATTTTAATACCATATATCTTGTAATTTACAATTTAGCTCGAGCTAAGTAATAAAACTTTTGTTTCAGAATGTACTTCATGTGTCTGTCAAAATGTGTCCATTTAATGGGTCGGCACATTTTCTCAAGCTAAATTGTGACAGATCGTTGTTTATTTGTTTTTCTGTTCCGGAAAAATATGCAAGGATGAGCTTTTTTAATTATTACATGGACGTGAAGTACCTAAAATCAGAAATAGTTGAAAAAAAAGGAAGTTTCAATTTTAGAAGGAAGTTTTTTCAAAGAACAACTGTTTTCTGTGCCACTTATCCACGGCGTACTCTATGTAAAACTTAGCTAGAAGTTTAGCAGATGATTACTATGTAAAACTTAGCTAGAAGTTTAGCAGATGCTTAAGTAACAAATGGTGGTGAATAATTAATATGTATTTAAATGTGTTGGCTCAACAATACGGATCCAAAGGCTTACAATGCTTGTTTTCTTAAATCTTTTACATAAATTGTAGCTGTCTTCTCGGAATCATACTCTACATTTTTACTAAAGCTGGCAGCCAGCTAATCGTCGACATTAGTGTTTGATTCTTAGTAAGGTCTAGTGCTAGTATGCATCGTTCACTGGGTTGACCTCACGGTGTTCAAGTCTACATTATGCGAATCATGGAGTTTACTCAATTAGAAATAAGCAGTTACAAGACTTGGAAAATACCACGTAACAAAGGGAAGTTTATCGATTTCCTTGCTTGTCATACGACAGATAGACCAATTTATATCAAACTCTTTAACAGTTCATAGGAAAATGTTAATCAGTTTCTTAATTGGCTCTGATGGTACCCAAAGCCGAATGTCACTGTCACCAAGAGGCATGCAATATGTGATAGGCAAAATTATTATGCAAAGCACAGAATAAAGATAAGAAACACTCATATACAATTATGCAACCGCTGTAACGAAATAATTATATCTTTATTTCTGCTGGAACTGTACATTCACTTTGGTCATAAAACGGGCTGCACGACTTATTTTATCTCCCAATTCGTTAAATATATATAAATTATATTGAAATCAAACCCCCATCAAATTAAATCAAAATGTTAATTATATGTCATTCATTAAAAGTAACTTGATCTACTGAAATTAATTCAAATAAATCTACTCCATTATCAGTTTTTTTTATTTTGATTGGTTCGTCACTGCGCTAAATGTCAACAAATGTCAAAAAATTACAGCTTACTATTTTAGGTTTTTCTACCTAGCCAGAAATCTTTCCAAATGAAACTGAAAAAGAGTAAAGTTTGTAGTGAATTTGTTGCATTTATTTTGAGGTGAAAATGGCTTTCTAGTTGTTTTGCAAAGCGCAAGCAAACGCACCAAGCGTGCCACACAAGTTAAATATATTTAAAATGCATTCGAACATAATGTAAGTAGTAATTTTCATAATAAAATCTAAAAAAGGCAGAAAATCATACCAACTAAGACGTAGTAGTAGGCCGCCATGTTTGTTACTTGTTGGCGAAACGAACAATTTTTGTTGACATCTACAGAATTTTGCAGATTTTATATATAAAATATCGGCTTGAAATCGAAACAATTTGGGTTGTATTCCTGTAAAATTAGGGATCTCTTGGAGATGGGTATAGGATGTAGTCGAGTTCCAGCCTCGTCGTGCCTTGCTTTTCCAGGAAAATTGGATGACGCAATCCTGAGTATTTGCTGTATCATCCAATGAAATTGCGAAAAAAATACATGCCAGGCATGGGGCTGTTTGGTGACGGTGTTTCACCGTTTTGTTTGGGTGCACAAAAGCTGGTTTTACTAGTTTCGCAAGAAAAGAATTGTTGTTTGGAATTTGGAATTAAAAATTGCATCCGCTGCTTCTCAGGTACTTTATTGCCAAATCTTGCGAAATAAAAGCTGTGTAGCATTAACTATTTTTATCAGTTTTGTTTTCTTTCATTTCATCCCTGCTAGCTACACGTGCGGCGGTGACGAGACGATTGTTTTGTTTTGCGATTTGCGATCTTCAAACTTTGAAGTGATTTAATCCAAACAGGTTCAATGGTCGATGTTTTTTTGTCGGATGTTCATGTTTTCTATTTACTACCTAAATGCACGTTTTTTTTGTTTTAACCTTTTCCACCGTAGTGTTTTGCTATTCTTCTTCTTGTTGATAAGAATCGATCCGCTGCCACGATGATAGAAAGCTTAAATTATATGTAAAAAAAGGGTTGCTAGGTAGATGCTATCGATACTAGGGATATCACTTAAGTGGTAGGTAGTTACAAAGCTTCCATACCCAGTTAAAGGGAACGGTTGTGATTGGAGACATGCTAAAACAAAGTAAGAAATATACTCAGATTTGGGTACTGGTATAATTAGTGTTCTATGTGAAATAAGTAAAAACCAAATATAACTCAAAAGGTTTCCGCTTCAGATCAGCGAGCAATTTGAAAGCTGCACCTAAATGGCAACAACAAATTGTCTACTCTCATTTTGTAACCTATCTCTCATGAGATTGATAAACAATTCACTTCCAATCCCATTAAATATGATTCTTATCATTGTGGCACGTGTGAAATGCACGCACGGAATGCACATCGGAAACGGTTCCACAAGTAGCTAGCAACTTATCAATGAAATACGGAAACGTACTGTGTAATGGAGTAGATTTAAAAATCATGTCGAAGTTTAGCCTGAATTTTCAATAACTGCGTTTTCGATGTTGGGTCTTGGGGTCCAAGAAAGATCACTATGCACAACTGCCGTCTGGACGGTGCCGCCATTTTGAATCCAATACAATTGGCCGTATTCTTCGCGCTGCTATGTTACTTCTGCAATTATATTTTTCACATTTGAGGTAAAATCGACAAATTAATATACAAGTGACTGTGTAAAATAAAAAAAAACATTAGCCTAACGATTGCTTGTCTAATGCGTGCCTTTTTTTTTGTTTTTTTTTTTTGTTTCATTTGCAGTGCCATCATGGCACCCCTACACCAACCAAGTTTACCATCAGGATACGACTCCGATTTCTTCGTTGAAATACAACTTAAAACATCTTTAATATCGGACTTAAAGTATGATTCCGAAAACATCAACCCTGGAGTCGTTAGCCCTTCCACAGGATTTATATTGGAACGGAAAAATGGAACCAACATCGCCGCCCAGCAGCGAGCTCTTTCCGATTTCTGAATCGGTCGAGTCTTGGCTATTAGAAGATAACTTTGCAAATGGTACTATTCACTTTACATATATATTTTGTTTTGTGCAGAAATCATTATCTATGTATCGTATCCTTTGTTACTTGCAGATATTTTATTCGTAGATAATAAGAATGTAGATATAAAAAATAGTCCAGCAGAATTCTTCGAAGACTACAACCATGATCAGGAACTCACCCTGGAACTTGTGTTTGACGTCAAAGAAGGTAAGTGTTTGAAATACATTTTTTATTTTTAATTCAGCTTTGATTCCTTAATTGAGGTTAATTATATAAAAATGACAACCTGTAAAGCCTGAATAAATACTGACATCAATGGAAATCCCGAAGGCAAAAGATAAAATATAAAAACGCCGGACGTTTAATGTCCAATCGCTTTCTGGCTACTACTCAACTTCTTTACCACGCCAAGGAAACAGCGATTGACAAGTGTAGTTTTTCGCTTGATTTCTAATGTCATTCTTAGAGCTTATAGCGGAGACCAGATCGAAAAAGTCTAAATACCTAAAAGCTATCTTCTGATGTTCCGTCCGATTCGCCGATGTTGCCCTTCTTGTTATCAAGAAATTATTGCTTTTGCCCTCATTGATTTACAACAAATCCATTTTTGGTGTTTCTGCTGATATATTTGTTTCCGTAGCGTCGTTATGCAGAACATGCAAGTTTAGCAGAGACGTCAAGACAGTTCATGTCCGGCCTTACCAATAATCAACTTTAGTCTGGCAGTTTGCGCAAAGACTCCACACTTTCCAAAATCCCTTTACCAATAAACAAAAATAGTTGCCAGAATATCGCTAACTGTAGGGTTAAATGTTAATGTTCAGAAACCCATGTTTATCTCGTGTAGCTAAATAAATCCTCCCTAAATATCATTTTCAAGAGGAGTGTTGCCCAACCACCAAAAATGTTGGTATGGAATTCCGTAATAGGAGCGAATTTAAATACACTTTTGTTAAGCCTGAACGTTTACAATTATTAACTAATTTTAGTAAATTGTAAATGATTTCGGACTTTATTCGTTGGAATACAACAATGCAAGTAGTTTTTAAGTTTAGCAAAGACAAATTTTTACAAATGCATGCACAAAATTGAAAATATTGCATTTTTGTTTTATTTCTAAACACTTGAAATAAATATTTCGAATATTTTCATTAAATAAAATGTTTGGTATCTTTTTTAACCGCTAGCGCTTGCTTTTTGATTGGTTTTCCTTTTTTAATAGTTTGCAAGTTACGAGTGCATACGTAGTAAAAAATAAATTTAAGGATGTTTCCAAGACTTTCTGGGGAGTCGTCGAGAAGAGAATAAAATACCGGTTCACTTAAGATTGGACAGCTCATACCCGAATACCTACATTTTTCTACAACTCTCAGTACCTTAGGCGGCTCAGGTATTTGGGTGCAACCAAACCCTCTTTGGAAATGGAGTTTGTTGCCAGAAAATAAGAATTTCTAATGAATCAGTGGTTGGTGTGAAAAGGTTGACTTCGCGGAAATATAGATATAAGAATTGTCAGCATTCATCAAAATCTCCGCGAAATAATAAATTAAGGAACTTCTAGAGGAATAACAGGTAGTATGTGCAAATTCAAGTAAAACAGAATTTTGTTTTATTTAGTGTGAATTTATAGAGGAGTACCCACGCATGACAGTTTTCGTGTAGAAAAATGTCCGCGGGTTTATATTTTTCTGAATGAATCTAACATTTTGTCGCTTTCTAAGTTTCTCGAATTAATTAATATGAGCTATATAATTTTAAAAGATCATTACAAGATTTTACAAGCACAAGCCAAGCAACGAGGCAGATTGAGATTCAAAAAAACGGAAGCATTAGGTCCTTAAAACGCTTTTGACTTCCTACGTGAGTTTTTAATTTATTCTAAAACAAAATAGCCGACTATTATTTGTTTTCTTAAAAACATTCACTTGCTAACCATTCAATCTTTAGATCAATAAGCTTCGATTTTCATAATCAGTCTAACAAACTGTGTTCCGACACAAATTCACTCATAAATCAATCCTGAAGTATTAGAAAGCAAAGGAATGCGTACTATAAATAGTACCGAAAATTGTGTCCGATCGAAGGAGAGGGCATTACTGATTTGCATATGATATTTGACAGATCAGCGGATATTTTGTGCATTTCCTATTTTGTATTTTGTTTTTTGCTCATAACAAGCTTCAAAAAGCCTTTATAAGATATCTGTTGGGCCAATCAGTTTGCAATTTATATATTCCTTTTTTTTAGAATAAAATCCTTGTTGTGAAATAAACCATTGATGTTTTTTTTAACAAAAACAGATTATGAATTTTGAATTCTGCGGCGACAAAAATGTAATAGATTCTAAGAAAGTTGACAGCCACTTCAACCTAACCTAACCTAAGAAAGTCGTCGCACTAGCAAATTGGGAGGTCTAATAGTTTATTGGTACCGTTTCACTAATGCTGTACATTTTTACTAAAGCTGGCAACCAGCTAATCGTCGATATAAGTGTTTGATTATAAGTAAAGCTTAGTATCCTGCTCGCGCTTAATTTTAGCGTCCCTAGTCTACACTTCGATTCTCCACACCAAAGATAAATGGTCGGTAAGTTATCAAACATGATATAGATGGGACAAAAACCATATTATTTTCACTGCAGTTCCTTCGTTTCGGGTAAAACCCTATTTGAATTGGAATTATTTTGCAACGTCCATATTTCTGTTCTCCACAAGCCCCGCAAGTTTTTTTTCCGTTTTTTCATCGCATGAAAAGCGTGATTTAGCTTTTTCTTTTATTTATCATGCAAATGTTTTCTTCGGCTTCCTCCAAAACAAAATCCAATGTAAACACAAAACAAACTCGTTCCTTCTTTTTCTCCTGTCAACATTTATCTTCGATTTAATGTACCCGACATTTATTTCGCAAAGCTCAATGAGTGGAGACTTGTCATCGGCCCATCTATATGAAGCTAAGAAATTAGCGAGCGAACAGGATACTGCTCTGCTAAACTGCCTCGCTAAATTTTATCTTTGTAGACATTTTTGTACGGGAGATAAAATTTAGATACTTAGCTCAAGGCTGAATAAGTATAAATGGTGGATGTCGGAGTCGACATAATTTTTTCTCAAGGGTTTGTAGTGGTGTCAGGTATGGGCCAATTGTTTTGTTAACAAATGGTTTTGCGTGTTCCTGTTCACACAGCACGACAGAGAGGATCGCGCGACGCCTTGTATTTGGTGCAGACAAAAATTGTGTCTCCTCTCATTTATAATAGTCGGATCAAATCTTGGAAATAGGCTGAATTCGGAAACGTCAAAAAATGCGCATTGTAAATGCACACTGCTTTTCTGATGCCAGGTCACGAATGCTTTTGTGCTGCTTTGCATTTCTTTTGCATTTGTTACTGCAAACCAAAGTAAAATTTCCAAATAATTGCAAAATATATTTTTTTTGGCGGTTCAAACTGAAATGTCAAATGTCATTTGCATCATAATTATTACCGATGCTCTGTTTGCTTTTGTTTGCGCAGTTGATGCTTTCACAATGCGTTTTGGAAAAGTTTGCATTGCATCATTGTAATCCGTTTGCGTTTTGGAACGCTTGATTAAGCAGTAATGCAGAAGTACTGCGTTTTGGAATTCAGCCATAATATGGAGTTGAATTGGTTTTGAGTTTTGAACTTCGTTCTGTCTGACAGCGTAAGTGGTCGCCTGGTAGTGAGTTTTCTATATCCCTTACACCGATTGTGACAATACTACTAGAAACTTTGCTCTTCGTTCCACCTGGAGAAGCCTATGTTCTTTCTTCCTCTATGGGCTAACGAGCCGCTCTTCTTGGCAAGTTGTTTTACCGCATGTGCTGATCCGAATTCTTAAGAAAAAATCAAGGCTTTCGTATGTTAAACATAGCACATCAGTCGCGGCGTTTGGCACTTGATGGTGGCTTGTTGGGCCTTCTCTATAGATTGAATGATGTATATATATGTATGTATATATGCTATATGGCGACCAAGGTACCCTCGCAACACGCTGGGGTTTAGTTCAGAGAACGGAACATAGTTGCGTCAGCAACTGAATAGACAAATACAAGTAGGTAGCTAGGAGTTTGAAGGTTATGACTGTCAACTGCAATAATTGCGCAGTCGACAGAATTCAATAAGTTCTCTTTATCAAAATCTCTGTTCCTGAACATGGATATTATAGATATGACTAGGTGGAAACTTTTTAATTTGTTAATAAGCAGCAATGTCTGTTCTTACAAGTTTTCAGACTTCTGGTTTACAACAAAAACTTCCATTGAATTAAAACAAATCTATAAACTCGACTTAACCTGTATTTCAGAAGAAACCCGCACTGTAACCGCAATAGCAAGCAAGCAAGTGAGAAATTAGTCCTTCAAATTATGGAAAGCATCAAACTTAGTACGGGGAATGACTTTGAATTTGTAGACAGCTCTTACACTTTGTAGAAGTACGTACTACAACAACGGAAACTACCAACTTGTTTTTATTCACCTATTTACATTTTATTGTTTAACCATTACTCCATTTACATAAAATATGATCCGCATCCGCAACCTACATAAACGTCAATTCATTATGTCTGATAACTACCCAATCGAGTGGCGGATATGGAAAAATACTGAACCATATCAGCCCCCGAAAACGTGATCACCACAACTGGACGTGGTGTCGCTTTCAAAATGAGAACATAAAAATAACAAACAACAAATCAATTCAAGTTACTCACAAAACTGTGATTAAGTTCAAAGACCATATCGGCGTGTTACCTTAAACTTGTTTCCCACCAGATTTCGGTGTGGCTCGTCGACTCGATCCGTTTTTCTCCGTCTCCCGTTTTGATGTTTCCATTCGCTTTTAGTGTAGGACTGTTTCGGAACTATGCTACTCCGACTAATGTAGGTTTATAGATTTCGTCACTCACCCAGTGTTGGTAAACAACAAGCAAGTATGAACAAAACAAAAAATCCCTCAATTTGAACTTTGAACCGCATTTTGTTTTGCCATTAAGTGATAAACTTTACGTGCGCAATCAATTAACTTCTCTGCAGACAAAATCAAGGCCATTCTCTTGCAGATCATTGATCCGTCCACACAAACACCAACCATGAGAGATCAATAAAATTAAAAATTAAACTTGATATGAATATTTTGGTAAAACTGCAAACCAATCTAAATAAAAAACACGAAAGAAGAAAAAGAAAGAAAAAAAGTATTACAAGCAGGTACACTCAACTCAGTTGATTTGTGCGATTTCAGCATATTTTGTAATTGAACGAAGCTAAAACAAAGCACGCAGACAATTTTTCTAAATTAAATTGTGCCGGCGAAATCGGATGAGCTGATGAAACTGGCAGAACAAGAAAGTCGTGGCACCGAATGCAGTTGTTGTTAGTAAAAAATTAAACATTAGCTGTTGGTTTGTAGTGAAATTTCAAACTCCCCATATAGGCGTTTTTCGTTTTTAGCTCGGAGCTGAGCTCTGATGCGTAAATTGTGAGTCTGTTTCAATACGATTCAATCATTGTAATGGATATTGCAATGCAGTTTAATTGGCAGAGAGTGCAATTATTTTTCGAACAATAATTCCTAAGTTTGGTGTCCAAGGAACGAGGAAAATATGATCATGTTCGAATTGAACGTGTATCTCTCATGCTCTCTCTATAAATTCTGTCGATTTGTCATTGGTTGCACTTGCAAATTTTCCTGTCCAGTTGAATTTTCTGCATCAGTTGCCATCTATCCAAATGATTTTCCTTAAGTTCTGTCCAATTCTTTTCGGGTACTGTATTTAGCGATGCGCCGTTTGCCCTAAACTTTGTGAACACATAACGCCTTAACAACAAACATTTTTAGATTCGAGTTTAAGTAGTTCATACAAATTTCGCAATTGTGAGCCTCCCTAAATTTGAAGTCGAGACTAAAATTTGTGATTAGAAGAAAAACAGGACAAGCCAGAACATCACACGCCAGCAAAAACTGTCAAAACAACAAGCGGAGCTTTGTGTTACATGCGGCAACAGATGTTTTACTCATATAGCTTACCTACTTACTTAGGTGGCGCTACAGTCCGGGGTGGACCTGGGCCTCAACCAATACTCCTCTCCAGTTGCGCACTCCAAGTTGGTTGAGGTCCCCTTCCACTTGCACGCGCCACCTAAGTCGAGGTCTTCCTGTACGGCATTGTCCCTCATGATTGGAATCGAACATTTTTCGGTCCGTGGCATCACGCATCCTAGATGAGTGCAAATTTAGAAATAGAGCACAACCATCTCAATAATTCACGCGACGCCACTGCTATCTACATATATTTATTAAAAACTAAAACAAAGGTATTTAAAAGACCTGAAGGATTCAAAACACTTGAGGATACAAGCCACATTGTTTAAATCCATTTTGTATGACAATTAGCACCGTTAGTACCTATCAAGACATCTTCTGCAAAAATTGTTAGATAATGTGCATGCCTGCCTATGAGACAGTGTCCAGTGATGACACTTATTGTAGCACTGATATGCTTCCGATCGAGGGAGATCAAATACCTAGAACATTTTAGATCCAGCTTTGGCCAGATCTGTTTTGTCGCTGGAAAAGTCGAGCCGGTTGTCCACCTAACATTATTTGTTGTTTTGATAGCATCCAGCTTTATGATGAATTTACAAGTAGCGATTGGAATATCTAAGGAATCCTTAACTGAAGGCATATGTAGTATAGTTCAGTGTTTGGCGAGTTCAATAGCCTTGCAGTTTACCTGTGATGGCTCTATGGCCCGGCACCCAACAGAGGTGAACATTGAACTGCCCCGCCATGTCTCTGACGAACGATAGTTATAGACGAATTTGTAGAGACTGATTCCAGTCAATTGATGGCAGCTTGACTATCCAAGAAGATCAGGACATCTATAGCAGATAACACGTTTTCTCTCAGTCAAGATAAGACTTCTTTTATCGCCATAATTTCCGCCTGAAAACGCTGCAGTGATCAGGAAGACGGAAGGAGAGACTAAGACTATAAGACAGTTTTCGAACCATCTGTGAAGAAATGGATCGATTCATCATCCATTAATGCTTCCTCCTCTCAGAATGATCTAGTGTTAATGAAGACATGTAAGTTTCTATTAAATTGTAGTTTTGGTGTGGTGTAGTCGATCTCTTCTGGAAGGTTCTTAAAGTTGGTAAGGAGATAGCGGCATGTCCAGTTGTTTTGCTGGTCCATTGTGCAGAAGCTTTGCCTGCTGAAGATGTCAGTGGGTGTCAGATGAAACAGGATGTCAAGTGCAGCGGAGGAGGTGGACTAAGAGCCCCTCCGATGCACAAACAAGCAGTTCTTTGGACTAAACTTACAGTTTTATTTTCGCTACAAGCCTATGTCCTTCCTTGGGACAATACGAACCCATCAAGCCCATAATCGTGAAAATCAAACGACTAGTTCTCGAGTTATGAGTGTACACACGGACGTTATACTCTTTTATATATTAGATATATAAAGGGTTTTCCAATAAGAGGTGTTATTTTGGTATTCAAAGAAAAATGTAATTTTTTGAGTTAAATAATCGGATGTTTATTTCATAATAAAGAGGAAGGTATGCCGTTAATAATGAAAAACAACATCAGCCAAATGGCCACCACGAGAACGCATACAGGACCATATCCTTTTCATGAAATTTTCCATAACCAAATCGCAAAGTGGCTGCCCTATGTCCTCGATAGCCTCACGAATTTTATCTTTGAGGTCTTGAATCGACGCTGGGCTGTTGGCGTAGACCATATCTTTCTTATCTTGGGTCTTCCGAACCCCAGATGCGACAATTTTGCTTGTTGACGTAGCCGCCGAGGTGAAAATGGGCCTCATCAGTCGATGGAATTCCGGATCATTTTCATGCATTTCAAGGACCCAATCAGCAAAGACACGACGTTGTTGATGATTGGCCGGCTTGACTTCTTGTGAACTTTATAACCTGGGTTTTCTTCAACACTTTGGGCTACAGCAGCAATATTCTCAGTTGTACTTGAGCGACGTGCACGGGTTTTATTCTTCACATCACTAACTTGTCCCAACAGCTCGAGTTTTTCCACCAATTTCTGTATTGCGGTCCGACAAGGTGTTTCGGAACGACCAAAAAATGCTTTAGTTTTGATAACTGTGATTGCAAGATTTTTACCATTTTTGTAGTGAATTTTAATAATTTCAATGCGTTATTGAAGCGTGTATCGTTCTATTTTTAGTAATGGCGTAGTTTCTACTTGTCAAATGTTAAATAATAAAAGCTTCAAAAGTGACAGCTACCGAAATAGCGGGTCATTCACAATAACACCTCTCATTGGAAAACCCTTTATATATAGATAATAGGAACCTAATCTGAGACATTTCAATTCCTTTCATTGCAACCAGAAATCAGTCATTAGTTCAGATATATTTGAGAAAGTTAGTTGCAACCGAAGACGACTCCGCTTTATATCGCAAGTTTTGCACATTCAAAACATTAAAAATTACCTACGAGAAATATCAAATGTGATTATTATTTAGTTTTGATTGAAAGTGGCAAATGTATTGCAATTTCAATGATGAGCAACGAACTCGTTTTGCCTGTTTGCCTCTGTCGACAAAAATACTTCAGTATCAAGTGCTATTACGCGAAGAGTAGACGAATTCGTCATGGAAAATACATGCAATCGAACTGTGGTCTCCTCCAGATTGGGGTTTTTCTTATTTCTACCCTGTGATTAAAATTCTGTTTGATCAATTCGCATTTCTCCAGTAGGTGATTCCAATTATAATCGTTGTGATTGTGGGGATCGCGACCCGCGTAAGTGCAAGCCACTTTCTCTTCCCCCCACCCGGTCATTTTTGTAAATTATAAACTTTATCGAAGGGGCGTTTATTTTTAATCACATGAAAGTCGAAAGTTTTTTTTTTTCTTTAACTGCTACAGAAGATATGACGACGAAAAAGAAGAAAATAATTTATTAAAGGTAAACACACATGCGCAAGAACAAAAAACAAACTATTTGTTCTTCGGGAATTAAGCGATGTTGATATGTGTTGTGTTGGCTGTGCCTCTTGCTGGCGTCACATCCATCCGTATAGTGTATCTTGGTGTAATCACTTTTCTGCTGGTCTTTCTTTCTTTGCTTTTGTCTGTCGATTAAGTGAAGGGAGGTCAGTGCTCCTCCGTATATCTTGGAATTGAACTAAATGAAAAAAGCAATAAAATATATGAACCATGTCCATAACTTATAATGTATTTGTGTGTACATGGGATGTTTATTTTATTTTTGTACAAATGGATACACACATATTTAATCTTGTTCCCACCTTTTCCACATCTCTTGACCACATGATGAGGTAGATTGTTGCTATTTTTGGCGACAGTGAAGACGATACATGTCCCGGCTAAGAGAAAATTATATTTAATTTTTATTATTAAAAGGGGTGTGTTAATTTTTTTTTTGTTCAGTAAATGAGGCTTGCACACACACCTTACTTTTCGCTCTAAAATGGCAGTATTTGTGTAAGTCTCAGACGTCACATTGAGAGAACACAAAAAGGCAGTGGAATTGCTTCTGGATATGTCACGAGTTTTGTCTTACGCAAGAAAAAAAGTAACGAAATGGACAACAGAGTTTTTGAATTATATATAGCACGAGAGAAGGAATGAGACACTGTCACATATCTGCCATTGGGAGAGCCTTCATGGGGCTCTGGCACTCGGGCTTCCCAAAGGAGAGTCGGCCGTTTTCTTCACTCCGGATACAGTCAGGAAGACAAGGATCTTCTTTGGGTGTATGTCAGCAAGAGTTGCTGAAGTCACGATCTCATTGCCAAGGATGACTTTTCTGAGCCGACATTCCGAGTGGAGTGGTTGTTCCGACTTTAGCCAATGGGCCAGACGTTTCGTTACTAGCAAATCGCCTGTGGTCTTTAATCTAGTGGAGGATGGAAGGGTTTTTCTTAGAAAGTTCGTAGGCTGTCAGTGTTTCCAAGACAAGTTTCGATTTTATGACAGATGAGATGGCTATCTGAGAAGGTAAATATGTTTTTTCCACGTGTGTTAGATCTTAGATATAATCTAGCGCCATGGTTGTCGGCAAGGACTTTGGTCTGGAATATGGATATGTTTTTGCCAACGCTGACTGGGGCGACTCTCCATAGATGCCAGTTTCAGTCACTGACTCCATCTTAGAACTATCTGTGTAGACGAGGACACGCATGGGTTTGTATTTTTCCTAATCCTACCTAGGGGAGCCGATTATAGAGAAGTTTTAATAGAAATCATATTCCGGTTGGATGTCATAGAAGTCTGGCAAATGGGCTTATGGTTCCATTGTGTCGAGCATAGACAGACAACCTCCCTGATAGATATAGGGGTCATTGAAACAAACGGGAAGCCTCCAATTTAACATTTGTTTGAATAGGTGTTAGACCTAGGATGACATTCAGTGCTTTAGTCGGGGTAAAGCGAAAACAGTCCGTCACACAGTTTCCGGCCATAAGTTGAACTTCGTCAGTCTTTGTCTACCAGACCACGGCGATCACTGGTCTAACCACGAGCGAATATAGCCAGTACATCATCCGAGGTCTAAGACCCCAGTTGTTACCGCAGACTCGACGACAGATCAATAAAGATCTGATCTTTTATTTGCCTAAGTTTACGTTCTATCTACTGGTTCCATGATAGTTTGTTGTCATAGAATGATTTCCGTGCACATATTTGACTTCCTGATGAAATTCAATGGTTTCGCCAAACAGAGTACGGCGAATAAGGAGTTCTAAAATAAAAAAAGGGACTGCCTATAGTTGTCTCTTTTGATTCACGGAAATACCTTCATTACAACACCGTCCCTGAACAACAGATGCGTATTGCAGTATTTTTGAGATCGTGCTTTCGAATTTGCCACTGACAACGATTGCTACGTCGTCGGCACATCCTATGGCATCAATCCCTTTATTTGCCAAGGACTGAAGTAATTCGTCAATGACAGTGGACCATAAGAGAGGCGAAAGTTGTATCGGACGGATACCTCGATTGGAATTTATCCGATTTCGTACAAATCGGAGAACGGATACCTCGATAGGGGTGAATATCAAGAAAACCTATGAGACAGATTTCCATTCGATTGATGGAGGATTCAATTTTGGTAACAAAGTCATAAAGTGCTCCCTCTGTGGATTTACCCGGTTGATTGGCATGCTGAGATTTGGTCTGCCATTTATTTATTCTATAATCGGAAAACAGAGAATAATTAGTACTTTTTAGTACAATGTGAAATTGTTGGAAAAAGTTATGTATACGCCCTACTTATAACTGAAATTGTTTCCAAAGTCATACTATAAAACCAATTAAAAATGTAAACTACACCTCAAATGGCATTGAGTACAATTCGTGTAAATCTAGTACTATTTGTCTAAGCTGGGAGCTTTCGATTTTGTGTGCATTTCCTAGCATTTTTAACAACAGAATTTTTCACTCGTTTAATCCAGCCGGAAGCGAAGAACTAAAAATTGAAAATGAAGCCGGATTTACTCCGCCAAAACTGTTAAAAAGGAGAAATATCCCACTAAAAATGATGGCAATGCGAATGCGATTATTGCAGACGATGACGAGGACAACTACAAATGTTAGCAGATTTGTTGCGACATGTATTTTTGACAAATAAAATATTAATTTGCACAAGAAAATGTACCTATTGTCCGTTTTTTGATATTTCGCAAATTTACCGAATTCAGCGGATTTTTTTCTTTTTGTACCTCTGCAAAAAAGGGTGTTTCCAAAATGTTATGTATTTGTGTAGTTATTAGACGATACTTATTCCTCACGAAAAGTATAGGTAGTATCCCGATAAAAACGCACCAAAAGTGGGTAGACAATTCCAATTAAATGAATCTATACAAAAATAAATGACGCTCTATCTTATTTGTCTAAGCAAATGTAAATAATGGTTTTTCTCTGCTCAAACATGTGCGCGTCCTACGTCAAGAAATGTTTATAAAAACAAAAACACAAATAACACCTACACACACCCATGTTCACTTCCCAGGTCGTTGTTCTCATTCAAATAGTTACGAGTGCAAAATCATCTACCATTTGCACGAGTCCTCCGCATGAACAAATCAAAAATGGCGTCTAAATTGTGATTTAACAAAAAACGACGAGTGCAAAATACCATTCGATTCTTTCATTTTGCTCAGACATTTTATTTTAGTTGATCCTTATTCCCTCTTCAAAGCAAACAAAAACCGTTTATCCCGTATACATTTTTCATTGCATGTAAATCTCAAGTAAAAAACAGAATATTTGCGCTCAATTATGCACCGTATCTTTCAAGCTGTGTCTAATGTCAAGAATCATTCTCCAATCTCTAAACTAAACATTTTGCGACATAATAAAAATCTAAACAAGCCTTGATCACCTTAGGTTCAAGGTGGCCCTGTACACGTTTCTACTTATTTCAACGTAAATTTATGCGTATTTAAGAAACCTTGTCTGCAAGTCAAGGATGTAGACCAGTTACACATCCAAAACTCTAACAAGAAAATATAAAATATAAATATTTGCAATTGATTCAACGAAACACAAACAAATAAGGGGGCGGAGGGATGAAGAATACTTCATACATCCTTACTTTTACAATCTTTTGCTACTGTCGCGTTATTATAATGCAGCGCTATATGCTTCTGTGGTAGTGTGATCTCAATAACATCTCCCTCGTCGTCTTTCACCGCAGCCGCAATTCACTTTTGATAAGAAGTACAATGTCTACAGTAAAATAAAATCCACCATAGAAACAGACAAAAATATAAATATATATATATTATATAAATTAAATAATAAAGACAGTATACATAGAAATGTATTTTGTGCACATTTGTTAAATTTCGAATTGAGCTGGTGACGGCAAACAACACCAGCGTGTGGTGTCAACATTTAATAATCATTTAACGATACCACAACAACTCGCTTGTCACCAATCTCTCGCCGCACTCTTTCTACATGTTCGCCTCTGCTCTGTGCTGTGCGATTCTCGTACATTCTCCAGTCACACTCCACATCGGAAATTATTTAACGAGAAATCTGAAAACGACTTGTTAACATCAGGTTCAGGTCTAGATGTGCAGAGTTCCCACTTTGTTGGTATTGATTGTTGATTTTAAGTTTAATTATTTGATAGTAATGTGTGTAACTTATAAGCGATTGATTGATTTCGCTCTAGAAAACAGTAAAATCTTGCGTAATTTACTTGGACTTGGTATCCACTAAAAATAAACGAAGAAGTTCGAACTTTTCAAAGTGTGGGCCCACAATGTGAGAATTGGAGTCTTGAGCTGAGCGGCACAGGTTTCAAGCAGTTCACCGCTGCTTCGTACGGTATTTTGGCTCCTCTCTTTTTCATTGCACACATAATATGGACTGGATATTACTGCGAAGCTTCGCCGAAGAACATTTCGATCTGGGAGGGAAACAGGTGTTAAAGTTAAGCAATATGACCGATGAAATGAAAAATTCTGAGTATACCTGCCACCCTTATAATGAATTGACGGGGCATTTGAAGTGGAATGAATACCTTTTTTGTCAAAGAGTATGTCCGTGCTGACAAAGCTCCTCAAATCAGCCGTTTTCAGCCGGCATGAAATTGTATGTCGCTTCCATTAATCCAAAATATTTGTAAAATTTCACGCAAACGAGTGGCTGTGAAAAGCCATGCCTAAGACTCCTTTGCAGCAATTATTGCCCACCAGCTTGTCTTTCAATTTTCTTAAGCCTTGTATGATTTACTTGACAGCTCTCTGTCAAAATTTCAACAGACAACCAATGCCACATTAAACTGTAAGGCGGTTCATGCCCAAAAATAAGAACTATTGGGCCCACTGTTTATTTTACAACAGTCCTGACGCAATTCCAAAGTATATTTTTCTAGTTAAAACGTTTGGAAACAAGTACGTAATCTGCGGACCGATTTAAAAAGCCCCCACCGCTGTTTATAGAGAAAGTGTCCACTTCTGCTCTTGCACCGCAAATGAATTCACTTTAACGAGCCAAATTATCATACAAGCGATTGTTGACAAACATAAAAATAACTAGTCAAACCTGATCGATCAGATGTGAATCGAGCGCCATAATCGCGCACAGAGTGGCAACACTACTCACAGACCTCCAACACCACTACCACACCACTGAATACTGAAAGCGCGCGATACTATACCAGCACGAGTCACCAGTAATTAACATCAACAATCAACCCAAGACCAAAACTCGTATAAGCGAAACAGTTCCAAACTTTCAATCGTTCGTGGTACACAAACGACGCATTAATTTGCTTCGATTTCTGTCGTCCATTTAACTCATCCGTGTGGTCGTTTATTTTTTTATATTTTATCTCTGCGTTTGTTCTGAGCGTTGATTGAAATTCAATTGAATGTTGGTTTCGTAAACCAGTCGGTCGGTGGAAAATTTCGCTACATTTTAATTTTGGACTTAACCGTGGATTACACTACTCTGGAGAAAATTATATTCCCTGCGCGCCAACGTAACTTGGTGGAAATTTCTCAACATTGCAACATCTGGTCGCACTGGTGTTTTACATGTAAAAGATAAATCACATCTGGAAAGCTCAACCGTGAGCATGATACCTCACTGCGGATATCGTTACACATGGAACCGTGAAATTGTGTTCAACTCACAAAAATTGGTGAAAAGACGTTAAACCCCAAACAGACCCCTCAACGAAAATTGCAGCAGCAAGCCGCGCGTGTCCAATTTGCTGAAAGCACTATACACTTCAAAATAATACGCACAAGCAGTTTTCTCATAAAACCGCAATAAGAACATTTTCTATCGTTTAAACATTTTTTTATGCAATTTTCTATAGACTTCTACATAATTAGTTGAAATAAAATACAGGTACTACATTAAATAACAAAAAAGGGAGAACAAAAAAAGATCTGTGATTCGTTAGCCATTCGGTTCTAGTTAAACAAAAAATTTACAAAGAAATTAATTAATTCTTTTTGTTTTTATTTTTACATACATATACCTACATTTATTTACTGCCAGGGACTTGTCTATTTTATATACAAAAACTCGAGTCTTTGTTAAAGTTTTTATATATATATATATATTTTTTTTTTGTAATTTTTAATTATAATTTTATCGGGGCGAAAAATATAAAATTCTTGCTGCTGCAATTATGAATGCTTATGGGACGACAAACACGTTCGGTTAGTATTTTTCTATCTATATTTTTGTTGTTTTGTCTTCCAGATTTTAATGTATGTTTGTTTGTATGAAATAATTACTATAATTACGTTTCTATGGCTTCTCTGATCTATGTATGTGGTGCAGAGAATGCCGTAGACTTGTTTGGCATGTATAAATGAAATCTCGCAGCTGTTATTGGTGGGAGACATTTTTGCATATTTTAAGAATTTGTGGAAAATTACCACCGAGCAGTGAAGTTGTTTTTTTGCTCTCTTTTTTTTATATCTATTTTTGAATTGTATTTTTCTTTTGCTCAGAGATAGCCGTAAACATTTATGACCGATAAGATAAGGGTATACCACCGACGAACTGGTTCTTAGAAGATGCTGGTCCACCCTTAATTAGCTTCTTATCGGTGTAAACAAATTACTTGCGATAACCACTGAGACACTAGTATTGTTATTTTTGGAAGCACAATCAGCCAAGGCCGAGTGACGTCGCCTCGCATAGCACTAGTTCGCAAATTTGGTGTGTATCATTAAGTGGGATTTGGCTATAGGTTTTGGCAATTGTTCAAACATTTGCGTAAGGAAATTTGGCCATTGGTAAAGATAACGAGTATGCGAAGAGGGCTGTGGAATCAGGTTTATGCGGCATCAAAAATTAAGATAGCACTCTGAAAGTAGGGTGAGCATCGTGCTTCGATTTTGTGTAGAAACTCCACACAAGTTGTGATTCGGTTTATTTTTCCATGCTATAGCAGGCAAGTTTTTTTTTAGTTTCTTTGATGGCAGGCAGACAGTGTGGCAGAAGTTTTTAAAGTGATTTCCTTCCTCTATATTTGCAGTCTTTAGTTGTATCCGCTTGAGCTTTTAACTCTTTCCCTTCGGACATTATTTGTGATGGAGACTCGTAGCTACAAGTGACTCTCTCGTAGTGAATGGGTGTCACCTTCCAAATATGGGTATCTTACCTTGAACCGATTCGATGCGAAGGGGGAAAACCCTGTTTTTTTTTTTAATTTCTGTTTTAGCCGAAAAGTTGTTATTTCTTTTTATTTCCTTGTTAAGCTGCACTTTTAATTGCAAAGAAAAAACTACGCCAAAGATTGAGTGATCTGATTTCTGATTAATGGATTTCCAACTAGTTCTGTTAAATTTTGTTTCCGCCGTTGGTATAATCGCTATTGAGACTGCTTTTGACGATCGTTTCTGTTCGGAACATTTGGGAGTGTCCCACATACACAAATAAATATTTGGCGCAAACAGCCCAAGCCCAGCTTTCCACAACCGCTCGTTGGTATATATGGTTGAGGGTTGTTCAGACGAATTTGAAGTGACCTATCATTTCCTGCCAAATCCGAATTGAGACGCTTCTGCAAGACATTTTTCAGACGTGAGCTAAAGGGCGGCAAAGTCGAAAAGTCCTTTAGTAGTAATTTCTGTTTTCTGCGGATCGAACATGAGATCCCTCGCTCAGACATCCTTAAATGTAGGACGTCTGACGAACACCGGAGGGTATGACTGTCCTGGAAAAATCCTGTCAATTCAGACATTCGGACTAGGTAATTAAAATTGTAGGTTACCTTGAATTTGACCCACAAAAAAAAAACTCGCAGAACCTACTTTCCATATCTTTTGACAAACGTCTCAAGTTTTTGCTCCGTTAATATGAAAATAACATTTTAAATTGTCGTTAAAGATAGTTGTAGCAACTGCCATAATCGGCTGACGAACGATGTTCCCCGACTGACACTTGAAAATAAAAATTGTCTTAAGTGACGGAGATTTTATTCTTCATTTTTGTGATTGCACCAAATTAAACAATTTATTATTTGGCCTTTTTTTATTATGCCCACATTGTCAGTACGATATCCAACTGTACAACAACCATGGTAATCAATGACATTATTTATATCATGTACGTAAAACAAAACTGGTTCTGTCTTCATTTAGATTTCAAACGAAAACGTTCACCAATTGTTCATTTCTTTCAACTCAAAGCTTGACCAAAAGCTCACAATAGTAACCGACATCATAAGTTGGTGCGAGCTTAGGATATACTCAAATTTTTAGCGGAAAATGATGGCAAATTGCTGACTGAATAATAAAATAGAATTCTTTAGTGGAAAATTATAGGAAATTTTTGACTGAACAAAAAAATTAGAGGATATTTTAGAAATTTGCTCGAGTCAATAGTCACTGGTGCATGTTGGAGATAGAAAATAGTTTTCATGAAATTTGAATGATTGTATAATTTTTAAAACTAAAATTTAATACAAATCTAGTACGCTCTTTAAATTTGTTTATTTATATTATCACGTTACATTATGTTACGGATTTGCTAAGTGAAACGGGTGAAATTCATAATGTGGCGGCATTGTTTACAATAGATTTCATCTCAAAATTGTGCTAGTTTAAATAATTAGTAATAGATGGAACCAACCAAATTTGAATAAAAAACCGTTTTTCATTATCCCATAAATTGCACAATTTTCGTATATTTATTGTGAATTAGTTTATTATGTTGTTTTTCATTATTAATTTACGAAATATGATGTAATAACACTTAAGCGTATATTTCAATCACATTTCTGATCAATAAATACTTATGATTGTCAAGAATATCACATTCAAGTACATGAAAATTTAATTCATCATATCAGAGAAACTTGAATCATATTGCAAATTGCAACCAATTATACAACACTTAATTTTTTAATTTTAAATCTTTATTCAATTAATCGCAATGACACCGTGTTATGCAAAACTATCTGCAACGAAATGGAAACGTCAGATGTGAGTCTCCAATTTATTCCGCTCCGAACCACGAGAGCTAGCGCTTATGTTGGAACCAACGCGAAGTTGTCTACTAGCAGTAATTAGGTAGGGCCCCTAAGCAGTATTAGCCCAGGGCCCCACAAATTCAAGATCCGCCCCTGGGTAGCGCAGTAGAAAAAAAAACTGAAGATGCGATTTGTGTTTTATTCCGGGTATCGAACCGGAGACCACTCGCTCAGAAGTCCAGCACAATAACTTTTGAGCCACTACGCCCACATCGGAAACTACATACCTAGCCTTAACTTCGATCAGAAAGCTGCTCAGCATAACAATAAAATACAGTTTAAAGGGAAAACGTTTAGGTTTGCAGGGTTGTAGGTAAAGTATTTGTATAGAAGCTTAAACAAATTTTCTCTCAAAAGAGGTCGCTGATTAAGCTCGATTTAAGTGTTTCGGTATCGTTCGAGGTCCTGCAAGTGTGATCGATTCTTTTATTTGTTTGCAATTTATTTAACTTTATGCTAATGCTATGCAAAAACATTAAAAATATCAAGGTAATAAATTCGATCCTCAAATAATTGGATCAGTTATCAGCACCCCCACGGTGGTAGGAATGCGTCGACTTGATCTTCCATCTGACTGAAACTGATAAGCAATTAGTTGGTTACCTAAGTCCCTCTGTCTGACAAAAGTATTTTCCTTTCACTCATTACCAGGAGCAACTTAATTATATCGTCTCAATTCGAGCACAAACAAAATTAAAATTCAATCTTTTGAATAGTCGCAGTTAGCAACATCTCTAGTAGGTGATCAGCTTGGCAATTAATTGAATAGATAGAGTGTAAAGCAACATTCAAGTACAGAGGGGCAAACAAATCGTTCATTTGCTGACCTAATGCTATTTTTTTTTATATTCGATTTAATGAAAACGTAAAGATTAATGAGTTGATTTAAGGGCTGGAGGCAAATAAATTATCTTCGAACTTCCTTTCATTTTTCGTTATTATTCTTGAAATGATGCATTTATTGGTTTCGTCTGAGACGTTGATTATTAATTTGTATTTCCATAATTAATTATTCACATGTGTAGGAGAACTAGTATACGCTTGTTATTTGTTTCAACGTTTAACTGAAACCGAACAAGTTTGACTTGTATAATCAAAATTTTATACACTGCTGACTATGAACCTTGTTTCTAATCGATTAGTTTTTTTTTTGCTTCTTTTAAAACAACAATATCTAATGGTAATGCTAATGATAATGATATTTTAATGCAACAAAATTGTAGGTATAGCCTGGTGCCCTGTTTAAACAGAGCAGTTCGCTTTTGTTACTGTGAGAACAATAAAAGCAAGAACGATCTTAAGGCTAGGGAATGTATTCCGGATGATTCTTTTTTTCAGCCACAGACCGAAGCAAACATTTCAGCTTTTAGCCAACTAATAATTATAGGGTTTTTTTTTTTCAGTTGCAATTGTAAAGGGTGATTCATTTTTCGGTTTCGAAAGTAAAGCTAAATAAAACACACGCAGCGCTATATTTTTGATGAGAGTTTTATTGCATTGTAAAGTTTGAACTTTGCCATTAAGTGTGAAATACAATGTCATTCAAAAAAGGTATTATTTAACCACTTTTTCCCACATTCCGGGCGCTATCTCGACCATAACTTGAGTTATGTTGGTTTTTAATGCGTCTAGAGTTCGGGGATTATTCGCGTAAACACGGTCTTTTGCGCAGCCATAGACAAAAAAAAACGGCGTCAAATCGCTTGATCTTGATGTCCAATTGACGTCGCCAAAACGTGAAATTACGCGACCAGGGAACTACTCACACAATAAAGCCATAATTGGTCGTGTTGTGTGGCTTGTTGCCTCGTCTCTTAGTAAGTTTGTAGTAAGTTTAAATAATTTTAACACGTTGTTCGATTGGTAAGCCATCCATTATTGTAAATGGCAAATATTCAACGAATGTTATGACAGTGACAGGTGTCAAATGCCAGCGCTACCAACTTGAAACCACGAAATGAATGACCCTGTACTCAGGAGTGGATGTTTGTAACCTTAAAATTCCATTAAAAGTTAAATCAAACGGGGAGTTACTAAATTTTTTAACAACTATTTTTGTTTGATTACTTCTTGGAATTGTGGACGAAATTTGTTAAAAATATGCCAACAATTTCCCAACAGAAACTGTCGGGGGAAATCCAACGAAAAGTTTCCACTTTTTTTCTTTTCCATGTGTTGTTTCCTGACTTTGTTATCTTTAAAAGCCAGAATCACAAAATTGAGACAGTCTGTTATAAGTTTGTATAATAAATAATTAAAATAAGTCACAAATTGTGTCAATATGCAGTTTTATGTCGTCTTTACAACTTGACACGGCAAGCGATCGAAGAAGACTAAAGTTTTCTCAGAGTTTTGTTTTTTGTATGAGTGATTAGGATATGTGGTATTCACAAGCTTTCGCCATATAACCCACTTCGCCATAATGCCCGAAGTTACTCTATGTATTCTGGATGGATGTTGAATAAGACAAACGGAAGTATTTGTTCTCGAAAACATGTTTTTTTGGATTTTTCTCATGACCTAGTAAAAATCTTATTATGTCCTATACATTTTCAAATGTAATAGAAGACAGCGCAAAGTTCTGTACATGGTTCTCAAATCATCTAGGCCACTTTACATTTTTCGCACAACGGTCTTTTTTACCCGACTGGACACAGGTAGGGTCATGTGTTTCGCGCGTATCCTATGTACGTTCCTACGTGACACCATGTAGCCTAAACGGCTTGACCGATTTTGAAAAGTGAGGTGTCATTAGATTGGTGTTCGTCCCCGGAGTGTCATAGGCTGACTGACTGTAAAAAAGAATTAAATAGATATGAACAAGACACATTCAAGTACCTATACCTTACTATTCGACAGTCGGAGGGTACTCAATACTCATATGTTTGTTAGGCTGTGTAGGTATTAGTCTCCGACTGTCAATTAGTTCGGTATAGGTACTTGAATGTTTTTTGTTCATATCTATTTCATTCTTTTTTTTTACAGTCGGGTTTTTTGGTTTTTTAATTACTTTTTTTTATTGTAAGTAATTCTGGGTCAATACTTTCCAAAGTATAATGTAAAAATAATGTCTGTATGAGAAAACCAACAAAAGACGTCTTAAAATTTCTTTTTGTTGTATCTCATGATGAATCGTCTGAAAAATTAAAAAAAAAAAATACACCGGAAGCAAAAAAAAAAAATAGTGAACTGTACTTATGAACAAAGCTCGGATAGCTATACATTATTTTGTATTCATTTTGTTCACTTACAATAAAATTCCGATTTTCCAAAGAAACAAAAGCGGTTTTTCGAACCACGCAAAAACAGGCGCTTTATCACATGATTTGTGTGACCGCAATGCAATGTATATTTCTTATCTTTATTTGGACAAAACAAACTTATAATTCTTCTGAGATAACCCAATTAATTGAGCGCACTTTAAGCAAAAAAAAAAAAAAAGTATATACCACCCTACTACCTTCTATCTTTTAAATAACCTAGAAAAACATGTTTGTTACCATAGCCATTGACCTGTGTTATCAACCCAATTACGACTTAAAATCGGTACACTGCAATTGAACAGGGTTTATAGACAAAAATGTTTTACTTTGTACACCGCAACTACAACACAAATGGTACTCCCTGTTCATAATTTCAACGTCAAGAATGTCATGGAAAAACGGGTTGGGCACACTATTGATGGCTGATACTGTACTTAATGCGCCACCTACCACATTAATTGTTGCTCCATAAATACTTGTATGCAATTTGTGAGACAAATCCAGTTTGAATGCATTCAAAATAACAGCTGCAGCTACAAGGTTCAAATTTATTATTGGATTTAAAAGAGACTTAATCAAGTTTTATTTTTGTTTGTGCAATTAATTTTTTTTTTTTTCTGAATAAATTTCTGCAATTGGATCAGTAGAACTAAAAACATTGAAATGATTTTTAAAAGTTTGCGCGATACTGATAATCATATTTAGTGTCCGGTCTAAATTTTACGAACTCACAATGGCGAAATTTTCCATATAAATTTATCCATTGTGACCTAAGGCCCATTCTCATTAACTAAAAAATCAAGACCCTTGAAACACAATCGCACGAGATCCAATGAATGATCTAGATAGATCATGTGAGCATAATAAATTAAGTGTACGACTGGGTCGAACGAAACTTTCTCGTTCATCAAAAGTCTGGTTGGTTGTTTTCTTATTTTATTAAGTAGGTTATCTACCTACTCTAGGATCTGAGAAACGATGCTAGATAAAAGAAATGGTCAATAGAATATAGGAAAGCGAGTATGTAGTGTTAAATAAAATACACTTTTGAGATATTCATCTGATGGCAGTACATAAATATAAATATCAATGTTAGTTTTTAAAGGTTGAAGCTTTCAGTAACAGGCAATTGTCCCAAGTGATGGTTAAAGAGTTAGAAGCGTCTTCAGTACTATTTTATAAGTTCTCACACTTTACAGTGCAATTTGTGGCAGTGGTTGGTATCTGTTTTCGGATCTGCTAATGCATATTTTTATTTTCGATATTAGTAACGTTGGTTTAAGGTGTCTATGAATGGAAGTAGGATTCGTGTTAGGCTGATAGCTGTACATAGATATTTATTTAAGTTTCCAGAGATTTTTTTTTGAGTTTGCATTAGCAATTCTAAAACAAATATGCCGATGGACGTGTGTGAGGTGCAATTAAAGAGGAAGTTTCTGATTGTGTAAGGAAGTGGTGGGAATATTTTTAAGGTGCCTATTCAACAAGGTTGACAAAAGCTAAATATTTGCTAAAATTAAGTTTTGCTTAGCTGTTATTGCATTTTTGTGGGAAGTGGGGAGATTATAACAAAAATATAACATAGACATGTGAAAATAGATCGGAAAATATAAATAATTGTAAAAAAATCAGATTTTTTCGAATTTTTTGAGGGATCTTATTTTGAATACTGATTTTATCTTTATTATATATTTTGACCAAAATCGTTTGTACGGTTTTTTTTTTTAAATTTGTCAGACAAAAAGTACTAAATATATGTTTAGTTTAAAAAATACTGTTCAATCGGAGCCTTTTCCGACTGCTCAGTAGAAAAGAACTACTGTCTTGGAATGCGCAAGACGAGTATAAAATTTCAGCGGTTTGAATACTGTAAGCGAAGTGCGACGTTAGCTAAAAACGAGACGACGAATGAAAAAAAATTATGACGCGAAATTAATAAAAAGCTCTTCTCCGATTGGAGTTGACAACGTGATTTAATTTTCTACATTTGGTTTTCTTGTCACATGGTTTAGTACAAAAGAGTAATTTTTAGTACAGCATAAAATATGCAAAAGATGGCCGACTTTTATTTTGTGGCGCCAGATTTGAATTTTACAATTGGTATAATTATATAGTTAATTCATATTTCAAATACATTATAAAACAATAAATTTTAATACATGGTAATTCGATGATTATTTTACGAATTGAGGTAATTAATTTAAAACGTATGTGTTGAGACGGGGACGATTTCCCCAACATATACTATTGCTTAATTATTTAGCTGAAAACCGAGTAGGTACAAGTTATTGTCGCTGATGTAAGCATAACTTGTTTTTTTAAAGTTCTATCGGAATCGAAAATGGGGTTTTCGAGATATGAGCAGTTTTTAAAATTAGCGTTTTCGGTGATTCGAATTGAAAATTAAGGACGCAATAATTTTGAAACCATCAATTTTAATCTATGTATGCATTTTGGTCAAAATCGTTCAAGCAGTTTTCAGCTAAACTAAATTTAAAAAAAAACAAATTTAAAAAAATGACTTTTTGCAAAAATCTATTTTACGGTAATACAGAGAAAAACCTTATTTTTTTACAATCGTAGATATGGACCGTTTTTGAGATATGTCCAAATTTCAAATTTACCGTTATTCGATTTTTGAGCGGGAAAACTGATTCAGCAGCTAGGTTAACCTCACCCACCTAAGCTTTAATATCAATTTTGGTTGAAGTCGTTGGAACCCTTTTCGACCAAATCAAACTGGTATGAAAATTTTGTCTGGGAAGTACCATTAATATTGAGGTTACCGTGCAAAAAAAAACGGCCCCGAACTGTAAACTCCAAATCCGAAGTTTGAACGATCCGGTAGCCGTTTAGGCTTTAGGCCTCGGGACCTGCAGATAGACGGACAGAAATTTGCCACCCACTTTTTTGAGTTCCTCTATCATCGTTATGTCAGAATTGAAATTTTCGAAATTTTGTACAAATACAATGTCTTTCTCTTACTACGTAATGGAGAAAGTTAAAAAGGCCTACTAAGTCCCAACGAGGAATTTCGCACAAATGACAAGATCACTCACTATATGCCAATATTATGCGCATGGCAAACGCATTACAGTGCCAGAAATACGCCGATTACATGACGTGCGATCGAGAAGGTGTTAGTTTTGGCATGTTATATCTTATGTACTAGCACACATTGTTGTAGCCAATATATTAAGTTGAGAATTTGTCGTGCAAATACGCTGCCTCGCTCAATTGTATCTTTGAATATTTGAATGAATTCTATAGACGGGAATTAGAGCGTAGCATGGTGCCGTGCACCCTCCCGATTCAGCATACTTCTGTTTGTCGCAATAGTTTAGTTTATGAACCAGTTTTAGCCTGCGCTATTGGGTAAATGAAAACCTGGATAATTTATATCCATGGTGGACATTGGCTTACTGGCGGCGTGCATTATGCAATGGCAAATGGAAACACCTGGCAGTAAAGTGCATATCAAGAGCTAATCTCTACATAAATATCCACTTCACAGATAAGCATACGATTTAATTAGTTTGCCTTTAATGCGTGATGCGATTTTCAGGAAATATTCTGATCAGTTAGTTTGCTAGAACAACGTATATATTTTTAAATGTGACTTTAAAGCAAAGGACTTGTTGCCATTTATTTTGCAGTCATACTTAAATAACTTGAAATCAAATCAGAAAAGAATTAGAAAGATACTTTTCTCAGCATGCACTTTGAACAATTAAAAAATAGAAAGTTTTTCGCTTTCACCCGAACCATGACATCCTTGCCTAGTGCCTTAATACTGTTTCATTAAATACAAACAACTTTCCTGGTCTGGCACAATCTCGGTAATTGTCGGTTGCTCTTAATGGAAAAGGAAAAAAAAAAACACACACACACTTCGCCTGATTGCCGTCGCATCTAGATCTAGGGAAAAATCAAGTATGATAATTTCGTATTCCAAAGTAGCTATTCGCACTTGTAGTATACGTAACCGAAGCATTTGTACGAGTATAATCAATCGAATGCAATGTGTGGAAAAAAGGCAGGTGTGACTAGACTTGTAACTGACAACAATAAGAACAAGGTCACTGTTGTTATTAACTTAGGCGGGTAGCATTTGTTCATATAAATTATTAATCTTGAAAAAAATAATCGCAACAAAGTAAAATAAATAATAATACTCCCCACCCGATAAGGAAACAACTAAGCGGCGACATACATTATTTGCATTTATCAAATATACAAAATAAGAAACCATCCAACGGGGGTATCATTATTGAACTAATGATGTGTTGTTTGACATGTATACTATACTTTCCGTATGCATTTTAATTTGTTGCTACTTCCCAAGCACAACAACAAATATTAAAGACAGATAGACACATGCTGATTGGGGATGTCATTCGGTCTTTTCCAACTGGGATCTACTTTCAAATGGGAGCAGCTCTTGAAGTGATTTTGTTTGACGAAAGATAACCTTTTGGACTTTCATTGACGAAACGAGAGAAAATAGATCACGACGGTATAGGTACTCGTTTTTTAACAAAGAAATGCAATAATGTGATGACACATTCACAAAGAAGCATTTGCCTGTGAAGAAATTGACTTGTTCCTTGCTTTTGCTAAAATTTAGTTAATAGAGCGAGAGAGAGAGTGAGACTACCTAATGATCTCAACCCTGCTAGCAGTCGATATGCAAAGTGAACATCTTCAACAGTTTCTAAACAGCAGTAGATAGAATTCAAAAGAAAACCAAAAAGCGACACACGTATAATATAATGTAATCAAAACATCTGGTCCATTGACATACTATATGTTGACTTCTAGTGAAATGTCAGTTCCATACTAGCTCTGCCCAAAAAAATAACGCCAACATTACTAGCGCTCTTGGTTCGAATAAAAAGTGCATGTAAATGTCAAACATCTTTTATTTCTCCATAGAATGTTAGAGCAGCTATTGGGTGTCAGTATATTTGCTAATGTGGTTTTCGATTTGGCTTCTTCAGATTCACTTTCAGATTTCAGATTTTGTGTGTCTTATCGAACATAAAAACGTCACTTGCGCTTTTTTGTGTTGATATGTTGATGTTGCGGTTCGAATATGTGTATGCTTCGACACTTTTCTAAGCATTTTGCATTCACTGCTTAAATTTTGTGTTAAAACATTTTAAATTTGCGCCCAATATTGATTGCTTAACATCTGTACATAAAAAATTAACAAAAATAGAGCCACCTGATGCAAAGCGTTTCTTTGCAGTTGAAAAATTTCACGAAAACGTAAACAAACTACACTAGTTGTCAAACCCAAACGTACTTGTATTGGTAAATCTGAAGCAAATCTGAGAAAAAATTCAGATTCGCAAAAGTGCCCTGAAATCTGAAAAAGATTGTTTTTTTTTTGTACCAAACGAACATAAAAATTGCTCTGAGAGCGCCCAATGGAATACCACATAAGTAATACGGTTGGAATTCAAATTGTTGCGGAATGTTTTACAATAGATGTCACACCGAAAATGTGATAGTTCAAATTGTTAATAATAGATGGAACTAACAAAATTTGAATCAAATATATATTGTAATGCATTTCACAACTCTGGAAAATATACTGGAGGTGCCAAATCATCTGACAGATGGAAAGGCTGAAGGATCGAAAGAAATTCCCTCCGAATTTTTCAAATACAGGACAGGGGAGCTATTGAATAAACTCACTCCCTTGTTCAAATTATAAGACGAAATGTATTCTAAGCTTTTTTTTTTTGTTTTCAATGTATTTTAAAAAAGTTGTTTTTAAATTTCTCAACTTATAGCCCATGAAACCTTCTCGTTTATGTTTCTTGTAATCTGTTTCCCATTTATTCCGCCCTGAACCAAGAGCGCTAGCGCTAATGTTGAAACCAACGCGAAGTTGGCTACTAGCAGTCCATATATAATGACAATGAGTCTTTGATAAGGTCTTTAATTAAAAAAATGACAAGGCACTGTTTGCAAAAGATACTCCAAAAATGAATGGCGTCACAACTGTGACTCATTCGGTAATCACCGAAAATAAAAAGGCGGGAAAATCATCTAGTAATGACTGAAGCTAAGATTACACATGCCACTTTTCCTGACAAATTTTGACATCCCGACTTCATTATGACGTAAAGATTTGTCCAAATTTGTCTCTACGTGTGATCGCCTGTCAAGAGTCTGGTCACGCGAGATGACGCAGCGCATTTTCACGAAAGACACGAGTGACCACCAAATACCCGAATATTTGTGACGTCAACATGTCAAAATTTGCCACGAAAAATGTCATGTGTCATCGTAACTTGAGACTTGCGAATACACAATAATTACGACACTTTAGTTCTTGGTATTTCTCTCTCTCTACCATGATTATGCTCTTTTCTTATAGTCAAGAAATTAAGAATCAGACACTTAATCGAGACACTTAAAAGAGTAAAAATAGCAGGAGTGCATTTTGCTAGCGCTATTATATACATTTCTCTGGTGTCAGTATCACGTATTGCACTAGGCTTAATCTCAGGTAATGAGCAAAACTTGCCTGAAAATTGCATCCCGCGATACTAATAATCATTTTTAGTGTCAAGGCTAAATTTTTTGAACTCACAATGGTGAAATTGTCCATACAAAATTGCATGTTGTGAACTACAAAATATTTAGTGTTTAGGTTAAAAATGATTATGAGTAAGGCCCATCATCATTAAAAACGCAGCACCCCAAATGCAAGCATCATACAAATACGTCGACAAAATCTAACCGAATCCGCATATTTGTTGGCCGCATTTGAAAATGTTAAATACTATAATATTATAAATTCCTAAATAAAGAATTGCTCAAAAAGAACGTTAAGTTAGGTTAGGTTCATACGGTGGCAGCCGCACTCGTTGTTTTCCAATACAATTTCAACGAATGACTCTATCAAAAGTGTGTACGAGTATTTTGCAAACGCATAATAGCACATTAAATCATATTTATTATTTATAATTATTTTTTATTTCGATTGCAGAACCATGGTCTGAAGCTAAATCATCTTCATCTCAACCCATGATAGACTTTGAATCCTTTGGGTCAGTTTTTCATCACCCATCTTTGGTTACAAAAGTACAAAATCCGTATGAAGGAGATAACTGCAGCAAAACAATATATAACAATGCAGCAATATTAACTCAATTGACGCCGCCTCAGTCACCTCCTCAAGTAGCGCTTACGCCACCGCAATCGCCGCCGCAGGATACCCAAGATGTTAAAGAGGTAAGAATCCAAACCCCTTCTTTTCTTTATTGTTGTTTGCTTCTTTCTAATTAAATATTTATGGTTAAGTACTGTTTCTACTTCTGCATCTAATTTCCCTATATCATAAAATGCTTCTTAGAATGTGAACCCATTTATATCCATAAAATGGGGATTGTATTTTGCGATGCAAACAGTCGGGTAAACTTTAAGCCCTTCTTTATTTTAAACAAAATATAACGCATCTCACCTTTATTTCATCTCTAAGAATTGACAGTATATACTGAAACAATAACGTTTTTCTGGCTTTGTACTTCTTTACTATCTATAACTATTCTGTGCTGTCCTCTCTATGTTTACTTTCTTTCTTTAATTTTTTCCTTTTAATTTTTGATCTCGTTTGTTTCAATCGAAAATTCGCATTCTTTAGATTTTCGATTACTTCTCATCACAACAGGTCAACCAGCAGCAGCAGTCGTATCATGCTCTCCCGACCTCTCGGATTTCTCCCGTCTATCAAAACATTACCAGTCCAATTCCAGCTCCAGAACAGACACCCGTCAATGTCACATTGGCTAGCACCTCTCACCTCCCCTACACCCCAAACGCTTACAATGGAACCCAATCGTCTGACTTTGTTGCGCAAAATTGTCAAATTGTCGACGAAATCGTCGAGACACGGGCTAAAGAGCTGCCGGATTGGCATGACGACAACACAGTGTACAATGCATTCTTTGTGTCTTCAATGTCGCCGCCTTCTCAGTCGGCCGACGAAGATTGGGACCGTGCATCGCCTTCTATCTCGTCATCGTCCCATTCGTCAGCTTCCTCAGTGATTGGAGACTCATCATCGTCCAGCAGCGATGGTGGTGGTAAAATGCAAACGAGCAGCAGTCTCGCCAAAAAACGTACACGTCCCTACGGTCGTGGACCCGAGGATCGCAAAAGTCGAAAAAAGGAACAAAACAAGAACGCAGCCACTCGTTACCGTCAAAAGAAGAAACAGGAAATGGAAACGGTTCTCAGCGAAGAGCAGACCCTATCGAATCGCAATAAGGAACTGTCGACAACACTTGCGGAACGCAAACGTGAGGCTAAATACCTAAAAAAACTGATTGTGGAGTTCTATCAGAACAAGAAGCTGTAAATACACCCGCAAGTCGTTTCGTTTTTATTTTTTTCTAAATCTACATTCATTAATAATTCGCAGAAAAAACCGATATAGAAATTATATTATATATAAACTAAATATAAACACAGTTACAATTTTTTTTATTATCATCTCACTTATGCGAGTAGATATTTCTATTATCTAAGACCCTACCTGTTGTACATTTGCAAAATTGTTTTTAACGCTATTTGTTACTATTAGTTCGTCTAAAACATTTTTTGTAAAGTTTATCTTCGTTATAGCCAAATTTCCATTTATAATAAAGTTAAAATTATATTTTTTTTGTACACAACACAAATATCACCAGACATGCATATGTTTGTGCTCAAGCAGTGGCGTATTGTTTTGGTTTAGTCTTGCTGTGTCCGGCTAAATTGTGGCATTCGTGACGAGTTCTTTGTTGACTTTGATTTCCTTAAGCCTTTTGGTTGGTAGCCGTTGAAACTGAACCTATTGTGCACAGGCCAGAATTATAAACATAAGTAACAAAAATCCCTTTTTTAAGAAACAGCATTAGATGCACCCTGTGTATAAATGCCGTCTGCTTGGGCATGTTTAAATAATGTATGCTTATCTATACAGAAGAAAAATATATAAAAAAGGGTTATATAAATAAACGTGTTGTTTTCCTTATTCCACAATCAAAGTAGAAGCAGCTGCTGACGGAGAGATCATAACTCTGACTTGACTTGGAAACTAACAATGAAAGTAAGTATTTTGCTGAATTCCAAAACGCAGCCGCATTGCTGCAACGTCAAGAGTTCTAAAACATAATAAGACCACAGTGATGCAATTTATACCATTTCAAAATGCATTCTGAATGAATCAACTGCGCAAATTAAATCAAACGCATCGTGAATAGCTATGATGGAAATGTCAAATGACATTCATTAAAATTGCGCTCAAACAAAATAGAAGTGTTCGAAGGCCCCGTACGTTAATTTAATTTTTAAATTTGTACCTATTGTATTTCGAATTAACATTAGTTGTATTCACGATCCGATGCAACTGGTCTTGCATCATTGCGAAAGTGCAACTTTTTTTCGCACTACAACAACAAAATATACTGACTAAAATTTCGCTACACTTTTGCACTTTATCTATACCCTGACCCTATTGTAACCGAAAAATACAACAGAGTAAAGAGACGCCTTGCCAAGATGATAGTTCGCTAAATTTTTGATTCCTGTGTGTAACTATCAGAAAACAAAATAATATAGAGAATGAAAAACAAGTAAAGAAAAACGGCATACAAGTCATGCAAAATTGGTTTTGTATGGGAGGTACCAGAACTACTTGACCGACATAGACCATTTTCAATACCAACCTAACGACGATCAAAATTAGTCCTTTCGTCAAATTTCATTCGCCTATGTCAGTCCCTTTGGGCGTTATCGTGCTTTCAACAGACAGACAGACGGACTTGGCTAAATCGATTCAGAATATATACTTAATGAGGTCTCCCGTGGCTCCTTCTTGAAGTTACAAATGTAATGATTGTGAATATAACTTTCTGTGGAGGGTATGACAAAAGTAAGCGCCGGCGAAGGGAAAATCCTTTAAAAAATGGACAGTAAAACAGGTTAGACTACATTCTGAAAGCAGGAAAATTCAAGGTTAATATAATACAGTTTCAGAAAAGTTTAAGTTTTTTTCCAGAACATAATCCGCGATATTAATAATCATTTTTAGTGTCCAGGCACAATTTTCCAAACTCAAAATTCCACACAAAATTGCATTTGTGACCGAGAAAATATTTAGTCTGAAGATTAAAAATGATCATTAGTATGTCAATTGTCAAACTGGAGCCTTCATTTCTTTCAGTTTTGCAAGAGATGATGTTTGTTTACGATCTGATCTGATAAAAAAAAGTAAAGTAGTTGTTTTACTATGGCCCAGTTTGTTCAATCTTGGTTACATTTTAATCATCGGTTATTCAAGCTGATAACCATCGAATGTGTTTGTTGACTAAAATATTAATCAGGGTTTTGGTTAGTTAACCCGAGAAAACGATAAGCAGCCGATTTCGCGCGGTTACTGAGATTTAACCAATGATTTTCTGGAACCAGAGACAAATCATACTGAGACCCCCAACTCACAATCCTCTTGCCGCTGGCCTCCTTGATTTATTTTCAAATTCGCCATTTTGTTTTCCTATCGGTGTTGTGTCAATTAAGAATCCGTGTGACATGCAGAAACATACAAAAAATACAAAAATAAATGCTGCCAACCTCGACAACCGTGGGGAAATATGCTAGAATTCGGGAATACCACATTTTCACATTACTGAATGCCATTGTTTAGTAATTATATATTGTTAAAAGGCGAATAATTTGATTTCTTTAGTTAATAAAACTAGCTAAATCAGATGTTCTATATACTAAAAATTTATTATGACAAACATGGTTGCGTATTTTGCGCTTTTGAATATCATTAACTTCGATTTCATGCGTAAATTTTTCTTAGAAAACTGAAGAAAATTTGCTCAATATATTTCTATTTTACTTCAAACAATCTGCATTGTTTATTTTTCATATATATTTGAAGAAAATCTTCACTTATTCCTTAAAAAAATATTATGCACACGTAACGAATAGTTTCAAATTTAACGGATAAAATTCTATGAACGCTGTCAACAACTTTGCCCACGGCGGAAGTAGCATATGCAAGGTGCGAGTGTGTTGGTGAGTCGGAATTTTTGAAGTTACGTGACATTTGTCAATACGAATTTCTATGTAACAATACAAGCGCACTTAGCATTTGCCACCCCATAAAAATATAGCTTGTAGACTAAGTAACGGGAAATCGGTCGGAGTTGGTGGTCTCAGTATTGTCTCTGGTATCTGCTATACAAGAACTTTTTGTAGAATATTGCGAGCAATCATGTGTAAAAATAAATACGAATAATAAAATAAATTAACTTGTATATAACGCAATATGGAGCGAAGGCCCTGACCAATAAAATCGTTACGGTTAAGTTAACGTTTATTACTGACAGATGTATAGAATACACTGCACGCCATTCTATGGAAGGTGAGGGTACAGACAGGCTCCCAACTTAGGCCGGATGAATTAAGATTACTTTCAACATTTTTGTCCTTTGACAGTTCTCATAAATTGCAGAAATATTCAGAGAATGAGAAAATCATTGCCCAATAATGGGTTATCAATTTTTATTTGTTATTATACTGATTCAGTTTTGTTCTCAAAAACTAGCTTATTGTCTCACACATAAAAATTCTATTCCCTTTTTTTTTAAATTCCTGTATCATTTGATTTTTACATTTATGTACTCAAAAGTGAAAATATATTCATTAACAAATTACCTCGACAAAAACACAAGGCGCCAGAAAAAAAATTGTTACCATAGATTCGTTTAATCACTAGTGATGTTACTATCGATAGTTAGTAACTGAATGATTTCGACTATCGAATGATTTTTTTCATTCATTCATTCAGTTTCCTTTTTTTTTTCTAGGATCTCAAATGCAACTTTGTAACGAGTAATTTGCTAATTAATAGACAACCTTACAATTTAATAATGGGAAAACAGATAATTGCTATAAAAAGCTACATATCGACAGGAAAAAGTAAATCGTTCAAGCAAACACACCCACCAGAGACAATACTGAGACCACCAACTCCGACCGATTTCCCGTTACTTAGCCTACAAGCTATATTTTTACGGGGTGGCAAATGCTAAGTGCGCTTGTATTGTTACATAGAAATTCGTATTGACAAATGTCACGTAACTTCAAAAATTCCGACTCACCAACACACTCGCACCTTGCATATGCGACTTCCGCTGTGGGAAAAGTTGCTGACAGCGTTTATAGAATTTTATCCGTTAAATTTGAAATTATTCGTTACGTGTGCATAATATTTTTTTTAAGGAATAAGTGGAGATTTTCTTAAAATATATATGAAAAATGAACAATGCAGATTATTTGAAGTAAAATAGAAATATATTGAGCAAATTTTATTCAGTTTTCTAAGAAAAATTTACGCATGAAATCGAAGTTAAAAATATTCAAAAGCAGAAAATACGCAACCGTGTTTGTCATAATAAGTTTTTAGTATATAGAACATATCATTTAGCTAGTTTTGTTAACCAAAGAAATCAAATTATTCGCCTTTTAACAACATATAATTACTAACCAATGGCATTCAGTAATGTAAAAATGTGGTATTCCCGAATTCTAGCATATTTCCCCACGGTTGTCGAGGTTGGCAGCATTTATTTTTGTATTTTTTGTATGTTTCTGCATGTCACACGGATTCTTAATTGACACAACACCGATGGGTAAACAAAATGGCGAATTTGAAAAAAAAAACTGAGGGGCCCAGCGGCAAGAGGATTGTGAGTTGGGGGTCTCAGTATGATTTGTCTCTGACACCCACTATCGAATGAAAATAGTAGTTGAACGAACGAAAAGTTGAAGGAATGAAATCATTCATTTGAACCTACTATCGAATGAAAATAGTAATTGAACGAAAAGTTGAATGAACGAATTGAGTCGTTCAAACCTGTTATCGAGTGAAAAAAGTAGTAGTTGAATAACTTTTCGTTTATTACTATTTTTTCAGCTACTATCGGATCAACGAATTTTGAGCAACTATCGAATAAGTCGATAGTGTTTATTCGATAGTCCCTAATCACTGGGTTGACAAAAATGAACTGGACAAAATGGAACGATTCGTCCCCTGATAATATGAAGCAGGAGCGCACGCATCTTCATATGAACTTATTTCTAGCCCCCCGAAGCAGGAGAGCGCACATCTTCGAGGGAAAAATAATACATTATATATAAAAAAAAGAACAATACAACGAAATGCTGAATGACAAAATCGCAAATAAAGAACTTATTGCAATTTCGTTCTAATCTACCTAAGCACTTGAGCAAAGAGATACTCAGTGAAGTTATTAAACTCACCTACAGGTTCTTATAGATTTTATTGATGTCTTCATTTTAAATTTGTAGATGTACAATTTTTTCCCAATAGACAGAAGTTCTGGACTTTTCGTATTTTGTCTGTAGCTACATGCTACACAAAAATAATGTCTACTGTAAAAATAGGCAACATATACCCTAGTATTTCTCCTCAATTGTAGAAATAAAAAAAAAGAGATTCACTCTCTTTAATCCGGTTTAAAGGTCACAATGTCACATCCGTGTTTAAGTGAGTTTAACCTAAAAACTAAATCCAAGTCCATAATATTCAGTCGTTAAACCCGAACATAAACCCAGTCTTTTAAACTTGACAGCGTATAATCCGATTGGATTTGAATGTTGATGTCTTCGTCATTAGAAGACGAATTTGTCGAAGAGCTGATGAAACAGCAGCTGATGGTAAATCAACGTCGTCCTTGTCGTCGAATATACCAAATGCATAAGCAGGCTTGCGTCGACGATTACGAAAACATTTCCGGCTGAAAAAAGAGGCATTTTGAAGGCTACATTCGATGATTCGACAAAAATTTCGGCATAATTAATACACCTTAAGACATAAGTGGGGAGTGAGTCGAAAACAAATGAAATAAATTTCCAAGTGACAAACAACAAAAAAAATGCCATTTTTTGTAAAATTTGATATTACGCAGGCTTAAAACGGGTTACAATCGGTTTAAACTGTTTTAAATCTGCATTTTAATACATCTTTAATCCAACTGGTTTAATGCATGTTTTTGAGTGAATATTATGGATATTGATTTAAATTGTCGGGATTAATGAACGGGTGTAAAATTTACTTAAATCTCATTAACACCCGGTGTGAATAATATGGCCGTTAAAAAAGTACTTACGTTTTTTGATTGTTCCACATTGATATATTGCCCCTGTATGAGCCAAAGCTATTAATTAGCTTGTTTAAAGCAATCGTTATCACTTTCGTGGACATTTTTGCTGTTTAAAAGACGTAATCAATTGACGCGTAGTTTATATTTAAGGAATTACGTTTTCATCAAATGTCATTCAAGAAAGTCAAATATTAAAAAGCATCACGACGGATATAATGCAGTATAAAAGTATCATTTGAATGCATCATGATTCAGTAGTTATGAGCATTTTTTTATGTTTTGCAATTCAGCCTTTATGTCTAACAAGCAAAAATCCACTTAAAGGAATTTAAATGCTTGACATGGGTCACTAGTTCCATTATGGTCACGACATAATTTCAATGTAATCGCACGTTGGTTTATTTTTGAAAACTCCCGTGCACCCTGTATTAGGGATAGCTTTGCGTATGTACATCCATACATAAACCTATCCTAAGTTTGATTTGCGAAAAAGTTCCAACTTAGTTTACATTTGTTTCCACTTGGTGGCGCTATCAAAAGCTTTGGGTATTCGCGTATCCCGGATATACATCAACTTTCCGGTGGTAAAGTATAGTTTCGATTGAATGAACAAAAGGATTTTATTTTGACGTGGGTGAGACGGGTATGTACAAAGTATTTTACCTAATAAACTGTTTAATTTTAGTTTATTTTAAAACAAAATCGTTCAAAAGTGAATGCGGATGTCACCATTGCATGGCAATTTCTATGTGCTAGCTCTCTTTCGGTCAATGATACACGGCCAATAAATAGATATTTCACAAATGAAAGGACAGTTAAGTGGTATTTCTGTCTTCAAATGTTTACAAAAAAAAAACAATCGTTGTTACTGGAAAGGAACAATAAAAGAAGGTACAGCTGGATTGTGAATGACGTCAACAGATAGATGGCAGCGGTTGATAGTATTCATAAGCTAAAAGTGTTCACAGCATAGGGCTTGATTAGCTCTAAGAAGTAAGGGTATAATTGTCTTTGAGAATGCATTCGACAACTCCTACACCTTTTCTGTTGTCAGTAAGAAGAAAATGTGTCTTTACTTGAGCGTAAGAGATTTGTCACCAACAGACATAAGAAATGTATTAGTCTGAGAAAAGCATTTCTTTAGATGATGATTCTTTTAACATCTCAACCAATAAAAGCCGCAATCAGTATTCCACTACAATTTTTGTCTTTTTAGCACTGAGAGTAATATGCTACGAGTGAGCAAAATGTTGGTACATAGGGCATTTTATGTGTGAACAACATAAAAAATATACATATGGCAACTTTTTGAAAATATATGACAACTTATTTTCACCGTTGCGGAAAGTCCTGATAGCCTAATATAGTTCATTCCAAACTATTGATGGACTGTGTGTGGTCTGCTCAATAATTTCAGCTTGAGAAATGACGTTAGGTCTTATCGCCCAAGGTCATAACGTCCAAGTTAAATGTCCTAACGCCCAAATTTTTTCTTAAGAATTTGTTGTAAAATTTACTGAAATTTGGGCAAACTGGCATTGATATTGGGCATTATGACATTACTTACGTGTTAAACGACGCTTGATATGATTGCCCAAGGTCGTAACGTATAAATTAAGAAATGTCATAACGCCCAAAAGCTGTCGCATGACACAAAATATTGTGGCATAATTTGTCAAAAGACCCAAATGGATTGTCATATCGCCCAAAAATATTTTTAACACGATTTGGGCGTTATGACATTTTTAATGAAATTGTTTGGGCGTTGTGACATTTTCTTAAATTTGTAATTTTTTCGAAAACTGTACAATTAAAACTTGAACAGTTAAACTGTAACGTTAAAACAAAAAAAAATATGAATGGGCTTATTATGAATGAAGTTGATCATAATGTCAAAACTGGAAAAAATACGAAAGGTATTAGAAAGAAGCAGTTTGTGTTGTGGATACAATGCAAGTTTTTTTATAATATTTTGAAATATATAGTTTTTTGTTCCTTGTTAAAAATGTGTTACCTACAGTTTTGTTATTTTCTTATTTAACGTTTTTTTGGGTCATTTGTCTTAATATTTGGGCTTTTGACGCTTTTCTTATCTTATATTTTTGGGTCATGTGCCAGTTTTTGGGCCTTACGACACATTTTCGTTTTGTGTGTTAAGAGCATTTGCGATGATTTCTAAAATATTATTTATGTCAAACCGCCCAAATGAAATGTCATAACGCCCAAATTCAAAAACAAGTCTTCGTTTGGGCGTTATGACATTTCTTGAATTGGGCCTTATGACATTTGAGAAAAGTATTGGGAGTTGTGGCATTTATTTTGGGCTTTCTGGCGCTTTTTCCCTTTGATTTCTTAAAGGAATTTGGCTTTTGGGTGCTATGACATTTTGTGATTTGGGCGTTATGACCTTGGGCGATAAGACCTAACGCCTTGAGAAATAACCCTGATTCAGCACCACCATGCGACAATTTCAATCCCTTTCACTGTGTATTGAAAATGTATACAGCCAACAAAAATTGAATTTGACCTCAGTCCAAGTGCACATGGTTCCGATTCGGACAGACATCCTCGCACATATTAGCGTGTGCGACTGGGTAATTCCTTCAGATTTCTCATTGCTATGGTCTTTAAGATGACGGATGTCCTCTCCACGTGTGACATTATTTTCCTTCACTACTAAACTAAATTTTCCGCCTCGTTAATTTATATTAATACGAGTTCCTCTCGGCGTCAAGTTCTTTGCTGCTGCTGCTGCGCCAGAATTCAAAGCAGGACAACGCGACATATACCATACAAAAATATACCCGTGTGTGGTTGTAGTTTTATCTAAATTGATATTTTTCACACTTACGCAGTTCAATGAATTCACAAATTACGTTTGGGAGTTGTTGGCATTGTTGGTGCTTGGTGGCGTCCGTCCTTGTCGACGCGCCGTTCTTGTCTGCTTGTCTAGTTCTGTGACAAAATTTAAGGTTTCGAAATTGATTTTCTATTTGCTGTAATATTGTACAATGGATTTTTAAGCTACTCTGCGATATGATTAAAGTCGTTGAAGGGAGAGCAAAGTTGAACATTTTCGTCGTCATAAACATCATAAGCATCTGGATTCTATTAACGAAACGGAAGAGTTTGGCAATATTCCTTTGGATTAAGATGCTGTGGAGGATATAATCCAAAAATGGTCGACCTTGTTGCGCAGAGATTTTATTGCATAAGATAAACGAATCACCAACAAGGAGGAGTCTTTTTGAAACACTTTTATCCCGTATAATTACAGTGGCTCATTATAGCATGTAATGTGTTGTAATGCACTTTCATTTGTCCATTTGCAGGATCAAAGCGGATCTCGGGCGACAAGTTTTCTAAACATGTCCGCTGTTGCTGCTTTGAAGTCATGCGTGTGTTGGTGGTAATCCAATAATGATGGTCCACAAATAATGTACACTAACCACTCTCTGGCGCCGGGAGGCAACCAAAATTGGATTGCATTAACACGTTTGCCTTTTACATCGTTCTGGTGGGGATGAGGTACGAACTGTTACGGGAGTAAAAATAAATGCAAATTTCAATGTCTACGTCTAACAGTTGATCAAGGGGTTCATCTTCATCCTCACCGCAACGAAACCTAATCCTTTCCAATAAACATTGATTTCTCCTTTTCAAACACTTGAGCGATATTTATTTCATCCCTTGCTAATAAAATTAGCAAACGCGTGAGCCCTTAGAAAAATGTTTCCGACGGTGGTGGGTGGGTGGTTGTAAAAACAAACTAGTTTAGCGGTCAAGTGCCCAGATAAAAGTCAGTAAACTGGCTTCAAAATTACGTTTATCGAGCAATGCATATGAGGGAATAATCTTCTTTTCGGTTTGGTACTTTTTATTTGAATATAAACCCCAAAAAGGGTCGAAATAATTGCAATCAATTTAAGACTGGATAGTTTGTTTTTAAACTTTGAAGATCCCTTTTATCTGAAAACGATCAACTGGTGAATGTCTATAAAAGGTTCTCCTCAAATGGGATTGAATAAATTTGTAAATTGCAGGTCGCGAGAAAAAAGCAAGTGCCTAAAATTCCGGATTTATCTGCATGCGATATTGTAAGAAAACAACTCTTTGGTGGGTAGTTAAAAACGCTCATTTAAAGAAAGGGATATTCAGAGTGAAACAAAGATATCTGACTCTGAACTTTTTCTTCCCTTTTATAGTACTGAATTTAAAAGCAGTTCGTTTAATTTATAGTGACCCTTACGCGATACTTACAATCATTTTTAGTGTCCAGGCTAAATTTTATGAACTCACGATGCCGAAATTTTCCATATAAAATTACCCACAAAATATTTAGCAGATAAAAATGATAGTAAAGCCCCCTGAGTTTTATTTTCCCAACTCCGCTCAATATGTTTTTGTACAGCCTGTTAGCTTTAAACTTTCACAGAGAACTATGTTCCTATGTGACTTCAGTTGTACACTCCACAATAAACATTTTTATGGCGTTTTCGGACAAGAATTACCCTTTCTATTGAAAAGATCAAATCTATAAGTGCTCTTTTTATGTTTTCTACGTTTCATTGAAGAGAAACGGGCACTTCCAGGTCAATTTTTAACAGGACAGAAGTGTCCGGAATATTTTTAAAGAATCGCCCTGAACTCACCAACACACACTAGCGAAAAGGCAGATTGAAATTGGCCGCGATCCATGGCCCGCTAGACGTCAAGCAAAAAATATCCCAGATTAAGGAATGTCCGCGCTAGAACGCTAGCGCCAGCGGCAAATTGATATTTGACAATAATTATTTTCACACTACAACTAAGGAAATGATACAAAATATTATAATAACAACATCTGAATGGCAATTTTACTCGCCTTATTAACAATTTTCTCACAATTACACTTGCTCGGCTTCGTATTTATTTTTATTTTGTAAATTTTGAACGATTTCCTTTGACAGGTAGTTTTTTTTTTGTTTTTTCAATGGCCGCATTCAAGAATCTAAGTCGACTAGATTGGTCTGGATGAGATGTAACCTGAACGCAAAAACTAAATTGGTCCGTAACGTCACTTTTCCTACGTCAGCCACATAATGCGAACTTGTCAGCTTAGTACTCAGTCACGAATTCCTTGACGTCAACTGAAACAGCTACTCATATGACCGATTGCCCTCAATCAAAACCGAGATACAACTAGTCAGAGAGCTGTCAGAGAGCTTGAACGTCCCCAATACATTTCCCTGAAAGGGATATTTCACAAAAAGTGATAGACGCCTAGCACAAATGGTGAAAAGTAAATTTTTTTTATATGGAGTTTGACATCCGCTAGTTATCTAGCGGGCACTGGAACGCGGCCATTGATAAATAAATAAAACAGTAGGTAGATTAATTAAAATCAAAACTATTTATTAGGTTAATAATAAAGATATTAATGTAAAAGAATGAACATCGCAGAAGTTGTTAAGATGACGTCTACTTATGGTATTTAATAAAAGTGAAGCCAAATACTTGCTGTAAGCCTAAGTACGAAGCGAGTATGTTCAACAGAAATGTTTGTTGTGTTATTAGGAACAAATTTTGCGCTGTGTTATCCGAAAATATGCAATTATGTGTGCAAATTGAAACTTTAATACAAATATGTTTATTTGTTCCATATAAACATTTATATTTACTGTAAGAACAAAAAGAAAGTAGTAAGAGACAACAAAATCTCATATTGTATATGGTATACCACTATAGCTTCACTAATGTGGTATTCGATTGACAGCTCTCATCTCAGCACTTATTTTGTTCTAGGTCACTTTTTGTGTTCGTTTGGTACGAAAAAAAGCAAGCTTTTTCCGATCGCTCTAACGGCGCATTGGTGTATCGGTTGAGGCCAAGTTCCACCCCGGACTGTAGCGCTACCTAAGTAAGTAAGGTCTTGACGATTCTTCTTTTGCATTAAGTCTTATTAACAGTGGTCGAAAAACACTTCGTTCGCATTTCATTAATCAATGTCCAATTGCCACTGTTGCATGCTGCAAGTAAGCCTGCCCCACAACGACTTCGTAAGGATTCAATTAGTGTATCTCAATGAATCCCTACCAATTCCTTCTCGTTATTTATTAACCTAAATAATGAAACAAAGACATTCACACAAAAAACTTCATCAAATCGAGCGCCATGACGGACGAAAAACGAGAAAAAGAAACGGAAACCCTTCTGTCGGAGCAATTCTCTGTATAGTAATTGCTTTCAAATTCGATTGGCACATACCACAGATGATGCGGCTTAGTGCACCACTGTCAGCGGGGATTGGTTTACCCGCCTCCAGAAAGGTCAATTGTAGGCAACGCTTCTTAAATTTTAAATACCCAAATGCAAGAATTAACTAGCTCACTACCTCAGAAAAAGCAAATTCAAATTCAAAGGATTTCCTCCAATTCCATATATGTACTACTGACAATGAAGCGCCGCCGTTGCGAACACGAGTACACACCACTATACCTCGAGCTCGAACCCAACAACGCTTCCATTTGTTGCACCCCCACTACCAGTGTTAATTTCATGGCTTTTCTTGTGTTATCGACATAAAATCCTGTTTGTGTAAATAACTATGTGGGTGGGTGTAAATAGAATTTGATTAAAGGGTAACTTGTCACTGTGGCGCCACAAATTTCCATAAGCCAAAGCGGACAGAAAAAAAAATCATCAGGATACTAATATATATATACGACGACGGTTGATACATTTCTTTTCGTTTTCAGATTTGGTAGGACATATTTATTCCGATCTCCGATGCTTACATGGAATACATGGAAAATGGAATTTTGAAACGCTATGTCAAGTACCGCTCGTTATTTGGCACTGAACTGTGCCAGTCGCAAAAATCAAGGATACACGCGAATTGCCTCGTACGAAGGGTGCGACTATGACTGATTGGGGAATAATAATTTTATTACATGGAAAAAGACTGAAATAATTATTGTTTACACAGCATTAAGATTAAGGGGATCATTTCTAATGCTAATCGTTAAGCAAGGGTAACTGTCGCTGTCACTTTTTTGCACTGTGCATAGCATTGAGTATTTCGAGATAGAGTAAATCGTCTGGAATGTATAACGTGATGCGGGTGCTTTCAAAAGTACAAGGATAAGTCTATTTATAGATTTGGCTTTGCATATTCATTAACCTACCTCCGCACGGTCACTATTATATTGGGCCAGGGTGGTTCTCGTTGATGAAAACAACAGCAACCTGTCTAACAGGTTTAACAAAAGTAGGTGTGCAAATCAAATACTTTTGGAGTGTGTGTAAAAGATTTGGACAAGGTAATTATCACACTTTAAGTGTGAATATTTAACACCTTTGCACCATGTGGTGGATGAATCATACACAAAGTGGTATTCTATTGGGCGGAGAGATGCTCACGGGAGCGAACAAAATCAAAGCAAATAGTGGATCTCCAGAGCTTTTGTTACAGTTGTGAAGTCGGGAAAATACTCGTAACTCCTGGAGAGTTTGCTATATAAAATGAACTAAACAGCCAAAAGCTGTTATTTAGGTATTCATGTTAATATTGTAAATTAATTTTTATTTGTTAATAAATATTAATAATAATAATCAACTAGAATAAACTAAAATGAAAATAAATGATTGACTTTGTACCAATCAGACATAAGAATGAATTACACGAATCATTTTGCGTTTGTAGTTAAAACAGATTCATGAAAGTCAAGCTAAGAAATAATAATTTTTCAATGGTGTAAGGCTAAGGGGAAGAGATCCAGTCTTTATTACTGTATTTGTGGAACGCTTTTACAGAATTCTTCACTACCAACTGGTAACTGGAGCTAAAGTCGTCCAATGGAAATTCATAAGGCGCGTTTCAATAAGTCAATTTTGTGAATATTGTCTTTTCGGTTTATCCGATTTTTTTTTGAAGTAATACTTCTTTAGGCACGCTTGACTTGGGGGGTAAGCTGATGAATGCATCACGAAAGCGTTACGGAAATTGCGAGCGTAAGTTGAGAGGGAGATATAAGTTAGTGAAGATAGAAAGAGAGAGAGTTACGTTTCGTTTCGTATATTACTGTAGAGGCAAGAGGGAGATGCGAGCACACATTTTCGTTCTCTCTTTCTTTCAACCAGTTACGTTTCGTTCTCTAAGACACAGCATACAGTGCAGCAGTGATCCCAGATCGGGGGATTTATCCCTTTTTGCGGGATTTTCTCACTAATAATAACCTAAAAGGGACAAAGGGATTTTTCAGACTTCATAGTACGAAAAGAAAGGGATTTTATTATTTGGTCAGATTTTGTTCATAATTTCTCATTTCATTAAGAATAAAAAAATTATTCAACCTTCGATCAAATTAAATATTTTCATGTTTAAAAAAAAGTCATTCAAAATATCTAAATGCTTTCATTTCTTTTTTTTTTTATTTCCCTAAACTGTTCCATAAAATGATATATCTGTGAATTAATCACGAATAATAAGACTTGAAACCGAGATAAAGTTTCAAATAATTCATAAGAAGTTGAATATTATTTTCACTTTAATGCCGAATGCAGTTTTATTTTCGTTTTTGTAACGTTTTAAGAATATGTAAGATGTAACTACATTTCGGCGCAGTGGCTTGTGGTTAGTGTGTTGGACTACTAAGCGAGGGGTCCCAGGTTCGAATCCCGAGAAAAACGCAAATTCCAACATAAGGTTTTTTCACTGCGCCACCTCTCGCGAACGTCTGACAAACATCCGAGAGTATAACTGTCATGAAAGAGCTTCTCAATTGGCCGTTTGGACTCTGCATAAAATTGTAGATCCCTTCCATTCGTCCCAAACAATAAAAACTCACACAAGACGAATGGTTGTGAGAAGCTAGGCTTGGGTCCATACGGACCTGTTGCGCCAATTATTTTTTTTTTATAACTACATTTCTATTTTTTATATTATACACAAACGTACCTTAACATGTATTTATTTTTGTTAGCTGGCATAGTTAATGTATAATGTAACTTGAATTTTTTAATAATAAAAAAGAAAGAATTTAATAAAGGAAATGTTTCCTTAACTTAATATTTCGTGGGATAAATATGCGGTTTTTTATATTTTGGCGAGGGATATAATGCATTTTTTGAGTATAACCGTGGGATAAACTGCTTCTAAAGTCTGGTATCACTGCAGGGCAGTGTGCAGTGCAGGCCTATTGTGTGTATCACACTGTAAGAGCAACAGAGAGTAACGTTTCGTATATCTAAGACACAGTGCAGGGCTATTGCAAGGTTGCAATTGGGTAAGATTTTACCAAATTTGGTAGTTTTTTCTTGCTTCTTTGGTAATTTTTATCTTGCTATGGTAAATTATTGAGCAGATGTACCAAGAATGCAAACTCGATATCACCTCATTTAAATGCTGCCTTACTGCTTCTGAGTGAACGAATTGCATTATGGTGATGAAGCACCATCCAAATAAAACTTTTTTATTCGCTATTCAAAAAAGTACAGAATGCACTCATTCTCTTCTTTTGACAGATGGTGAACTTCTGTTTCTTTTTATAACTACATTGAGATATGGATAGGCTAATTAATCAAATTAAAGGTTTGTTATAAGAAAAAGGGTAAATGCTCCCATGTCTTCTAGCAGCTGGTAATTTTGTGCAAAATCAAATAAAAAAATTTGAGTTTTTTTTTTTGTAAGTGGGAACCGTGGCCTATTGTCTGTATCATACTGTAGGAGCAAGAGAGAGCAATGCGCGCGCCCATTTTCTTGCTCTCTTCCTCTCATAGCCAGTAAATTATTGAAGAAAATTGATATTAATATGTACTAGAATCGCTTGTGGTCGAAAATCGGCCATATGTAGGTACCAAATGTAATACTAAAAAAACGTACCACAATTATTTTCGTTATTTATGTTTTTTTTTATTAACGAAAAGAGTCACATCTAGATATCGAAAAAATACGTAAATGAGCTGCTCCAGTGGAAACAGGTTCTAATCGCAGATGATTAATATTTGAATTCGTTACTATAGTAATAATGCCGGCGACAAATAGAATGTCGCCAAAATTCTTTCAAATACCTGTTTTGTATGGGAAATTCATAACTTAATTTTAACAGCATTAATGGAGACATGTACCCACGATTTTTGGTTTGTGCACATCTAAGGCACAGTACCTTTCACATGATATAAGTTTTATCCTCCTCATTTCATAATAAAAATAAAAAAAAATAAAAAATAAATAATTGGCGGAACAGGTCCGTATGGACCCAAGCCTAGCTTCTCACAACCATTCGTCTTGTGTGAGTTTTTATTTTTTTTGGGACGAATGGATCTACAATTTTATGCCGAGTCCAAACGGCCAATTGAGAAGCTCTTTCATGACAGTTATACTCTCGGATGTTTGTCAGACGTTCGCGAGAGGTGGCGCAGCGAAAAAAACCTTAAGTTGGAATTTGGGTTTTTCTCGGGATTCGAACCTGGGACCCCTCGCTTAGTAGTCCAACACACTAACCACTAAGCCACTGCGCCTTAAAAAGTGTACCGAAACATTTGATGATCACGTATTAATGATATAATTAACATGAATATATATAGATGGAGCTAAAGAAGTTTTACTTCAGTCGTGTGGTCTAAAGGAATAAGTGCACATTTGCTTATAACATTTAGGAAAAATGAACAATGTAAATTGGTTGAGGGGAAAATAAAAACATTTTGAGCAAACCCTCTTCAGTTATTTAAGAAAAATGTACACATGGAAGTTAATGATTTTCAAAAGCGGAGAATACACAACCATACAAATTAGGACACCTAATATGTTTCTAGTACATAAAATATCTCCTTTAGATAGTTTTATTAATAAAACTAATCAAATCGTACGCATTTAAAAAATTAACTAATGCTAAAATGTGGTCGGAAACGTCACTTGGTATTCCCGAATTTTGTCACAATCCTACACGGTTGGCAGCATTTCGTGTTGTGGTTTTTGTATGTTTTTGCAAAATCCGCGTGTCAGATTTTAATCGACAATAGGAAATCAAAATGGGGGAATTTGAAAAAAATTTGAGGGGCCCAGCGGCTAGAGGATCGCGAGATCTCACTATGTTGTCTATACTGTTAACCACTTCGCTGTTAGCAAAGAAAGGTTTGTCACTTTTATGATAATCGTCTAAAAAGGTATGCTCTTCGTTTTTCCCAGAAAAGGATATTCGTTCCATCAAGGCGAATGACAGCGGACGAATCACTAGCAATTCGCGAAAACACATGCGGAAAAACAAAAAGGAATGTCTAGAAGAAGTCCGTGTTCGCAAATGTAATGATGTGGGAACTTTCGGATTTTTAGTTAGGTCTGACAGCTGACTGACTAGATGTATTACAGTTTTTATTGACCCAGATTGGTCATGTGAGAAGTTTTTTTCAGTTGACACTTATGGAGGGGTACCCGACAAATCTAGTAAAGAATATTCTGCATGCATACTCAGTTGAGATGTCGAAGTGTCAAAATTCAAGATAAACCGCGTGAAACTAGTCAACGCGTTCGTATACCTACGTAGTCCAGGCAAATCTAGTTGACGTTTCACATGAACTACTAGGTTTCCGAACGTCCCCAATTCGATGCAAACTTTTTGCAAAGCTAAATTTAATCTTTTGAAACAGGTTTATTATGTGGAATCTTTATTTTTTGATAATTTCTGTTTATTACTTTTGTTTCATTGAACGTCAAAGAGAATAGCGTCCAAAATACAGAATCGTTTTATTTGATGAACTCCTCGAGCAAACGAAAATGTTGCCCTACGGTTTGCTCGCCTGTCAAATAATACAACAAATTGTTCTACAACTATTTTTTCTAGAAGATGGAAGGTGTAGCAAATTCTAACCAGTTAATATTATGCTGAAAGTTTAATATTGTTTTTTATAATGTTGCGTGCATTTTATACAAATTTTTTTGTACAAAAAAAGATTTTCTTTTTATTTATGGAAATTAAAATTCAACTTCTCACCTTTTGATTTGCCATTGAAGCGTAACTAAATTGGCATCATGACTTTATAATTACATTATAATTTCAAATTAGCTAAAGGACATCAGGTTCGGGAATGATTTGTAAAGTTTTATTTAAAGGATTTCCTAAAATACCTGGAATAATCCACAAACGATAATGCGCATTGATACAAAATTATCTGCATCTACTTGACATTTATCCAAATTGGTTTCAGTCAGTTCTTTTTTTTTTCCCCCGAAGAACGGTGTAAGATATGAAAATATTCTTTACAACTTCGCGGGGTTGAAGGTTGAACAACATAAAAAAGTGTCCATCTTCTTATGTATACTTACTTCGTTCCTCTGTTTGCAAGTAGACGGGGAGTATCTACTTCGAAAGACATATTTTGTTAATGGAAACTAATTACGCTGGACATGGTTTTAGTTGACTTAATTTATTGCTTTTTTTTTTTTTTTTGTGTAAAATATATAACTTTGTCCCCATCCGCACACGTAGCTTTTATATTCATTGTATCGAATGTTAATTATTGATAAAATTAATTTTCATACAAATGTGGAGTCTGTTTACTTTAAAAGTTGTTGTCGCACATATTTGACTTTGTACCTTTGCTCGTACTCTTAAGGCTGAACATAATTAGGGATTTTATAGGAAAAGTTATCGGCTGAAGCTAATTCGATATATACTCGTACAATGGCAATAGGCTTACCTGTAAACAGCAATCTTTGTGCGACGTGAAGTGAACACCTTTTCATTGGCAGCTCATTGTGTTTTTAATCACTTTAAAATTGTTAAATATGCATCGCTATTATTATCGGATTATTATCGAGGAATAATGGAAACTTAAGACACATGTTGGGATGTGTTTTGTTAGTGTGTGTAACTACAACAAAATTGAAAATAAAAAGGTACTACGATTATTGAGTAAAAAGTGGAAAACTTCTAGATGGCATTAACTAGTTTATGATGTCGTAAATATAAGGCGTGTTTTTTTGAGCTTCGTTCTCAGCAAAGCAAAGTAAAGTAAGATTATCAGCACACAAATACTGCGAGTCTCGAAGTGTCAAGTGAGCGTAGTTGTTATAATTGCATGCTGAAAATCCTACTTTACTTTGCTTTGCTGAGAACGAAGCTAAAAAAAAACAGGGCTATTGTTGAAATTGCTTTGATTACAAATGAAAAGTTATATGCATTTGACTAGGTTAGGTCCGAGTTACTAGGTGCCACGCTTACTTTTGATTGTGCAAATCAAATTGGTGGCTAGTTTTAATATTTATGCCGGTATTCTTAACTTACATAGAGGTTCGTCGACCATTTTGTCAACCGTCATAGCACTTATTGATCATAGAGGAATAGTTATCTCAAATTGTTGGAATTGCGCGAACAACTGAACACACATACAAACAATTTGATGTTCAATTATTGGTAGGTATTGTTTGATTTTTGTTGGAATTACTCCTTATTAGACGACTAGATTGGTCTGGACTAGATGTACCCTGAACGCAAAAACAAAATTGACCATTAGCCACTTTTACGATATACGAAATGTCAACTCGATACTCACTCACGAAATTGGAGTCATTCGGATAATGTGTTTTTCAAATAGATTTGTCTGGACTAGGTATATGAACGCGTTGACTAGTTTTTGTTATATTCTCACAGTTTATTTTGAGTTTTGACACTTCGAAATGTCAACTTAGTATGCAGGCAGTGCGGTTTTCCCAATATGGCTATGGCAGAAAGGGTTCACGTATAGGCGGATTCTATAAATGTGCGAGTAATTTTGAGAAGTAGAAGAGTTCCAATATTTCAAGTTTTAATATCGCATTGTTCCTGGAAATTGCAGGCCGGTTTGCCCTTACGCAGCATTTTAGGTTTCGAGAAAATTCGCGGATGATAACAACTGACAATTTGCTGTTAGAGGAGGGTTATCAATTTTAGTTGTTATTGTACGCTCATTACACAATATAGACGGTGAATTGATTATTCACATACAAATTTCATTTTATAATTAAACCCAAAACAACGAAAATTAGATGTATTTAAGATCGATCAGCGTTTGCAAAACGTTTTCAAAAGGCAACTTTATATACAAAAAATTAATTAAGCATTGCTGGAAAATATACCTACTGTAGTGGATTATAGAGCCGCTGTAGTGGTCTCTCAGTTGAATTAACAACTGTGACCAACTTCATGCGAGGTGTGGTCTGTCAGCCATTTTAATCGTCGTCGCGGAAAATGAATAAAATATAGGAAAATCGGCCTTTTATTATAGATGATTACAAAATCAAATTTGTATATCTACTTTTTAAGATTTCGTAAGTAGATAGCCAATCCGCATCGAGTATGGATTCTTTTAAGGACCATTGCTGGTAATATGAACGCAGTCCAAGCTCGCGGCTCAACTACACATTCGGAATGTTCCCTAGCGCAATCGTGGGAAAACCGCACAAAATCAAGGCACAGATTCGTGAATGTGCCTATAAATTTTTCGTCGCAAAATCCAAAAAGACTGGTAATAGGCGCTTTATGTTCGGCAGTTGCTATTCGCACGTCGTTCGGGACACAACTACGTAACGAAATGTCAAAGTAAAATCTCGGCAAATAGGGGTATGTGGCTCGCTTCGATCGCAAAAAGGACTCTAAACTCCAGTATTTCATTTTCGGGCACGATAATGTACGTTTTAAGGCCCAACTTATTTCCTAAAACACTATTTTTAATGAAAATACCATTACGTTACGTCAAATACCTAGTCGTGTCCCAAATCCAGACAAACGTCAGTCAGTACAGCCATTTTCCCATCGGTGTTATGTCAATTTAGAATCCGTGTGACATGCAAAAGCATAAAAAAGTACTAAAATAAATGCTGCCAACCTCGGTAACCGTGGGGAAATGTGCCATAGTTCGGGAAAACCACATTCTTACATACCTGAATGCCATTAGTCAGTTATTACAAACATGGTAGCGTATTTTCTGTTTTTGAATATTTTTAATTTCGATTTCATGCGTAAATTTTTCTTAGATAACTGAAGAAAATGTGCTCAAAATGTTGATATTTTCCTTCAACGACTCTACATTGTTCATTTTTTATTAATATTTTAAGCAAATGAACACTTATTCATAAAAAAAGGATTATAACGAATAATTTCAAATTTAACGGATAAAATTCTATGAACGCTGTCAGCAACTTTGCCCACAGCGGAATTGGCATATGCAAGGTACGAGTATGTTGGTAAGCCGAAATTTTTGAAGTTACGTGACATTTGTCAACACGAATTTCTATGTAACAATACAAGCGCACTTAGCATTTGCCACCCCATAAAAATATAGCTTGTAGACAAGTAACGGGAAATCGCCCGAAGTTGGTGGTCTCAGTATTGTCTCTGGTATCAAGTATCTAGTTTAGTAAGTCTGACAGTCCTTTCACTAGATGTATCTCGGGTTTGATTGGAGGAAATCGGTCATATGAGCAGATGTTTCAGTTGACGTTTATGGAGGGGTAGCCGATGAATCTAGTCAAGAAATTCGTGACTGAGTACTAAGGTGACAGTTCGCATATGTGGCTGACGTAGGAAAAGTGACGTTCCCGACCAATCTAGTTTTCGCGTTCAGGTTGCATCTCATCCAGACCAATCTACTCGACTTAAGATAACTAGATTCTTGAATGCGGCCATTGACTTATTATATATGGACTACTAGTGAAATGTCACTTCCATACTGTCACTCTGCCCAAAAAATGACACCAACATAACTAGCGCCAGTGGTTCTATAATAATTGAAACAAAATGACAATCATTTTGGATTTCTCCATAGAGCCACCTATTGGTTTCATTTGCCAAATTTCTAGTGCTAGTTTAAATAATTAATAATGGATGGAACCAACAAAATTTGAATAAAAAATGATTTTCCATTGTCCTATAAATTGCACAATATTCGTATATTTATTGCGAATTAGTTTTTTATATTGTTTTTCATTATTAATTTTAGAAATATGATGTAATAATGTTTTAGAGTATATTTCAATCATATTTCTGATCAATAAATACTTATGATTGTATTCTCCCTGAAATCATACACAGTATATCTGTTACAATAAATAAGTAGGTATTCTTTTCCAGAAATGTTTCTCAACCAGGTACTTACATTCCTTCTTTAGTTAATTTAGGAAAAATTGTCGGCACTGGACCGGGAAACAATTGCATTCCAAAGCCAATTTTTTTACATTTTGATTGAAAATCTTACCTATGGAAACAGATTTGTCCCTTTTCAGAAAAATTTGAATCATATTGCAACCAATTAAACAGCACTTCATTTTTTAATTTTAAATCTTTATTCAATTAATCGAAATAACACAGTCTAATGCAAAACTATCTGCAACGAAATGGAACGTGAGATGTGAGTTTCCAATTTATTCCGCTTCGAACCACGAGAGCTAGCGCTTATGTTGGAGCCAACGCGAAGTTGTCTACCAGCCACGGTTGCCGTTTTAGTGACTTTGTCGCTATATCTAGTGGAATTTTCAAAAGTTTAGTGACAAAAATTTATTTTTTGTCACTAAAAATTTCTGGTACTTGAGTTTGACACTTGCAAATTGCAATTTGATTTTTTGCGTGTTGTTGTTTTTTTCTTATAAGTTAACATTATGTATTTACATATTGTAAGTTTTTGATTTATTGTTCAAAATAAAAATGTTGTTAAAATTTAATATTTTGTTTTTCATTTGTAGGTAGTGAACATTTTTTTCTAGTGACTTTTTTTTTAAAAAAATTGAGACTTTTTTTTAAGTTAACGTCAACCCTGCTACTAGCAGTCCATATAATAAGTCAAAGCGAATAGCCACTTTGTTTATGTCAAAGATAATGGAATACAGAGATATATATCTTTCCAGTGGAAAGGCGGCTGCCTACAAGCTGTTTTCCCGAAAAATTCATGAAGTCACGCTTATTTCTTTTCTAGTATACGTGAGTTCATGAATTGGACTTTAATGCAAGAATTCGCTATTCCGAAATGTGTATTTCACTATTTTTTTATTTTAATCGAAGCCTTAACAAAAACTAAAAAAGTTCAACACCAGACAAAAAACAATTGAACAGCGCGATGCCTATAAAAGCAACATGTTTTTTTGTAGCTCACACGTATTCACAGACGGGGGTTGAAATTACAAAAACAACAATGTAAACAAATGGGTTTTGGGGGGATAGACGTACGAAAGATATCCATCTCTTTTATTCTTTCATCTCTGGTTTATGTTCAGAGTTCTATCAATCCATGGTACACTAAGGAACAACATTTTTTATTTATGTTTTATTTTGACGGGCGTAGATAGATATCGGACTTTGTGTAGGTACGGGGTCAATGTAATCGACATAAGGATTACATTGACCCCGCGTTCAACGAAGCGATCTACATATTTACTTGTCGAATAGAACTGTCACTTTTTTGGCACAATTTTTTTTATTTTAAATGCGTTGTTTTTGCTCATAATACATCTCTGCATAATAAAGCGCCGGTATTTTCTGAAGAAAAGTGTCTATTCTTTTGCTTTGTCTTGAATCGCATTCGCATTTAGCCAAACATTTTCAGCAAATCAATTAGCCCACTTGTCCTCCTCAGTTGCAAGTCAGTGGACTAAGTGTAAATACATTAATTTATAAATAGGTATCAATATCATTCATTTCGCATACTCGAAAAGGATTTAAATGTCACTTTAATCGAAAAACATTTTGCTGCTACCTAAATGTCATCAATAGTGAGGCGTACGAGTCTAATTAGCGGTCTAAGGTCACGCCTCGACATTTTCCCGAATAAAGACCTCCGGCAAACATTAGAAGCTGATTTCAAAAGCGCTCCAGGAATACTTTCAGTAAAGGTCCTGCCATTGATATAGTGTACAGAGCAGATGGCATATTCGAAAGCCCCGCAACGAATTCCGAACCCGATCTTTACCTTAAGCAAACCTTTCGCCCAAAGCCCACATCATCCCACAACAATTGCACCCACTTTACGCACTTGTGTGTTTATTCCGACAGAAATCTAAACAACACCCCTATTCTTGTGATTCCTGTATTGTGCCAACAACCGGAACGTGACAATACCTTAATATTCCGTACCCCACATGATGATGACCCCTCTGCAACAACCGAGGGGAGTAGTACTCCAGTGCAACAAGACAGTCGATGCCGATGGCCAATTAGCATCATTTTCACATCTCATCGCATGCATCTCTCTTGATTCAAATGACGACCTGTCGCATCGCATATAGAAATACGCTACGGTTACCCTGGTGCACATCACAATTCAAGGGCTTACATTACTAAGTACCGTTTCTGTGGCAAACTCACGACAATTGAATTTTCCAATTTTTCTCGTAATAACCGGCGAATTGCATTGAATTGCCTTCCCTATCCCTGCCCCCAGTTGCACAGTCAAGGATAAGCGCCATGCCGCCGTGTCGTCGAAACAAACTGAGTGAGTTCATGGTTAGCTCCCTTGTTTTTACGATAGAAGTGGAGCTAGGGCCACGACCACGACCACGAAATTCACTCAAGGACTCACTCGTGCTTGCTACGCATCATTCCCCTCCCGCCATCATCGACCAAAGCAAACAGTATACACTCCCGCCTCGTCCTGACTGTGCTGGATATATATAGTTTAGGTTTCATAGTGCGCCTCTGGCCCGTATTTAATTTTTGATTTATTCCTACCAAGGCATAGGATTACAATTAAAACGCAAAACGGCAAAAAAGCAGGACACATGAATATCAAATGACATCGGATATGGTCATTTAGGTCATGATGGTTGTTATGTGATGCTCAATTAAAATTTAACGACACTCTTGATCGCTCTGGCTCTGTACAGATTCATTTTTGCTACCGTACTCTTGGGTGAGACCATCTCTCAGAAGATGGTTATTGCGTCTGGTGGTTCACTCAAGGGGATGTGGCATTATGGATTATCGCTGGCAAATTAAATTTAATTTCTTTCTCTACACTTGGGGCAGATCCATCCATATCCAATTGGGCTGAGCCGCTATTTCTTACCAAGCTATCCGAGTGTCTAATTGAAGGAGTAGGCCTCTAAGTCGGCAAACAATCCTTCTCAGGAGGGTGTACTTCTTTAAAGGGATGGGATCTGCGACCGAGTGTAAGGGAGTAGCTAGGTGATGTTTAACCCACCAACGGTTTTGATTAACTTTGCCGGAGGTGTGGGATTTTGTTTTCTATTTTTCTCTGCGAATCCCCGCTGAGGCAACTGGTTGAGTGTAAAATCTTTCAGATGCTATTAATGCTTAACTGTTGTTTTTCGCGTTTAAATCATAACTTCAAATTGAAGGACAAAAAAAAACTGCTACTCCATTCCAACGGAATCTGTATTTATTTGACGTTTTAATGACTTTTCAGCGGTTTTTCTATTCAACGTTTGCTCTTTCTTTTATTCTTTTTTCTTAAAAAAATAAACCTGCTGACTAGTATTTATATAATGCATAATGGTCCACGAGGGACTGTCTTCTGAAATGTGTCACTCGCAGTTCGATTGTTATTAAACTCTGAAAAATATTGATTATTACGAAGACAGCATCAGTAGGAACGTAAGTAATTTTAGGATAGATACCTATTAGAGATTAAAAACGTCCTTCTTTACTTTGTACCTTTTACTAATGAGTCCTTTTCCTATACCTGTCAATACGCCTCAGCTTTTCCCATACCTCTAAGCGGCTCTGCGTTTTTTAGTACTCGACCAACTCTTCTGTCATTTTAGGATAACGGATTTACTCGCACCACATAACAACCAATATGAATGTCGAATTAAATGGCGCAATGTTATTCCCAATGGTAAAAAACTCTTAAGAAAACCACCTAAGTGTCTCCTATTAGCGCTGTCTTTTGATAAGCTCTGCAAGTTACCCACTTCAATGTGGTTAAGGTCCTATTCCACTTTATTCATTAAACTCCGCTGTCAAGGCAGGAATGTAAAATCTTGAACATACGTTACCGTTCCAATTCCATGACAGAGATGATGAATCAGGGAACATATATACAAATTGTATTTCCATTCAATGCTTAATTTTAAATAGATTGACTACAAAAGTACTAGAATTATTTTTGGTGTACTATATGAAATAATACTTTTAATCTTAAAGGCTAGTGCGCTGCTGCCGGTAAACCACATTTTCTGGTAGTCTCTTAACTCACAGAAACGTTTGCAAAATGGCAGCGGAGAATTACGTACGATACGATATCTATGAAAAACTAAAGAAAGACTGATTGGTCGGGAACGTCACTTTATCTACGTCATCCACATACGCGAACTGTCAACTTTTGTCGTTTTCCATTGGGACAAAAAATCCATCTTTTTTTGATTCGGATCACTTTTTGCAGATCTCGATATTTTTTTCAGATTTACATATACTACCACAAATATATAAAAAATAAATAAACAGCAATTGCACATAGTTTTGGAGGAATTATTATCTTCATCTGGAAACTACGAATCACCAAAACTCCCTACTCCATTTGTATCTAAACAGAGGAAACATTTTTCAAGCTGATTTCCATGGTTGCTTTTGATATTGTTGTCAAATAACGCACTAATCCATTTACAAAAGCAGATCAATTTCATTGGTACGCAGCTCGAGCTAAATAATCAAACTTTTGTTTCAGAATGTACGTCATGTGTGCCAGAATTTAGCATGCCCATTAAATGGGTCGGCACATTTTCTCAAGCTAAATACAGATCGTTGTGTATTTGTTGTTCTGTTGCGGAAAAGTATGCAAGAATGAGCTTTTTTAATTATTAAATTGACGAGAAGTACCTATAATCAGAAATAGTCGAAATAAGAGAGAATTACATTTTTTAAGGAAGTTTTTTCAAGTTTTTCAATAGCCGTTTTCTGTGACACTTATACACGGCGTACTCTATGTCAAAATTTAGCTAGGACTTTAGTTAAAAAAAATTAGTTTAGCTCGAGCAGCGTACTAATCTTAAACGTCAACTGTTCACGGGATCAATCTACGTCAAACAAAACTGAGACATATCAAGTCAGCCAGCTGTCAGCCTAACTAAACTAGATACTTGACCGTCCTCATTAATATCCCAAACAAAAAATAAATTGTGTGCGAGAAGTGAGTGAAGAATTATAACCAGTAATCTAGTACAAATATTCGCTTAGCATCATTTCATACACTCGCAGTGTATTAGGCTTCAAACAGATGTCAAGCGAGTTTTTAAAATATTTTTCCCAGTCCGTTTGAAGTGCAAATTCATTTAAAAAAAAAATGTCTACATAAATCCCAAATAATAATTAACTATTGCAAACCATGTCGTGTGTGCTTATTTAAAGTTGAAAATAGCGATATATTTTTTTGTAATGCTTCAAAATAAAGCATAAGCTAGTATCTTATACTTATAATCACAAATCGATTAGTGCACCAGATAAATACGAGTATACAGACAAATAAAAAACGTAAATCCTTACGTCAATACAATCAACCGCGCTCTGGAAATCATTTTTTCTCAAGCGTATTCTTTTTATATCTTCATTATAAGCTGCCTTTTTTTTAGCCACTTGTCAAGAACAATGATCGGTTTAATATGTTAGAACAGCGGCAGTAGCAGAAGCACTGGCACGGCAGTCAAGTAGTGCTCCTTGTCCCAATCTCAATCTCATTTCTAGAATGCAGAGGACAGACTAAAGAGTTATTCTGCTCTTCTACTTCTGCACTCTCCCTTCTCTTGCAGGCAGGCAATATTTACATAACAACTCCTACACGAATTCCTGCTGCCGTGTCGCCCACCCCCACCATACCACAAGCACAACCCGCTCGGCATTTGCTCACTTTAGTTGTTAAATCATTTTATCTGTCATTGGTACGTTTACAAGGGTTTGCATTTTATTTTGATCTGAAAAAAGGATTTGCGTACTAGTTACCATGCAGATGCAAGGAGTACATTTGTATTAAGGTTTTTTTTTTTTTTCTTCCTCGATATTCGATATAAGCTCATTGTTTTGTCTTTGATTCGATAGAGATAGTGAATAGATTCATTGGGGCTAACAGATGTGGTTTGGTTCGTTACATCCAAGGGGTGTGTGTCTAATGCAGGCTAACAATTCTTGTCAATTGAATTCCTTGAAATATTGAATAAGTTTGCCCCTATTTCAATGTCAGGTAATATTGTATATAAATAAGTTGGTTTACACAAACTCTTGTGCTGATGTTTTGTCGTAGCGGATTTTTTGGAGAAATCTGACAGAGAGCAGTATTTTGTGTTATTGTAAATATCATGCTGTCATTCATCTGCATTATGCCAGAACTACATACTTATTATATGGGCTGCTAGTAGCCAACTTCGCGTTGGTTTCAACATCAGTCTAGCGCTAGCGCTCTTGGTTCAGAGCGGAATAAATGGGAAACATATTAAAAGCAGCAGAAATAAAGTATGTTTTATGGGCTTCATTATTAATACGATATTTTTTACAGATGACAAACTTTTTTTAAATACATTGAAGACAAAAAAGGTAAGATTAAATTTCTAACACCCAAATCAAAGATGGTTGGCATTTGTGTGCACGTTTTATTCGCTGCGAACCAAGAGCGCTAGTTATGTTGGCGTTCTTTTTTGGGCAGACCTAGTATGGAACTGACATTTCACTAGTAGTCAACATATAATATGTCAATGGCCAGAACTATAATCAGTAAAGTTCCAAGCAGAAAACAATGCATGAAAAAATGCACTCTAAACAGTTACCGAAGGTTAATTCACAATCAGTTTTTATCGAGATTTTAAAATAGGGATAAGATCTGATTACTTAAAGCAAGTTCAGCTGATTAGTTGCCTCACTTTAAGGATGCTTCTTTTCTCCAACTAATTAAAGAGCAAACCTAAAGTGTGCCCGAAAAAGACAGTTGTTCCCTTTGACTCTAATTGTAAACAAGACACTAAAACGATGTTGAAACACTCTATAGGGCTTTAGTCGCATATACCAAACATACTCAATCCTAACTTAACATTCAGTTCACCCTTGACTTATCTTTATATTAATTTGCATATCAATTGTTATGTCAACATCGCATTAAATAATAATATGTAGGTGTCCCTTTTTGAATGTAAATCCCCAATGCGTCTTAAACAAATCTGAAAAGAGCGCTATTTGCAAATCGACTGCACTCGCTCTGAATCTAAAAATGTATATGTCCTTCCTCCATCCAAAAAAGTCCTTAATGCTCGAGGTTATTTAAGCCGTAGATTCGGTGGTAGTCAAAAATGTTGACACATATTGAGAACATATAAGTTGATCGACTGTTTGTGCCATACCCTATTGTTCCGCATGTCAAATCTGACGACCCCGTCCCGATGCCGCTGATGCATACTTTCTAGATGCGCGTCAAAATTCACTGAGCCTTGATCTTGCAGAATTTCACCGTGTAAACAAGCCAGCCGATTACTTTTATGTGTAGCCCCAACCATGTATATTTACCCTACCGGGCAGACAAAAAGAACAAAAAAAAAACGCTTGTTTAACCTAGAACAGCATCCCGAACACAACAGAATAATGTGTCACGCCGCATGTTCGGGCATCTGACAAAGTGACATCCTTTTGCAAAGTCATTTATTATAATTCATTCCAGGGTACCGGGTGCTCACGATTAAATTCGATTCGACCTTCCTTCGACAGTGTGTTTGTGCACATCTGCACCCACACCAACGTATATTTCAATGCTATTTTGAATGTAAGAAACCCCCGCAGTGACAGGACATGGCCAAATGGGGGATGATTATCAGCGAAGGAACCATCGTCGACCGCCCTCTCACTCTCATTCTCATCATTATCGCCGGCAGTACGTTGTAATTCAATCAATAACAATCATTGCAGGTGAGCAAGATGCTGGCAGGAAGGCAGGAAGAAATCCAGCGAATTCGTGATGTGCATTGTTTATTATTCAGAATAATTTTTCGATGCACGGACATGGGGAGTGTAGGGTGTGTAACATGTTAATGTGTCTATTTATCGAAGACTTAGGCTGCGCTCTGCGCGTACACGCACTTTGACAGATATTTTTGTATCACCCATCGGAAGTAAATTGAATTAATTGAAACGTTTAGTGAGACAATTTGTCTAGATGTAGGAAGAAAGCTCTGCGAAACAGGTGGATTCCATTGATTGGAGAGATTTGGGTATACCCACCTACAAGGGAACAGATTTGACACTTAAATTTGTTGTTAGCGCTTGAAGCGAACATAATACTATTAGAGAGTTTAGTCCTTTTTAACTTATCCGTTGTTGTTTTGTACTTTTTTTGTTTCGTATTCAAAATTGAGTTCCTTTCGTTCCGTTCTGTTTGTTCGTAAAAATGTTCTGGACTTTTCGTTAGAACGCTTTGACAGTTCGTTTTGTTTTTAAATAAGCGCTTTATTAACCGCTGAAAAATAATTTCTGGATCCTCAATCATTACGCCTGGATTGAGGAGAAGGCTTTCTTATTTCACGGATGTCATTAGGTGTGAGTCTACCCCTAGGGAAATTTTCCATAACTCTTTAAGAAATGGTTAGATAAGAATATTTTTATGTGGTATGATATCCCGCAGCCAATGATACGTAATAAATACGATGACTAAAAGCAGTATGTCCATATTTTTCTATAATATTTTGCAAATGGGGACTTTTCATAACATTGAAAACAAACAAAAAGCTATAAATAACTTGAGTGAAGCCAAGGCTGCTGGCTGACTGCCAGTGAGATGTAATAAGATATGAAGTTGGTTGTAGTTTGAAAACGTCGACCTTCAATGCGTTATGATTTATTTATAGAAAAGGCACATTTGCGTACTAGCTGTCATTTGAATTTCGTGTATTTCCTTAGTATGTCACATTTACTTTCTTTTTTACTAGCACTTGCATTTCCGATCAGCTATCGTATGTTCTTACATGAACCCGCGATTTAGCTTCATTTTTGAGGGTTAAGTTCGAACGAATTTTTCATTCGTTCGATCCTGGATCGCGACTGTACTATGTGGATTGTGAATAAAGCCTAGTATGTTGTTCCAACAAAGCTAAAATTAAACGCGTCTCCAATGTGTCTCTCCACCACTTCGCTTAATTTTGACAGTGTAAATTCAGTCAAAAATAAAGCTGTTTTGGTAAAGCTGATTGACTTTGATTGTTTCTTTATTTGTACTTCCACAGCTCTCTCCTCAAAAACCTCTTCCATTACTCCTCGGTAATATATTCCATTTCTAAGAGAAATTAAATAAACAACAACGAATTTCTTTCCATTGAACTAACCATTCTCCATACTGTTAATTTACTTTCGTTTGAAAACTTGTTGCTAATACCGATATATTCTCTGATCCGTCCAATTTTAGCTGTGGAAACATTTTTTTTGCATTAATACGCTTACTTAAATTCTGTAGAGATTTTTCGTACGGCGGCTAAAAAATTTAACTTGAACTGCGTACTGTTTGGCTAAACAGCTTTGCTTTATTTTATCTTTGGAGACCATTTTGTATGGGAGCTTAATTTAAGCGCGAGCAGCTTAAAGTGTGACAGCTCGCGGCAAAGATTTATCAATTCGCGCTAAAATTGTTGTAATTATAAATTTGGCATATTTAAATCAATTAAAACTCCTGTTTTATTTTTTTAAATTAGACGTTAGATTTATTAAATATAATGCTTTTGTGGTAGAACAAATAACTATTTTCAATTATTCATAAATACAATTGAATTGATTTGTTCGTAATTCGCCTATTCACTCTCATGTGAATAGTCCTTTAGCTGTCAAATTATTCTCTGCTTATATTTTTACACTGACCGTTGCGCTCCTCAGTCACAGAAAATTAATTAATTTTTAGCTCATAGTGCTCAACTGCGCCGGCTTAGTGGTCGGACTACTAAGCGAAAAGTCCAAAGTTCAATCCTCGGAAAAACACATTTTACATTTTAAGGTCTTTTCCACTGCACCACCTCTCGCGAACGTCCGACAAATATCAGAGTGAGAGTTAAACTTTCAGGAAAAAGCTTCTCAACATGGACATACTATATGTGGATTGCTAATGAAATGTCAGTTCTCTACAAGCTCTGCCAAAAACACGACGCCAACATAATTAGCGCTCTTGGTTCAAAGCAACTAAAACGTGCAAAAAAATGACAACCGATTTCGATTTCGCTATAGAATGTTAGAGACACCCTGCTGGGTGTTAGTAGATTTGCTAAGTATAACGGTTGAAATTCAAAATGTTGCGGGACATTTTACAATTGATGTCGCATCGAAAATTTCGTAGTTCAAATTATTAATAATAGATGGAAATTTAAATAAAAAAAAATGTTTTGTAATGCATTATTTCTTGCTCCATTAATTGACAATTTTCGTATATTGATGGCGTTTTTTCTGTTTTTTTTTTTTTTAATATTTTGCAATACCACTTTTGCATATATTTCAATCAACAAAGGTTTTTGAACAGTTTTACGGATTTTCAAATAATATTTTGAATAGATTCATAACTCTGGATGATGTACAGGAGGCTCCAAATCATCTGAGTGATGGAAAGGCTGCAGGATCTCCGATTTTCCAATTATATGACAGTGGAGTTATCGAATAAATAAAGGGAGTAACTTGTTCAACTTATAAGACGAAATGTATTCTAAGCTTTTTATTGTCTTCAATGTATTATAAAAAAAGTTATTTTCAAATTCCTCATATTATGTTTTGAGTGCATTTTTGTAGGCATTGTTGCTAGATCAAGTTGATACGCCCAAGTTTCTCTAAATGACAATAAAACATACTTTATTTCTGCTTCTTATAATCCATTTCCCATTTATTCAGCTCTGAACCAAGGGCGATAGCGCTAATGTTTGAACCAACGCGAAGTTGGGCGCTAATGTTTGAACCAACGCGAAGTTGGCTACTAGCAGTCCACACCACATATAATTAGTCTTTGATGCTCATAATATTGTAGATGCCTTCCATTGGTCCCAAAAATTAAAAACTCACACAAAGCGATTAGTTGTGAGAAGCCAACTTGTTCAAGTGCGCTTGTTCACGTTCTAAACGAAAAATCACGGTTGTGATGTGGCTGAGCTAAAAACTGAAACGAACTTCTCTCTGACAGGTCAGGCCCGTTTCTAAACCAACAAATTAAAGCGCCTTTAATTTACATACGCAAAAAATAGTAGATATGGTTGGCAGTTTTGCTGCATAAAATATTTTTCTTTTCAACCAAATAGTTTACAAATGAATTCTTTGTATTTAAATAGTTTACAAATGAATTCTTTGTAAACTATTTAAATATAAATAAATAAAATAAATACAAAATATTTTTCTTTTAAATAACTTTCCCTATAATATATAATCGGTCGCTGGACGTAATCCTTCTAATCGTTCTGCGAATGGATATAATACAAACATATTTCGTCACCAATTGAAGGTCATGCCACGTAATAGCTGAGACTAGACTCCCGGCTAATTTTGGTCTGTTGTGCAATTAAAACCCCTTGCAGTGTAGAACTCTTGGCATTTATTTGTCGCAAGCTTTCAAATATAGCTGCGGGTAGATAGATAGCTATCACTTTTTCGAATGAGCCTTATCCTAACGCAAACATTGATAAAATTCGTTCGACGAAAAATAATATACACGCGACTCCCAACCAGAATGAAATAACAGTGCTACGTAACTTTGCGGAGATGTCGCATAAGCAACCCTTTACGTAGAGCGCCCACTCCCACTGCCCGATTGCTACCATCACTCAAACTGAAGAGTTCCACTCAAAAGTGTTAAGCTGTTGGGCCTTGTGCCGGCATTACTTTTTGGTTACCAGCAATACAAACACACTACAAATGTATCTCAACCTGCGCACTAGTAAGCTTGGTATGCATACGCTTGCTGTTGGGTACATCCCTCCAAGCAAAAGAAACGAACAACTACCACGATGCCAATGGATGAGGATGATACGCGGTAATGGTGTGTTGACTTGTTGATTGTGCAACGCCAAAACAATTCCACAAGTGGTAGCGACAACATCGACGGTGTATCGGAGGAAGCAATCGAATTCCTCCTATCAGTTCAGTTATCAAACAGCTGTTGCGGAAATCGGTCATAGTCAACAAGTGAACCAATTGCTCCCAATAAAGAACTTCCTTAACGCATCTTCCGGTTGAAAAGTGTTTTCCCTTTAAAATTCAAATACAGTGAACGCTCTTTGTTTTGCACAAATAAAGGACCAAGTGACCGGGGTGTCCTCGTAATCGAGTGTTAAACTCAAAGTGCACACGTCATATAAATCCATCAACCGGCATCAAGTTCATTTCCAAAGTAAGTACATAATGCAATCTACCCGCTCTCAAACGTGGATAGTAATCATTGAACAACCAATGCCACCACCATCTTAGGAAATTCTGCACTCAACTGCGTTTGTGTTTCTTCTTTTTTTTAATCGAAAGAAAAAAGGACAACAGCGGAATATTATGAGGGAAACAAAACAATCACCACCCCCATGTTTCTTTGTAATTTCGTTCCAATACTCTTTGTATTCGGGTGGTAGGTAAACTTGTGCCAGAGTGCTGTCGGAGGGATAAACGGGTTCAAGTCGGTCCCCGTTACTTAACCCTCATATCTTTACTTTTGTGGCTCATTTAAAAGTCTGAATAGATGAAAGTTGTTTCCGCCTCCCCGTGCCATAGTCATCGCCTCACCATCACCATCGCTGCCGCCGCCGCCGTCGTCGTCGCTTTTGTTGAGTGCAGTAGAACTGTTGCAGAAGGTTATAAGGTTACATTACACAAAACAGGGAGTAAAACATCTTGTACAGCTTGACATCACGATGGTCGTCATATAAAAATGACTTGGGGCCATTGTAAAACAATATGAACTATTCCGGTTCCATGAAGTGAAGCTATTATTGCTGCACACACAAACAAAAAAAAAAAAGTCGAAGGCAACAAAAAAAAAAACACTTCAAAATGTTATGCGTCGGAAAAAAGTTCATACTTACAAAGCAGGAGAAAATCCTTTTCGCTGTGATGATGAACTTCTCATATAACATTGCGGTATAGTAAGGGCTGGCAGCGTCAGGGCATTCTCCCTATTCCCGAGCTGCGGCGACAGCGGTATAGCAATATCTGCTTGGCATTGACCACATAAAGGGCTGGAGTTCAAGCCAAACAACAAACATTTTCGGCCTTTCGATGCATTGAGGTTGCTATACAGCGTTACTGATGTATAGAGGTTTCATTTCGAGTTATATTGAAAGTCTTCTTCTGCCGCTTCATCACCGGATTAATGATCGTGAACTAAATGGAGAGTGGAGAAGCGACGGATTATCTGACTTATTGGGGTACAGAAGGCACTGATTTGCATTCATAATGATTTTGTATTTTTGTAATCGTAATAGTAATAAAAGTTTATAATAATAATAATAATAATGATTTCGCCTTTAAGCCTAGTATCCTGCTGGCACTAAATTTTAGGGTCCCTAGTCTCCACATCGTTTCTCCACACCAACGATAAATGGTCGCTAAATGATTAAACATGATATAGATGGGACCAAAAACCATATATTCATGACAAATGTCAGTAAACGTAATTATAATTTTCGAATTTCAAACTCCGAAGACATCGCAATATTTGAATATCTCCAAAACAATGGATACAAGAAAAGTTGAAGAAGATACATATTATTATTGTTGAAATAATTTCTGTAGTAGATAGCAAGTAGAAAACCACACTTTCAATCTTGTCGCGTAAATTCTTGTTTGCAGTGGGATTTGTCCTGCAAGTTCCACATTGCTGGTCGTTCATAAACAAGTCCCGCAAGTTTTCCTCCAAAAAATCCAAAGTAAATGCAACGCGAACTTTTTCCTCCGTTTTTTAAGTCAAAATTTATCTTCGATTTAATGTGCCGGACATTTATTTCGCGAGCTAAATGAGTGGAGACTTGTCGTCGGCCCATCTTTTTATATGGAGCTTAGCATTTAACGTGCGAACAGGATATTAAAATTGAAAGCAATTAAAACTTAAATTGTTCTGGTTCTGTTGCTAGTGGTGGTGAATCGTCTGCCTGATGTTCCTGCTTCAATTCTTCGGAATATAAGAATTCAGTATTGTTCACATCGTGAAGTTCCATTTTTACAAAAACAACCCAAAAAAGATGAAAAAAAATGTCAAATTTTCGCAAGCAATTGATGTCCTAGAAAACAAATTGCTTGCTTAAGCCTAGTACGCACTGTTCCGGAACGAAAAATCCCATACAAAAATGACACAACGAAATGATGGCGGAAAAGTGGGTAATTGTAGTAGATTTCTTGGTACAATTCGACACTCTCTTTTCGCATACATTTATTGTCCGGGACATTATTTGCTTGCGAAAATTTGACATCTGTACTGCGGCTTTTATATGATATATGGAGACGATGTTTGAAAATTTTCTAATATTCGTTAAGTTTTATTACACGATTTTGAACTCTAATAAGTGCAATGAGGTTTTCGATCCACCAGACCAGATATGGCAGTTGGGCGGATGAATGCCTAACATATTGTGGCTAGCCCAGAAGGGGTAAAATATTTCTTGCACCGTTTGAGGGAAGCTAGACGCTTCGCAGGGTTTTTGGCGAAAGCTATTATGAACACAGACGCCGAGAATGGTTAGTACTGGATAATGGATAATAAGTATTGTTTGACAGCATTGTATTTTAGAAGCAAAAAATGTAACCCTATTAGGTGAACCCAATTTTATAATACGGAATTTAATGATCTTAGCAAACGTTGATGCTCGAGTTCTACGCAGACACGTGAGTCCTGAAATGAGTATCAAAAGCACAGAGTACTGTCATCACCTATGTAGTGAATTGGATTAGAAGTTGTAGACAGAAAATCATCATGAAAATGTCGGACACAAAACAGAGTCTTGGAGAACACCAGAATATATATGATGAGTTTCAGACTTGAAACCATCGAAAACAACTTTGTAATACATTTAATAAGCGGCGCATAGATAAATACGACAAAATAGCATGATGCCAACCTCTGTCAAATACTTTTGAATTATCAAACTCAACAATCTTCGTTTCATGAGGCAAGCTGTCAAATCATTAGTAGATCTATTGCCGCGGTCATTAAGGAGCTTCCGTAATTCAAGATATTTCATAAACTGACGATTAGCAGGGCTTCCAACACTTTAGAAAGAATTTGGTAATTGATTGGAGAAAAGGATTTTTTCCTTTAAGGGTCGGGCTGCACAAATGTTGTTTTCCACCTTCTCGGGAAAAGTCTCGAAGAATAGGACAGATTGAAAAGCTGTGGAAGAAAAACTTTTTAGAATAATGGGGGAGATACAATATGTTCCAGCGTATACAAAGTAGGTACTCTCGCGACTAGTGCGAAAATGGATTTTGTTAAATTCGACACTCTCAAGTACAGGTGCGGACAAAGCGTCATGGAGAAATGAGCTAGCAGCGAAACATGCTGCAAGCAGATTCAATTTATCTGAGGAGCTGACAACTAGCGTTGTGATTGATAAAAAGGCCGAATTCTTTATGTTTTCAACACATAACCAAAAGGATTGACTATCTTTGGGACATTGTTGTATTTTTTACCTTAACGTTTGGTCAATAACTCCAAACAAATTCTAACATGGAGGGGAAGTTCAAGAATCTAGTTTAGTAAGTCAGACAGCTGACTGACAGCCTTAGTTTTGCTAGAGTATTTCGCGAAGCTATCCCTTTCACAGGTGCGACATAAAATTTCGTTAGTCTTTTTACAAGTTTTTCAGGTGACACTTTGATTTTTTTTCCTCATTATTTGACATTGACTATTAGCCCATATGGGTAACACGAAAAACGGTTATTTTCTGTTGACGTTTATGGAGGGGTAGCCGGCGGATTTAGTCAAGAATTTAATGACTGAGTACTGGGTTGACAGCTCGAATATGTTGTTGACGTCGCAACGTATGTTACGCCACAACCAATTTAGTTTTTGCAACTTAGGGCACATATGGTACATGTAGTATCCTAGATACAGTCGACTTAATTTGGAACAAAAATGATTTATTAGAAAATATAATTTACATTTCAATACGCTTTATTTGTAAATTTTTAATCAAATGACGTTCGGATACATAGTTTATGTAAAACGTCAACTAGATTTGTCTGGACTAGGTATACGATCGCTTTGACAAGGCAACTTTAATTTTTTTTTACTTTTCTCGCGGTAATATTAAATTTTGACACTTTGAAATGTCATTTGAGTATGCAGGAAGGACTTCCTTGACTAGATTTGTCAGCAACCCCTCCATAAACGTCAACCGAGCACTTTAAACACATCAATTCATTCAGTTGTCAGACTTGGTTGGTTGGTTTAGGTGGCTGTATTTCCCGTACGAGGGACAGACACAGACTTATTCAACTAGAAAACTGAACGTCACCATTGACAGCTACTTGTTGCGCTCCCTTTTTTCGCAACCTAGCAGGCAATTTTCCGGTAGATGACAAAATTTCTCATAAAGGAGAATTTCGAAAATTTGCAAAATTCAAGAAAGAAATTTAGTTAGTTTCACAGCTGCCTGGTTTGATATGCCTCAGTTTTTATATTAATAAGCAGTTTTTTGACAGTTACCATTTATGGAGGGTTTCCAACGAACCCAAAGAACTTCGCCACTGAGCTCTAAATTGACAGTTCGTATAGGTGACTGACATATGAAAATGTGACGTTACCGACCAAAATAGTTTTTCCGTACAGAGTACATTTACTCCAGGCCAATCTAGTCAATTTAAGAAAACTAGATTTTTTAATGTGCTCATTGCGTTAGAGCTCCAGCGGAACTGGTAAAATGTTTTTTTTTATATATTTGACATTCATATAGATGTCAATATTACGCAGCCACTGGCCATGTACAAAAGAGACCAAAAGAGACCGAAATCACTGAAATATTTGTAATAAAAAATTCACTTTTTAAAAAAATATCTTAAACCACCTCGGATGATGGCAGGAAATTTGCTTGTGATTTTCTCCATGACAGAAACAGAGCTATCTATAATACAAAATGGTTTGATAAATAAAAAAATCGAAAATTATTGTGAACTGCCATTGCAAAACGATATCACAACAATTTATATAGCCACGTCTCACCGGCAACGAGTATATTTCGATTTTCCCACTTTGTGGTTATCTTATCAGCTCAGCCGGACCCGATAAAAATAATTTATCAACGATAAATGTTTGCACGTTCATTTGTGTCGATAAGATGACAGGAATTTGAATTCTACACAACCACCCTCATGATCCTTTGGTTCATTTCACGTTCCAACTCGCATCAAATCGAAGCTAAAACAAAGCTGATTATGAATATGAAATAGTTAATCGATACGATGAGTGGCAATTGGCAATGCGATATGAAATCGTGTTATCATTGTCGCCTCAACAACGATGGATGGATAAAATACTCGTACACCCTCGCGCTATTTAGGAAAAGTAAAATGGCAAACATCTATTATTATTGTGCCCACCGGCTTAGACGTAAAGCGGTCACCAAAATTTAGGCGTTTACTAATTAACGAACAGGAAAAATTTACCTCGAACGGAATTTCTGTTTTCTATACTGATGTGCACAAGCTCAATTTCCAATTATTATTTCAATCGGCTTTTTGTGAGATGCGATTGCGGCGAAATTTTCGTGATGGAAGTTTCGAATTTATTTCAATCAATGGGATGACGGTTAAACTTCGAATCGGATACTTTACTTGGAATAGGAGGGCTGCGCTCCAATTTAAGGTTTACATCTTACTCTCCAAACGACTTACTAAATGCTCCTAATAGATCTTTTTAGGTTACATCAGCCAACAAGTCATGGGATTTAAATTAAAAAAATAATCTGAAAATAGCTAGTAGAATGAAAAGTTTACCTTGTAAAATCTTAAGTCGATATATAGTTTAATTTAGAGTTAAAATTTAAAATCCTTTATTTTTGTTTAAAGCGCAAATCTGAAATCAGAAAACCCTCTTTTAGAAATCTTTACATTTCTATTAATTTTAAGTAAGTTAATTGTTTCAATAAAATAATAATGAAAAGCTACTCCATAAAAAGCTCTGTGATTCTCTAAAAAATTTAGACGGATGGCGGTCACTCCGTTGTGCGACTTAAGTTGCAATTTGGCACTTTTATCGAGAGCATGCCACAATTTTTTGCTATTTTCCCCTTTTTCAGTTGGAAGCCGTTTCAAAAATATGCGCAAATGCCGTTCAAATCCAAAATCTTTTAAATGGAATGGAGTTACCTAACACAACACTATTATATTGTTTAGCGAACCAATCCTTGTTAAAAATATCGCTCAAAAATTCTAAATAAACTATTCTGCTTCAGAAATGACACTTTTTTATTCATTGGCCCTTCTTCTTGCGACTTTTCAGAATCTGCATCGGTCATACTGATGGCGAGTGATTTTCAAATCAACATGGAAACAAAATTTATAATTGTTTTATACATACTGGGACCACATTTTAGAATAATAAACAATAAGAAAAGAAACAAATTTCAACGCAATTTTCATTTCATTAGATAAATAGTTACTTAAAAAAATTATGGTAATAATTTTAGTACTAGATTACTTGTTTGCTCGTTCAGTGTGTTTGGGGTACATACTCATTTTGTTCATTGAATGTTGATTTTTCTAATGTTGAGGTTATTGTTTTTCAGACTCTAAATGAAAAGGAGTACAAATAATGAACAACTTCTATAATATAGAACATGTATATGTTTTTGTATACAAAATAAAATTAATATACACAGTTGATTATTATAAAAATGAACGGATGGTCACCGCAATTATACAAATATACATATTTATATAATTTTTTAGTTAGTTTCATAGATAGGCATAGGGCCAAGGCGTAACATATCCTTGCCAGATTCATCCAAAGATCAATCTGCACATATAGTTAGATATATTTTAATCTTTTATTAATAAGAAACAAATTACGATTTTATTTATTTATTTTAATTGTTTAATAACACTTGTACACTTTCTTATAAATTATCCAATGGTCTGCCCTCAACAAAAGCTTACAAAAAAAAGAAGCACGTACTTATTTTATAGTCGTGACCAGCTCGACTCTCTAACATTATCTTTCCAGAAGAAAAAGTTAGAGAGAGAGTAGTCGAGTCAAATTTGATGTTGCACTCTTGTTGTTTGTTTAGAAAACGACAAGAGTAGCAATATGGAAAATATGTTGTTAGGGCAAATAGTGAAAGTTATATAACAACATATACAAAATTAATCCGCATTAAAAAACAATTGGAACTTAAATAATTGACGGATACTGGTAATTTTTTTACGAAATCGGTTGAGTAGTTTTCGATTTATATATTTTATATCCCAAAAACAATTGCATCTCAGATAGGCCCACGTCTTCAGAAAGTCTGACAAAAATCCGATCGTATAACTGTGACGTAAAAGCCACCTCCATTAAATCTTTCGGACACAGCATTCAATTGCAACTGCATATCGCTTCAATTTATACTCGTGCACACTCAAATGTTCATGAGCGAAGATAATCCTCTATATATATCGAGTTTATATTCGTTACTTTTTTAACCCAAAATGCATCATCTTCTTTTTTTAAGTAAGTATAGTTAAACCGTCATTTGTGTTTTTTTTTTGACAGCAGCGCTTTTTACATTCAATATATCTTTATTATTAAAAGATCTGATCTGAATTCAAAAGCATATATATTGTAGTTGTTCATCGGCCTTAAAACCCCAATTAATTTTGCCATAATAGGAGTCAGAGTTATTATCGCCTCCCGCGCGGCCAACATGAAGTCACTTTCGTTGTTCACGAGTTGATTTATATTTTTCATCACAGCGTCAGTTTGTTTTTGAAACCAAACGACGGGACACGGGAAATAAATAAAATGTCAATGCGAACAAAACTGTAAAAAGGACAACTTTAATTACCGACTTTTCCACTTGATTTCCACCCCTTGCCATATATGTATGTGTACATGCATATATGAAGCTCGATACTGGAGACGCTGGCAAACTGTTGCGCCAAATAGCGCCAAAGTGCTGATGGAGAGGTGGTGGCAATAAAGTGATTTCCATGTTAAGTTGTATCCCTTCCCCGGTGCCGCATTTAATTCACTCGTGCTCGAATAGACTATGGCACACATACCGTGCGTTAATACACCACCGCATAGACCGTTGATGTGAAGCGACACAAGGGTATGCCTGTTATCTTTATCCCTTAATTAACAACTTCAAAAAAAAAAAAAGAGGAAGGAGACATACGAGTACTAACTAAAGCCTGTTTGACTTACAATTTATTCTGCTAGCACATGAGTGACTACACTACGTACGAGTATGTGTGCCAGCGCCATATTGATTTGCTAAACACTACTAAGCGGATCAATTTTTGTTTTGTTATAAAAATATCTTATGTACATAGCTGTAGGCGATGAGAATGGCTAGGGCGGTTTATCAGCACCGGAGACGGTGGACTGGCGTGGGGTAGAATTTTAGAAAATAGGAAATAGCGGGCAAAGGGATACCACTCAACGGGGGACGCCTTTAACACTGAAATTGTCAGATGTCAATATTACACAGCTACATCCATAGGCAAAGCTGACTGAAGGGTAACAATTGATTGGTTAATTAGAAGCACGTGGAGAGGTTAAATGTATTTCATTTAGCATATTTCCTTTCGGCCAGAAAGGTAACGTGCGATCGGCGAAATGGTAAGGAATTGGTCTACAAATTGAATAAACTTTTTGTATAGAGCACCCTGCTTGATATTTGCCTTAAAAAAGAACCAAGACGAATTACACTGTTGGTATAGATGTCCAAAGAATGAATGTTTTATTGAATATGTCAATATGACAGCTTATACATAAATAGTTGGCGAAACAGGTCTGTAGGGACCATAGACCCAGCTTCTCACAGCCGAATGGAAGGGATCTACAATTTTATGTCGAGTCCAAGTCCAAACGCCCAATTGACAATTATACTCTTGGAAGTTTATATTTTATATTATATGACAGTTAATAAACTAATTAAATTAAATTCATAATAGTACTTTTTTTTTCAATTGTATCACGCCCTTATATCCATGAACGAAACGAACGCACACAATATATTGGCATTGCGTAAGCGTGTTGACATTTCATAGTTTATAGTGGCAATTTGAGGGAACGGATTGTGCCTAGGGTTGACATTGATAGGTTTCCCGATAAGCCTGAAGTCGCTCTGGTATTTTACTAATCTCCCGGTCTCCCGAAAATTCTATGTAATCTCCCGAAGTTTCAATACATATTTTATTCAAATTTTCTTAAAAACTAAACTACGAACAGTTTTATTTTATTGCAAAGAAATGTAATCAGAGCCTTATGTTGTTTTTGAACTGCCATATTGACATTGACATTTACCCAAATATATATTTTGTTTTGCTCGGAGGAGAATGATGGATTTCAATTTTGCTTACAAAAAATATTAAATAATATTATTATTACTATTTTTTGTTAATTCAATGTTTTTGTTATTGTTGTTTTGAAGAGGTCTCTGAAATAAAACTATAAATTTGTTTTGTACTATTAAGTTATGAGGTTTCTCTGATTCTTCCGATTTGTTCTCAATCTGAAACCTCCCGATTTGTTGAGAAATATTTTTGCCAACTCTACTTGTGTCCCTTATTAACTAAGGCTTATTTTTAAAGGAGGCTTATGATGAAAATCGGAAGCAGAAATGCCGATATAAGTGATGACAATAATATGAACGACAAGCAAAGATAAGTCGTTCAAAATGGAAGTTTTATTCAAGCAGTTTAACATAAAAGGTAAAGTTTTCCTTTAACGTTGGTCGACTGTTTAATGGAGGGCATCCCACTCATCTCACCTTATCTTGTTAACGACCATTAATCCATTATTTTTACTTTATGTTTACTAATTTCGTTTAACTGCTTAGATGCTCTAAAAAAAAAATGCTTATTTTGAATTTTTAAAGAAATAAAGTGCACGACTAGATCGCATGAAACTTTCTCGTTCATCGAAAGCTGAAAGTTGAGTCAATTGGTATGTAAGCAAAAAGAAAAGAAGCAACCGTACGTAAAATGTAGTGTTAAATAAAATGCACTTGTAGGTTATTCATTTGATTAGCAGTACAAATCAAATAATAATGAGTTTTTATAAGTTTTAGCTCTCAGTAACAGGCAATTTTCACAAGTTCTGGTTAGAGAAATATAAGCATCTAATTTTCTATCTATAAGATAGAAATCTTGTACAAGATTTTTTAGTACAAGAACCCACGTAGCAGGAGTCTCTGTTTTCTGATATGCTGTTTTAAGTTGTCTATGATTGGAATTGGAAGCAATAGATTGGCATCTATGTAAGAATTCAGGGATTTGTTTTTAATTTGCATTAGCAGTTATAAACTAAATACAACAATGGAAGTTTTTAGGGTGCAAATGAAATGGGATCAGGATCAATTTCCAAAACTAGCGTTCTAAAACTAGAATCGAATTGGAAATTAAAGATGCAATAATTTTAGAATCATCAAATCTAATCTAAATATGCATTTTGGTCAAAATTATTAGTGTTGTTTTCATGTAAACTACAGAAACCAAAATTTTTAAAAAATGCCTTTTTTCAAAAATTCAATGCATCACAATATAGAGAAAAATTTAGTTTGCTATTAAGTTACAATTGTAACAAAAATTAATTTCTAAGGTAATATGTTCATACTATTACCTTATAAATTATTTTTTTGTTACAATTGTATGGACAGTTTTCGAGATATGTCCACATTTCTGAGGTACCGTTAATCTATTAGATTTTTCTGTGAAAAACTGGGTATGCAACCACGTTAACCTCATCTACTCAAGAACAAATATCAATTTTGGTTGAAATCGTTAGAGCCTTTTCGAACAAATCAAACTGGTATGAAAACTTTATATGGGAAGTACCATTGCAAAAAAAAAAAAACGGCCTACAAACTCAAAATCTGAAGTTTAATCCAAATCAGCATACGGACAGACAGACACACAGACGGTTAGAATTTTGCGACACACTTTTTTCCCCTATCATCGTTATGTCAGAATTGATTGATTGATCTCGTGTTTGAAATTTGGACGAATTCAATGGGCCTTACTAATAATAATCTTTAACCTTGACACTTAATAGTTTGTAGGTCACAATGGGTAATTTTATATGACAAAATTAGCGTAGACGATAGTTAATGATTATGAGAATACCGCACAACTGACAGGTTTTCAAAAATCCACGTTTAAATATTTTTTTTTACGGTGGTGGTGGTGTCATCTATTTTTGAGTGGAAAAATAAACTTGAAATAAAAACACATTTGACACATCTGACGTGTTTTTTGTTTTATGTCGTTTTCCATTGGGACAAAAAATCAATCTTTTTTTTTATCTAAATCACTTTTCGCGGTCCATTGGGAAAAATATCAATCTTTTTTTTATTCAGATCACTTTTTGCAGATCTCGAATTTTTTTTTTCAGATTTAGACATACTACCAAAAATACAGCACAGCTGTTTTACGTCATTTAAAGAAGTTGGTTTTAAAACAAATGTGCAAAGTTTACTGAAAACAAAAATAAAGAAATACATAAACAGCAATGGACATAGTTTTGGAGGAATTATTATCTTCATTGTCTTCCTCATCATCTGAAAACTACGAATCACCAAAACTACTCCATTTGAATCTACAACAGAGGAAACATTTTTCAATCCGATTTTCATGGTTGATTTTACCAAAAACAAATGCAATTTGAACAGCTTATATTGTTGGCAAATTACGAACTAATCCATTTACAAAAGCAGATCAATTTCAGTGCATAAAATCTGAAATCTGAAAAAGATTTTTGGTGGTCCCAATGTGTAATGTAAAATGTCGGTTGTGCGGTTTTCTCATATACACGACGATAGAATGCGTGCGAATGAGCTTTCGAAAAAAAAATGTTTTTTTTCATCGTCGCTATCACAAAATATTTCAACTGCTGGATTAATAATATTATTTAAATTATTTAAATTGATTTTGACGACAGGAAAAACGCTAAATGTGTTTTTACCTTTTTGGAAAATGACCGTTTAAAAAAATGTAAAACTGGTCTATTAACACTGCGTTATAATCTCCAATCTAAGAAGCTTTTTTTGGGTGTTATAACTTTTCTCTATAAGAAAGCCAAGCAACTGGCTGCTGGCTCATCGAAACAGCGAAGGAAACCAAGTTACTGCAGCGCAGGTAATAGTAAACGTGTTTAATAGGCATTTTCATCAGATGCTAAATGGACACCATGTGGAGAGTGTAATAGGACTGTCAGATCCCTATGTCCCACCTACAGAAAAAGGCGATCCTATGTCTTGCCAGAATCTAACACTTGACGACACCCTTGATTAAAACTATGGTCTATTCAATAATTATCCACCGTACCCCATTTTATGGGCTTATATCAAACCACTGAGCTATTTACGTTCTAATTTCTTACCCGAAATGTATTTAAAAAATATTTTTGCTGTGCGAAATTGTTTAGTGAATAATTCTTCGTCATAATCTGCGACAATGCAAATATATTCGTTTTCCTCTCTTCCAGAAACAAAAATGTGTAAACAAGCTTGCTAAAACCAAACAACAGATTTACCTACATTCAATCGAATAGAACTCAAACTTCTTGCCATCACGACATCAGTTTCAAAATCACTACACAATGGACACGAAACGAATTAGTGAACTGCTGTCGGGGCAGAATTTCACTATTCAAACAGCGGCAAATCATTATCTGGACTTTTCCGAAGGCACAACGCAATCCGAACAGGAGAGGATTTCCCGTCCTGTTCGACGTGCAAGTCGTCGAACTTCACAAATAAACAACACCACAAATAATAATAACAACAACAATACCATCATCAGCAGCAACTATGACCCCGAAATGACAGATTCCAGTTCACAAAGTGACGACACCAGTGGTGGCGGTGGCAGCAGTAATGGTGGCAGTGTCCGACCATCGAGTCGTGGTCGAAATTCGAATTCAGCCCAAAATCGCCGAAGGAAAGGTGCACTCAACGCCAAAGAGAGGAATCTGCGACGTCTCGAATCCAACGAAAGAGAACGCATGCGAATGCACAGCTTGAATGACGCATTTCAGGTAAGAATATTAAATCGCATTTAAAGTAACACATATAAGAAACCACATTCCATACAGTCGTTGCGCGAGGTTATACCCCATGTAAAGAAGGAGCGTCGCCTGTCCAAAATTGAAACACTCACATTGGCAAAGAATTACATCACAGCCCTCACGGATGTTATCCTCTTGATGCGCGGCGAAGAGATTCCGACCGGCAGCGATGCTGGTGATCTTACTGTTGAACACTTCGACTGCAGCATCCTTGCAGATAATCCGAGCATCATACAAAATAGCGAACAAATTCAGCAGCCAGTGACTGTCATAAATAATATTAATGTCACGGCTGAGAGTACAGCAGCGATATTCAATGGCACAAATGGTAATTACAGTCAACCCTTCCGGGAGTTTGTATAAACGCGATTCTCTTGGTCAACTAATTGGGAACACGCCCACCGTGCAGTTTCTCTGATTCACTAACAAAGCACTAATCTAGTTGTTATTCTTAGTTTTAGAGAAACAAAAATAATTACTATTATTTGTATTATTAAGGAGTGGAATTCTTTTCATTGGCATCGAGTGAAGTACTAGTAGTTGATTAAAAAGGCAGAATGGAGATGGCTTCATAGGGTAAACAAAAAAAAAATAGAAAATAAGAATAATATATAAAAAAATATAAAAGAAACGAAAAGAAAAAAAAAATGTGATTTCATGGTATACTGTAAATAGGTATAGCTCCTTATGGACATTTTTGCGCGTGTTTTAACCGGTGCACTCCTTATTATTTGAATTTTTATTTATTAATGGATAGTGTTCTTGCAAGCACTTTAAGTTTTCTCGTCAAGATATATATAGGTACTTGATTCTGTTTTGTGTTTCCCCCGCAAGTACATTTGAAATATTGAAGTGTCCTTTATATTCTCTTTAGAAATATATTTATTTGCAAAAATGTTCTCCTAGCCATACTCAAGCCAAGGGTTCAAAGTTCAGATCACAAGTTTGATAGGCTTCTTTTAAATTTATTTAAATTTTCATATTCTTTCCAAAATGAAACGATTTTTCAAACTACTTACACAAATGTGTAGTGTAAACATTAAGACACATGTGAATGACTGTCAGACTTAGATTGTTAGAGACGAATTTTTGTTTCCGATCAGTTATATTTGATAATTTGATTGCCTTCTAGATGAGTAGTACGGTTTCCAATTAACATTTTTTTAAATTGGGCCTTACAAATAATCTTTTTTAACCTTCACGCTAAATACTTTGTAGGGCACAATATGCAATTTTGTTTGTGACATATGAACCTATTGGCTGGTCTACAAGATTTCTAATGGTTGTCCAGTTCCATTCACGATTGTAGAGTCCTGATCTTATAGTTTCATTACTTTAAACTTTTTATAAATTGGTAATAATAATAATAATAACATATTTGCTTATTTTTTTTTCGGGGCGTATACGTAACTATTTTTTTGACGTTTGGGCCTTACAAATATTAATTTTTAACCTTCACGCTAAATATTTTGTAGTTCACAATATGCACTTTTGTATTGAAAATTTCGCCATTGACAGATTGAAAAATTTAGCCGGGACACTAAAAATAATTATTGGTATATATATACACACCGCACCGAAAACTCGTCGATGCATTCACACCGAACAGCTACTAGTCTTCGTTTGACGTTTCAAACACTAGTCGTGTAACGTCTGTGTACATTTTTTTGGTTACAAATTTCGATTGCATTTATTTATTAACAAATAAAATTAATTCAGAGCATTTAAAAATATTATTATCAAATAAATGAAGAGAGATTTAAGTTATGACTTCTGTTTGGTTAACTGTTCTGCTGAATTTGCTGAATATTGCAAAAGGTGTGTTTGTTTCAACAGTCGTGAAAAACGACTTAAACAACTCGTTTGAAGACTGAAATATTTGAAAAGCCAGTTTTCAGTTTTCTCACACGAGCGTATTATATTCAGTTTTGACCGGACGGTAATGAATAGAACGGCGAAAATTCTCTATACGTTCACACTATATACACACTCCGCGATATTGATAATCATTTTTAGTGTCCAGGCTAAATTGTACATTGTGACCTAAAAAATGCATAAGGTTAAGGTTAAATATGGTTTTGTAGGTCACAGTGGGTAGTTTTATATGGAAAATTTCGCCATTATGAGATCGTAAAATCTATCTTGCGACACAAAATATGGTTATAAACATAACGCGCACTATAAAGAGCCAAAGGTTTTGACCGGGCGTCAAAAAACCGAATAGGATGAAAATAACCTTTAAAATCTAATGTCGACTTTTACGTCAGTTCGCAACCGAAAAAATTGTAAACCAAAAATTGTAATTATCAGGTGCAAAGACTTATGTTTAGATTCCAGCTTGACAATTCCGGCTTGAACCAGGTGAAGAAATGTAACAAGGTGCGCTATAGTGTGAACGATAGGCATGCTTAACAAAACGTCATTTTGACAGTGTATTAAATGTTGAAGCTTAACACGAATGTTTCTAATTTTTTTTAATCTTTTTGACGGTCTTATTACGTGCTGTTTAATTTATTCATACCTACATGTATTACATTAAAGTGAGTTAGTAAAAGAATAATTCATTTACACTTTCGATCCACCCTGGCTGTTTAATTATTTGACTTTAAATATCTACTATTTGTTACATCTACCAAATTTGTTTGTACTGCATTAATAATGAAAACGTGGATTTCAATTGTCAATCATTGACGTCTGACATTTGTCAAATATTTATTTTTTCCTTTTCTTTCAAATTCACCTCCTTTATTATAATATATTTAACTATAGTTTTCACAGTTAACTGCGTATTCAGGCAGAAATTTCTACCCCTTCATAAACACCAACTAAATAAACTGTTTACGTGACCAGTCTAGGCCAGTTAAAACTGAAACACTTCAGGTCAGCCAGTTGCCAGACATTCTAAACTAGATTCTTGAACGTACCCATTGATCACAATATAAATCTAGGTCTTGGACAATAAAAAAAAAAGAAATTCTGTCAATTCAGAACATCGTTAAATGAAGTTAATTTAAATATGTTATGAGTTGTTGTTTCTTTTGCTTACATTTCTACGTCCTATGTCAGGTATAGAGTAAACCTTAAGCAAGTGAACTATTTTTTACACCAATGATGGAGAGTTTCGTTTGGCTTTGACATTATCCACTCCGTTTGATTAAATTATACTTTGTTACCATAGTTTCTCTTGACGTACACTCGTCGGCCTTAGTGAATCGAGGTTTTTTTTTAGTCTTCAATCGCAATTCTCTATTCAGTCATTTTCCCATTTGACACATGTAGCGCCCTTCTCTTTTTCACACATGCGGTCAAATTAAACAATCAGTCCATCAAAGCACATTCAAGAATATAGTTTGAAGTCTACTAGATTGGTCTAGATAAGATGTAACCTGAACGCAAAAACTAGATTGGTCGGGAAAGTCACTTTTTATAAGTCAGCCGCTTGCGAAATGTCAAATTAGTAAACAGTCACGAATTTCTTGTGTCGGCTACCACTGCTATAAACGTCCACTGAAACAAACAGATGCTCTTATGACCGATTTCAGCTAATCAAAACCGAAATGCATCTAGCTGTCTGACTTAGTCAGACTTACTAAACTAGGTACTTGAACGCAGACGGGAAAAATGAAATCGAAAAATGCATCCGAAATATAAAAATAAACATCAAATTTTCTAGATTAAGACATGAGTTTAAATCACAGGCATCAACAGGAAACTTACATCAATCCAAATACAAAACAAGTCCAATTCTCCGTAAAGGACAATGACGCTAGCTAAATAGGAAAAAAAACTATCGTATTTTCAGTCTCCTAGAGACTTTTCATCCGACAGTATTGCATTACCGTGTTTTACCCCTTGGTCAAACAACAAAGCTGCTGCTGTCATTCACTTAATTTACTGCATCTCGGTTCGTGTTCTAGTCCGTTGTCCCCCAGTTAGCACTCTCAACGAGAGAGCGACTAAATTAAATCCTCTTAAGAAAATATTGATGATGTTAGTAATCAACAGACGTGTTTACGCATAGCTAGATTATGTTACACTTCACTCACCGATGTAGACTTCACTAGTATTGGTTCTGTGCCACAATATGCCACGGTATTCAGCTGTGCACTTTATTGGATCATGTGTTGCTCTGAAGCAAGTCGATGGCTATGGTGGCGGAATGAAGCGTATGCTACATAAAAATCCGGACGGGTGGTAATTTGTGGGGCGCCAATGACATTATTTCCCTCGCCCAAGTGATAATTAGATAAAAATACACGAGAACAATTTCACTTTAATACACACAGAACCAATTGTTGAAATTGTATTCTGCCCATGTAATTGAAATGATTGACTCTCTCCACTCTCGGCGAGAGTAAAAGTAATTAATTTTTATACAATTAAACGGTATGATTGATATTTAGGTATTCGGGTATTCCTTACATACCCCGTATTAAATATATATACAAGTCATTCGGACATTTTTGCAAATCAAACGCACTTTGAAATTAAGTTTAAATAATGTCTTAGAGAAAGGTAACGCTTTCGGCTAAAGGGACGTATTTGCACGTGCAATTTAGTTATTATTCTAAAGTAAGAAGTTACAATTTAACAGAGCAAGCGAAACGCTAGTCAAATGTACATAAGGTGTTATAATTATTAGGAATTATTTGTAAAAGTTAAGTATTAAGTTCTTAAATCAGGTGCAAATAATGAAATATTTTTTAAAATTAAATGTTATGATAGTACAAACGAAATTCTTGCTTAAGTAGTGAATCTGTGGCTAGAATTAGATGCTTACATGCGACTGGCAGTAGAATGCTTGCAATTCATAGGACAACAAAAAATCAACTACAATACAAATGTTATTTCTATCTGCTTTTAAGAAACGCAACATCTGTGGGTCGAAATTCTTTAGCATAAGTTAAACTGTCAATCCTTATTCCTTCTGATAACCAAGGCAACTGTTCAATTGTTTAAATACGTAACAAAATCAAATCAAATCGAAAAATCAGCTTATGGCAATTTTAGAATACAAACTACTGTATACTTAATTATAACTAAATAAGAAGTAAATTCAATTAGTGTTAACTATAAGTAAACTGGTTTTAAATGTCTATATTACCCCACAAATAAATAAATATTATTTCAATGAAAGAGCAATGTGTGTGGTTGCCATTCTTAAAACAATGATATGAATAGAAACGAAAATCAATTACTTGTAAATTATTTATGTATTAATAAATAAATGTTCTAGTTAATTTTTGTTTTCAATTAGTTAAATAACATCTAATTTTTATGTTAAAAGTTAATAATTACTAAGAAAATAAACCAAGAAATAAATTAATATCAAACATTATTAATACCTAGTATTATAAGACAACTTGATTAAAATACATCGATTGTGCAAACAAAACTAATATACATAGAAAATAAATATTAAGAGCAAAATGTGAATTAAATTACTGCAATACATGTGTTGATAAGTGTACTGTTATCATTGATTTTAATTGCTGTAAATAAAAGAAAATGTGTATAAATGAGTTTGGTTATTATTTCAACAGGAAACGATGAGTACAATGCATGAAGCATACCGAATATCGTGTGTGGGACTAGCAAAGAAAATGCACAAGTTTTATTTTGTTCACTGCTAACGTTTGACAATCATTCGAGGGTTGAACGGCCATAAAAAGTCTCCTCAGTTGAGCGGTTCTACATTCTACTTCCACCTACATAATACGGTGGTAATGGTTACAATGTCGAATAGTTTAAATAAGCACACCCGATAAATAATTGAGCTTGTAAAACTTGTACTGATTTGTATTTGAAAAGTATAAACAAAATACAACACAGTTAATAGGGACTCTAAAATTTCTAGTTACTTAACTAAACTTGCGCTGGTTAAATAAATAAACGGAGAAATAATTTTATGGCATTTGTCAATACGAAGATAGTCAATGAGCACATTCAAAAATATAGTTATCTTAAGTCGACTAGATTGGTCTGAATAAGATGTAACCTGAACGCAAAAACTAGATTGGACGGGAATGCAACTTTTTCTACGTCGGCCACATATGCAAACTGTCAACTTACCTAGTACTCAGTCACGAATTTATTGACTAGGTTTGTCGGCTACCCCTTCATAAACGTCAACTGAAACAGCTGCTCATATGACAGATTTCAGCCAATCAAAACCGAGATACATCTAGTCAGACAGCTGTCAGACTTATGTCGTTTTCCATTGGGACCACCAAAAATCTTTTTCAGATCTCAGATCTTATCCGGCTCGTGGAACATTCAATGAAATTGATCTGCTTTTGTAAATGGATTAGTGCGTTATTTGACAACAATATCAGGTATTCACATTGCATTTGTTTTTGGTACAATCAACCATGGAAATCGGCTTGAAAAATGTTTCCTCTGTTGTAGATACAAATGGAGTAGTTTTGTTTCCAGATGTGATGTGATTCGTAGTTTCCAGATGATGAGGAAGACAATGAAGATAATAATTCCTCCAAAACTATGTCCATTGCTGTTTATGTATTTCTTTATTTTGGTTTTCAGGAAACTTTGCACATTTGTTTTAAAACAAACTTGTTCAAATGACGTAAAACAGCTGTGCTGTATTTTTGGTAATATATGTAAATCTGAAAAAATATCGAGATCTGCAAAAAGTGACCCGAATCAAAAAAAAGACTGATTTGGTTTCCCAATGGAACGCGAAAAGTGATTTAGATCAAAAAACAGATTGATTTTTTGTCCCAATGGAAAACGACATTACTGAACTTACTTCAACGTCCCCAATGCTTATTACATATTCATAGGCACATTTAATAACTGCTTAACTATTACTCTTTAAGTTGATTTCAATTGGGCAAAACACAAGCGTCTGAAACCCTTTCGATTGGTTCAAAAATACTTTTGGTGATTCAGAGAAGAGAATTTCGCTACTTTATGTATAATTTATATATAAAGTCAGAATCCACTCAAGAAGCACTAACACAAGTGCAATTAATGTATTTAACAGAAGACAGCGGCAGAAGCTGAAAACTAAATTGTGTCATTTCACCAATGCATTTGTGGTTTCAGCCAGAAGCAGTTTCCTGATCCATTGGATTTCAGAACCAATTGAAAACGACATTAGTATTAAATACTACTCAGCTCTTTACCTAAAAGCGGGAGTGGCATCACTTAACATTTCATGAATTTATGTTGCTGGCACTGTTTGTTATGGTTTAATTTTGACTTAAGAAATATTGAGCACAACCTCACTTTTATATTATTTTATTTAATTTCCTTACAAATATTAGTAACAAAATGATTCGAGGAGTAAAGCCGTTTCTTCACAAAACCCTGCTCTTAATACCAAAACTAAATCCAACAGTTGTCAGGAATGCTGGCCAAGATAAAGCAGCCACAAAATTGGAACAGGAAAACTGGAACGAAATTTACCGACTTCCTCTGATTCGTTTTGCTTCAGCATTTAACAGACTGAAAATCTATCAAACCCTCGTAACAGCAGTTGGCACTCCGATAGTTGTCGCTTTAGGGGAAGCTGGGCATTTAGATTCAAATTCTGGTATCGTCTTTGCTTCGCTAGGTGAGAATACAAACAGGAGAAGTCGCAAACTCTTCTAATATTTTATTTTAGGTATCACCGGTGTATTAACGTTAACATTATGCAGCTTTCCAATTAGGAATTTTGTTGGATTCATCTATATGAACGATGGGGAAGACAAAGTCAAACTGGGCTACGTCGACTTCTGGGGACGACGACAAAATAAGGAGCTGATCATCGACGACATTCTCGCTGAATGGGAACTACCGCCAAGAAGAATCAATGTCTATCAAAGAATAAAGAGTCGGGTTGACGCTTCAGTGTCCTTCAAACTCCTTTATCGCTATGGGGTTATCAGAGATCCGCAACGATATGTCTCAGTCTTTGGAGACGACAACAAGTGAAATTATGTTTAAATTGTTTTATTTTGAGTAAATAAAGTGGAAACAAGTGAAAGGAGCATCTAACTCCATCTGTAGTGAGCATAAGCGCGGTTAGCTTCAGCTTGTCTGTGCAAATCCTGTTTCTTCTTGACCACACGACCTTGACCAGCAGCAGCGTCCAACAATTCCCAGGCTAGCTTCTCGGGTAAATGCACTGTTCGTTCCTTCTCATTTGCCGATTGAATAATCCAATTCATTGATAGAAAATAAGATCTTTTAGTCGTTACTGGCACTGGAACCTGGTAGGTTACACCGCCTCGTTTGATTGGTGTCAGTTGCAACATAGGGCGACAATTTTCAATTGCCGTATGCAGTATTTTTACGGGATTCGTTTCAATTTTAGCCTTTTCCTCGGGATCATCCGCTAAATTGTAGCGCTCCAATTGAATTCGCTTAATATTTTCAAAACTTTTCTCGACCAGATCGCGCGCCAAGACTTTCTTACCCTTGCGCATTACGTAATTTGTAAATTTACTAAGTATGTCGTCGTGAAACACCGAAGAGCTGTCATTATTGCGAGCTGGTTTAATCGGCAAATGGGCTAGTTTTAAAGTTTCGCCTGTTTCTTTTAGAAACGCTTGTTTCTGCTTCTTGAAAACGGGGTCGACATAGGATGGTGGATAGACTGACATATGTTGTACAGCTACTACTGTCGGCAGCCTTAAGAGATTCAACAACGTAAAATATGTAAAGTTGGTAATAAACTAATTTTACCTGCTTGCGGACAATTTCGCTAAATTCCGCAACATTTTTAAACGAAAATTGGAATTTTTCCTTAAAGAACTAATTTGGTGTGCGCTATTTTGACAGGAGCCCTATTGTCAACCCCACATAAATAAAAGGGTGTGTTCGCTTTGACAAAAACACTTAAGCCCAAAGACTGTTTGCTTAAGTAAATCGGAATCTACATTTATTTGAAAAGTGTTCTTTCCGCGACCTGGAAATAGGAAATACCGATTTAGGTATGTATTTTATGTATTTTATATTTTTTTTATTGTGCTATTGAAATCTTTTCAAACGTTTTTCTGATTACGGGTGTTTTTTTTGCCCAATTAAAAACTAAGAACTAACCCCATTGTTAATAAACAAATGGCACAAGTAAGTTAGCTAGTAGCCTTCAGAGAGGATACAAGAATTGTATGTAGCTGCTTAGTAAAGTTTTGACAACTTTAATGCAAAGTTTATTAAACCTATGTAATTCGTTCTCAGAGGTATACATATATTTATTGCAAGCAAGTTTCTATATCATCGCTTTAATTTTTACAAAAACAAACAAACCGCCGTAAATAACACGCTACTTGACAGCATTTAAATACAACAGTTCCCATTCACATCATTTCTAGCCACAGCTTGGCTTTGGGCTTTTTTAGCCACAAATAAATTTTCTCATCGGCTAAAGAATATCCGCTTTGTTTGGAGAGATATTTGTTTTGATTTAAAATCAGCCCAAGGAATCAAATATTTCCATGGACAAAACAAATTCATTCGTTTCTTTGAAGGGAAGCGCACAATGCCCCGAAGAACTTGGGTCCTTTAAAATCATACATCAGGAGCCCGCGTCGGATAACCAATCTACTAATGTCAACAACAAAAAAATCACTAGTGAATATAAAATCGTTTATTACGAGGCTCGTCAGACTAACCGGCACAAGAGTCCCAGTGGAGTATGGAAATACTTTGCATTGGCTTGCAAAGAATCATCAACATCATCTAATCCAGATGATCCGCCTGACGATCGAATTCTTTGCATGCTGTGCTATGGCAAAGGACGAGTCCATGTGTACAAGAGCAAGACATCGTCTTCTAATCTATGGAAACACCTGCATCGAAAGCACAATATTGAAATCCCAACCGAGAAGATGTTCACAATTTCTCCGACAAAACTTGATGGATTCGAACTCGCAGTTGATACGGAGAGTCACGAGGCTAATTCAACTGATGATCAGCTGTCTGCGCTAGATATGGACGATAGTGATGAATATGTAATAAAAGACAATGAATACGACGATGGCGATGACTATCCAGAAGAACAGATAATTGCAACGTCTTTTGAGGAAGAAAAACAGGATCCAGAAACTGTAATGAAGTACGAACTTGAATCTTGTGGTACAGATGCAGTTTTCAAAGGTAAGATGAATTTGACGAATTTTGACTTTAGAAATTTCCTGAACAATTTCTTTGCAGACATTGGCTCTGCAATAATTGAAGAAGTCTCCAAACGACCAATTCTCTATGAAAGGCAATCAGGTAGATGGCATTCAAAACGAGCAACAAAGGAGATTGCCTGGGCTGAGGTTTACGAATCTTTGGGCGAAGTTATACAAATAGATCGCATTCAGAAGATATGGAGAAATATCCGGGACCGCTATCGAAGGATTCGCGCCACGGAGAAAGAGGATGGCGATATAAACTCAAGGAAATACAAATACTATGACCAATTAATGTTTTTAGATGCGGCGGCAATAATGTAAGTCGAAATTAATTGTACTCTGTGCGTCGAGTTCTGCTGTTCCATATTGATGTTAATATCAGAACTAGTAAACTAGTAGCTGTTGAAATAAAAATAACTTCTTTCCAGAGATCATAGCTCGGACATCTCCGAAGATGAACCGCCAGAAAAGAAGCGTAAGATCTTGTTTTAGCAAAAGCAATCATAAATTTATATTAGCTCGTTTTTTAGCTCGACCTGAGGACTTTTCTTTTCTTATTGAACAAACCGACGTAATGCTGTCCACATCAGAAGAACGTGACTTGAGCGAGCTAAACTACATTGCTGAAGAGATTGCAAACGATAATAGCTGCGCTGTGAGCAGTAGTAATCCGCCGATTAATACGATATATCCGCTTGAGATCGCCCACAACAACGTTGACGATCCCCCTCCGAAGCAGTCACCATCCACTACTCCCATCTCATCCAATGGCTCCGATCAAATGGATGAGTTTGATCTTTTTGGCAAACTGATTGCCAAGAAACTGCGAAGTGCTCCCAAAGATCGTGTCGATCTAATAGAGATAAAAATAATGCAAGCGATTGTTGAAAATAGTTAGATATTAAATAAAGTCTATATTGTTGGTATTTATTTATAGATTAGTCTAGCCTTTCGATTGTTAAACGAAAAGTGAAAACAATAGAACACAAATGTCGCTTGTAAATTGAGTTTAGTAACTGTGGTTGAAAATTTGTTTGTTATCTAAATATGGTGTGCTTTTTTCTATGAGGCCTAATAGTTTTAGAAGGTGTCCGCTTTTCACTTGTCCTTCAATTCTTTCGCCTCCAACTGGCGAACACATTCGGCAATGATTTTGTACACAATATCACTTGTCTTCTCACTGTTGAAGGGCTTATCGATAGGCGGTACATGGACGAATAGACTTCTTGCACAGTCGTGATCTAGTGATTTCAGGTAAATGTAGCCACAGAGGTAGTTGCCGACTTCATCGGATGATACCATTGGCTCTTCGCAGCCGCACAGTGGTGATGTGTTCTCTATAATTTTCTTCACGTCCAATTTTGTGCGAATTTCATCGCATGATGTACTATAGTTTATAAGGCAAGCACTTCCACGGGTCAGCTTTTTTCCCGAGTAATCTCGGCGACTGAACTTGTGATTGTACGCGATTTCTTCGACGCGAATGCAGTTGGATCCACCATGCACGCCACAATGTACTACTAGCTGAAAGTAAATTAAAAGAAAGTTATTTTAAAATTAAAAAAAATGTGTAAAACATTTTACAGTTTAGTTGATCTGTAAAACGAGACTGAAAATATAAATATTTTCTTTTCTGTCATTTGCCCGAATGAAAATCCACACCATAACAAATCGTATGACCTCAATTAAACGTACCTGAGGTTTTTTAGCCCATATTTCATCAACTGCTTTGTTGACATCATCATAAACGACAGACACTAGTTTCTTTTCTATTTTGTAGTCAATACCATTTGGTGATACCAGATAGTCTGGCAATATCCTTACCGCTTCCCAGCTAGCATTAACGTCTTCATGGCCAACGAATGGTCCAAATCCGGTAACAACAATTAAATTATCTGCACTCGGCAGGAGTTTATTATTATTATGGACGGGTGTGGCGTCAATTTCAACAGCTGCTTGATTCATGTTCGACAATCAAAAAATTTGACTGAACTAAAATGCCGAATCACTTATGAATATCACGGAATCTTTTCCTGTCGCACAATGTGATATATATAAAACCATAAACAAATATAATAAAAACAAAAAATATTTGCTCTTAAATGGGCGTTTGGCTTTTCGTAAAATTGTTGCGATGGTTTTGTTTTTCTTTAGAATTTTACTCAAAATTACTTTTGACAGGCATAGTTGGACTCAATTTGAGTGGAATTTTAAAAATGAATTTGTAGGTAGGCACCACAATGAGCGATGACGCCACAGCGGCATTGCAATTATTGAAATTTTGTAATGTTTCGTTAGATATTTTCGAAATTAATAAAATTGACGTCACCGACCTAGTTACAAACAGGTTTAGTTTGATGTGGACATTTTCAAACAAAATTTATCCTCAGTTCCTCTCAAAGGATATTCCTTGACGCTTGACTGTCAAAGATAATGTCGTTTTCCATTGGTTTCACTCGGGGATCCACTCATTCTGTGATCCAATGGAACAACGAAACTGCTTCTGGTTGAACCCACAAAAGTATTGGTGAAATGCCAAAAAATAATCTACGGCGGCTGTCAGCTGACTTGTATAAAATACATAAATTACATTTGTGTAAGCGCTTCTTGAGTGGATTCTGACTTTAAATAAGCGAAATTCTCTTCTCAGAATCACCAGAAGAGTATTTTTTGTGCCTATGGAACGGTTTCAGAAGTGATTTTTTCGATTCCGGACTTTCCCGGACGCTTCTTTTTGCCAAATGGAAAACGACATTAGATTATCGAAAATGAAGCGAGCTTTTTCAATCTTAGGGTTTTGTAAATACGAAACTCGTATCGTAGGTATACTTACACCTAAATACTTTCGAAATTCGAACGCAATATCTGCTGTTATATATTGAATTCAAACCATAGACAAATATTATCTCTGATTGAAACCTTTCTTCTTCTCTACTCAAAGGAATGACGAGCGTCTTTCGCTGGCCGTTCTGCGAGATATTTCGATCTATCAAAGGATATGCATTTCTCTGATAGATCGCAACAAAAATAGGGAAGTTATTTTCGAATATATACATAACGGTACATTCGTATTTTTGGTAAAGACATCCAATGAATGTAATGTCATATGATGATTGATTAACGTCGCCTGTTGATAAGGCATATGACAAAGAGTTGACTTACTCCAAAAGAACAGCGAATTCCAAAAAAAGAAGTAAATGATTAGATTCCGAAGTATAAAATTATTATGGTAGTTCTTATAGCCCACAATAAATTGATTAGATGTAAGTAAAATATCTAAAATCCATGTAAGCCAAATTGACGCTATAAAAGACGAATATGGACACATAGTTCCATTAGTCAATCAAAGGCTATGAAGGTGTTCTTCACATTTGTACTAGCGATTTTCGCAATCCTAGATAGTGGTAAGGATTTTCCATGAGCTCGCTGTAAAATTACTTTAACAACTATAGATATTTCTCTCCAGTTTTTGCACTTCCCGTGGTTCATGATGAGCCTGCGAATAAACGTTGGCCCATTCCCCAGCTAGATGGCAGTGTTCGTTGGATGACGCGCGGTGAAGCGATAATCGAAGCCATGTTTACTGAACCACAAGATGTCATCAATCAACGAAAATCAGAAAAAGTTCGTTTCTACTTGTACACCCAAGCAAATCCAATTACACCCGTTGAGCTAGATATGGAAAATATGGAAACACTGTACCATTCGGATTTTAATTTTAGTAATCCCACTAGGTAAACCACAACCCAAGGACCGAATAGCAATATTCGAGGTCGATTCGGCCATCAGAATTTCCTATTCAAATAAAAAAACAATTTCTTTTCAGATTTATGGTCCACGGCTGGAACGGTGGTTGGAATGCCAGTGAAAATAGACTAATCCGTGAAGCACTTCTCTTAAACGGCGAAGGCAAGGACTACAACTTCATTTCCGTCGATTGGAGTGTGTATGGGGAATCCCTGTTTTATGTCACATCTCAAAGAAGTTGCTCCAAAATTGGAGTCATTGTAGCAACATTCATAGATTGGCTGCATGACTATGCGAAACTTCAATTTGATACGCTGGCTTTGTACGGGTTCAGTTTGGGGGCTCATGTTGTAGGATTTGCCGGAAAGAATGTAAAACGTGGACGAGTTGACACTATTATTGGCTTGGACACGGCCATGCCACTATTCAATTACAATGACGCTGAGTCACGTTTGGCTGACACGGACGCTGAGTATGTGGAATCAATTCAAACGAGTGGTAAAGTTCTGGGCTTTTACTATCCCATTGGACAAGCTGCTTTCTATCCGAATGGTGGAAAGTCGCAGCCAGGATGTGGAGTTGACCTGGGTGGTGGATGCGCACATGGAAGATCGGTTCACTACCTAGCCGAGGCACTGAGCCGAGGTGAACAAAATGGATTCAATGCTGTGAAATGTAGTGCTTTTGAAAATGTCAAAGAACGCTCATGCAATATTTATGCCGGTGGAGTTCGTTTGGGTGATCCAAATAATGCGGGTAACGCTAGAGGTATTTACTATTTGAAAACTGATAGCTCGTCACCATTCGGAATCGGAAATGTTTATTGACTTATGGCTAAGGAGGAAATAAACAATCTTGCAGGTTAAGTTGAAAAGAAAGTTTGCATTTGTTTTTGATTTTAGTTAACCAATGAGTGTCTGCAGACGGCCCGATTTTTAGCCTAGACAATGTTATTTTGAATAGTCCTCAACGGTTGTTATCTTAATACCAATCAAGAGTAGACAAGTTAACGATCGGCATTCACTGAACTTCGTTCAATAATCACTCGGGAAGTAATTGCTCCCCTAAATGTATCCAGGGTGGCAACTATAGGTCTTCAATTTAAGCCTACCTTCTAGAGTATACCTCCATTGGTCAGATACTAAACCTTTGCTGTTACCTGGAACCACAAGAGGCTTTTCAGTTTTGTACTCGAGATTAATTGCATTCTCCTACTTGAAAAATCTCTACTTAAGCTTTATCTACAAGTGGGCTAAGAATCCAAGGGTGCTCTGCTCCCTAGAGTACCAAAGTCCTCATTTTATGATTTCCATTCCACTTACTGAATTGCGAAATGATACCACTCACATGTTTCTCAATGATTTAATATTCCGCTTTACTGCTCAGCCCTCATATTGACTTCCCTTCCCAAAAGGCGATTTATCATTTGTTGTCAAATAATAGACCCCCTTGGCACGGTCTGCATTAGTCGGATCACCGACACGTATCCCCTCCGTTGGCACATTACAGCTCTCAGTTTTAACGTCAGCAAAATCAGCACAACCAATCGAATATAAGGCATTGCTTTCTCTTAACTTAATCGCTTCTGCATAATAGTCCACAGCTCTTTCGTGTGCGCATGCACCATCGATATCAATACCACATCCTGGCTGTGTCCTTCCTCCATTTGGATAAAATGCTGCCTTTCCAATTGGCAGATAAAACCCACCCATTCCGCCATAAGTTGTTATCGACTCAACGTACTCAGCGTCGGTGTCACATAATCGTGTCTCCGGATTGTTATAGCTGAACAAAGGCATAGCTGGATCTAGGCCAATAATTGTGTGAATTCTACCCCGCTTAACATTCTTGCCAGCAAAACCAACAACATGTGCCCCTAAACTGTGACCCATCACTATTAGATTCTCAAATGACATCTTTGCGCTATCATGCAGCCAATCAATGAATTCAGCTAAAATTTGGCCAGCCTTCGGGGTATTTCTCTGCGCTGAAATGTAGTTCAAGGTTTCGCCAAAGACACTCCAATCAACTAGAAACAAGTTGGTGCGACTCTTATCGGTGTTGTTGAATACCGCATCGAGAATTTTATCATTTTGCGGTGATATGTGTCCTCCATTCCACCCATGGATCATGAATCTGTCAGAACAAAATATCAAATAAAATGTTGTTTAATGGAAATGTTTAATTTACCTAGTTAGGTGATTTTTGTCAAAGGACGATCGCACTAGAGACTCAATGTCATTCATTTCCACTTCCATTGGCTTGTTTGGACCCGCTTGGGTGTATAAAAAGAATCGAACTTTAACCATTTTGCGAGTGTTAATTTTTGGCTCAGTAAATATGGCTTCGGCAAGGGCTTGACGTTGTGTCATCCAGCGAACACCACCATCCAATTGTGGTATCGGCCACATTTGATTATCGCCATCTTCAATCACTGGCAGAGAAAAGCCTGCATATAAATGTCTTTTTTTATTTGTTCAATCAATTAGTTTAATTAAACAACTTACATAGAGTGAAAGTAGTGCTAACAAATAATAGAAACACCCTTCGTAACATATCGACTGAAAAACTTTAACTGTTTAAGAAACACGCAATCTTTCGAATGCTTGACTAAATATCTTATCAAAGAATTCTTATGTATAACAGTGTAATATCAGCTAGAATCTTATCCCCCAGATAAAGATTTTTTGAGAAACTGCAGTGAGATTGCGAAACATTAGTATTGGAATAACTCGGAAGTGAATTTGACAGTATTTTTAATCAATTCTAACGGTCACTCAGCACTTGAAGTTGCATAGTAAAACGGTAATTTATATGGTTTAATTTATTGTATAATCGTTAGCAATAGGTCAAACAATGATTTTCCATGACGTTTCGGTATTTATAACTTGTTGGGTCCAACTTAAACATATTAAATTCTATAAGCGTTAAAGCATAAACAAAAGTTGTTGCTGTTGCTGCCAATTTAAATATCTTCAAATAGAAAGCGACAGAACGTGATATTCGTATTATGTTTGCAACCTTCCGCTATTTACAGAGCAATTCAGTTCTAAGGTTAAAACAGAATCAACAGTTTAAAAGTTAAAACCAAAGATAATGGAATACAGAGATATATAACTTTCCAGTGGAAAGGCGGCTGCCTACAAGCTGTTTTCCCGTAAAATTCATGAAGTCACGCACATATGCTCATTTCTTTTCTAGTATATGTGAGTTCATGAATTGGACTTCAATACAAGAATTCGCGATTCCGAAATGTGTATTTCACTATTTTTTTTATTTTAATCGAAGCCTTAAACAAAACTAAACACCAAAAACAAAGCAATTGAACAGCGCGATGCCTATAAAAGCAAAAGGAATGTTGGCCGGCCATTAGCAACATGCGTTTTTGTAGCTCACACGTATTCACAGACGGGGGTCTTTTATTCTTTCATCTCTGGTTAAAACAGTCAAAGTATCGGTCATCGAATCAAATGCGCTCACTTGTCGATGGAATCTGACATACAAATCTACAGTAAGTGGCCGCATTCAAGAATCTAGTTATCTTAAGTCGACTGGATTGGTCTGGATGAGATGCAACCTGAACGCAAAAACTAAATTGGTCGGGAATGTCACTTTTCCTACGTCAGCCACATATGCGAACTGCCAACTTAGTACTCAGTCATGAATTTCTTGACTAGATTCGTCGGTTACCCCTCCATAAACGTCACCTGAAACAACTGCTCATATGACCGATTTGCCCCAATCAAAACTGAGATACATCTAGTGAGAGAGCTGTCAGACTTACTAAACTAGATACTTGAACGTTCCCAGTCTGTTCGCTCAAACTGCATTTACAACATTACATTACGCATGAGCATTTTCACAGGAGACGAGTCAGAGAGATCCATTTGTCCGCAGTCGATGCTAATAAAGGTGTAAGAATGAAATCAGGCGCCTAAAGTGTCATCGATTTTCTACACCTAATTATAGATATGTAAAACGGAAACAAACTCATGTTCCGGCGATCAATATTTCTGCAACCACTTGGAAACGTTTCTAGTATTCTGATTTAAAATACATTTGTCAAACGAGAGTGGTAATTAGTGTCAGTAAATTATATCAACAATACATCAATCAATTAAACGAAATAAATAAATAATTTTTCGTTCATCACATGCGGAAGCCATTTTTTTCACAGAAAATAGAAATTTCGTAGTCATTTTTTGAGCATCTATCTCAGTGACGCAAAGGAAAGTAAAATCAGATTCACATTACTTACCTATTTATTCCAAGTGAAAGTGATTTGACAGCACCAGCTTAAGTTGGAACCATAGACAAATCATACTGAACCCGCAATACGCAATCCCCTTGCCGCTGGCCCCATCAATTTGTTTTTCAAATTCGCCATTTTGTTTTGTTATGTCAATTAAAAATCCGCGTGACATACAAAAGCATACAAAAAATAAAAATGCTGCCAGCAGTCAACCGTGTTAGTTATTATAAATTGTTAAAAGGCGAATAATTTGATTTGTTTGGTTAGTAAAACTATCTAAAGGAGATGTTCTACATGCAAGAAATATATTAGCACAAACATGGTTTTGTATTTTCCGCTTTTGAATATAATTGCCATCGATTTCATGTGTACATTTTTCGTAAATAACTGAAGAAAATGTGTTCAGAATGTTATTTTCCCTCAACCAACCTACATTGCTCATTTTTCATAAATATTTTAAGAAAATGTACACTTATTCCTAAAAAAAAATACTATCCAAACGTGACGAATAATTTCAAATTTAATGGATAAAATTCTGATGAACGCCGCCAGCGACTTTGCCCACAGCGGAAGTGGATCGTATTTTTTGCGAGTGTGTTGGTGACTCAGAATTTTTAAAGTTACGAGATTCAATACGAATTTCTATTGTGGTTTTCGATTGGGCTTCTTCAGATTTGCTCTCAGATTTCAGATTTCGTGTGTCTAATCGAACATGAAAATGTCACTTGCTCTTTTTTGTGTTGATATTCGTGCGATTCGAATATGTGTAGCCTTCAACGCTTTTTTAAGCGTTATGCATTCACTGGTTAAACTTTATATTAAAACATTCGAAGTTTGCCCCCAAATTGATTTCTAAACATTTGTACATAAATTATTAACAAATGATGCAATGACAAGGAATGTCAGAATGGATCTGCTATGGATCAAGATCGTGCGATCAAATTTATTAAGCCACCACTCTGTAATCTCAGAGAGAGAGAGTGGAAAATAAGATCCGCATGAAAGCCAATAACAGGTGGAAAGAATTAAATATCTGCGAAATATCACGAAAGCTATGGCCGGAATACAATTCGGACAAGCAAACTCATGCGGTTTGATAGAACGTCGTTGTATAAACTGGTATGGACCATAACAACAACTTAAGACCCCACATAATGAAATTGAAACTCAAGAATTACGACATATGTAGGGCTTTCGGAGACGAGGAGCTACACGGGGATACACCACACTTCCACTGTCAATGCCCAAGTGTTGTCACTTGAGGAATAGAGCACTTGGTAGTGGGTTGCTGCTGGGCTTGCTCTGCCGCACCCACCCATAAACCTAACCTAACCTTTGTACCAAACGAACATAAAAATTGCTCTGAGAGCGTCCAATCGAATACCACATTCCACATGTAACAATGCAAGCGCATCAAATCGTGACCGCTCCGTAAAAATATAGCTTATAAGCTAAAATACTTTTCCATTGGTTTCACTCGGGGATCCACTCATTCTGTAATCCAAAACAACAAGGAAACTGCTTCTGATTGAATCCACAAACGTATTGGTGAAATGCCAAAAAAATAATCTAATGTCGACTTCCATTGGAAAGATATTTTTTTCAGATCTCAAATTTAACGCGGCTAATGGAACGTGCAACGAAATTGATCTGCTGTTGTAAATGGATTAGTGCGTTATTTGCCAACAATATCAGCTGTTCAAATTGCATTTGTTTTTGGTAAAATCAGCCATGGATATCGACTTGAAAAATGTTTCCCCTGTTGTAGATACAAATGGAGTAGTTTTGGTGATTGGTAGTCGTCAGATGATGAGGAAAACAATGAAGATCCTCCAAAATGATATCCATTGCTATTTATGTATTTCTTTATTTTGGTTGTTCGGGTTATGAACAAACCGGCACACCAAAAGGAATAATTCCGTGATAACGTGAAATAAAAATGCAACTGCACCGAATACGTTATAAAAACTGTGTGTTTTATTGCAAAGAAAAAACTTGCTTTTATATAAAAATTTGTTTATATACAATTTTGACAGCTGTTTGTTGACAGAAATTCCCTTTGGGAAATTTTCCATTGAGTGGGTGAGTTTAGCCAATTGATTGATGTTTTCGTCGTCAACATTCTCCCCCCACCGATGAGCGATGATCATCAAATTGTCTGCTACTCGTTTTGTTTGCCTCACTGTACTCTACTCCACAGCTTTCCTTTAAATCAATGTATAATTTGTTACATACATAGATTCTCATGCGTTTCAGTACATGAAAAGAGAAGATGAGTGATTAATTTGCGTACATATAAACAAACAATAACAAACAGAAACCACAGTAATGCGACTAGAACTATAAACATAAATTCTACGAAGTTGCAGTTTCTTTGCTTTACGCAAGCTACCGTTCTTGCGCTCTCGCCATAGCTGTTGACATCGAGATCGCGACGATGATGACGATATGCTGTGTGAGTGGGACTCTGCTCTTCGGTGTACTGTAGCGGTGCAGTGTGTATTGACAAAAATCAATCAGTTGGTTTCCCATCGTTTTATATGTCGTTCGGATTTGGTGAAGTGCGCGAATTGATTCGAGTGTTTATATTTTTTTTTTTTTTTTTTTTAATTAATATTAGCTTTCGGTTGGTTTGTGATGTGTTGCGAAGTAATTCATGTGAGTATTAATTGTAATCTTATTAAAGTTGATTTTGATTTAATTTGAGTTGTGATTATGTTGAATTCGTGTTTTGTTTTATGATAATTTGTTTTTGCATGCTCTGTTTGATGTGTATGTGTGGGTGCATTTTGTTTTTCTCTTTTGTGTGTCGTGTTGGGTGCTTTTGATTACGTTGGTGTGGGTCCCTCGTTGGTGTGCATTTTGTTTTCTCTGTTGCTTGTGACGAAACAAGTGGAAGTGGACTGTATTCCTTGTAGTGCTTGTGTTGGGGTTTGGAATTTTTGTGTGCATGAGAGCGCGACCGTTTTCCATGTTGGTTTGAGTGATTTATTTTCAATCAAACTTTTTTATTTGCGTTGAGTTGTGTTGTGTTGTGTTGTAATCGGTATGAAGACAGTAGGGTGCATAAGTTTTCATACAGATTAGTTTATATGTGTGTTTTTAAATGTTGTGTTTTATACTTATGTAATTATTATTTTGGGTAAATATTATTATTTTTGTGTAGTTTGTTTGGCGTTGTTACAAGGAAGGGGGCAAAGTTTCGTGATAGGCTTTTTGGCTTCTCCTTGCTGCGTTTTAACTTTTACCACTCTTGTTAATTTGTCTGGTCCAGGGTAGGTTTCGATTATGCGGCCTAAGCACCATTTTGCAGGGGGAAGTCGTTCGTCTCTGATGAGTACCAAATCACCTTCGGTCAGCTGTGGCTGTGGTTTTAACCACTTTGGACGATGTTGGAGACGACTCAGATATTCAGTTTGCCACTGCCTCCAGAATGTCTGCAAATGGGCTTGAATAGTCTTCCATCGGTCGGTCAAGTTCAGCTTTCCTATAGTCAGGTCTGTTTCGGGAATTGTAAATAGACTTTCTCCGATAAGAAAATGTGCCGGTGTTAACGCCTGAAAGTCCGTAGGATCTTCCGTTAAGGGACAGAGAGGCCTCGAATTAAGACACGCTTCAATTTGTATTAAAAGCGTGGCGAGCTCCTCGTAGGTTAAGGTCCCATTTCCTACAATCCTTTTTAAGTGGAATTTAACGCTCTTTACTCCCGCTTCCCACAATTCTCCAAAGTGGGGAGAAGCAGGTGGAATGAAGTTCCACTTTGTTCCTTCGGTTGCTAAGACGTTGGCTATTTCCTGGTAGTCATGTGTTCCGCTTTTCAGGAGCCGACGCAGCTCAGCGTCAGCACCCACAAAGTTCGTGCCACAGTCGCTGTATATCTGGGCGCAGACGCCACGCCGCCCCGCGAATCTCCGAAAAGCGGATAAAAATGCCTGACTTGTTAAGTCACTGACTGCTTCCAAGTGAATTGCTTTGGTGGCCAAGCAAATGAAAATGGCCAAGTACCCTTTGTGGCACTTAGCTCCACGACCTTTCCAAGCTCTGATCTTGATGGGGAGAAGCAGGTCAGTAGACGCGTCAAAAACTACTCTCAACTTGGTCGATGAACTGCTCTCCTTTATAACGGCATGGTGAGGCAGAAAATAATGCGGGATGCTTTCCAACATTGACTCATTTACCTCACTCATGTGACCCATCGAAAGGTACTCTTCAATGCATTTTGCGTAGTCCTTTTGAAGGTTTTTGTTTTTTGATAGACGTCCTTCTAGCTGCTTAAATCGTCGAAGAGCTCCTTCTTTTGACCGCCCGAGTATTGGATGGACGTTACCTTTGAAAGGAAGGGCAACTTCAAACCGGCCATCTGCTACGCGCTTGACGTTTTCCAAAAAGTGTGTTTCGCATGCGACGTTTTCTGGAGTTTCGGGGATTTGGAATGGTGCTTCTTCCTGCTCCCAGAATTGGCGCATGACAACATCCAGATTGCAAGTTTGATGGAAACTCTTGACAGGCTGTGACGCGAATGGAGTGCGTCCGAAGAGAATCCAGCCGAATTTGGTGTTCTGAGCAACAGGCAAATTGGCACTAGTCGGCTTTATTAATTCTGGCAGGAGAATGTCAGCTAGTACGTCGCTACCTAACAACAAATCAACCTTGGCTGGCTTAAAAAATGATGGGTCGGCTAAGCTCAAGCCGTCGAGATGTCTCCAATCAGCAACTGGAAGGGTTCGGGCCGGAATATGCCCAGACAGCGACTTATAGACGAGCGCTTGTGTGTTGACTACAAAGTTTGAATGGTGAGACCCAATCGCAATATCAACGATTTTGTTACATGTGCCGCTGTTGACCATACCCAGCCCGGACACCTCGACAAAGGTTGATTTGTGCCTCAAACGGAGTAATTGAATTGCTGACTCAGTGATAAAAGAGGCCTCAGAACCAGAGTCCAGCAATGCCCGAAGTGAAACAACTTCTCCTGATGAACCGCTGACCTTGACAATGGCTGTGGCCAACATCACTTGAGTATTCGTGAGTGGCACAGAATGGTACGTGTGGACAGATTTACTGCAACAAGGATGATCTTCATTCGGGAGTTGCACATTCGAAGCATCTCGTTGATTTGGAGGAGGTCGTTCCATGTTTGGTGGCGTAAAACTCGGAGCGTTGGGATTAATAACCGAGGTAAGACAATTTGTATTATGTTGTTGAGAATTTTGATTAAAACCTGACGTATTACAGGGATGAGAGTGCGACATGTGATTGTTTTGTGGAGACGAATTGTGTAACAACGAATGATGGGGCTGCTGACAATAATAACATTTACGACTACTTGGACAGCTTTCGGACAAATGACTATAAGCCAAACAGTTTCTACACAAACCTAGCCTAGAAATTGCTTGACAGCGATCGTTGATGCTCATGTTCAAAAAACGGTTGCATTTGCGGATAGCATGCTGACCCCTATCGCAGAGCTTACAGGCAAACTTAAATTTGGTAGCCTGCGCATGAAAAGAGTTTCGTTGAGGAACCTTTTTGGATGGTTCTAATGATGTTTTACCATGCTGGTAGCAGACTGCCTCCAGAGTGCGGAACCGAGATTCGAGGAACAGTTTAAATTCCGCAAGCGTCGGTAGCTCCTTAGTATTCTCCTTGGATCCAAGCTTTTCCTCCCACAGCTGCTGCGTTTTCGGTGGTAACTTTTGCAACAAAACGTATATTATTATCGCATCCCAATGATTGACTGGCACCTTCAAGTTGCTAAGGCTGTGAACAATCTCTGTTGAAGTATCTAGCAGTTCCTTGATGGCTTCGGCTCGTTCCTGAGTTATTGAAGGTTGGTTAAAAAAGCACTTCAACTGCGTATTAACCAGAAAGCGCTGATGGTCATACCGATCTTCTAAAATAGCCCACGCCTTAGCATAATTGCCATTGGAAATAGGTAAATGTGACAATATTTTCTCAGCTTCGCCCGAAATACTGGTTTTAAGATAGTGCATTTTCTGTATTTCAGACAACGACGAGTTATGGTGAACAAGGGAAACAAAAAGATCACGAAAACCTCTCCAAGATTCATAATTCCCTGGAAAAACAGGAATCGGAATGTTTTTCAGCTTGATATCTGAGTTGTGCGTAGACAAAGTTACATTTGCGTCTGTTTGTGTGACGTCAGCCTTAGATTCGACTACCTTCACCTTGTCCATTGCATCTAGCAGACTCGCACGGTAATCAAAATATAATTCGCGAATCTTTTCGTAATTATCCTCTAATGCGACGCTTTTATCCTCTTCACCATCAGACAGCGACCCTATGCACTCCTCATACACCTCTAATGCCGATTGCATGGATTTCTCCAATAACGACAAACGACCAGATAAATAATTTGCAGTACGAGCCGAGGATCCCTTTTTCCCGAAATTCACAACATCTTTCTCCAACTGAGTAAGTGCTCGTGAAAGTTTATTTTGCTTCATATTTAATGTTTTTTAATTTGCAGATAAACACACAAAAATAGTAAATGTGAAAGCACTTACTTGCAAATTCCAGCGAGTTCGGGTCCGATAGCTCTATTCGTTTAATCCTTGTTTGATTGGCCTGACGATGACGGCAGCACAGAAAACAGCACACAAAATCTGCAGCAAAAAACTCCAATAATTCCTTTGAGGACGGTCGAAAATCCAATTGAAAGTTCCAGCACACAAATTGCACACACAAAAAACCAATGAGAATTTAATTACAACAACAAATCGTTAAGGCAAGCAGCGCGTTGTGTAGTGCTGATAAATTTGGTTTTTCTTGAAATCCGGCTCGTGAGGACCAAAAATGTTCGGGTTATGAACAAACCGGCACACCAAAAGGAATAATTCCGTGATAACGTGAAATAAAAATGCAACTGCACCGAATACGTTATAAAAACTGTGTGTTTTATTGCAAAGAAAAAACTTGCTTTTATATAAAAATTTGTTTATATACAATTTTGACAGCTGTTTGTTGACAGAAATTCCCTTTGGGAAATTTTCCATTGAGTGGGTGAGTTTAGCCAATTGATTGATGTTTTCGTCGTCAACATTGGTTTTCACGAAACTTTGCGAATTTGCTTTGACAGCAAACCTTCTTAAAATGACGTAAAACAGATGTGCAAAGTATATTGGTGTTTGTGACAGTATGTGTAAATATGAAAAAATATCGAGATCTGCAAAAAGATTGATTTGTTTGCCCAATGGAACATGAAAAGTGATTTAGATCAAAAAAAGATTGATTTTTTGTCCCAATGGAAAACCACATAAGGCTGACTTGTATAAAATACATTAATTACACTTGTGTAATTAATCCGTGAGTGGATTCCGAATTCAAATCGAGAAGCGAAATTCTCTTCTCAGAATCACCAAAACAGTATTTATTTTGGGCCAAAGAACAGTTTTACAAGTAATATTTTCGATTCCGGACTCTTCCGGATGCTTCCTTTTGCCCAATGGAAAACGACAATGTTGTTAGAAGGCCGATTTATCGCACATAATAAAACACTTGTAAGGTCACACTTTAAGCCCCACGGTTCATAATCAGATAACAACATCTTCAACAGTTATTTTATGGTACATGGGGTGTTGTAAAATATTGTACGGGGCGACCTGGATTTCTACTGCAAACAGACCTAAATCTCTGAACGCGTTCATCGCGATTGTCATTTAAGAGACGTCAAAACTTTCACGCGGCATTAAATCTGTCGTTTTAATCAATTGCCAGCCACTTTCTTGTTTGTCGCAGAGGAGTCCAGGTCGCCAGCCCATAAACTAAAAAGTAAGTTGTATTTTAATAAGATAAGTTGTAAATGTTCAATAAGCTCTTTATAGAGAATAAATCTACCGTAACTTCGGAGGTTCGACTTTCATTGGGCAGGGGCTCTGAAGCGGCAACAAATTTTATTCTTTTTTATTTTGAATTTCGCCGCCTACACAGTTGGCAATAATTGTTGTGGAATAATGCGAATTTAAATATTTCTGCAAAGAATAAGCCGCCGCAAATTTGCAACAATTACTGTAGCCAATAAACCGCATATTTCCCTGTGGAGTTTTGCCGCTAGCCCATAGCACGCCAAGGAGAGATACAGCCGCCATTTTATTTGCCATCTTGACCGAGCAGCAAATTGCACGAGGATCGTACAAAGGCCGCCATTTTGCTCTACAATTTGCAAAGCCACGTTTCGATGTCAAGCCTAAACGAGACTTTAAGAAGAAGTGCTCGTAATAAAAGAGTGGATATTGTAGCCGATCCTGATCCACCAATAGCCGACGCCAATTCGACAGAAGACAGCGATTCCGACGTAGACAACACCATGATCGAAAATGCTGATCAGGGACCGTCAACTCAATTAGTAGCGATCCAGAAGCAAATGGACGAACTGCGTTTGCAACTTCAGGCAGCAACAGCCGCCGCTGCAAATGAAAAACGTGAACGCATTCGAATCCAAGACCTGCTTAGCCGCCATCAGCAGTCATCAACTGCCGCCTCTAACTCTGATGCTGGAACAGCTCAGTACGCGCCGATCACATTGAATTCATTGCCGCCAACTGTGTCAACAACCACTGTTTCGACAATGTGCATCGGTGCTGGAACCGCTCAGTACGCACCGAGTATATCATCATCGCTCCAGAAACCAGTGTCGACATCAGTACTAATGTCGGTACAAAATGATACTGCGAGACACCAATACACACCAATCACATGTTCCCACGAGCCGCACATACCTTCATCGTCTTTATACACGAGCGTCGCAGCATCACAGTACACGTGGTCATTGCCACATAAGCCCGCGTCAACAGCAACCATCAGTACGTATACAAGCAGCCCCTTCCATGCACAGAGATTACCATCGTTCCTGCCCCCGTTAAGTGAACAGCAAGTTAATATGCCTCCACTACAAAATAGAATATCGTCATCGTCTGCAACCAGCCAGTTAATAACGCCGCAAACGGGTTCGTATGGAAATGGCCGAAAGCTTCACGATCTGCCAAACTTCACCGGTCGTCCTGAGGAGTGGCCGATGTTTAGTACAGCCTTTCGCGAATCCACAGCAATGTTCGGATATTCCAACGTCGAGAATATCTTTCGCCTACAGAAATGCATTAAAGGAGATGCAAAGACCGTCACGGAGGCACTATTGATACACCCGGACAACGTTGAACGAGTGATGGCTGCGTTGGAATTCCGCTTTGGACGCCCAGAATGTTTACTGCAAAGCCAACTTAGCAAAGTGCGAGAAATTTCGCCTATTTCGGAGGGAAAGTTGGAAATGCTCGTTCCATTCGCCACCAGGGTGCAGAACTTTTCTACCTTTCTTGAGGCAAGTGGCCTACATCAGCATCTTGCTAATCCGACTCTCATAGATGAACTTGTCGGTAAGCTACCGATGAGTAAACGTTTAGAGTGGGCCCAGCAAAGCGTTCTTATCCAGCCGTACCCTACCGTCAAACATTTTGAAGAGTGGTTGAACAGAATCGCCAGACTAGTGTGCTTGGTCACAACAAACTCTCTTGCACCACAAGGTAAGGCAGAAAACAATCAAAAACCTAAAAGCGTTCTCTTCACTTCAGACAAACCTGGATCTAAATCTAGCGCCAAGGAACGGTCCATATCTGCTTCAGCCAACAATGATATTTGTCGCCACTGTCAACTAAAGTGGCATCCAGTACCTGAATGCAGTGCCTACGCTAAATTGGACAACGTAGAAAAGTGGAACTTCGTTAAAAGAAACAGGCTGTGTTTCTCTTGCCTGAGATACGGCCACAACACAATCTCGTGCAAGCGCCGAAAGAAATGCGAGATTGGTAAATGCACTCGCAACCATCACTCTTCACTTCATGATCCTGACGATCCAAGTACTTCATCGCCGTCGACATCCGCTGCCGAGACCGAGGGTCAAAGGGCGCCGAAGTCTTTGCTCAGCTGTAATGCAGATGCCAACGTAAAAATACTATTTCGTGTTTTGCCAGTCAGGCTTTACAACAACGATACCGTGGTAAAAACATTTGCCCTCCTGGACGAAGGATCGTCCATTACTATCATGAGCAACGACATAGCCGGACAACTTCAATTGGATGGTCCCAAGAAAAGCTTGGATCTACAGTGGTTTGGCAAAGAGACATCGACGGAGGAGTCTTCAGAAGTAAACCTTCATATCAGCGCCGACAGAGATGATGCCGAGAGATTTTCGATGACCGGAGTCAGGACAGTTAGTGAGTTATGTCTGCCTACACAAACTCTGAGTGCCGCTGATTTGTATCCACTGTTCCGAGGTAAGACTATGCCCTCGTTCGCGGAATATGAAAACGCGAAGCCTCAACTTATCATCGGTCTTGATCACTGCCACTTGGGGGCACCAATTAGAGTGTTGGAATCCGCAAACGTTCAACCAATTGTTACGGAAACCAGATTAGGATGGGCCGTGTATGGGAGGTCAGCAATTGAGACTGGGAGTGACTTCAACGACGTCCGGATCCTTCATTGCAGTCAAGCCAGAAGTGAACAGGACTCGTACCTGGATTCTGTCATCGAGGAGTTTTTTAGCATGGAAAATTTCGGAGTGAAGAAACCAACACAGAAGCTGATTTCAGAGGTTGATGAGAGGGCGTTGCGGATTCTTTCCAGCACAACAAAGCAAGTCGGCTCTCGCTTCCAGACAGGCCTGCTGTGGAAGCATGACACGTTTGAAGTTCCTGCAAGTTTTGACATGGCGAAAAGAAGACTATGGAGCCTTGAAAATAAGATGAAGAGGGATCCCGAGTTCGGTGCGATTTACAAGAACATCGTTGCAGACTATTTGAGAAAGGGCTACGCAAGGAAGCTGACGAAGGCCGAAGCGGAATCGAGCACTCCCAGAACCTGGTACCTTCCACATTTTGGTGTGCAGAATCCGAACAAGCCTGGTAAAGTTCGTCTCGTGTTCGATGCTGCTGCGAAGGTGAGTGACGTTTCTCTAAACACCTTTCTACTCAAGGGACCGGATGAGCTCAGATCACTGCTTGCGATACTCTTTAACTTCCGTCTGAGGCCAGTAGCTGTAACTGGTGACATTAAAGAAATGTTTCACCAGATACAGATACAACCGGAGGATCAGGACTCGCAACGATTTCTTTGGAGAAACGAACCGGAACAGGACATCGGAGTCTACGTTATGCAGTCAATGACGTTTGGTGCCAGCTGTTCCCCATGCTCAGCGAATTTCGTGAAGAATCTCAACGCTTTGAGATTTACGGAGGATAGCCCGAGAGCCGTCAGCGCGATTATCCGAAACCACTATGTAGATGATTATGTGGATAGTTTCACCAATGAAGCCGAAGCGATCGACGTAACCAAAGCCGTCATATCCATACACCATAGTGCGGGCTTCGAGCTACGGAATTTTGCCTCAAATTCGAAAAGGGTGTTACAAGACATCTCTGCGCTGGAGAACGAATTGCAACCAAGATCGGAAGTTGACCTGAACATCGATGCCGCTGTGGAAAAGGTTCTTGGAATGTGCTGGGAGCCTAATAAGGATGTTTTTACGTTCAAACTAAATTTTCCGCGTGTTAACAAGGACGTTATGATGAGCCGCAGATGCCCGACCAAAAGAGAGTTCTTAAGCATAGCCATGTCGGTCTTCGATCCGTTTGGGATGATAGCTAACTTTGTCATTCATCTGAAATTGCTGTTGCAGTCAGTCTGGAGTTACGATGTTGAATGGGACGAGCCGATACCTGAGGAAATTTTTGAAAAGTGGAAGCTGTGGAGAGCAGAGCTTCCGAATCTGTCTCATTTTAGTGTGCCAAGATGTCATGACTACTTCCTGTTGTCAGCAAGCAGTATTAATCTTCACATTTTCGTCGATGCCAGTGAAGAGGCGTTCAGCGCAGTAGCTTATATGAGGGCTGAATTTGGCGAAAGGACGCAGGTTTCCTTCCTGTGTGGGAAGACAAGGTGTGCGCCAAGGAAACTGATGACGATTCCCCGTCTCGAGTTGTCTGCTGCCGTTCTGGGTATTCGACTTTCGAATACCATAGCTGAGTACCACGATATGCCGTTTACGAGTCGAGTCTTCTGGAGCGATTCGAAAACGGTTCTAAGCTGGATCAGATCGGAGCCCCGCCGCCACAAACAGTTTGTTAGTTTCCGAATTGCCGAGATACTCGATAGCAGCCGATGCAATCAATGGCGTTGGATCCCCTCCAAGTTGAATCCGGCTGATGAAGCCACTCGAGCGCGTTACCCGCCAAGGTTCCAAGCCAACAACAAGTGGGTTAACGGGCCTTCATTCTTACAGCAGCACCCCGATTCATGGCCAATCCCATCGGATGATATTGAGAATCATCTGTGCCGGGAGGAAATGAGACCGAAGTTCCTGTTGCACGTCGCTACTGTGAGTACTAATCTTTTTGATTTCTCCAGGTTTTCTAAGTACTCCAAGTTGCTGAGAGCCGCGGCGTGGGTTATCCGGTTCCTGAAGGCGTGTAGACGTATGCCTATCGAAAATGGAGAACTTTCGCCAGCCGAGCTCGACGACGCCGAAAAGGTTCTCTGTTGCGAAGCCCAACGTGATGCCTATGCTAACGAGATAGCTCAACTTAGCTGTCAGCGGCATGTCAAAAAGACCAGTAGCCTGTACAAATTGACGCCATATTTGGATAACGATGGTCTGCTGCGCGTCTATGGACGTATAGACGCTGCTTCGACCATCCCGTTCACTGCCAGACGACCGATGATCTTGCCCAAGGACCATAAGTTGACTAGGATGATTTTGGATCACTTTCACCGTCGCCTGTGTCATCAAAACAATGACACTATAGCTAACGAAGTGCGCCAAAAATTTTGGGTGCCTAGCCTACGTTCTGTCATTAAAAGGGTGAAAAACGACTGTCTGTTATGCCGTATCCGAACCGTTCAGCCGACGCCACCGCTAATGGGCCAACTGCCGAAGGATCGTCTTACTCCGTACGTACGGCCGTTCACGTTTACCGGCCTTGACTATTTCGGCCCGGTTCTTATTACCATTGGCCGTCGCAAAGAGAAACGCTGGGTAGCGCTCTTCACGTGTATGACAATTAGGGCCGTACACCTCGAAATCGCCGCTGATCTCTCTACGGACGCGTGCATTTTGTGCATCCGCAACTTTGTCAACCGGCGAGGGGTGCCAGCAAGGATAAGATCCGACAACGGCACGAACTTTATAGGAGCGAGGAACGAGTTGCAGACCAATTGTATCTTCGACAACGAGGCAATCAAAGCTGAGCTATCTGCAAAGGGCATTCAGTGGATTTTCAACTGCCCGTCAAATCCGCATGCTGGTGGGTGCTGGGAACGACTGGTACGGTCGGTAAAAAGGGTGTTGTCGCATACGCTTAAAGAAGTCGCACCAAGGACTGAGACGCTTCTGAGTGCTTTGGTCGAAGCAGAGAACATAATTAACAGTCGCCCGCTTACATATTTGCCGGTTTCGGTCCAAGATGAGGAGCCTCTGACTCCTAACCATTTCTTGCTAGGTGGGCCGAACTCGACACATACTCCAGGCGGCGTAGATGACCGAGTCTTATGTCTCCGCAAACAGTGGCGGATCAGTCAGCAAATCAAAGACCGATTCTGGAAGAGGTGGATAAAGGAATACTTACCAGTTCTGACAAGACGCTGTAAGTGGTTTGAGAACGTGCCGCCTATCTCTGTCGGGAACCTGGTACTCATCTGCGATGCCGATGCTCCTAGAAGTCAGTGGAAGAGAGGAAGAGTCATCAAGGTGTATCATGGGATCGACAAACAGGTACGCTCAGCCGAAATTCAAACAGCAACAGGAGTTATTCGACGACCGTCCATCAAGCTGGCCGTGTTAGGTGTTGGTGAGACGTCGGTGGAACCGGAGCGCCTCACGGGGGGTGGGGTGTTGTAAAATATTGTACGGGGCGACCTGGATTTCTACTGCAAACAGACCTAAATCTCTGAACGCGTTCATCGCGATTGTCATTTAAGAGACGTCAAAACTTTCACGCGGCATTAAATCTGTCGTTTTAATCAATTGCCAGCCACTTTCTTGTTTGTCGCAGAGGAGTCCAGGTCGCCAGCCCATAAACTAAAAAGTAAGTTGTATTTTAATAAGATAAGTTGTAAATGTTCAATAAGCTCTTTATAGAGAATAAATCTACCGTAACTTCGGAGGTTCGACTTTCATTGGGCAGGGGCTCTGAAGCGGCAACATGGGGTATCAAATGAATGAATGCAATAAAGCGCGGAATTTTTGATTTGATCTTTATCAAGTGATTTGCTTAGTTATTTTCAGTTCTGTTTTCGTAAACACAGAAGGATCTTTCACATAAAACAATAAAAGCCCTATCGCTCGATAACATCAAATCAAATATACCGAACTATTTGATTGATAACAAATACCTTCGTTTAGAGTAAAAGTCAAGATAACTCGTGTTATAAGCTGTTAGTCCAAATATAATTCAAGATGTTGTAAAGGGAGTCTTAAGAGTTTTTAAAAGATTAAAAATTCAAGTATACCACAATAGAGCAAATGTGATAATGAAACCGCCTCTTTTATTTAGTGGACAATTTGGGTACGCATGTTGTTGCTCGATGTCAGCTGTCAAGGAAGAGATGATTTAATGGCGTTTTCCATTGGGCAAAAAGAAGCGTCCGGGAGAGTCCGGAATCGAATCACTTCTGAAACCGTTCCATTGGCACAAAAAATACTCTTCTGGTGATTCTGAGAAGAGATTTTCACTTCTCGATATGAAGTCAGAATCCACTCAAGAAGCACTCACACAAGTGTAATTTATGTATTTTATACAAGTCAGCTGACAGCCGCCGTAGATTATTTTTTTGGCATTTCAACAATACTATTGTGGATTCTTTCGGAAGCTGTTTTGTTGTTCCATTGGATTTTAGAATCAGTGGATCCCCGAGTGAAACCAATGGAAATCAACATAAATACCTCTACCTAAAGCCTAACTGTCAAAAAAAAAACCTAAGAAACATCTGAGGTCGCTCAATGTATCATCAAGTGCCCTCTTTGGATAAATTTTAGATTTTCCTTGCTCATGTTATTGAATTGTTGCAGGAAACTGCGTTTAGGAAGTCTATACTATATATTTCTTTGCTGGCAATACCTTTTGATTGTCAAATGCATAAACCAGAGAGACAAAACAATTAGATCATTCACTTTTCATTTAATTGCTTAACCACCAATTCCAAAGGGGCTATTGCCGTTCGTCTCAAGGTAATAGACGCCATTTGCTTTATTAGCATTACTTGGTCCTCCCAAACGAACTCCTCCTGAGTAGAGCCGGCATGCTTTATCTTTGACTTCAGAAAATTGACTACAACCGACTGTATTAAATCCATTATTGGTGTTACGTTTCAAAGCCTCTGCCAGATAGTCGACCGCCCTCTCGTGGGCACAGGAACCATCCACGTCAAGTCCACATCCGGGCTGGGATTTACCACCATTTGGGTAGAACGCCGCCTGTCCAATGGGATTGTAGAAACCCTTTACTCCACCGTTTGTATGAATAGATTCCACATATCTCGCATCAGTGTCTGATAGACGACTGGCGTTGTTATCATAGCTGAACAGCGGCATAGCCGCGTCAATGCCAATGATGGTGTGAATTTTTCCCCGTTTCACATTCTTTCCGGCGAATCCCACAACATGTGCTCCCAGACTGTGTCCATACAATGCCAGTGTATCGAATGATAGACCTCCAGCGGAATTAAGCCAATCAACGAATTCTGCAACAATCTGGCCAGCCTTCGAACAGCTGCCTTGTGCCGAAATATAATTTGCAGACTGCCCGTAAACAGTCCAGTCGACTGCGAAAAAGTTGAATTGCCTCTCCTCACCGTTTAGCAGCAGAGCTTCGCGTAGTTTTCTATTTTGTGCTGCCAAATATCCGCCATTCCAGCCGTGTACGAAGAATCTACCCGAGAAAGATCAAAAGTAATGGATTCTAGGGAAAACGTATAGGGCTGGCTTACCTTGTGGGATGATTTTTATTAAAAGGCGATTGCGTCAATGAACTCGGGTCATCCATATCAATCTCGAACGGTGTCCTAGGATTCGATTGAGTGTATAAGAAGTATCGCACTTTATTCAGCTTCCTAGAAGCGATGGGTTCTGTCAGCATGGCCTCTATAATAGCCTGACCGCGAGTCATCCAACGGATGCTGCCATCTTTTTGCGGAATTGGCCAAATTTTATTCACCGACTCGTGCAAGTTTGTGGGTGATGCGAAAGCTGAAAATGTGACTTGAGTAAGAATTCCTATTTGAACTGATATATGTCCAACCACAGATGAAAGCTCCGAAGAGTGCAATAATCGCCACGCATGCCTTCATTACGCTACTTAATAAACACTTTAAAATGGATGCCTTCTTTGAGAAGCCTTTTTATACCCAACACTGGTCAGCTTTTTGCAAAGAGTTGTTTATTAGCAATTGTTATTTATAATTTGAGATACCTACTCAGGTTATTAGCTTCACACTATTTAATCTAATCAAACAGATTAATAAAAAAAAGGTGGCAGATTATTGAGTAGTTTATTTAATTAAAGTTTGTGCGGATTATTGTAACGCACACACGCGGTAGCAGTGGCCATTGAAAACAATCGTAAATTTATCAATAAACTAATTATAAGTTATCGAGTGGCTATACTTAAGGATTATGTTCATTGAAAACAATGGCTTTTATTACTAACTCAGATGTCAACCATTACTTAAAATTCTGATGCCCCGAAATGGGAATACGCATTGGAAATCGTGGTTATTGCTTCTTTCATGTTTATATCCGTAATATTAAAATCCATTTCAATTATTCATTCATTTATTCCGAAGCTTACAACCAGAGACAATACTGTACAAATGTGGTATTCCCGAACTCTGACACATTTCCCCACGGTTGCGGATGTTGACAGCTTGTCACACGGATTCTTATGTGGTATTCTATTGGGCGCTCTCAGAGCACTTTTTTGCTCTCAAAGCACTATTTATGTTCGTTTGTTACAAAAAAAAGCAATCTTTTTCAGATTTCAGAGCACTTCTGTGAATCTGGAGTTGTTCTGAGATTTGTTCAGATTTACCAATACAAGTACGTTTGAGTTTGACAACTAGTGGAGTTTGTTAACGTTTTCAACTGCAAAGAAATGCATTGCATCGGGAGGATCTATTTTTGTTAATTATTTATGTACAAATGTTTAGAAATCAATTTGGGCGTAAACTTCGAATGTTTTAATATAAAATTTAACCACTGAATGCAAAATACTTAGAAAAGTGTCGAAGGCTACACATATTCGAACTGCAATAATATCAACACAAAAAAGAGCAAGTGCAAGTGACGATTTTATGTTCGATTAGACACACGAAATCTGAAATCTGAGAGCATATCTAAAGAGGCCCAATCGAAAACCACATAAGAAATAGTGTAGGTAACTTGTGTTACCAAATATCTGCAAATACGTTTTAGCGTGCGCCAATTTATTGTTGTGCTCGCAGTGTTGCATACTTTTGGGAAGGTGTCAATTGTTGAAGCAACTTCCGTTACATTAAAAATTTAACCATAACCGATACCTGGTACAACTAGCCGCTCAGCAAAAGATGAGGTATATTTAAACTTACTCCATGAAAAAATCACTTCTATAACTATATACGAAGGAAAACATACAAAATTCACAGGCAAATACCAACCAAACTTGATTACGAAAAATGCAGTCATTAGCGTAGTGCGAACCACACATACGTCCCTTCGTTATCGCTTATCGGTAGCACCTGCATGATCGAAGATAATCCTGTCAGCCGATTTTACTTACTCACGTTTCAATCATTCTCATTGACAGTGCTTTCATTCATATCTCTCTTGAAATTAAGTACAAAAGCACCTACGTTCGTCTAACAACTAAACGTTTGCCAAAATGAAAATAATTTGCCAGTTGCTTCTGATGGTTTTTGGTGAGTAGTGTACAACATTAACAAGCGGTATATTTGAATCGACATTGAGCTCTGCTGGTTTCAATGAATCCTCACCGTTAAACAGTGCCGTAGGCAGAGCATCAACCCCAGTGAAGTATTTCTTGTACACCAAATCGAACCCATCCAGTCCACAGGAATTAGTAACTGACGATGTGGGCAAACAAGGTAAGAGTTCAGCGACCGGTGTTGTAGTTTGCTTAGAATCATCACCCACGGACGGACAATGTCCGGGGAAGATATTCCCAACCCTCAACTACGATCTTCATACTAGCTGTTGGTGACCACAATGTAATATCTTACGATTTGAAGGATTATGCTGCCCTAAACTACATTTCCTCGTCGGAAAAGGTGTCCGTGGTAGAGCGCTGTAGTCGCGAAGTTCATTGATTTCTTAAATAAGTCCGCTGGGTTATCGATTTCGTCGGTAGTCGTCATTGGACAGAGCTTGGGCGCCCATTGTGTCGGATTCCTTATTTCGAAAGACGCAGACTATGTAGAGACCATTTAACTAATTGGTGGGCTCAAGGGTTTTCTCAAACCAATCGGCTCCGCATCGTTCTATCCCAATTGGGAACGCAAACAACCTGGTTGTGGAAGTGATATCGACGGAGCATGCGCGCATGCTAGAAGCGTTCTTTACTACGCCGATGCATAAAGGGTGTATGAGTTCACTCAATTTACCGAATTATGATGATATTTTGCTCAGTACGGGTTGTACCATTTCCGCCCCCAATTTTGACATAGGCGATCCGTCAAGTACTCACAGAAAGAACGGGATCTTTATTTGAAAACCAGCTCTGAACTGCCTTTTGGTCATAAATAAAGAAAACACTCCATTATAATATGTTTGTGAGAGAAGAAGCGGCAATATTTTTTATTTTAACCCAATGCTACAAACTTTTTGAGTTCCACGCCCTCTAAGGTTATAATATATAAGTCATGTGATATGGAATGATTGATATTTTAGGATGCTGCGAGTCTATATCTCCGTATAGAAGTCGGGTCGTGCAATGCCAATTAGCTTGAAAGCATTTGCCAGTGAGAAGTGTATATTGAAACCAATCATTCCGCAGGTGAAATATTTACATCCCAACTCCACGATGGTTTTGATTTTGTTCTGCAGGCTGCTGGGAGAGTTGCGCACTTCGTTCTGATCCTTTCCCAGTATAGCACAGAACGCATAGTAAGATATGTATTTGGCACAAAATCGAGTCGCAACAACGCCAGCCAAGCCGAGAAAAGTTCTTAGTATTACGTGACCCCACATCTGAAAGGTGGGCCAAATGATTATGTGCGGCTCTTCTAGTGGAGTTCCAGTCATATACCCCAATTGGTAGTTGACCCATGCGCCAATTTGCAGTCCAGCGCAAACGGATATTGTCATTGTGGTGTCACCTCTGGACGTGAGATAAAAAAAAATTATTCAAATTTTAACTTTAAATGTTTTACAATACGAACCTTGTGGGTGTCCATTTTTCCTTTGACTGCGGGTAATAGTAAATCAGGAAAATTGAGACGTATAAAACAAAGATTGGGGAATAGACACTTGTGACGATGTAAATATCCAAGTAATCGACTAGTGGAACGAGGACTATCATGAGGCCAAAAGTGAGAACAATGCCGGCGATGACATCCTGCAATGGAGGAAAATTCGTTATATATTAGTGGTTATCTCAGAATTTCCGATGGGGCTCAGTAGCGGTAGGATTATCAAAGTTATTGCGATATTCAGAGCGACATGTCAAATTAATTTTAAACGAGTAACAAATCCATTACATAAACGAAAGCAATATACCTCAATGGAAGATGTCGATTACACATTCGAGCATAAAAATTCATGCTATCGAATTGATAACTTCTGTAAACGCCATTGTCGCGTTTTAACCACACAAACGACCGTCAAAAATAAAGTGACGGCGCTACCAATTAGAAACCAATAAAGAAATTCAAAATAGCCATTTGAATTAGGTATAATGAAAGTAAGTTATCACGACAAAGCACTCTAATGATATAGGCCTACTCGGGTGATACACGCGATAATACTTTATACTCTATGCGTTATCGCAATTGGGAATACATTTTAAGGCAAATTGCTAACAGAAACTGGCACCTGCCACTCCATAAACATCTGTTACTCACCAAAACACTATGCATTCCCAGATATATTCGACTTAGGCACACGACAGTGCACCACAGAATCGAAATTGCGAGTCCTACTTGTGCTGGATAGATATACCTATAAAAAAGAAATAAAATGATAATCAAGTTAATCGATTGGATAGAACGCCAGGACAAGTCTGACTCTACCTCTGCTGGGTGAAGATAAGGACAGAGAACGGTATCGACACTGCAACCATGGCATGAGTCGATGGCATGCCATACTCAATGGACCACTTCTTTTGTAATTGATACACAGGTCTACCGGGCCTTTGCCATCGAATAATATCTTTTAGACTTTGACCTGTAATCAGTAAGTGTATTTGTTTACAAACAAATCACAATAAAATCACACAGCCCACCGACCTATATACATAACAATTGACCAGAGAAATATGACTCTCCTCCCAACGGCACTGTCTACATTCCAGAACCAGCATGGAATGAATATACAGTAGAAGATCTCGTCCCCGAGCTCAGTGCCAATTAAAAAGAGGTAATACCAGAATTTGTTGTTTATCCTATAAGGTAGATCCTTTTTCGAAGCTGTATTTTGTGGTTCACATAGTGACGATTCCTTGGATGTTGTTCGAGTTTCATTTATTTCCTGTGAGGGTTTCGCAGAATCACTTTCATGTCTATTTATGTATTGGACACCGAAAAATTCTTGAAATTTCACCACCAATTCGGGTCCTTTTAAATATTCAATTAAATCGAAAGACATTGCGCGGGTTGTTATTTTGATTGCAGACTTAAAACCGTCAAAACGAAACCCCCGTATCGCCAAGCTATGACAAATTACTTCTAATTCTATTTCATCTATCAAAAGAAAACATTTTTTTGGTGGTTAACATGACAGAATTTTCATCTTTTCATATCTCTGTGACCGAACAGCTGACATGTTGAGTACACTAGTAGCGCTGAAGCAATTCAGTGGTGAGAAATTGTTTTACAAGTGGTTTGCAAATGCGATAGATAAGTACATTCTATAGGGTGACACAATTAAAAAAAAAACGTTTTAAATTGTACCTTAACTTGTTTTCCTCTATTGGCAGTGTTTTCAAAATTTCAATCAATGTTAATAATTGATACTTCGGAAATGGACACAGAAATACAAGTTAAATGTCAAAATAATGTATGTGAATTTACATTGGCCGCGTTCCATGGCTAAATGACTAGTGGCGGGACATCATTTTCAGCAGTTTTATTGCGCATTTGTCTAGGTACCTACTTTGCTTTCCTTTGATGAAATAGATTTTCATTTAAACGCGCCTAGTGTTATCGAGAGTGATGTATACATTAAATTCAAAAGTGAAAAACACTTTCAAATGAAAAACACTATAACGTAGGGTCAAACTTATTAAGCTGTTTGTAACAAACTTTGACCATATTTTAAAGCTAATGTAATTTTCACATTTGGCAATATCTCATTAAACAGTTATCTAATATGGTAGATTGTAAAAGGGCCACCTTAATTAAAAAAAAATGTCTAAAAATATTAAGATTAATGTCGTTTTCGATTTTTATATTAAATTATTTCGAAATGCGTTATTATAAACGTGTTAAAATCAATTGAAATTGACGTCCAGTGCAAGTGGAATAAAATAAATTCTTTTCTGCCAAATTAATAGGTACAAACAAGAACCAATTAAATTCGATTTAATGTTCGATTTGGCAGCAGAAATCTGAAAAGCCAAATCGAAAACGACATAGGTAGGACATCTTGTGTCAAAGAATCAAATCGTACTCCTTTTTAAGCTTCTCTTTCGAACACACCCATAAAGGTTTGGAGCGCAGCAAATTTCATTTTAGAATTTCCACGTTTTTGCATTCCTCCATTTCATTTAACACCCATTTGGTTTTCCTCTTGCAAAATCCCATCGTTATAGAGCTGTCCCATTTCTGCGACTGCAATTTTGTGGAATAGAGTTTCACGCATAAATGGTCTGTTCTGCACTGTATCCTACCACTACTCTATCAAATTCAAACTCTACTCAAACGTGATTGAAAAATAACTCAACTCAATTCCCGCAAATCAAGTAGGCGTATATGTATAGAAGTGTTTTTTTCTTCTCATATTTCATTTTCTTCGTGTATTTTCTGTGTGCAATTTCTCTATCCATCGCCTTTGCCATCCACCTCGTGTGCGTGCCGTGCCATATTCACCATCTCTCGCCCGTGTTTTCTTTTGTTGCCGTTAGCATGTCCGAGTGTTAAAGTCGTGCAGTGAAGTTAGTTCGAATGTGTTCCACCAATTTTTTTTAAAATAAAATATTTTCTACAAACATTTACAAATTGGAAAACTCGTGAGCAAAAAAAGAAAAAAACGGAAAAATTTATTGTCCTTATGTGTTTCGTGTGTGAAATATAAAACATTGTTATCTGCTGCGGATTTTTATATTTCGCTTGCCATTGAGGATTATCCCCGTCTTTGATCATTTGGGATCAACAAAAAAGGTGAGTCTTCTGTAAAATTGCTTTTTGAAATGAAAATCCTGTGGGGGAAAATGCAGCAAATGTGTGAAACAAAGAAAACGTATTAATTTTTGCACATACAACATCTTTTTACCGGTTTTTATGTCGTTTTAATTTCTTTTCTGTTGCCGATGGCTCTGTGGAACTAGAGTTTTTTTTTGTGGATTGTGATAGAAAATACGAATTTTCGGTTAAAAGGTTTGAAATTTTCTGTTTAAAAATTAAATAAGATGTAGATAAGTTCTGGAAAATTTATTTGAACAAAATTACATGTAGGCGGTGGATTTTTAGGTTCCAACCACGCACACGACGCGAGGTTATGTGTGGGTTGAAGTGTATGAGATCGGATGTCCTTGTTACTCCTCAAGCGCGCTCCCATCAGCGCATCAGACTGTCTTGTTCGATAAAATAATGGCTTCTCGTTGTTCCGTTAGAGAATGCAAGAAAATCCGATTAATCTAATAAATTACAAACCAAAAAGGCAGATGCCATTTTCGTATCCATTTTTCCTCATAGCCCGGGAACGGCATAAAATTATACATCCTTTAATGTCGTAGATTTGAATGATGTATTGTGGTAGGCTTGAAGTATGTGTTGTCTCCTTTTTTTGGCTTACTATACTAGTCTCGTGGTTAGTGGACCCAGCCCTTGTTGCAGGCATATAGATGTATCTACATCTATTGATTATAATTGCAACCCAGACCATGTGCGGAAGAGAGATAGTAAATTGGAATCATGGAAGAATCCTTGAATTTTTCAGACAAGATGAAATCGTCGAGTTCAGAAGGGCAGGTAGCCAGCTACTTCATTTTTATAAAGTAAAACCTAAAACTACTGTAGAGTGCACTGGTGCTTCTGGCTCGATACAGCCGAGACTTGCTTAGATAGTTGCAGTGCAATTTCTTTTAAAGGTAGCTGCTAGGTGGAAGTATCTGCTTACACAAATTATTTTAAATGGATACATTTATTCCAAAAGCAATATAAAAGGCAACTCGTTCCATCTGTATTTGTTGCTCTTTCGAAGGGATATTATTTGGACGAATCGTAATTTTAGAGATATGTATATTTATTTTGTTTAACTAAATTTAAATGTTTTACGCATTTTATATTTATTTTGCAAAAAGCAAAATCAATTATTAATAGGGAGGTGAACGGAGAGAATATTAAAATATCAAGCAATTGAAAAATAAGAAATTTATAAGTTCCAACTTGACCCCAAAATAGTATTTGCAATAAGAGACTGTTATTCGCGAATTACTATGACCAAAAATTGTTCATGTTAAGGAAAATTCCCTTCAGCGGCTTTTTCCGTGTGCCTCGACATAATTAAAATTTTGTTTGGCCTTCTTTTTGCAATTTTTGCTCCCCCTTCCTTTACTAGGATCTCTACCTAGTTTTAATTTTCGTTTAGAGTATAGTTTTGTGTTGAGATCTTCCTGAGGGTGTCTCGTTTGCGTACATTCCTTCCTTTGTACTCGCCCTTTAATCTCCATTGTTTTTTCTCCTTGTTTGCCCTTAAAAGGAACAACCGGATTTTCAACACACCGGTACCAGTCGTGGTGAAATTTGTTTCTGCATTTCACACGCACGTTCTTCTTTTATACAACTGTCTTCCTCATTTTCATGCATTTGGACGGTTCACGGTTGTCCCCATCTCGCTTCTGTCAACGCAATCAAAAGCAGCGCAGGATTATTTCCTATAAAATACTAGTTTGCCATAAAAGGGGGAAAGGGACTGAAAAACTCGTATATTTTTGGGTTGAATGCGAAAAGAATGTGTGTAGGTCGTACATATTTTGTTGCTGTTGCTTGTCCTTTTGTATGTGATTTTCCAATCGCATTATCAACTATACTTTATACAATAGCTATGTAGGTAAGGAACCTATATTCTATATTATATTATTATAGTGAGTCTGCAAGAAGGGATATATTTTAGCTGGACGTAAGGAGATTTACAAAATGGTATTTGATTGAATAGCAAAGTGGTGGAAGGTGTTGCCAATTGCTGCAATTCCCTGGTGTTTCAATTTCAATCTTCTTGTTCTATTTTATTATCATTTTTTGTTTTTGTACCTACCTGCAGCAAAATGCGTGAAAAGGGCAGGGCGGGTAATTTGTTTGAGTTTTATTTCTTTTTTTTTCACTTGCTTCCGCCGTCAGTTTGGCACCGGTTATATATTTTTTTTGTTCTATAAATTGCTGACTAACTACCGTGAGTGTTGTACCATAATTGTCCAGTATCACGGTAGGCTTTTGCCATATCTGTATTCTCCTTTATAGTTTAATGGAAGTCAACTGTGTTGTTTTTTCTTGTCTTTTGTGTTTGCCGATGTTGATTAAGTCGAAAAATTACAGTAATTCAGGTGAAATTCAGATAATTAGAGTATACGCTGTCATGGGATTGGGAAAAGCATTCGCACCCGTGCCAGACTCTGTTGGCGTGATGATTCATAACTTTGCCCGAGCGAATCTTTTTCCGTTTTCGTTTGGATGGAAAATTTGGGGCGCGAGGACTGCAATTATGTTTAATGAAGTGGGTGTGCTTTTAGGGTCATTGGTTTTATTCAGACACAGCGCAAGTAAGGATTTCGATCTACCCGTTATTGTCCCTAGTGTATTACGGCCATATTATTCACTCCGGGTGTAACTCTGGTTTAAGTTAATTTTACACCCGATCATTAATCCGCATCTTTTAAACCCGGCAATTTAAACCTTTGTCCATATAATTCACTGAAAAATATGTATTAAACCCGCTGGATTAAAGATGGATGTAAACGCGGATTTAAAATACTTTAAACCGTTTTTAATTCCACGCAATGTCAAATTTCACAAATGTTGCCATTTTATTTTTTATTTGTGCCTTGGAAATTGATTTGATTTGTAGTGTGCCGATTTTTGTTTTGAGTGCATTAGTCGATACATGGAATATAGCCTCCAATATTTCCAAAAATCAAACACATCGTAATCGTGGACGCAACCCCGATATTTTCGACGACGTGGGCGACGTTGATTAACCATCAGCTCTCCGACACATTCATCTGAAATCCATGGTTTTTAACTTTTCTCCTTCTTTCACTTTTCTTATTTTTTACACCCTGCGAGCGAAGAAATGTTAACATTATGACATTGAGTTTTAACCACTAAAACTGGTCTCCGGAGTGTTTGAATCCAATCGGATTATACGCTCTCAATTAAAAAAAAAAACTGAGTTTATGCTCGGGTTAAACGACTGAATATTATGAACCTGGGTTTAATTTTTGGGTTAAACTCACTTAAACCCGGATTAAAGGGAGTGATATGAATAATATGGTCGTTAGTCGTTGTAATTCGTAGGTACCTACCTTATTTAGCGCATAGAGCAAATAAAAGTCAGAATAATTTTATAATAACTAATTTGATATGCAATTTGGTTTTAGAAGATTTTTCTTAGCAACGAATAAACTTGTAACGGGAAGGGAAATTCATTTATGCTTATGTACCATCAGTGATGTATTTTCAACATTTTTTTGTTATTAATAAAAAAAATAGGTAGATATCGTGTAAGTTCAGCTCCGCCAGTAGTTAACTTCTGGAATGCGAAGTACAGCGCAATAGTAAATCCTTTGCTCTTTCTTCAAAGCGAAAAATACTACTCCCTTGCCTAACATTTTCTTCTATTTGTGTTCAAAAACTTTCAACAATCCTGGTTCTGCTTTGACCGTAAAAAATTTAATTGTTAGCGTTCAGTTTTCATAAGCGCAGAAAACAAGTGGTATGTATGTATTCCAAAATATTAAAAAAACTATAGTAGAAGTGATTTTGGAAAGTGATACAAATACTAATCCATTTAAGGTTTTTGCATTTTCGGATTATTTTTATGATATTGACATTTTAGTTTTCTTGTTTCTTAACTTAAAATTTTAAATATATTATTTGTTAAATAATTAAGAGGGGGACCTTATTTTTATGGCTATCCGAAGCTCAGCCTCCTCCGGCTGACTACTGAAGACTATGTTTATTTTTTTTCTATAACTGAATATGTAAAATGAATGGAAACTTCAATCTGCCTTGATTCTCGCATTTTATTTCCATTCTCTTTTTTTAGTAGTCTACCCCTTGTAAATTTACTAGAGAAATGGGGATTGACTATGAAACCCACGGTTCCTTTAAACGTTCTCTAGTGAAAATGTGTAAATTAACAGCCCGATTCTGCCGTGTTGAGGTCTCACAAGTCACAATTTTGTGAGGTGATTCCTTGTGAGGTTTGTTGTGATTCGAGAACATGTTTCGTATTCTCCGATAATGCTCACAACAAATCTTACAACAACTTCACCTCACAACGGTTAGATTACTATCACTTGTGGAATATGAGAATGAAATATTATATCTACACCATTAATTGGATAAAGAAAACAAATTTATTAAGAAAATATGTGAAGTATTGACACTAAATTATTAAATATTAACAGATTTGTCACAAATCAAAATTTCCACATTCCTCAGTTTTTTTTTAATACAAATATCAATTTTCCCCGAATCGTTAATAAATATAGCGTAAAATGTTAGGTTTGGGTATTTAAATGCTTGGAAAGAGGGAAACAATGCCATCAAATACAAATATTGTCATTAGTGAGCGTTTATGACTGGTTTTCTATTTTGTGACTTTCTCCATAGGAGATAACAATTTTTGTGAGCCTCACAGGTTTTGGGTGTGCTGCCAGAATACGAAAACCTCACAAAATCCATTTCACCTCACATTGTGAGGATTTTGTGACTAGTGAGGTTTGCAAGAATCGGGCTGACTAATGGGGGCCGACTACTCGCAAATCATACCTACGTCACTTATTTTTTTTTAAATAGTCTGCATTAGGTAGCTAATATACTTAATGAGCTTAGTATTTTCCAATATATGCACTTCAATCATTCAGATAAACAAAACACTGGTTTAAATAGTTGAACAATGGATTTTTAAAGACCAATCAATCACAAAAAATAAGCTGAAAGGCTGACTATAAGTGCCATCACCCCATACCTACATATGTTGGTAGACTTTGTTTGTTACTGTGTAATTACTTATGCTTAATTCATTTAAAGCTGCCTGACCCATTGCGTTTACCTTAATTCGTTATAACAATTGGTGACTGAAGGTATTTTATCTAAAAAAAGTACCTAAAAAATCTTTAAAATATACCGCTTGATGAAAATGTTTGCAGTTTTAAAATGCACTTAACCATTTTGGGCCAAACTGTATAATTACGTTCCAGATAAAGCAAAGTATAGTCTATATTGTCTCTATTTTATGATCGGCTAAATAGCCACATCTCAAACTCCAGCTCTAGCGCGAATGGTTTCATGTACATCCAATATTTTCGTATTTTAATTATTCAATCGGACTTGGAATAGCATACAACAACAAATCGGTTGCTACATTAAAAGCTATAATTGTTGATCTTCACAAGACTGGCCACCAATCTGTGGCAACTTTATATAAACCAAAATTGAATCCGTTAAAAAAAGCAAGACCAACAATATCTTCCCAAATCATAGCCCCAAGCCATAATTAAATGAACAAGCTCGCAGCGCCACTCCTAACCGAATAATTACATGTGATTATCTCCGCGTTACCCTAAAGTAAAGCAGTGAAAAATGTTTCAACACATATATAGGTTCACCTATCGGCAAAGTTGAAAACGTCTTTCATTTCCTCATTAGCTCGTTATGTTTGTTTTCTCGTTCTCAGTTCATGTCCATAACCATAAGCTACTTATGTCAACAATAAATCAATTTTGTTCAAACTCCCATGTAATTGTGCGAGTAAAAGTAGTAGAAGAAGAAGAAGTAATAGCAATCTGCGGCCGCCTTCTCGCCACCCACTTGGAGGGAGATGGATAATAATAAAGTTTAAATTAGTTTTCACAAAAAGCTATCGAATTACACACGACGACACGGCATAGATACGAAGAGTTTTAATTTGTTCGAGTATCAAAAATAAATAAGGAGATAAGCCAAATCGATTTCCTTGGCATGACACTGCTAAAGATATGCCATCTCTCGCTGTTAATTTTCTATTACATCCGAAAGTATTTGCTGATCAAGCAGACACACTATACCATCCTCTTCCGCTGCTGCCCACACGACCAAATCGATTTAAATTGATACGCTTATCAGTTCTGATCCTCTCTCACACACACACGCTGGATATCAATAAACAAAAGAGTGTCATTAAAAGGAAAATAAGAAATAACATTCTAATTCTTTTCCAAGCACACTGTCAGCAGTTTATAATGTTTAATCTTCGACTTGCATGTATACTGATGAATGGACGCAAAAAATAGACAGGAATTTAGATGAACGGATGAATATTGTTGACGGGAATGAATAAATATTCATCATCCAATGAATTTCAAATGCACAATTGAAGCGTTTTTATTTTTATTTAATTGATGCGTCACTTTGTTTGATATTTACTTTTTATATGTTCGCCTGCGTTGTGATATTGTCACTGCGCAAATTTGGATAACGCCTTGACAATATTGCGACAAGTACAAGCACTATTTATGTACGCATACGAAGAATACCGACTCGTAATAATCTTGCTCATCGTGTGGCTCATAAATAAACTGACGGAATGTAAAACTTGTTGGCGTATAATTCCATGCTGGGGACTTTTGTTCGTGGGAATATTTTCCATTTGCAATGGAATTGGCCCATATTCGACAGCATTACTGTTGAGGCGGAATGCATTGCGATGTGGAATGTGTTCCACACCCGGCCGATTGTGTTTATTTGTCTGCAAAATCAGTCGTCGAATTTGTCGAACTTGTACTGATAAACTTGGTGATGATGATGAATGGTATTGCATGACTCACAACTGAATTATTTGGAAGAGAACTATTTAGCCAGACACCATCAATCAATTGGTAATATTTGTTAAGTGAAATTCTGTTTCGCTTCGTTATGCAACACAGTGAATTGCAAAACTGCTTTAATTGTCGCCTGAGGAGATATGGGTTAACATTTGACTACGAACCATTTCTCGTTCAGAGTGGAGCACAGAACAAAGCCAGAGAGGTTAGTGTGATCTCATTTATTTCAGAAACGCATCAGTTGTCATATGACTATACAAATTTATCATATGAACAGTATTTGTTGTAATTCCTTAGTATGCCACACTTTTACAATCTACTTCATTTTTCTGTATTAGCATTTCCACTTCCTATCAGCATTCATATTGGTAGCTGTCAAAATTTGGTGTGCTGAAGCCCGTATGACACTACTTTTTCATGGTGGAAAGTTAGCGCTGTGTAAAAGAGACAGAAAGTGTATTACGAAAAGGGGTAGCAATTGTTTGCAAGGCAAACACAAATTTTTAAACGAATTTGTTATCAAATAATCTTGAAATGTCAAAAAAAAAAAAAATGTAATTTGAATACATTTTGAATGCATTTTTTTGATGTTTCTACATTAATAAAGTTGGTGTCTACGCACTCACTCCTATCGGGAATTTTCGTTCTGCTCTAGTTTCATTTTAAAAGCAATGCAAAAAAAAAAAATGTACTGTCATACGGGCTTTAGATTTTTACTCAAACTGCTCAGTTAATTTTTTTACAGCTTATAGTGTCTGGGTTGAAGGAAGATGGAAACACAAATTTACAGCTCTTTCACTTTGAAAACGTTTTTTTTGACAGTTCAGGATCACTCTGAACTGAAAAAGAAAAATGTCATTCGCATAATTGAACAACATGAACCTATAAGTGGAGTACTCGTTTATAATTTTTATTGTTGTTCTTATGATTTCCCTTATCCTGCAAGGACGGTAAATTGTCCACCCAATGCAAATTTATTTGATAAATTGTGCGCGCAAAACTTCAATGCAATATTAATTTTTTTTTTATATCAACTTGAATGGAAATCAACTGCCCAACCCTTCATTTCTAATTGAAAAGAAAAACCTCTTTGCTCTTCATCTCGGCAATAACTCAAGTTCATTACGTGGGTGGGTGGGGTCGCCTTCGCCTTCTTATACATGTTTTTTTATCCAAGAACAGTGAAAAGCCGGTTCCTTGATTTTCAACTATACACACCATCAGTCCTGATTCTACAGCAATCCACAAACATTATTGCGATTTACGAGTGTACATATCCACTTATGAAAGCCGTGATTCCCCCGCATCGCACGACTGTGCCTGACATTTGGCCACCAAATCAGCTAACGATTTAGATATATCCAATTTCGCACACGTCACTGTTACAGCAACAGCCTGAGAAGTTGAGAAGTTAAGGTTCATTTTGTTCCACTCTCTACAGAGTATATTCTCGTATGCATGTGCCTTTTTGGCGATGTGAAAGGCCATAAAAAGATTCATTCGAAGCGATGGTGTCTGTTTAGACCGCCTATTCAAAGGCACGACTTCACATTTGGCACAAAAGATAAAAGCCTTTTTTGCGCTCGGCTTCGACTTTGACTCCGAGCTGAGCGTACTCTCCTCGAGCTGACTTTTTGCCTATTGTTGGGCGCTATTGTGCCCATGTCGGGTGCGAAAACTGTACACACAGATACGTATTAAATCATTTTACTTCAATTGAAAAAAGGTACACAGCCACATACAATGAGGAGTAGTAATGCTATTGGAGGGAATAGATGCGGTGGTGGTAGGTGACTGGGCCGCGGATTTGCAAACTGTCCGAACTCTTGCAAACGAGTTTTTTTTTTTTTTGTATTTTGCCTTACTTGTCGTTTGTGTGTTGCTCTTAAATGGCGAATCTGTGATCTGGGAATTTTGCACAATAACAATTGAGATGTTGAGCCACTTTGCGTTTAACTGTCTCGTGTTTATATTAACGCTGCTGCCGCCACCGCCGCCGCTGGCTGGCTGGCTCTTATATCCATCCGACAAATGGGAATCCATTTGAATGAATTGAATTTTAAATGTGGAGCGTTAAATTTTATGTGCAGACACATTTCCTTATATTATTCTGCTGAGGGATATACTTGTAAATAAATATATGTATAAATATCATGCCGTGTTGGTGGTGGAGCATAAAAGACGTGTACTCGTACTCTCCCCGATCGCGGACTTGAGGGGATGCGTGAACCACTCGATAAAGTGGAAGAATTTGCAAACAAGTGTAGTAAATTAGAATTGTTTCTACTTACAAGTCTCTTAATCAGAACAAACTGGTTTTCGAGTGGCAGCGAAACAATGGATGACAGAGAAAGAGTGTTTTTTTTTCCTTGTGGCTTTGTACATGAAGGGTTATAGTATGGTAGACAAAAATATTTGTATGAATTTAGTTTTAGGTGCTCTCAAAATTGCCAATAACATACTTCAGTTAAACGAGGGGAGTGTACTTGAAAGGGTTCCGAAGGCGTGTTTAATAAAAACAAGAAGTAGCGAGTATTCCATTTGCTGAATTATTCTACTTCCGCTTTGACTTAACTACTTCCTTTACATTTCTATTTGAAAACGATAATTGAAGTGTGTTGATTTAAATTCTCTGTCAGGTTGCACCCAATGGTTCGTGATCTAGGACTTGTTACTCGTTACTTAAGGACGAGAGAGCACATGAGAGCCAATTGCGAATAGGCGAATTGCGAACAATAATTTCAACTGTATATACGAATTGAAAATTGCTATTAGTTCTACCAAAAAAGCACTATTTCTAATATAAAAGAAAATTGGAGTCTTATTTAAAATTTACAATTTGCGAATTGTCACACTTTATTCACAATCCATATAATACAGTCGCGATCAACAAACCCACGAATGAAAAATTCGTTCGAATTTAACCCTTAAAAATGAAACTGATGGTGTTCGTGTGAATGAAATGTCAGAACCTACGAATATTCGTTTGTTCGCAAATCGCAATTAGCCCTTTAGCTTTCACCCCAACTTTTTATACCCTCCACAGGAAGGTTTATTCACTTTGTCATTACATTTGTAACGCCAAGAAGGTGCCACCGGAGACCTCATAAAGTATATATAATATTCTGAATCAGGATCACATTCTGAATCGATTTAGCCATGTCTGTCTGTCTGTCTGTCTGTCTGTTGAAAGCACGATAGCGCCCAAAGGAATTGACATAGGTGAATGAAATTTGGTGAAAGGACTTATTTTTATCGTCGTCAGGTTGGTATTGAAAATGGGCTACGCCGGTCAAGTAGTTCGGGTACCTCCCATACAAAATTAATATTAAACCCATGTGTCTTCGTCTGTTGAAAACACGATAGATTCCAAAAGAATCCACGTAGGCAAGTGAAATTTTGTGAGTGGACTTCCTTTTACTGTCGTCAAGTTGTTACTAAAAATGGGCTATGTCGGTCAAGTAGTTCGGGTAGCTCCCACACAAAATCAATATTAGGCCTATGTGTCACTCTGTCTGTTGAAAACAGGATATCGTCAAAACAAATCCACCTAGGCAAATGAAATTTTGTGAGAGGACTTACTTTTATCGTCGTCAAGTTTATATTAAATTTGGACTATGTCGGTCAAGTAGTTCTGGTACCTCCCATACAAAACCAGTTTTGCATGACTTGTATGCAGTGGAGGGTATCAAAGCATCGGCCAGACCGATGATAACACGTTTATTTGTTTCTTTTTGCTTCGCCTTAGACCCAATTTGGACCTCGTACCTTAATATTTACCATTGACAGCATGAAACATTATATCGACCTCAATTTAAATTGAGTTAAACATTTATTTGGGTATTCCTTTTTGGTCTAGCCTGTCAAATTGAACTGCCACCACTGTTATGCTGGCAAATTTGTTAATGAATGGTAGCTGGTTTCCAGCGCGATCCCTGCGAGATAAATGTTTCGCAAACATCAGTACAGTTTGGGCTGAATTCCAAAACGTCAGAAAATGCGCATTGTGAATGCACACTGCTTCTCTGATGCACAGGTCATGAATGCTTTGCATTTTTTATGCAGTTGTTACTGCAAAACGAAGTCAAATTGGTAAATTACAAAATATATTATTTTACTTACGATTCCGGCGGTGAATCCATTTTATTTGGCAGTTGAAACTGAAATGTCAAATGTCATTTGCATCATAATCATTTACGATGCTCTGTTTGCTTTTGTTTGCGCGGTTGATGCGTCCACAATGCGTTTTGGAAAAGTATGCATTGCATCTTAGTAATCCGCTAGCGTTTTGGAACGCTTGATTAAGCAGTAATGCAAAAGTACTGCGGTTTGGAATTCAGCCTTGTTTTCAAAACAAAACATAACAGACGTCACATGATGACATTTGTAAACACACGTACAAGATGCTACGAATGGAAGCAATTTCAAATATATTATTTAACTAATTACTTATTCTGAAATCAATTTCTTTGTTTTCAAGTTTCTTTTCCCTAACGATTATAAAATTAGTCTCGTCAATATTCCAAGAGGAAAGCACAGATTCATCACTTCGTATGCACAATTTGCATCGCGTCCTTTTTCTTCCGTGTGTGCTGAATTTCGTCTTGAATCCTGCCGTAAGTCTCAAGAGCATTTGTTTCTGCCTTCGTTCACTTTCTAGGGCTTAAGAAAAAATATAATTTTGTAAACAAAGCAAATTCAAATCCAAAAAACTTACGACTCATCTGCGGTTTTATTCATTGCTTATCATTCTTCATTTTTGTTTACGGCATTGTTATCTCAGTTTGACATTTCACTTGCAGTATTTGCATAATTTTTCTTTTCATTTTTTTTTATCTAATTTAAGGTTTTATGTTCAAATATGTAATGCAACACATGAATAAATATATACAGCTAGAATTTACGCAGTAAGTTCGGTTTCGTAGCAATGGTTAATTATGTTTACGATATGACGTTTCATATTCCATTTTCGTTAGGTTAGGTGCGATCACCTTTGCTTTCTCTCTCCGACACTCACTGGCACTGCACACATGGTCAAAATACAAGTACTTTGTCAAAAGTGATGTCCAATTCACACAAAATTAAAACTATGTATTTTCAAATCGAAGACATAACGCAAACTATTATTATTTCGCATAAATTATAACTAATATTTTCCTAGCTAGTAGAAGATATGTTAAATCAGCAAACGTATACTGAAAATTGTGCCCCAATCACAACATATAGTGTAATGGCGAAATGTCTGTCGTATGCTAAAAGGTGTTTGTTGGCTAGTCAGCATATGTATGTTGGTGACTTAAACATATAGTGTAATACCCCTTGGGACCGTATGCTAACATTCGGACAAATTTTCGTAAGATATATGCTGACAAGCTTAAGAAGGCTCATCACCAGACGTTTCATTTTTCAGCATATGGCTTTGATATTTTTGAAGGTTCGATAAATTCTGAACCGCCGCACGTGTGTTTTCTGTTTCTAGTGTCTTGATTTTTTTTGGTAGAAGAAAAATGGCTGAGTTGGTTGGTTCGCAGCTTATCATCGAGGACGAAGATACGAATAATAAGGATGCAAGGCATCCTGATGATTCGCAGGAGTCCGATTGTGACAAAAAACAAAAGTTAAAAAAAACGTGATAACGAAAGGAAAGGGTATTTTCTGCAATGGAAATATCGAATCGCTTAAAAATTAGGAAAATGAGACCATTTTAGGCAGGGCTGTCAAACTCAAACTCTTTAAGTGCCAATTTTTAGTCTTAAACATGACAGCGGGCCTTATCAAAAATAAAATGCGAAATATTTTACTATATTTATTTAAGAAAAAAATTTTTTTTGTCGAGACGTAAGAAGTCGAAATGTTATTTTGATGATCCAGAAACTTGATATAGACACACACCAGGTGCATGGCGACAGCAATTGAAATGCACATGGAATTAGAAAGCTATCGACCTGATGTTGCGAGTCGCAGATAATTGTCTCGGGGGGGCCGGTCATGGCCCGCGGGCCATATCTTTGACATATGCCTGATTTAAGACTTCCCTTAAATTGCGAATGAAAAGTTGTCAGTAATTTCTATTTTATATCAGAGTTAAGAAAGGGTGCATAGAATAGAATTGAAAGAATTTCATCGTTTGTAGTTGAACAGTTTTTGAGTTATGGGGACCGGAAGTTTGGAGCTAAAAGTTTGCTTAAATTTCAAATAAAGCATAAACCTTTAGGCCGATTGACACAATTTGAATTTCATTAGTTTAGCGAAGTGGAAGACTTTCGAAAATGGGAAATTTGGTCATTTTTCCTTGTACGGTTTCGGAGATAGCACGGCTTAAGGGTTTGCGAAATTTTTGTTCAAATGGTTCTAACTTTCTAACGGTCAAACTACAAACGAAAAAAAATTCACTACAAAAAACTACAAACGAATGTCTATCGAACTGCATTTCACGTTTTTCATTCTAGAAAAAGTGCAGGCCAACTTCGCATAGGTCAATATTACAGTGAGGGCTCTTTTTATTGCACGCATTTTTTTTTTAACTAAAACAAACAAAACCATAAAAATCCAATTTAATCAATGAAATGATAATTAAAATAAATACGGTAAATTGAACACTTACTGTAAAATATAAATAACGTTAATATTTATTATTAAAAACTACAGTACTACACACTACACGTACATTTCACCAGAATCGCAGAAAATCGATAAATACAACACACACGTAAGCTAAACTCGCGATCTGTAATTTTGTCAGATCGTATGATATGATTATATCATACGGGTCTTCATATACATGCTGAAAAAATATGATAGTGAACTGTTTCGTAGCATATTATGCTGTCGACAAACAATTTGCTGCTTTGGGACAAATTCAACGTTATCATGGGCATCCGCAGCATACACCAGACGAACATTTATGCATATTTGCTGAGAATTGTTATCATTTATGATTGTCAGTTTCGTCAATACTTATACTTGCTTAAGGGCCAGTTTGTTCAATCTTGGTTATCTTTAATCATCGGTTATTCCTGCTGGTAATCATCGAATGTGTGTGTTCAGTAAAATATTAACCAGAGAATCAGTGGTTTGGTTAGTTAACCAAAGAAATCGATAACCAGCAGATTTTGCGCGGTTTCAGTAACCTTAACCAATGATTTTCAGGATTTTCGTTTGTTCAATTTGTAAGGACGCAACAACTCTTTGTACAATATTGTGGAGATAAAAATACAAATAATACAATAAACTTATATTATAACTCAAGATGGAGTGAACTGAACCAATAAAATCTGTTTCGTCAGTTTCGTAGACGTTTTAAACTGACGAATATATAGAATACGGTACCCGCCAGTCTACTGAAGATAAGAGTAACGATCCCCAATACCATAATGGATGCGAAGGATGAAGTAAGATTATTGTCAACTAACAGTCTAAATTTTTCGAACCCACAATGGCGAAATTTTCCGAACAAAATTGCATTTTGTGACCTACAAAGTATTTTGTTTGGAGGTTAAATATAATTATTAGTAAGACCCAACGTTTTTAGCCGATGACAGCTCTTATAAATTGAAATAAATCACACACATTGGAGCAAATATTGAAAGAATGAGAAAACTGCGACGGTTATTGAATAAATTGAGATGATCCATTTGTAAAATTTTATTGTTTTTTTAAACAAAAAACGCCTATATCATTCGATTATGACATTCTTTTGCTAAACAAATTTTTCGATTAGTTAGATTACTGAAAATAAATTCAATAATAAAATACATTAACAAATGGATCCCGAAAACAATAAAATGTAACCATAGATTCGGCCAATCACTAAAATGACAAATAAACTGGAAAAATGGAACGATTTGTCGGAAAGCTATGGTTTGGTGACCGAAGAGAAAAATCGTTCAACAAACACTCATCGGTTGTCACAGGTTTCAAATCATTGGTTAATGAAAATCTTTGGTAACCTAACCACGGATAAAACCAGTTTGTTTGTGGGCCGCCCCTATGTCTCGAAATTAATTCAAAATTATTAAGATTTCAGTTTTAAAACTTACTTTTTGTTCTATGCATATGTTAAAATAGCAAAACCATTCGGAGAGGTGATATATGGTTGTTACAGTAGAGGTCGGAATATCGTAACCACATTAACCGTTGTAGAAGCCGAACGCACTGCCATTTATCTTGGTATATTATTATAGACGAAAAAACAACATCTCGAAATACGGATTTAATGGTTTGTTGTTTTGTATCACAGTTCTATCCTCTTCGAACATGCCTTTCTTGTTTGTTTACGGCTGAAAAATGTCCTCTCAAAAATACAAAAGGAAGTCAAATTGACTACGTACTCAAGACATGCCACTTCCTTCAAATAATTACAACTAATGATTTTTTGTAAATTATTTAGGTAATAAATAAATAATTAAAACTGAACACAATGTGCAACCCTGACCTTTGGTAGCAATTCATGATGTCCACATTTTAATCTCCGAATTTCAGTCAAGGAACCGCAAATTGCTTCCACCTAAAATTGTCCCTTCAATTAAAATAAAAGTACAAATATACAGCGCTTAGTTTTTATTTGCAGTTCTGTAACTAACAGATTATCTCTGAGCTCATAAGACCATACATATACGGAATACGCTTACATTATACAATCCATCAAATTCGATAGCCGTCATCCAGTCCTGCATTTTCTACGAGTCTTGCTCGATGAGAAGGAAACCTTACATCGTTTGTATACGGGGAATTTCAGGTCCATGAAATCGGCATCTAAAATCCTTAAATGATACGTCCAAATATAATCTCTTGTCATTTCCAAAGATGTTTCAAATCAATTACTTCGTCTTCGATCGCTTGCTCTCTTCATCCCTATGTCTGTTTACCCTCTAATCGGATTAAAATCTCGTTTATTCAATTTCATGGATGACTTGCATCGTATTTTCTCATAAAAATAAAAAAAAAGTAAAAAATACGGCACACGCAGAACATACCAAACAACTTCTCCATAGATCCAGACCAACCTATCAACCTACTCCGCCGGAGTGTTCTCTGTGCGCACCTCCCACCAAAAAAAAACCTCCAACCAACAAATAAATTGTGTTTCCTGCTACAAATCATCGCAATATGCATACCATACTGTGGTGTCGGTGTATTGTGGTGCAGTGCAATATAACTCTCGCCTTGTACCACCGGTTGTGTTGCTGCAATTATAAAACGGCGACGACGCCGCTGCCGCCGCACGTCGAACTCGAAACTAAAAAGAGATAATCATGGCAGTGGTGCCGAAGCGACCGTGTGCTGAACATTACCATCTCACTGCAAATGATACCTCCATTGTATGCAATTCCGCAGCGGTCTCACCAAAAAAAACAACACAACTTACAGCACGACATACTTTTTAATGTGTGGTAAGGTTATTGCTTGATACGATGACGATCAGACGATGGTTACCGATGTGGTGCAACGTTGCTGCCTTCTATCAATTCAATTCGATTGCGTTCGTTGCAACGACCACCGCGTCCAATCGATCGATCATCCATTTTGTTCAAAAGTTAACCAAGTGTAAGGTATCTGAACGGGACATTAATACCCCTGGTTGACCGTATACAACATAGCGGACGTATCCATATGTTTGCGGTAGCACTATTGATTCGCATACCGGACAGGACACAGGATGAAGGAAAACAACAGCTGTTGACCACAGTTGAGGGGGTGGCCGCTATACAATTCCTATTTCCTTGTTTAGTTTGTTGAACCATGCCAAAACAAAACACACAGAGATGGAAATTCAAAAATTTAATTTAGTTTCCATTATAGGGAGTTTTTGTACAAGGGAAAACGACACTCGCTTGCTCACAGCACTTGCATCAACAAATTCAAATACAGACTCCAGTCCAATTTGGTTCATTGGTCCAAGTATTGCACACAAATGTGTGAACGCTATCTCTCGTGATATCATGCGACTTAAATTTTTGGCAAGTTTTTTTTTTTTTTTTTTTGTAAGCAAGGGACGTAATTTTCATTGCCAGCTGCTTGTAGTTTTACAATTTCACGCTGTGAACAGGTAACAGATAGGTTCGGTTTGGTCGCCTTACGTTCGGATTAGTTTCGATTCACATTTGAATACTTAATGAGAAAATTGAACCGTGCCAGTCCATTTTGAACCGTTTTGTAATGAAAACTGCGATATTTGAAGTAAGCGTGATTAAAGCTGTGTTCTATCCCACCTTGGTGATCGTAGTCTGTTCTCACTTCACTGTCTATTCGATTAACATGGCATACTCGTCATTAATATGCTAGTTGTTAGTACTGTCAGATTTATGATTTAAAAGTTATTCTTCAAGCACCATTTAAAGAAAATATTTACAGTTTTACCACTCACTAAAAACAAAACGCTATAAATCAGTGGAGTAACATTTTTATCTTAAAACCCCTTAAAAAAAATCTTGTTAAAGTAGGTGTACAGAAATTTGCGACTCAATCTGACCCAACCCTTTAAAACTGTTACCTTTTTTGAATACACAAAACCTAAGAATAGTATAGTTTCCGAAAGTTATTTTTTCTGTTGCTGATTTCACATTGAAATTTTGTGGCAACATTTTTACTAAATATTTCAAATTTTAGAAATCAGTTTTTGATTTATTGAGAATCTTACAGCGCATAGAATCAAAAATGTTAATCCAAGGGGCTAATTACCTTACACTTTACTCTTGTGGGTTTAAGAAAAGTGTGTGTTATAATTTCAATTTTGAATCATCTTTTATGTTTAAAAAAATATTTAAAAAAAAAAGATTTTAGTAAAGTTTTATAAAAAGCAGACGTGAACAGGAAAAAAAAAAGAAGAGAAAAATTCCCAAAGCTTGGCACCATTGGAGAATGTTTGACAGTAACCGCCCAAATCAATTTGTTCATATTTTCGCTGTGGTTTCTTGAATTTTTTTTTTTTAAATATGTAAAGGGTGTACAATGATGCCAACGCAAAAAAGAAAACAATGTGATACCTGACAGTTCGGGGTTTGTAAAAATGGAGCGCTATACGAAAGAACAACGCATTTACATTGTTGAGCAATATTTTAAAAATAATGAAGGTTGATGCCGATTTTTCGAAACAATGTGATACCTGACAGTTTGGGGTTTGTAAAAATGGAGATCTATACGAAAGAACAACGCATTTTCATTTTTGAGCAATATTTTAAAAATAATGAAGGGGGATGCTGATTTTTCGAACAAAATCTTCAGTAATGAAGCTTATTTTCATCTTGATGGCTTTGTTAATAGTCAAAATTTTCGCATTTGGGGTTGAAAAAACTCACGAGTAATTGTTGAGAAACAAATGCATCCACAACGCGTGACTGTTTGGTGCGGATTTTTTGCTGGTGGCATTATCGGACCATTCTTCTTCGAAAATGCGTCTGGTCATGCAGTAACAATTAATGGTGTTCGTTATCGTGACATGATGACCGAATTTTTGTGCCTAAATTACAAGATATGGATGGGACCAATATGTTGTTTTAACCAGACTGTTAAAACAACAGCCAGAGAACTAATTCCTAATCGTGTAGTCGGCCGTTTTTTCGATCAGAATTGACCATCCAGATTTTGAAATTTAACGCCATTGGAATTTTTTAGGGTTTTTTTGAAGTCAAAGGTCCTTTCAAACAAGCCCATGCGCACCAGCGCCATGATAGAGGAAATTGGGAGGTGTATTAATGAAATTCAGCCACATTTATGCGAAACGGTAATACTGGGTCATTCATTTCGTGGTTTCAAGTTGATAGCGCTGGCATTTGACTGTCAAACACAGTTGTCATTTGAAGTGTCATAATATTAGTTGAATGTTTGCCATTTATGATACTGAATAAATTAACAATCGAATAACGCGTTAAAATTATTAAAACTTACTAAAAGACGAGGCAACAAGCCACACAACAAGACCAATTATGGCTTTATTGCGTGAGAAGTTTCCTGGTCGAGTAATTTCAGCGACTTTAATTGGCCACCAAGATCATGCGATTTGACACCGTTAGATTTTTTTTCTGTGTGGCTACGCAAAAGACCGTGTTTACGCGAATAATCCCCAAACTCCAGACGCATTAAAAACCAACATTACTCAAGTTATGGCCGAGATAGCGCCCGGAATATGTGAAAAAGTGGTTTAAAATTACCTCAAAAAAATCGCATGGCCATTTGAATGATATTGTATTTCACACTTAATGGCAAAGTCCAAACTTTATAATGAAATAAAATTTTCATTAAAAATGTGTTCCTGTGTGTGTTTTATTTAGTTTTACTTTCGAAACCGAAAAATGAATGAAATTTCCAATAAAAGAGTACGTACTGGCTAGCAAAACCGTGGCGGCCATATTTCATACATAACCCCAATTTGTATACTCTATGAATCAATAAAAAATTGAAGCTTTTCTAAAAAGTCTGTATTTTCTATCAAAATTACATTTTGCGTGAATTATGGAACACCCTTTACATTTATAATCATTTTCAACCACAATATGGGACAGTGCGCCAATAACTCCCGTCTTAACCTTGTCTTACATCAAAATAGCGTCGGCAACTAACAGTGCATGAAGATTTGACTAGTAAGTAAGTCTTCCCTGCTTCTTCCAACCCAAGTATCACGGGGTATTCCCTTAACGCTAAAAAAATCAATATAGTATATTGCCTACCATATAACTAAGTCCATTAATTTTATATAATTTTGTTTCCTTTCAGGTACGTTCCAGAAAATTCCATTTAACATTAAACAAACTATACTGATAAAAGGTAAGAAACAGCTTATTAGAAAGTTGTAGCTACAAATAGGTTAAACATGATGAAATCCATGCACAAATTATCTAATTAACAAATTAAAAATAAATAAATTTTAGTGCCACTGTTATGTTATGTCAACGACATATTTGATTGACTTTCTTTTTTATTTGGAGTCAAAATCCTAAAGCCTAGTATCCTGCTAGCACTTTATTATAGGGTCCCACACCAAAGATAAATGGTTGCTAAATTATGAAACACGATATAGATGAGACAAAAACCATATATCTTCATGATAAACGTCAGTACATAACTAGAATCTTCGAATTTTAAACTTGGAAGACATCGCAATGTTTGAATATCTCCACAACAATGGACACAAAAAAAGTTGAAGAAGATATTATCATTACTGCTGAAATGATTTCTGTAGAAGTAAGTAGAAGACGACACTTTCTTATCCCTATTTGGAGCTGAAAGTGCCATATTGCTGGTTCCGCAAGTTTTTCTTCACAAAATCAAAAGTAACCACAACACAAACTTTTTGCTCGGTTTTTTTTTTAAGTCAAAATTTATCTTCGACTGAATGTACCGGACATTTATTTCGCGAGTTAATTGTTGTCGGGCTATCTATATGAAGTTAAGCATTTAACGTGCGAACAGGATACTGCTTTTCTAAACTTCCTCGCTGTTTTTATCTTTGTACACACTTTTTGTAGAAGAGGTAAAATTAAGCACGAGCAGTATTCAAGGCTTAAAGTACCAAATTTACTTCACACTTCCGTACAATTCAACACTGAAACAAATTTAGTTGACAGTCTTTTGCACTGATTTAGTTGTGCCTACTTTCGATTAGAATTTATTGTACCACTGACAATTGCCGTATGACATCTTTTCAAGATTTATTGCCTCTTTTAATGATATATTTCAAGCTATAAGTTTCCCCAAACGTAAAGCCCTACAATGGCACACTCACCTGACTCAAAATGTTCGGTTTCCGTTCGGTCAACACATCATACAAAAGAAAGGAAGTAAATCTACCTAGTTAAGCGCCTAGCAGTCTTATTGCTAACTTTCCTTTTCAAACAAATATTCCAGTCGCCATATAAGATCCCTTCAGCTTGTGGATAAAAGGGATTAACAATTCCCTGGGACTCAAACTCAAACAGTAAAAAAAAAATCGATATCGCCTTCCGTTGCAATTTCCCACCACTTTTTCACAAATAACCTACAACAAAGGGGTGAACTTCAGTGAAAAAAAAGCTCAAGCAAAATGGCGTACTGAAGGATACATAATGTACCAACGAAGAAAAAAAAAACAATCCTTCCTCACACCCATTGCGAAAGGTACAGTCAGGATAGTCAGTCACTCAAGTCACATGTCATGTGCCTTATGTTACTTCAACACAATGAGTCACCGTTACTGCCCGATGCTTGGTTCATTTCCTTCCGGTTTTTACTGTTCGTTTTTGCTTTCCTTTTCCGCTACTCTTTTTTACCAATTATTTTCTGAGAAATAAAAGAAACATTTTTAATTCTACGTTTATCAAAGATCCGCACAGAAACTCTGTTCATTATCGATGAGGATAATAATTGACAATTTGGGAAGTTTTCATTCCGCTGTCGCAACCGATGACAGTTGAGATAAAATATCATTAACAAAAAAAATTCCCGCTCTTCCATCGTAGAACAATAACAACGATATGTGTGACTCACTGGGAATTTTAATTGGCGATAAAGTACGGTATGGCAGCGTGCGTATAGCATAATGTTTTGTCATAAATATTTGCAGCCCCCATGTAATATTCTCCTAACTCCTCTTGCAAACAGCTGGTTTGCTCTTATTCCGACTGCGTCGACAACAGTCAGAGGCAGAACACAATTCCACAGTTTGGGGGAAGACGAGTCGACGACTTGGGCACTCTGTGGATATAATAGTCATGTGGGTGGCGGTTTTTTCCTTCCTTCTGTTTTGTGTCTTTTTTTCTTTTGAAACAGTGTCGTCTTGCAAAGATCGTCGCGTCGTTCGTCTGTCGTCGTTTGATGTCCTCGTAAGCTTAGCTTCTCCACCTCTGCTGAGCACAACCGGTCCCTAGTGGAACATAAATTGAGAGACTATACAGCGCACCATCATTGTATAATTATGAAAGATAATTGTGATGTGTAATTACACTGCCGTACAGCGCTCATTAAAAAAAAATGTATTTTTAGACTTTTGAGATGAGTTTAAAGGAAGATGGGATAGTTTATGGGATGGCTTGCCATCTGCTGAAATTTACGGCAGAAATTTTTTGCTCACTTTGTTGCAAACACATACATTCCAACTTAATTTGGCTACATAAAGGGTTGTTCACATATAGGTCCCATAGATGGAGTGGAATGTCATTTTTCGGTTTCAAGGCTGATCACGATTGTATTTAAGTGTTATAATCTCGACACAGATTGAAATCTACAGAAACCTAAAAAAATACGTTTGAGCGTAAATCTTAACTTAGTCTAATTTATGGAAATTGTTGGAAGGTTCAGGGCCAGAAGTCGATTTAGTATATAAAGGACTCAAGAAGTTTAAAGTAAGGCAGTCTGTAAGGCGAAACGTTCAAACGTTTTCGTGTGCACGAACGGTTTACTTTTGTAACTTAGAGCAAATCGTTCGTAGATTGAATTTGACTGCATGTATTTAAATGCAAAAATCTTTGAAACTGCTCAGTATATTCTGGTGCATTTTTCACAGGCCTATAGAGGATACCTAGGCCTACAATATCTACTTTGTCTCAACTCTATATCACTATAAAAAAATAACTTTGGATATCCAATAACTCGATAACTTAAAAGGTTTTTAAATAAATAGGCAGTATTTGAAACATTTCTACGATTTTCATCTGTATGTAACAATCAAGCGCACTGCAATTCGAGTGCGCTTGATTGTTTTTGTATTAACCACTCTGTTGTAAATTGTCATGGCTTCACTGTTATACATCAAAATATTCGTAGTTTAAGGAAAAATTTTGATTCATTTTGCTCTCATCTGGCTTCTCTTGCCCATCTTCCTGATATTATATTTTTATCGGAGATATGGATTTATGACTCTGAAATATCACTTTTTAAGATTCCTAACTATCTGTTTAGTGCTAACTGTAATAACTCATACGCCGCCGGTGGTGTTGCAGTGTTTTACCTAAGTGACTTAGCCTGCGTTTTAAACGGAATTACTCTGAAAAGTGCGGATTTACTTTGTGTTGATCTTGAAATCAATAATATGCAATATTCTTTTGTATGTGTATATAGGCTGCATAAAAGTAGTGTCACTGTTTTTGTTGATGATTTTTGTGATTTTTTAAGAAGCAATAACTCGAAGAATATGGCCCTTTTAGGTGATTTTAATATTGATATTTCAGTGGACTCTTCCGCTGCTGATAAGTTCTTGTCTACCCTATCTGCTTTTGGTTTTTGTTCCTTATTATCTGATCCAACTCGTGTTACTGAAATGACCAGTTCGTGCTTAGACCATATTTTCTTACGTTTGCATAGAAACAACACAGTCAATTTTCAAGCAGCAGTATTTGACTTGAGGTTAACTGACCATTCCTTGATTTGTATTCAATTCGATCATAATATTAAAAAGCTTAATTCTGAGGTTTTCTCCGAGTCTAAGACTGTGGATTATTCTGCTCTGAGATATGCTCTGACATTTGAATTCTGGGATGAAGTTTATGATGCTATTGATCCATCAACTGCGTTTGATTTATTTCTAAAAAAGTTACAGGTTCATATTTCAAAATGCACTCGAATTGTGAATGCTAAATCTAATAAGTTTAAGCGACTTAAACCATGGATGTCATTGCAGCTTTTAAATAAAATAAAAAAGAAAAACCGTCTACGTGTTTCAGTTGCTAAACACCCTAATAACATAAGGCTTAAAAACTATTATCTTCGCATATGTCATGAGTTGAAAACCGATATACCCAAATGCAGAGATGATTATTATACTCGTAATTTGGCGGACAACCTTGGGAATGTTAAAAAGGAATGGAGGATCGTGAACGAAATCCTCAATCGAAACGTGTCAGAAGTTGAGCCTAAAATTAAAAAAGACAAACAAATTATCTCTAACCCGCTGGACATAGCTAATACCTTTAATGAGTATTTTTCTTCAATTCCCTGTTCCTTCCAGGGTGTTAATTCTCATCTCAATGATGACGTTATTTGTCATGATGTTCTTAGTCCAGATAGTTTCTGTTTCTATGATTTTTCGGCTCTTGAAATTCACAAATTAATTACAGCACTTAAATCCACGAATTCTATGTCCCATGACCATATTTCAAGTCAAATGCTAAAAAATATCTCATTTTTAATTGCAGATGTCTTATGTTACATATTTAACCTTAGTGTTAGAATGGGCGTGTTTCCGGATTCTTTGAAAACAGCTATAGTAATCCCATTGCATAAAAAAGGAGATTCTATGGACTTAAATAACTATAGACCTATTTCTCTTCTGTCCTTTTTTTCTAAAGTTTTTGAAAGGGGTATAAAAAGCAGAATAATGGCATTTCTAAATAGAACTCAGTTCTTTAGTAATTGTCAGTTCGGTTTCAGAAATGGAAAATCGGCAGAAGATGGCTTATTGAAATTCTGTAGTGAAATTTATAATTCAATCAATGAATCCAATATTCCGTCAGCTTTGTTCATTGATATAACAAAAGCTTTTGATATGGTTGACCATGACTTATTGTTGAGAAAACTTTTTAAAGCGGGATTTAGGGGATTTGTTTATGATTGGTTTTGCTCGTACTTAACGAATCGTAATCAAAGAACCCGGATCAAAAATAATCTGAGCTCGAAAAGCTTCTTAAGTATGGGTATTCCTCAAGGCTCCGTTTTGGGGCCTATCTTCTTTTTGATTTTCGTTAATTCCTTGTTTTCTCAACCATTTAAAGGTATTTTAACTGCATTTGCCGATGATACTGCTCTTTCTTACTCCTGTAAAAATCTTTTTGAAACGATTGCTTCAATGAATTATGATTTAGAAATTCTCCGTCGTTGGTTTATGTTTCATAAGCTAGTTATAAGTAGCAAAACAAAGTTTATGCTCTTTAACTTATTGGGTGTAGTTCCTGAAGGTCTCTCCTTAACTTATCATTCTCCTTGCTGCTCTAGGTTTCAATTATGTTCGCCAACATTTAGGTCTGATTTACCTTGTGTCAATGGATGTTTTGAAATTGAATGTGTTGATAATTTTAAATACTTGGGTATAACCCTAGATAAAAGGCTTAGTTGGATTCCACATACATCAAATCTAAAATTGTATCTTAACAAAGTTGTCAGACAGATCTACCACCTTAGTCTTTACTGCCCTCAATCAATTTTAAAACTTGTTTATAGTGGCCTAGTGCAATCTAAGATTCAATATGGAATTTGTTGTTGGGGTGGTACTCACTCCTCTAAAATAAATCAGCTACTCATTCGTCAGAAACACTCGATTCGCATTATTTCCAAAGTAAACCGTTTAACACCTAGTTTTGTCTTATTTGCTAACCTCAGCATTTTTCCTATAAGGCATTTGTATTTTTTTAATGTATTAAAATTATTTTTTAAAAGTGCAGGTTATAGCTCTGCAAGAGAATATGAAGACTACAATTTAAGAGCCAATAACTGTAATTTTGTTAGTGTTCCTAGAGTTTTTAAATCCAGTTTTTTTCATTTTTATACAGTTATTTCGGCGCGCTTATTTAATTTACTTCCCGATGAATTAAGAAGCGAGAGAAATGAATCAAGATTTTTAAGTAAAGTTAAAAAGTGGCTGTTTTCTATAAATCATTCTGAGATCGATAATATAATAAGCCCAACGATTTGATTGTTACTGCAGGTATTTGAGTATTTATATAAGTATTGAAGTTCATACACAGATACTTTAGTTTATCTTTAAATTGACTTAACCCCACATACATATATTTTTAATGTCTTTTTAATTAATGGTACATTCGCCACTTATTCCTTGGAATAATAGAATGTTCTTACTATTTCATAAAAAATATATTGCTTAATTTGCTATTATTTAACTTTATGAAGCCATTCAATACTTATTCAATATTGTTAGCATTAAGCTTGTATATTTTTAATTGAAATAAAGATTTAAAAAATAAAAAAAAAATAATATGCACTTCATTCTCAAATCAAACATACTAACCGCGCAATATTTTGACATCTCTTTTAACATTATTTTACTCCAGTGACGGAGAGGGAGACAGACAGAGGCAGTATGCTGTTTGGTGTGTTAAGAACAAAAAATTTCATAAAAGAAAGGTCAAATATGTACGAAAGGAATGTAAAATAGGTATAGGTATCAGTGACACCAGATCGTGGTATTATTAGATTAGAGAACATTCCTGATGATATACGTCGTACCTGTTTATAAATGTTATTTGCAACCAAGATGAGGCATGAGGCAGTTAATTACACGGTCGAGTTTTTAAATAGAATTACAGTCCATGGCCTGGAATTAAAAGTTAGAGTTCTCATTATGCTACTTCGCAATTTGAATCCCCTAAGCTTTGTAATGGAACCAGATTGAGAGTGATTTCGTTGCAGAAAAACGTTATAGATGCGTTAATTTTAACTGGGTGTGGTAAAGGAGATACGGTATTTATACCAAGAATACAAACAATTCCCAGCAATTATCCATTTCAGTTTAAACGTATTCAATTTCCTATTAATGTTTATTCTGTCATGACGATCAATAAGTCACAGGGTCAAACTTTAAGAAAACTGGGAGTTGAATTCACGGGCAGTTATAGATAATTATAAAGCGTGCTCCAGGGTAAATAATGCAGGAAATATCACTATCTCAGCCGATAGAAACAAAACAGCTAATATAGTATACAAAGAATCGTTACATTAGTAAAAAAGTGAGTTAAATACCTAATATAAAATTATTTTCTTTCATTTTCATTGTCCAAAGAATATTAAATTGTTGCTGATTAGTCAAACGACCAGGTCCAATGCCATGAAGGCAGATTGGAGACAGTCTTTGGGATGTTTTTTAATACGGGCTCAAGTCCCTCATTATGGCAGACCGCTCCCTCGCGTTATAACTCTGCAATGTCTATCGATGATTTTTCTTTGAGCGATTATCAAAAAAAATTGTGTCCCCTACAAGACAGCAAATTTTTAAAAAAATTGTTTCCATCAATTGTTCTGAAACCACATTTTGCAAGGGCGAAGCCGGGCGGGTACAGCTAGTCGGACATAAAACAGTGGATCTGGGTAGTTTTAGCTAATCGCCAGACATCAAAACTCAGATCCAAGTCCGTGAAACCGTCACGAACCTAAAACAGCGAAAGACAATCAGTCCAATCATTTTCGATTACATGGCGTATTCCCATCCAATTATCATTGTGCGCGACATTCACGTTTATTCCCCAAACACGTCATCTGTACCTATACACACATTCAGATGCCACCTATGAATTGTGGCGCCAAATGGACGAATTGAGTTCTTCATTCATGATTTGACACAAATCAACGCGGCACAAGCAAATCCTTCTTGACCCAATTAGAGCAATTGGAGAATCTAGTATCCGAGTCCCAAAAATAAACAATCCCTTGACTCGTTTGCGTTTACCCTTAACCAAAACCATCAAGAACTAGGATGACGAACAACAACATAAAATAACACAAGCCTCGGCAATAAAAAGAGCTAAAAAGGTTTTTATTAGCCAATGGTGCCTGTAATCCATAAAAATCAAGATTTGGGTCGACGATTAAAAGCACCTTCTATACCCACAGTCATACAAACACACAGACTCACAGGATTGTAGTCAAAGGAAAAGGAAAAGTGAAAGCAAGGCAAAAGGGAAAGGCCTATACGCAGACAGACAAACCGACCCAATTCGACCCGGGGGAAGAAGTACTATCTCAACTGTAATTGCATATGAAAGCGGAAAAAGTCATAAAACGATTTAGCAATTCATATCCTTGAAATTGTAATACATACATGTTACAACAGTCCCCCATCGCACCGCTTTGGACTGGGGTGTAGCAGTGAGTGCGTGGGTTTGTTCCTGATCTGTGTCATCTAAAAGTATAATTCAATCTTCTGGGAACAACTTGGAAAAATCTTTACACGAATAAGTGTCTGCTTTTCAGAAAAGGGACATATCAAGAGACAAAAATGAGGGCTGTCCTGTGACAACGGTACAGTTTGTTCTTTCTTTTTGAATTGACTGATCTGATGAGTCATGCGGGGGTGGGTGGTTGGTTGTATAGCGGCGCACACAGTGCGTTATGGTTTGGAATGGTAATTCATCATCACCCAGATACAAGGGAACGTGCGGCTCCCTTTCGTTCTATATTTTTCTTTCAGTGTTGTGCAGCCAGCAAACACACTCGTCGCACTAATCCACCATCATGAGAGTATGTAAACTGTACGTGCGTTGTCTTATGAACATACGAGTGTATATATATGAGGATTGGGAAGCAGGATGGATAAAAAAAAAACACACGCAGGTTCATGGGGAGAGACACAACTGGAGTGAGCCGCTGATGGCGAATGCTGACATGTTCCTATTTCTGCCGCAGAATGTGGAAAATCCATTGATAAAACAAATACGACGGTACCGCAGTGTCGCGCCGGCCCGTTGATGACGAAGACAGGCTAAGAGGCACGAGGACAGGCACTGTCACGTGGTTTTCTTGTCGTTGTTCCTTATTTGCGAGCGCATTCAATCATCTTTTTTTTTCTCCCCAATTTCAAAGGGTTTTCCCTCAATGTTTATTTATGGAAAGCAAAATGAGTCCTTTTCCCAAGTTCTTATTTGTGGATTTATAGGTCGGATGTAATTTGGATCTCTTCTCTGTACTTGTGCTGTCGTCGTTGTCGTCATTGTGAGTTTCACTTTTTATTTCAATTGACATCGATGGCGTTTAGCTGTTTTTAAAAAGGAGAAGGTACGAGTATACATAGCTTTTATTAGTGTCGTATATTTTTAAACGACTGTTTTTGTTTTATTGCGACGCCAATAAACCCATCGCACGCATCAGGTTCACGAGGCTGTTCAATTTTCGAAAAGTGAAAGATGATGGCAGTAGCTGGTGTAAAACCGAAAATGTAAAATTGAAAGTTTGATTGGATAAAATGTCGCCAAATGGAATATCGCCATTGCATATTCATTGACATTTTGACACATTAAAAAGAGAATTTGAGAGAATTCGCTTTCTGTAGTAGTAAAAGTACAAAATGAACATAAAGAAGTTAAGGCCAAATTATCCCAATTATGAGACAACTCTGTGCTGTTATGTTGAACAAGTTATTTTATTAACAATCTGTTTTAACGGGGTGTCCGAAAAAGGTTATTCTTCGAGGGTACATTCAACGGGGAAACCATCAGAAATATCCGAATGAGTGAGTTGTATTCAAAAATTGTGTTTTTTTCTTCGGATGGGGATGCTTTCATCCTTATTTGAGCTGTTATTATTCACCTACTTTTAATGGAGCGATGGACGCATACCTACGGTGTAGAGACTTCCACGGATATTTTAAGTCATTAAGTTTTTGCAATTGATTAAGGGCCGTTTTATTCACTATTGTTCAACTTTCTCGATAACTCAGAGGTTGACCAACTTCGGAGTTGATTTGAAAGAGAGAGTTGACCGTCCAGTTGAAAATTGCTTTTATTCACTACTCTAACTCCTCAGTTGAAATTCAAAAGTTGGCTCATTTGCTGTTTTAGCAAATATCCCTGGGATATTTGTGGCAGATGACATAAAATATGGCAGTTTCAACTTTGGATTTGGATTTCGCACGTCATTTTCGTTATGGGCAAAGCATACTTTTTATTCTTTGTCTATGATTTTCGATTTAAGAAGTGGATATAAGGGGTTGTCCAATGAGAAGTGTTGTGAATGACCCGCTATTTCGGTAGCTGTCACCTTTGAAGCTTTTATTCTTTGAGATTTGACAAGTAGAAACTACGCTATTACTAAAAATGGAACGGTACACACTTTAACAACGCATTGAAGTTATTAAAATTCACAACAAAAAATGGTGAAAATCTTGCAGTCACAGTTCGCAAAACTAAAGCATTTTTTGGTCGCCGTGAAGCACCTTGTCGGACCGCAATACAGAAATTGGTGGAAAAATTCGAGCTGTTGAGACAAGTTAGTGCTGTGAAGAATAAAACCCATGCACGTCGCTCAAGAACAACTGAGAATATTGCTGCTGTAGCCCAAAGTGTTGAAGAAAACCCAGGTTTGTCCATTTCCCGTCGTTCTTTGGAATTGGCCATTCCACAGACGTCATTAAAACTTATTTTGCATAAAGACTTGGGTTTTAAGGCTTATAAAGTTCAGTTAACACAAGAACTCAAGCCGGCCGATCATCAACAACGTCGTGTCTTTGCTGATTGGGTCCTTGAAATGTATGAAAATGATCCGGAATTCCATCGAAAAATCATCTTGACTGGTGAGGCCCATTTCCACCTCGGAGGCTACGTCAACAAGCACAATTGTCGCATCTGGGGGTCGGAAAACCCAAGATTAGAAAGATAAGGTCTACGCCAACAGCCCAGCGTCGATTCAAGACCTCAAAGATAAAACTCGTGAGGAAAATTTTATGAAAAGGATAGGGTCCTGTATGCGTGCTCGTGCTGGCCATTTGGCTGATGTTGTTTTTTATTATTAACGTCATACCTTCCTTCTTATTATGAAATAAACATCCGATCATTTATCTCAAAAAATGACATTTTTCTTTGAATACCATAGTAACACCTTTTATTGGAAAACCCTTTACATAAAAACTTAATTTGTTCGAGGGAATTTTGCTTTCGCGAAAAAGTCATGTATACTGTTTGCAGCAGTTCCCAGGCAAGTTTGTTACTGCTTTAATTCACACGATCTATCGAACAAGAAAGTCACGGTCCTTAATAAAATACACAATAAATTTCAACTCTTTCGCGATGCACAATACCTTCTTCAGACGCACGGCAACGAATTCATTAAAAGATGGAGCACCATTATTGTCGTCCGCTTTGAGACACGAAAATGACAGATAAAGTTATGGTCGTTCCATTTTTCAAGTCCGTCTCCGTGGTATTATCTGGTATTGCCGTCTCTCACAGACAATTCTTATCCTCTCCTCTCACTGCTCGAATCAGAATATGGCCAATTTTCACAACAATAATTTAAACGATGCCTATATTATTTCAAATTTTAATTAATAATAACTACTTTCGTCACTTGATTTGAAGAGTTAACAGTCAAAACCCCCTAAAAATGATCAATTTATACTTAAAATCCCAAGTTTGCTCTCCTAACTTCTACTATTTTGGGAAGTTGAAAGAACCCAAGGTTGACCAACTTTCGGTTTTCTCAACTCCGGAATATTCAAAGTTGAGCGAGTCAACTTTAAGTGAATAAAGGCAAATTCGCAAGTTGTGATCAACTTCGACTGAATAAAATCGGCCTAAGAGGTTACGACGACAATCGCCTGTATCAGTTTTAACTCATCCGTCGAAAATTATATAATTAATTCGAAAATGCTGTCGGCAACATTTTTGCCGCCACCTGTCAGATTATATGCACTATGCACTAATTTTTATCAATCAAAAACTGAATTATTGCATCCGTTACCGTCAAATATGGTCAAGATTTGAAAATGCTGCATTCCTGCAGATTTCGCGTTTATTATTGTAAATGAACTGCATTATCATTGCATAAGTTTGGCAGTACTTCATAAAAGAAAATTTGTCAATCTGTCAATACTACACGTGTTTTTGTTTTGTTGCCGCGAGGCAGAAAAATGACAGGAGAGAAAATGGAAGTAAAATAGTCTTGACTGCTCAACGTTCAAAGCTTCAAATGAACGCTACCAACCGATCGTGGTGTTTCTAAAAAATTATGAAAAACTACCGCCGGCTCTACTCCAAAGAAAAAGGGAATCAAATTCTAAGAAATGTTCTAAACAAGGTAAATACCGTCAGGTAAACCCCTTTCTTAATCTCCTCACCTACTCACTCAAAGGTTACAGCTTCCATTTCTAAACGATGAAGAACAGTTTTCAACAGTGGTTGAATCAAATCGTCTGGCCTTATCTGTGTCGTCCAGTATAATTCTATTCTGGAACATCAAAAGTCTCCGGCTTTCCGGATAATCCAGTTGAACTTTGTGCCCAGGCTCTCGTTAGACGGGGACACTGATTGATTCGAACCAGAGGTAGACAAAAGCTTTTCATGTCATGCTCCAGCAGAGAGAGACGTCTATGAAACTATAACTACTGTTATTCCAATTTTGTTTGTAGTTAGCGGAACCACCAGCGAGACAATCGGATGGATGGATGATCTATACACTTTTACCGGACAATGACAGTCAAAAAATAAAAAAACAAAAAAATAGACAAAGAAAATAACTACTCGTGTTTTTTTTTTGTTGACCTCTCAGCTGCACCAGTCTCAGTTATTCCCACTGACGGTGACCCCAAATAGGCGGACGTTCGTGACATTTTTTTCGGTGTTGTGCTTAGAATTTTACGCGTAACTAGTTACCGAGCATTTATGACGTCCGATTTTGTTTCATATGATCTATTTTTGAGTGGTAATTCAAATCGAAAAATATAAATTAAAATCGTTAATCATAACAATGGTATGTGCGCGCGACAATGTACGAGTACATGACGAGTATGACTGGCAACCTAGAAAGCCTACTCTACTCATACACAGCGCTAGGGTTCAATGTACCCTGTCGGCCGGCGAGTGTTAAACAGCAGTAACTACAACAACAGCCAACACAATAAATAATAAATAAATTTAATAAAACATTTTTTTCTTGTCTACATACGACGAACCGAAATGGAGGAGGCAGACGGCAGAATGGTGACGGTGCGGCACATCGTTTACTCGCTGCTGCCACTAGCCTGGAGTGTACTTTTCAGAGCTTAACGAACTGTAATGACGATGTGGTGTGCACCATCATTCAATGCATCCGCGTCGTCGTTGATGTCAGATTCTTCGTCTATCGTTAGCGTCAGCGTCAAAGCGTTATTGTCGAGAGATGCGCGAATGATATGAGAGCGCGCGTTAATTGCGCGCAGCAACAGCGAACAGTTATTCCACCCGATACCAAAGGCAAGAGATTAAGACGCGTTTGGAAGCTAGAAAGAAGGCTTCACTTTAAAAACGAAAATCCCACTTGGCGGCCGGGCGTTCAATTAACAGACAAAGCGAAGATAATCCGCTGAAGAGCTAGAGAGGATCTCTCGCTCATCTGGAATTGTTTGATGGAATGCACTTTCTGGCATTGCGTAGGTGCGATGTGAGTGGCCAGTGATTGATTGAATTAAGGAATGCAGTCAATCGTTTGCTGGCATTACATGCAGTAGAGCATTACTGTGTCGTGACAAGAAGATCTTTGTAGGGTGATGCATACATTGGCTGACTAATCCGACAAAACTTAATAAAAACAAATAAAAAGAAATTGCGTTGAGTGGTTAAATTATAGACACAAGTTTTTGGCATAGCCCAAGAGTGAACACGTAGTAAACTACTGCCTTCGCTCTTGGGCGCGACTATCTGTAGGTTATACAAGGTACCTAATAAAGAGGTTCTTAAAAATTGACCAAGAAGTGATCTAAGAGTTGGAAAGGATATCCATGAAAAGGTAAACCATGTGAGACATTTGATGTGCGACATTTTGAAAAAAAAGAATGAATTTCCCACATAAATAAATAAATAAATACTACCAAGTACGTGGTAGATAGCCCTTGCTGAACCTGCACCTAAATACGGCAATTATGGTGGTTAAAATAAGTCGGAGGGCTGTAAAAAACGGCTTTCACCCGGTGCCTTGAAAAATGTAAGATATTTAAAAAAAACCCACTTAAAATTATCCGGAAAATATAATCGCAAATAACCAAGAGGACATCACTTCTACCAAATTCCTTTGGTTACAAGAAATTCAAAATTTTCAACTCACTTCCTAATGGACAGTATCAGCGGTTAATGAACAAATTCCGATGGAAATGTTTCCCTTGCCAGCAATGTAAATCAGATTGCTGAATTGAAAACATTCCGTGGGAAATATTATTCCCGATAGGGGTGAATATGATCAGAGGACTGGACAACTTAAGTGCATAGCTAAAACCGCTCAACAAGCTCCTCGACGTGATGTTGAAACGGTTTTTTTTGGTAGCGTTGCGCGGTTTGTAAAGAATCCGTCCTAAATGTTTACAGAAAATAATAGAAAGCTATGAATATTTCACATTCTTCTTGCTCCATAATAATCCTGTCCCCGTACATTTTAATAGAGGTTTTGCCTTGTGACCACAGAAATATAAGAAACTATTTCACTCCGTATTAGGTAGTACTAAGTACTAGGTATTCTCGAAATCAAACAGCTGAGGATATTTCCGTATTTGCTATAAAATAATAGTTGCTGGTAGGGGACCGAGTTTCCATCAGGTTAGGGGGCAGAATCAGCGAATCTTTGAGGAATTTCCCTATTTTGCTGGTATCCGACATTGTTTTAAAATGTTCCAAAATTTGCTGTTTTTACCCCCTAGTCCCAGTGCCTGGTTCAGCAAAGAAGCCACTCCTAGAAGTTTTATTATCTAGCGAAAGCTAGAGTAACTCTTTTGTTTAGGCTACATTTGTAAAAAATGGTCAGGGAAAACTTAAAAATTAGTCCGGCAAGTCAGGGAAAACTATTTCACGAACAAAAAGTGGCAACTCCGATCTGTTTTTAAAGACGATGTTCATTATGAATTATTTTGTATACAAAAAAATTTACATAAATGTTCTGCATTTAAGAATTTGTTCATTCTCTGTTCTGTATTTCATTTAAATTCTTAAAAAGTAAGAAAATTCAATCAAGAAAGTGGCAATGCTAGCGTGCCCTAACTTGCTAAACGAACAAACAAGTAGTAAATGTGCTCCATTTAAGTTTTGTCTTTATAAAGTGCCGATTTATTAAAAGCAATGAAGAATTGAATATATAATTGAAAATTGTTTTGAAATTTTCTATTCCTTATTTGTTCATTTATTTCTAAAATATGGTCACTGTACCTATTTTTGTTTATAACTTGTTTAACTTACGACCTCGGTACATGCTTAATTTTTATAAAAAAAAAATATTTAATACATTTGTTTGGATTCCTCGTTTCCTCTGGTTTTATTTCAAATATATTTAAGGTTAGCTACTGGATTTAACAGCAGAAGTTTCTGTGGAAACAGGTTCAACTCAAAAGTAAACGTCAGTGATAGTGGCTCATTGCATCACCAGTTAAAGAGACAATTCATACTATCTTTGAGGTCTAAAAGTCACAGCGACGCAATTTGTCAGTTGTTGTGTCACGTGTTACAAATATTTTGACAGTTTTGAGTCTATAGCATATCTGTACAAATTTCATTAATAAAAATGGCAGGGATGTTAAACCAAAACCATGTGTAAAACTCCTAAAAATCATAGTTATTTGGTTTGTGTACATGCTGATGTCTATTTGATACATAAAGCAGTTGTCTTCTGATTTCACTCATTGACATTTCTGCCTTATTCAATAGTTACTCTTACTTAAAAGTGGACTTAAGTTTTTTTTTATATCAAACAGCCTATATAATATGAAACTAGTGCTTTAATAGACACTGGGCTGTCGGAGAAATTAAGAAATAAGTCGGATTTTAAGCTGTATACTTGTTAAAGATTGGAGGAATCCTCGTAACAACTGAAAGCCTCAGCTGTTTGTGTCACCGAAGGATTGGAAGGGGTTGGGGTGTTTTTTACGCAATATATTTCAATTCATGTTGGACAGCCACCCATTTTATCTCGAATCTAATTGTACGCCGCCCATATATTCTACACGCTATATTTATATGAGAACTTCTCGCTCAGGAAGTAAATATTCATTTCAAGGTATGTACATATATCTTTTGATGTAAATTACGCTTTTATTAGGTTTTTAAAATATGTGAAATGTTCCCCCAAATGGTGAGCAGCATTATTTATCAAACTTTGTATGCAAATTTGAGGAACATGGAGACGGGTCTGGTCGGTTTATCATTTTTGGCCTTGTTTATATGGGAATACATTCGAAAAAGCAAATAGTTATTCCACGCCACAAAGACAGTTGTTGAGGCAGCTTCTGTTCAACAAAATCAACCGCAGACAAATGCTATGTTAAAAATAATCAATACCTATACCCCACTTCAAAAGTTGTTGATAAATTCTCTCACAATAATAACGTACACCGACAGCCATTGCACTTACAACAATTTCTTCCATAATCCAGATTATTATTTCATCATCCCCAAGCAATTTGTTCCGCACTTCAGTTCGGAGTATATCAAGCAAACATTTTCTTTCGTCATTTCTGAGAAATAAATCTCATCGCTGTCCAATAAATCTTCCTCGTAGAACTTATCAGAGCAAAATTTTTCAAAATGTTGACGTAAAAATATATTCACAGCGGGCCGTCTTCTCCTCCTAACAGTTAATTTCTTTCAGCATGACATTCATCGCTTAATTCCCAACAGAGGTCCACTATCCCAACCAACCAGTTCTGTATATGTAACAAGTTTCGTTAAAAATTCGTTTTCATTGCACATTGACGCCAAGCGTTGCTCCAATAAATTGCACATCTTTTAAGCACACAGAGGCGACAACCAACAACCGACAACTCAACCTATATAAGATGAAGATGGCGTTTGCATAAAAGAAATCCATTTTTGTTGTTGTTATCTTTTTAATTCATGTTTGACTCCTGCTCGCTGTGCGTACAGTCGATGAGCAATTTATTCTCCGTCGGCCTCAGTACACATCTCGGATAAACCAGTTTAAAAATGTAAATCGACCAACAAAACTAATCAAGTGGAAGACGGAGACGACAACGATGGTGAGGACCATCTTTAACAACTTTTTTTTTTCGGCTGCCCCTTAAGATCAGTGCGCGCTCACCACAAACAAGACAGCGAAGCTCTCATCGTTGCGAGTCACATTCAACCGTCCTGAGCTTTGACTTGCATTTGGTAAGTGATACACACAGATCAGAGGAGTGTAACTATAGCAATCCCTTTGTAAATTACTACAACTATGGGCCAACAAGAGAGCTGTGCTGTCCTGGCTGGTGCTGCGCTGAAGGAGAGACACTGTTAAAAATAATTGGCTACCCCTGGCCCGGCGTTTACTTTTACTATATTAATAAACTCCATGGCCATCATTATCGTGAGCGTCGTCGTCTTTGTTGTTATTATTATTATTATCAACTTTAGTGCAGCAGCACACAAACACACATACACTCACACACTTCATTGGCTAATAATTGACAGGAATTTATTTGTTATAATAGCTTCCACAACTTGTGTTGTTTGACAGTTTGCTTTTTGTACAGAAAAAATACACGTAAAACGTTACTCGCTGAGTTGTTGCTATATTCGTTCGTGCGAGACGTGCACAGGGTGTCGAAAAATGTTTGCATGTGCTTTTTCATAGTGAGCGGCATGCTCGATCCCCTGTGTCAATCTTTTGTAATATTGACGGCAAGAAATGATTAATAAATTGCCGGCAAAAATGTGGCCTCGTGTCGGCAAGGAGCTGTGAGTCATTTAATAGCTGTGACAGATTTTTGACATTTACTGCTGTCATATTTGGAAATATTTTGCCGTCTTCCCACTGCCATTGTGGACTGTTGTAGTCACTTTTTTATTTTACAATGCATCGCTGATTGAGCTGCGTGGATTTAAATTTTGGCCAAAAAATCAACTTCAGCGACGGATAGATTTCGGACGGAAGACTACATGAATTCACAAAATTAATTGTAGATCTAAGAGCAATGGAGATGGAATATAAATTGCGCCAAAATCAACTCCTTTTCAGACCGATAAACTTCCTGTTTGGTGTGAATTATATGGCCAACGTCGTGCATAGTCGGACAATTTTTTTTTTCAAAGATGAGCGTTGACGGGCGCAGATTGTACATACGGTGAGCGGGAGCGTATCATATAATACAGGATATTTGGACGGAAATTGGATGTTTTGGTATTGGCGGCATGTGTTATTAGCAGACGGTGCGATGTGGTGAACATTGAAAGACTGGATATACTGGGACTAAGTTTTTAAGCCGTGTATTCTACCGTATACCTGACAAGATCGTTCGATTTGGCGCCATTCCTTTTTGTTCTTTCTTTGTTAAATCCTCGCTCTATTTTGGCACCGTCATTGTCCGCCTAAGCGAGCCTACGATATCTGTAGCCTAATATTGTTTGGCGGTAGAGAGTTAAATCTCTCTTAGGCGGACACATATTTTGGCTCCGTCGTTGTCCGCATAGGGAACATTCTTCTCCATTTCGCACAGAGTATAGGTTGCAGATGTTCGAACAGTGACGATATCATAATTTGAGCATAAAATGTACGAAATCTGTAAAAAAAAAACCTTTTTTTGGAACGTTGTGCTCGTTTGAGGAAGCTGTCTGCATAAGAAGGCTGTCCGTAGATCAGGGGTGTAGCTACGATTACACGTATCATTTATCGTGGCAAATTTTGAAACTGACGTCACAAAAATTCGACCATTTGGTGGTCACTAGTGTGTCTTTCGTGAGAGTGCGCTGCAACAAACCGCAAGACCAGACGCTTGACAGGTGATCACACGTAGTGATAAATTTCTGACAAATATTTACGTTGTAATGAAGTCGAAATGTGAAATTTTGACATGAAAAATGGCATGTAATCGTAGCTTGTCAACAGCAAACTGACATTTTTTTTGTGCTAAGCATGACAGCGGTTTCGAGGGCCGGTCATGGCCCGCGGCCGTTTCTTTGACATGTCTGCCGTAGATAAGATAAAATAAGTTTTTTATTTATTTCAAAACTATTTCAAGTGACGAATGGGAATTTCTGATGTCACATGGGATTGGTGAAATAGCAGCGAGTCTGACGAACGTTAATAATAAACTAGAAATCCAAGATTTAAGTCTTTAAATCATTTTTTTAGAGGACAGAAATGAACAGCAAGACTGCCTATTAAGAGAACCAATAAGGTTCAAGGTTCTCGGGTGTTCAACAACCCTAGCTCTCAAACGCAGTAAAGAACTATTCACAAGAGAACAAATTGCGAACAGGCAAATAACGAACAAATAAATTCAACTGTATTTATGAATTGAAAATTCATTTTTTCTACCACTAGAACATTCTATTTATTTAATTTAACATCTAATCCAAAAAAAAACACGATTTCCAATTGATTGAAATAGCGAAATATACAATTAAAACAATTTTTCCGCGAACTGTCACACTTTATTCACAATCACAATCCACATAATACAGTCTCGATCCATAAACGCACGAATGAAAAATTCGTTGGAACTTCACCTTTAAGCTTCGAAGCTAAATTTTCGCTCCCATACAAAATTAAGCTGAGCTAAATCTAAGCGAACCCATTTAGCTAAGCGGTACGTAGCTCGAGCTAAATAATCAAACTTTTGTGTCAGCATGTACTTCATGTGTCTGTCAAAATTTAGCGTGCTTATATAATGGGTCGGCACATTTTCTCAATTTGAATTGTGACAGATCGTTGTGTGTTTGTTGGTCTGTTGCGGAGAAGTATACAAGGATGAACTTTTTTAATTATTACCTGGACGCGAATTACCTAGAATCAGAAATAGTTGAAATAAGAGAGAATTACATTTTTGAAGGAAGTTTTTTTTTTTTTTTTTTTTTTCAAAAAACAGGTGTTTTCTGTGACTCTTATCCATGCTAGGACTTTAGCTGATGTTTGGAGAGAAAAGTTGGAAACCAGATAAAATTTCTTTTCATGTGAATGAAATGTCTGAAAATACAAATATTCGCTTGTTCACAATTCTCTCTCATGGGAATAGTCCTTAACTATCGCGAGTTAAAAAAACAGCCTGTAAACAATTGTGTTGTGTGCCACCCTGTACATGTACATATATGCATTTCGATTCTCCTCGTGCATTCATTTTTTGCTTGCCTCAAAAATCACTTTCGTTTTTGGTTGCCCTTTTCGAATTTTCCATTTATTCTTTTTTTGCTGCCATTTTCTCAATCTACCATGGGACGTCCTCGAACTTTATTTTTAAAGTTATGGCCGCCGGTTCTCCTCTGCTACTTTGAGTAGTGCTTTGCATTCTCTTGTCGTGTTGACGTTTCGTTTTTGACTTGCTGATGGCTGAAATCGCGCTTTGCTTTTCTTTGTCGTTTTTGTCACTGTGTGAATGTCTTTTCTCGTGCTCAAGATGTGGCTACACAATCATTGTATGAATCTATTCAGCACTCCTTCTCCTTCCATTGAATAATACGAATTTTTGTTCTTCTTTTTTTGCACTCTTGCAGTAGTCATTCAATATTTTCATGCATTCATGATACTATTTGTGTGAAGAGGAATGCATTGTGTGATATGAGGACATGTGGGAACTCCATTAGATGTTACTTGTGGCCTGATTTAGTTTTTTTTTTTTTTTTTTTTAATGCAATTCAGTGAAGCACATTCCATATCAAGTTGTCTGCTATATTGTGGTGAGTGGAAAAATTTCGAGTGTGTAAGACACTAAACTTGGGCGTGGTTGGCGTACTAATTCGTGTGAACTAGTCGATGCGTGTCACCAGTATGTTTCTTAATTTTCCTCCATGGCCGCAGGTGGAATTTCCTCTTTTTTTTCGAGCAAATTCTTTGCACACTATTAGGAAACTAATTGTCGCATTCTTGTCATTCTCTTCGTGCTTCTTTGTCTGCTGGCAAAACATTTTGACTTCATTACAGAGCAGAACCGACACCTCCCCACAAATTACATTTGCTACTACATCACCTATCTTGTGTACGTTCCCGCCATCTCTAACCCCACGGGGTTTTGTCGACTCTTTTGTCTGGAATCTCAGCTGAGGTTGTGTGCTACATGGAAAACAGTCTTCTTTTAATTTTCTTCTGCCGAGCGCGTCACTATTAATTACTCATTACCGGTCCCCATTATTCCTGATTCTTTATTAGGGGCGTCAAAGGCCGGCCCGTTTGTTGTTGTCATGTAGCTGTTAGCAGTTGTATACCGTTTATACCTATACTGGCTATATCACCCACCTAATTCCTTCCTGTTTTTCCAAAAAGTTATGGCTTAAAGTAGCTGTCGCGTCGAATGGCTTATGGTTGGTTATAGGAGAGAGGTTTTTTTTGCACTCCTTATCTAGCAAAGAATTAATAGGAAACGTGTGTATGCAGACCTTTAAGCACTGTTTGCATTGGCGGGCAAAAAAGAAACCGTAAGAATAAGTTTCCTTTAATGTTGTACGTGACCGAAATATTATTCGCGTAGGTATTCGAAGATAATGTGTAGCAGAAGTTGCAATTTTGTTCTTATCAGTGTGCAAATATATTTTTCAGCGCTGTCACTTTGACATAAATATGGGTGGAGGAGGCGATTGCGGGATTAAATGGCATATATACCAAAGATAGGAGGAATTAGCGAAAAAGTATGATTTCTGCAAAAGCAAATAAAAGTCGGTATTACGTACACAGACTGTTTTGAGCTGGATTATTACGAATTTTTAATTATAGACTTTGAGGTTAGAACCTGGAATTGAATTTTCATTAAATTTAAAGGGTGACTAAGCATTTTATTCTGTAACTTGATCGCCGCAGGTCCTAGGCCTGGGATTTAAGAACTTTGCGTTTGCGTACAAAAGTTAAAGGGGCCAGGTGAAGATCTGGCATTGAGTTCAACAGAGTTGGATCGAAAAAGAAGTTCACAGATCTGCGGCAGTTCTCACGTCAAAGCAACCCCTTTTCTAAAAAAAATTAAAAAAAAAAAATGCGACACTATGGTGTTCTAACAAGAGATCACGATCGTGGATACTGATAATAAATAGTTCTTCAAGCTCCTGGAAAACACCCAAATTTTATCGGAGAGGCCAGAAGATGGTTTTGGGGGTCGAACCGGCGAACTCAACATGCCGACAAGTATAATGATGCAGTAAAGAAGAGGATGCTGCCTCTGATACATGGCATAACCTCACCGAAGGAGGATGAAGGCACGTGCTTTATTTTGGAGATAAGTTGCATCTATCCCACTCGACCTTACGTATAGGTTATCAGATACGAACGATAGGGAAAGAAATTTAAATAAAACAACGGGGTAATATGTAAAATTGATTCTGGCTACGTTTATGCCATTATGTGTTGAATAGCACATCATAATAATTGGCCGCCTCGGCTTCAAACGGTCGATCCAATTTTTGATGACACGTTCCAATATGTACCTCGTTATTTCGGCAATAACGTCTTAAATGTTGGCCTCGAGCTTGTCCAAAGTGATTGGCTTTGTCAAATCGTATGATCGCGGCGGCCAATTGGTGAACTCTCGCCTTGAGATGATCCAGTCGTCAAAAATTCTCCTTGACATGTAGCGCCGTCTTGTTGGAGTACGGCTCGGTTAAATCGATATTGTCGAGCTCTGGCCACAGAATGTCAGTTAACATCACTCTATACCTGAGACCATTGACGGTAACGGTGTCTCCTTCCTCATTTCGAAAGAAATAAGGTCCGATGATGCCGCCATGCCATAAGCGCGCAACAAATAGTCAATTTTTGTTGCTGTCGCATTTATGGTTGGTCAAAATCTGGATCTCCAGCCAATCAGCGGCCAATTAACGAACTTTCGGCGTTGTCTATAGTCGCCCGGCTTCAATTTTTCGGTCAGCACAATCTTATATGGAAAAAGGCCCAAATCCAACCGCAAAATGTGCCGGCCTGACTCTGGCGGTGCCGAATTAAGCTGATCGGCATCGAGTCGACATTTCTGGGTGTTTTTCGATACTGGCCGCTTCGGCGGCTTCATTTCTGTCCAAGAGTGCACTTACTCTCAAATTTTTGCAAGGTGCGGCCAATTACCTGCATGATGACCGACCGACCTCACGACGCAATTTACGTAGGGTACCTTTTTTATACAACTGAGCCGGAATTTCGATGACATTTTTGGATAATTTTCGAACGTTCGGTAGACGTGAAACGATGCAATATGAAATCCACAATCGCTTACTGAATATTTTGACAGCTGAATACTGAATCCTTACTGAATATTTTGACAGCTGGATGTAATAGGTAACTTTGACAGCTGCTGAAGCTTTTATTTACTTATTGCAACTGGTCATCCTATACATTTCTGCCGTGTCCCATTCAGGACTACGTGACTAAATTTGTTATTGTTTTGTGTGTGAAATCCACAAAATTCAGTGACATATTGCACGCAAACGGATGCGTTCATTCGCCATCAGATATGTCAACGCACGAGTTACATTTAGAAGCAGAGAAACGGGGTTCCCACCTCCACCATTTTTAAAATACAACAGGTATATATTTTTGTAATTTATTAACTATTTTATGTTATTTACTTATTTTCTTTATTTTCTAGGTGAGTCACTTAAAAGTTTAAAGTTTTAATATCAGAAGAGTTGAGTTTGGGCAAACTATTCACAGAGGTATGTTCTCTTTACTGATTCTGATAGCGATTGGAGAAGAAGACGCAACTGCCAACTATATCCTGTGACAAGATCTGAATGTAGCAAAAAAAGCCTAAAAAGCATATCGGCTACATCGAACGGATAGTAATACACCAGCCACAAAGATGTTCAAACCAGAGATTGGAGACGACGATGTACTCGTACTCGTACCTATCCATATCTGCCGTTGTAAGCTTTCGATTTATCGGATTCCGCAAACAGTTGACGATAATTTTGAATTATAATCTGTTTTGAATCAACAAAATGCGACCATTATATCAAACTGACAATTTGTTGGCTCGACAGTTACCTATTAAGCGTTTGTCATGCAACTGTGGTATATCTGAGGGCTCAGTGCCACTCGCATGGACAATGGACATCTCCGCTCTACACATGTCGGACAATAAATTGTTAAAATATCTAAAGTGACGCATAGTTCTTTGAAAACAAATATATCTCACGCAGCCTTCCAGTCAGACAAGAACAGAATCTCTGCCACCATTTCATCGAAATCATTACCCATCACCTGCAAAAATCGATACGCACACGCATCTTTATTGTTTACATTAGTCCGTATCAAACAAAAATATATATTCGCATAAAATTGAGTAAAACTATTTGCCGCTTAACAAAAATTACAAAGTATTTTCCTAACAACATTCTGCACATTTCAAGGAATACAATCATCGATCCAAAAATAAACCAATTTATTCACACATCAGCCAGCGAACATCCTCCTACTCCTATTCTTCTGTCTTTTGGCGTCTACCTCGACTGTAAGTAGAAAAATTAAATAAACAAACATTGCCCGGAAAATAGGTGTGTGTGCGAAGAGGACTCATTATTATTCCTAAGAGACAATTTATCCGAAGCGCGATTCTCCCTTCGTTTGTATCCGAGATGTTCAAGCATAGTTAAGGCTACTGCCACCACCAATCACCTACCGCCTATACGCAATGCAGCTGGCGTAATCTGTCTCATAAATACTGGGAAATCACCTACCACACCATGGACTGAGCTGAGATATTAGCTATAGATTAGGACCGAGATTAATAGAAGCTAATGGCCTCCGGTAATCGCACGAGAGCCTCAAGAAAGATGTTGGGTAACTGAATTCGTTAGAGCGCCGTCGGTGCATCCGTTGCTGAGGCCATTAAAAAATTATACGCCAAAGCGAAGACGCGCATAATTGAATTACCAACACAAAGAGCTATGGCGCCTAGGTATGATTTTGCTCACATGGGATGCAGATGTACCTATATATGGGCTCCGAAAACCGCAGCACAATAAAAATTCAATTTAAATTAACAAACACGACAAAAAAAAAAAAAATAAACACCAAGAACAGACGAAAAAAGACAAAATCAAGAAATTCTGTCATGCTGTCGCTGTGTCTGCAGAGGGAAACCCAATCCATGGTGCTCTCCATTTGAACCTATACGTGCGCTCGTACTTGGTTTCTACTAAAAAGTTTCAAACTCTCTGGCACTCAAGGTGAACAACACCACCGCATCAAGAAGAGTCGAGTGCCTTAAAAAGCAAAACCCCAACCAAGCCATGGTTTGGTTAGTTGTGCCGATTTTGGTACTGCTGCGTCAGAGCACTGTGCAAGGTGAACTCTTAACCAAACACGACCGACTCGTCGTCGTCTAGGGTTAGAGTGGAACCATGACGCCGACGACACATCGCAGTCGTAGTCCCTTTGCGGTAGAATTATGTTTGTTGAGGTTTTGTGTCTTGAAAATGATAATTTATGTGAAATACTTCATGCAAAACGATAGGGGTTGCAATATGAGTCGCTGTAAATTTAGGGAGAAAATTCAGTCTACCTATCTATGGATTGGGCGTGCGGGAACAACGAAAAAGGCCAAATTTTAGAGAACCTCGCGATAGCTATCTAGAAGGCATTTCCGCTATAGTTTTCGAGATACATATACCCAGCCAATGTACGCAACGCAACGAAGCTTTAATTTATGATAATGCACATATCCAACTCTGCAGAGAGACGAATTGAGGTCATAGCAACAATTAATGATCGGGGTGAGACCGTTATTTATTACAGGTGCAGCTCTATGGGGGCGAAGGTGACTGTGAACTTTAACAATTAGTTTTGTTGCTGTGTGCGTGGTGTTTTACTGCCGAGTTGACACCAGAATGAATGAGGTGGTAATGATCCTCTGTGGTTTGTGGTGCGTTCTATATGGGAAATGTTTGAGATTTACACCCCAAATCTAAGCTGGGAATGGGTTGAACTGTTTTACATAATTCAAAATATTAATTAGTTGGGTGGGCTACACCTATGCTAAACATTTTGGAGAAATGCTCTTAAATGAAGAGTGTTCAACGCTTCAGAGAGCTAATACGCAGTGTTGTTGGTCCAAAGGCAACGCTCGACAGAGCTAATATGTTGTGTTGGGCAAAAAATAAAACCGGGAGACTGTCTGTTTTGCGCTTGGTGAGTGGTTGATATTGGATTTGTATTTAAAAACCGAAGACAGTTTATCAAACCTAACGACACAGATCAAAAGTGCCTACGATTACGCTTAAGACCGAGGAGTTTTCGGAAGGTGACGTGTTTCGTTTTCAGTAACGAAATAAAGCCAAATAAGAAATGTCGGCAAAAATTTGGTTTAGTTTCGCTTTGGTTTTATTTCACATCACCTTTCGAAGTCATTCAAACTTGCCCAGAGCTGTAAAACACACCAATCAATTATATGAACAGCAAAGACTTAAAAGAACAGAGGGGTTATTCCCAAATGAGCGCCGGATCGTATCAAATGCGATACCTTAATTACGATCGTGTTCGCTTTTGCTTATTCTCAAATGCGAACGGGCGAAAATTTTCTTTCCCAGAGCTTTCCAGTTATTTTCATTCTGAATTCCAATTTTCCGTATATTTTTCCAAATATTTGACAACTGTTTCTCAACACAACATTTTTTTTTGTGTTGCTGTTGTTGATTGTGAAGGTTTTAGATTTTGTTTTGAATACCTTAACAAAAATAAGTGGATTCAATTAGTTTATATTTGTATGCGGAAAATGAAGAAGGAAGGGAAGAAATGAACGAACATAAATGTTCAAAGAAGTAAATTGTTGTACGGAAGTATGTTTTTGACTCCTTTATTAAAATAAATTATATATATTATAATAAATTCAATTAATAAGACATTTTAAACTTCTTGTTTTTATTGAATTATTACATTTTTATTAGGTCCGCATACAATCCGCCAGCAATCCGGCACCTAAACACCTATCGCTTGCAATGCACTGATAAACTTACGTTGAAAAGTGCTTTCGCTTTCCATATGTTTGAATGGAAAGTGAATCGCTTTTGGAAATACAAAAATTCAAATCCGCCATCAAAAGCGATTCGTCGCGCATTTGGGATAACCCCCTAGAGTTTTAAAAATTGACGTCGAAGTTAAAATCACAATAACCTTTTCTGGAGTACGATGAAATCACCTTGAGGCGGACAGTGACTGTGATACTCAAATCTTAACAATGTTTGTTCGCCTAAAAGAGTTATTGATGAAAAGTAAAAGTGTCAGGCTTTCAAACAATTGAGGGTTTTTCGTCCTTCTTAGGGAATAAATTAATTTGTGACACATTTCTAACGGGAGTCCTATAATTCACGCAACATTTTAATTTTCCGCCATTTACAATTATAGTACAGTGATGCCAACGAAAAAAAAAAAAAATAACAATGTGACAGCTAACAGTTCGGGGTTAGTAAAAATGTAGCGTTATACGAAAGAACAACACATTTTCATTGTTGAGCAATATTTTAAAAATAATGAAGGTTATTAGTGCCTAAATTACAAGATATGGATGTGACCAGCATGTGATTTCAACAAGACGGCGCCACATGCCATATAGACAGAGAAACAATTCATCTACTGCATGAGTCATTTCCTAATCGTGTAATCGGCCGTTTTGCGAATAGAATTGGCCGTCTAGATCTTGAAATTTAACGCCATTAGACTTTCTTTGGGTTTTTTTTTTTTTAAGTCAAAGGTCTTTGTAAACAATCCCACGACCACCAACACCTTCAAAGAGGAATTTTTGAGGTGTTTTAATGAAATTCAACCACACCCAGAGAAAAGCCTGTGTAAAATTTACCTAAATCGCGGTATAAATCAACTTAGTCCTAAGGCCATTTTGAACTTGGTAAGTTCTAAGGTAACTTACCTTATATTCCTAATGTAACCGAACATTTTTTAACATGTGTAAAATCAGCCTAGTTTTTGGTTACGGTATGCCAGGTTGTCTAAGGAGTTTTACCTTAAACCTAGGCTGAATTAAGCCTTATCCTTTACCTAAAGAAAGTGTCATCTTACACTGCAAAAATAATTGTTTTGTCAAAATTGACCAGGTAAACTTACCTCACTTCTTCTTCTAAATGATGCTTACGGATAACATGAATTAATGAAAATTTAGGTATTTTTTTCCAAACACTTGACTTGGTTAATATGCTAGAAACTAAAGCAGTCAAATAAAATTTTACCAATTTTTGTAGATGTACATAGACATATTCATACCTTTTAATTCCATAGCCAGGTAAACTTACCTACTCGTATGCTGATGCTATCAGAAATGTAATAAAAAATTAAGGAAAGGTTTCTTATGTTAATTCATTTTTATCTTTATTTTTTGTCTGCTAATTTTGTTTTACAATATAATATTTATATAAATATAAAAAGTGTTATATGATATTGATTGAAACTTGAAGTAGCGATGAAAATGCAATGTTAATATTATCTGGAAATAGAAAACATACATTTGACTAGGTATACAAAATTTTCTTTGTGAAACATTGCTTACGAACCGATGTCCATTTTTGTTGTAAATTGCCTAAAGATCTTTTAGAAAACTTTTTTAAAAAATTGGCTTTAATTCGATTCGAAAACAATGTTTTTATATTAATTACATACATAAAACAAAAGGGATATTTCAGTGCACTTACCTTAAACTTCTTCTTCGACACACTTTTTCTCTAATGTTTTTTTGTTATTCGTAATTAAATTTTTGTTGTTAACTTTAAGTTTCCACACTGTATTGCACTGTACTGTTTTTAATGTTTTTATTTTTCAAAAACTTATTGAACTTATATCACTGATTATTTTTCGTTTCCAAAATACAAAAGTCAGTAAAAAACTTTGCATTTAACAAGCGAAAATATTTTTTGGAGGATATAATCACCTTAGATGTTATACTCCATAGAACTAAGGCAATTTTGCATGGTCGGTGAAAATTTATCCGGAATATCAGCCTAAGCTAAGGTACATTTACCTAGTAACTAAGGCAATTTGCACACTGTTTCTGAATCTAACGGCACATTCCAAAGCAATACACGAAAATAAATGTTGATTGGCTGGTTGCAGGCGGCTTCTATCAATCAGTATGGTATGCAAAACTTTACCTTAGAACTAAGCAGAGTAACATATGTCCTTAGGTGGATATGCACTTATTTGTATTTAGGTTAAAATACCTTAGGCCCTTAGGCAATTTAGCCTATTTCTCATTACCTATGCCGTACATAAATTGCCCTATTTGTTGGCAGATTTATGTTTGTCCAAAAAATTCCATACAAAAATATTTACCTAAGGCGTTTAAGGCAATTTTACACAGCATATTTCTCTGGGTGCACATTTATGCGAAATGGTAAAAAAATGAAATAAAAGAGTGCGTACTTGCCAGCAAAGCCGTGGCGATCATTTACCCGATGTGCTATTCCATACATAACCTCAATCTGTATACTCTATGAAGCAATAACAAAATTTAAGCTTTTCTAAAAATCTGTATTTTTTTATCGAAATTACATTTTGCGTGAATTATGGGACACTCTTTACTAGTTAGGGTATGGTTGAGGGAGTACCCGCCATAGGAAACGTTAAGTTTATGGAGATAGTTACATTTATTAGTTCGTCCTTAAAATCTGCTCTTCTATCACGGGAACTTTGCAATGGGGACAGTATATTTATTAGAGATGCCACGAATAGTAATTTGGCCGAATATCGAATACCGAATATTCGGTGAGGCTCGTGGCCGAATATTCGCCGACACTTTGTAGTAATTTCCGTGAGTGACAAGTCACAACTCGTCACTTGCGAGTTTAAACTTTTTTCTGGTTAAATAAACATCTTTGTGAATAATATTTGGAGTTCTTTTTTTTTCATGATTTTCTATTAATGTTTCAAACTATTCGGCCGAATACCGAATAGTGAAAAATGTGGCCGAATACCGAATAGTTGCCGAATATTCGTGGCATCTCTAATATTTATTTTTTCGCAGACAACATTTTGACGGCTGTGTAAAACTGCCAGTAAAATTAAGCTGTTAAAAGTAGCCGTTTCTAGTTTTGGCTGAGATCATTGCATACTTAGTGGAAGGAGTGGTCATGTAGCTCCTCAGTCCAGAAGTGGACCAGATCTATACCATGTTTTTGTTGGTTTTAAGTTGCCTTTTTGCATTGCAATTTTTTTTTACCAAAACTATTTTATGGTCATGGGGATTCCACCACTTGATGGCGATTTTACCACTTGCCAACATCATGCGCCTTCAGAATTTTTTGGAAGCCCATTATCATCTCGTCCGACATCTGGCTAGACCATACTTGTTAAACGTGCCTCAAATTGCTCCTGTCCTATCGGCACATACAAATCACTCGCCCATCTTCAGAGACTCGTTATGTTAATCATAAGCTCCCTATAGTATTATCCGATCGAATCTTAACCCCGGTACAATTTGTCACATCTGTGAGAAAATACATTCCCCCCTGCACAATATTCGGAAATTGATTTCCAATTAACATGTGATATGCTACGCGACCAGCATTTGTCCTCTTTACTGTCCAGCATTACAAATTGATTCAATCTACCACCATAGATGGCATACGAACAGCAATAACCATCACCTCAGCAGAGCCAATTGATTGTGAAAATGGATCGTTGTCGCCCCGAATTACATTGTCATATCTAATGCGTGGTTTGGGTATACGTTATACTTGCTTCGGGTGCGGGCCGGAGCCATTGTTATATCCGACGATAACAAAAGATTAACAATGCATTGCGCTACTGGCGCAGATAAAGCAAGAAATAAAAATTAGCCGCTTAACTGAGAATGCAGGGAGTTGGCCCTTATCATTCTCTCGAACTGGACACTGTCTATCATAGTAATTCATACTGTTGCTGCTCCTTAATCAAAAGAAAAGAGAAACAATCTCAAGTGCATTTCTCCGTCCGTCCGATAAGTTGGTATCTGTTACTGTGTACTGTGTGCAGCATTTTGGATGATTCGTTATTTTGGGAATGTTCGCTGTCCCGATTACAATTGAACAACAGACAGGAAGTTCAAGTGCACAACCAAGAAATCAAGTAGTCTCGTTATATATACACAAAGCAGCTGCAGCGCAGTGAGCCGTCTTTTCCTCTTAGTCTCTGATTAGAGTACAAAAGCCGATGTTTTTCGGCTGCGTTTCTATTTTCGTCTTCCATTCAAAGGTCTGAAGGTCGCTTATGAAGCTGATTTGTTGGAGTTTTCTTTCTTATGGAATATACAAAAGGAAATGCAGAGCCGTTCGCATCGTTTCTCTCGGCTCTGTTGTATCGTTTCCGGTTTTCTTTGTCACTTTATTGGCGATACAATTCTGGGTAATTAGTCACTGTCATAAACCTGACATGTGAAAGTATACGACGAGTCCATCGATTCATGACAGTCGATTGTGCTGGGCACACTACCACTCGCCACTTGCTGCACCCCACCCAAGGTGTATTTTAATCATGATGTGGGCACATTATTAATTTTATGTTTAAAAATTACAATTCCACGTTAATTACTTTATTAATGGACGTGTGCACACTGTGGCGTGAATGCATTAACCCAGATTGCGTGACTGAAATTGGGAATTAGCTCTAATGATGGCAGATGAGGTAATGGTTTCGGCGGATGGCAATTGGTTTTGACCACCCATTGTTGGTCAGAGCGGTCCATGCACATAGAACTCAAGTTGTAACTCCTTTGGTGGATGTAACAAAATCTGTGCTTCTGGTAGTCAAAGAGTTCGTAAAAATTAGATATTGGCCCCCAGAGAGCTACAACTGCCTGAAAATTATGAAAATGCGAACACAAAAAACCTGAATTGACGGCGTGCGTCACGGCAAGGCGTCGCAGAATGTATTTACTTTTCCTTGCTTTGAAAGAAAAGTGACTTAAGTTGAATAATATGGAAGTGCCACTTTTCAAAAAAAAAAAAATATTTGTCATAATGAGAAAAATAACTAACCCACCTCTGGGTAGTCCGACATTTCTGGATTATGTTTTTTTTTCACCGAAAAATTACACACCCAATCACCGTGATGACATTTGAAATTATGACACTTGGCTTTATGAACAATACAGGGATGTTAGCCGGTATGCAAAACAACACTTTACCCTCACAATGTCAATATAGCAGATATAAATATAACGATTTGCCACAAAAATAATATATATTTTTTGACGTTTTTCTGTACTTAACCGAAAGTGTCAAAATTTTGAATTACCTATGTCACTGCTTTTAAAGCGACGATTTGTGTCTCGTGTGAACTGAGAAAGTTGTGTAGTGCCGGCAGAAACAAAAACTAAGATGAGTGCATCAATCTAAGCGCATTAATCTTGGGAGTTAAGTATAAGGAAAGACCAACAGTCATGCTTGTCGATCACATATCTAATTCCCAAAACACATGTGTAGAATTCACTGCGCATATATTATGGGCACACGTAAATTCTGCACTCACCGCAGCACTGCAACATGTCTATATTTTTAAATTTGCTGCAAATTCAAGCGTACCACAACATAAATGAAAATTAATTGCAATTTCAAGTATTTGGCATCATCGGCTTTTGATTTTTGCTGATCGTGTTTTGTTTTGGTTACAAACACATCAGCCGCTTAATCGGTGAATGACATTAGCCATATTAGCCGATGCAAGGCATGTCAAATAATTTTCTGCACATCTGTGCTGCGTCCAGAATTTCTGCACATTTGGGCATAACAGCCTCGTTTTCGGTGGTATGCAGCATTTTTGTTTTAACGTCAGACCCACTTTGCTGCAGAGCAGTATATTTTTACCCGTTGTGGATAAGTGGATAGGTGGTGCCTGCTCTGTCAAATTTAGCCATCTTAATTCATATCTGAAAATACTGTCCGAGTGAAGTACCTTTTTTGGACATGCAGTTTAGGTACAAGCCTAAAGACGTCAGCATTATAATGATTTCCTTACCCGAGTTTTGGAGACCGCACAACATTTAAATAGTGCAGTTTACTGGTTTTATGGTTCTTGGTCTAGAAACGCTAGGCCGCACTTTTACCTTATATGCACAAGGTTTTATACACAGCGCGATAAGTACTAATAATCATATTTAGTGTCCAGGCTAGATTTTACGAACTTACAATGGCGAAATTTTATATATAAAATTATAGATAAATCGTCTGATTGCTAACAAACTATTACATTTTATTTCACTCTTTATCTGCTAGAAGGTAGGTAGATAACAGCTTTGAGTTGAGATCATAAAGTAAGAGCTAGATAATTATTGGAAAGTAAAGTGTTATGACAGATTGATTGACAATATGTTGTGTTAAAGCGTAGAAGATAGTCATGCTTGACGTTTATCATTAACCGTATTGCATTTTCATAATGTACATAATCATGCTTATTATTAGATTCGATTTCTTTCGAAAGTTTGTCAAATTCGAAGAAAATCTTTATTTTGACATTCGAACAGATAAGAAGTTCATTCTATCAATCGAAAGTTAATTTTTCTTTCGAATGTTTAGTATTTTTTTTCCGTCATTTAATTTTCTTTTGATATTGTTAGTATTTATATTCATTAATGTTTTTCTTTTGTATTTAAAATGTATTTCTTGATCAATTTTATTGTCTTTACTTTGTCGAACATAAACAATTTACCCTAAATTTTGTTGTTGACGTTTAAATACTCAAAAATTGTTTTTCTCTAGTTGTTAATTTTCTCTTAAATGTAATTTATCTATTCCGCTACTTTGTTCATCAATTGCATAATATGTAAAATGTCCTTCTTGTTCGGACCACCGCCTTGTAAGGACAATAAATTATAGAATTTATGTTTTAATCGAGTTTGCTGTTTTTCATAATAATTGTCGCTGTAGGGACAGGAACAGCAGTATTCTTTGATTGTTGTGCCGTAAGCATTTTATTTGAATTCACAAGTCTATTTTGACTTTCTAATCGTTCGCAAGAAATGTAATTTTTGTATTCGTCGGTATATTCCTAACGCTAACAGGGAAAATTGTTGTTATTCCACATTTTCCTAGGGGATTTTTTTTTTTGGAAATGGATCTGAGGCATCCATTACTCTCCTCCTGTGTGAAACAATCGCCATGTCTATTGACATGTTTTGTCATTGTTTTGAATTGAACAGTAACCATATTTGGAAGGTAGTGTGAATAGAATTGAGTTGAATAAATAAAGTGAAAACTTGAGGTTTAATATAACATACACCTTCTTCTTTTTTTTTGCATTCTTTACTTGAATAATATGTGTTCGCAATTTAATAACAACATTTTAAAAATGTATTTTATATAAGCTCATATTTAAATTTTAGACTGTGTCAAAATATTACTAATAACACATTTTAATATTCTTACACCTGATCGTATTTGAGTTAAAACTGCTACTTAACATTTTTGTAGTTTTTAGCATTTATTTCTCAATAAATAGTAATAGAAATTTTGAATATTTATATAATTTTAATAAAACAATGAAAAAACAGCTTTCACAAAAAAAAGTATGGTCACTCTATATAAAATAAAAATGTCAGTCGATTTCGAAAGTTGAACTCATTTTATGACATTCTTGATAATGAATATTATTCGTTCGAGTCTCAAAATACACAAAATTCATTCGAACAAATAGAGACATTGGTTAGAATTGACTATTCGTTTGATTCTCAAAACAAGCCTGAATGGCTAGGTCTCTCTTTCTCACTAGATACTCTTTGTTTTCTTCTTATTGGGTTGAATAAATTATTTTCTAATTCCTCTTCCTCAATAATAAAATCGTCAATACTGTTGAACAATTCCATTTCTACAATAATTACATAGATTTTCCCAAACAAAATTTTGTAAAATAAAGTTGTCAAATTTGACAGTTCGCTTACTTTAACTAGAGATTTGTATTATATCTGTCTCGATAACGGGCAGATAACTTTATGAGACAGTTAGTTGTTTAATAGCTGCTCTTCGACTATCGAAATATGAATTTACGTCTTATCTGTCATTAACCCCCATCTAATTGCCCTTACTGTGTTAATAATCATTGTGGAATTTAAATGTTTTAATGAAATTAATAGTTTTTCTGTCAGATTCCTGAAATTCACATGATTTTGCTTCCATTTTCCATTTCCCACGGAAGGCTTTTCGGACAACGAAATTTCCACAAAAAGGGAGAAATCCTACGATATAGCAACACTGGCCGTATTTTTATACTCAAATTTTCCATTGACCAACATGGAAAATTAACCGCGAATAGCTTCCTATTCCGCATGAAAGCCAGTAGTGTAAATACTTTACCCACATTTTTCCGATTAATTCTTAAAAATGATTTGTCTGGTTCGCTATAATTTTAAATTATTTTCCAAGGCTCTTTGCCGACACTCCCCGCCTGCCCAGTGTTGTACTCGTATAGACCGAGCAAATGAGGTATGATAATATGATTAATTGAAATAAATTGCATTATGCCCTCATTTGTGTTTGGTTTTCTATTATTTTGTTTCACCTGTGTGCGGTTTCTAATTACGCTCGCTGCATGCAAGTTACACGAGTGCTAATTTTATTTGCAAATAAAAAGTGTTTTTGCCTGTCAACCACATTTCATAAATTGACAAAGGCTGTACTGCTGTCACATTCGGGTGAACCGCAGAGCAGTCATTGATGATCAATGAATAGTAATTATTCAAAAGTGTTTGTTTTGGTTATGTTAATTTTGTGTTTTTCTTTCCAGGTACGTTGCTTTTACAACCAGAGATCTAGTTTAAATCACATTTCCTGTTACGAAGAAAATCAGCTTAAATTCAGCGAAGGTAAGTAGAAACCATATCGTCTTTGAGATGAAGAGGAAAATATTGTTTGTTTACAGATGCTGTGTTTTTGTTTATAGGGAAGTCATCGATTTCGGTTTTATTGTGTGTGATAGATATGCAAAGCAGAGCATTATCGCATTGGTGTTGGTTGGAGATGATTTTTTTATGGGACAATTAGGAGATTAATGGGATAGTTAGTTTCACGCAATATTTGAAATGAATTTGAATGTGATTGGAACTTGTTGTTGAAATGTTTGACCGGAAATCGATTGTCAAAAATGATTAAAAGGAAAATAAGGGAGGTTGTGGCAAACATTATTTTTTAGCTTAACGAAATGTTGTTTTCGTTCATACACTTAAATCGCACGCACAGTTTGGTTGGTTAGCTAATTTTTAAAAAAAAACATTATTTTCAACAGAGACTTAACTCCAAAATCTCAATAGAAATGAACCAATATAAACCGAAATTTGCCTTGAGAAGATGTATTGTTTTTTTTTTGCACTTATTTACGAGCCTGATTCCGTAACTTTTATGAAGATGGTGGTCCGGGAATCTAGTTGTAGTTATATACAGATACACAGTTCGCCTTCGGCATGTCTTTCAGAAGCTCTAAAATTTCAGTTAAACGAATGCACATACTAGACGTCATCGTATTCATATTAAATCACATTTGTCAAAGTATTTTGTTTGCAAACCGCTGTACTCATAACAATATTTCGTGCCCATGTTAAATTTTTCAAACTCACAATGGCGAAGTTTTCCATACAAAATTTGCATATTTTGACCTACAATATATCTGTGGCAACAAGGAAAAACAGCATAAGTCGACTTATGTCAAAATTGAGTTAATGTTACGATCGGATGCACAGTAACCTGTTCTATATGTCGATTTTTTTTCATTCAAATATCTCTTATGGTTGCTGTGTTATGGATCAGAAAAAAAACGTGTAAGTCGTCTTCCCACATCTAAAGTTAAACCTTTAACATGCGCTCATGAAAAGTGGTTAAAAATGACATACTGGTTTTCCTTGTTGCCACAGATATATACGGTAAAGGTAAAAAAATGAAACGTATAAGTGTTAAGACCCTTTCTTCTCAAGCGAATACTTATTGGGTGTTGTGAACAGGCACTTGTTCACTATTAATTCAACTGAAGAAAAACACGTCTTCCCCGATTGAAAACTGACACTGATAACGGATTTATTGAATCATTTTATATTTAAAATTAGTTTATTCTAAAAATGTACACGACAATAAAACAATAAAACAATTTAGATCCACGATGCACCGTCAGCAACTAAGATTCGCTGACATAATTTGCGGTCGTTGACTTGCCTGTGTATTGTTGTGGTATTATCGCTGTGTCAGCATTTATTATTGTTTTTTTTTGGATTGAACATTATTATGTACTTAATTAAAAATGAATTAGAGCTAATTTTAGATTTTCAGAGTAGCTTTGCTTCATTAATAGATAAACGTTTTCGACAAGAACATTAAAGTCAAATTAACTCATTTGACTCACAGTTCAATTGAGCGGACGTATTCCTAATTTCTAAAACAGCTTCTATATTTCCAATATCATTTATTTTATATTCGCTAAATCACATGCGGACAAGTATATTCGCCACCAATTATTTTATTCAATTTTCTAAGACGGACAAAAACCTTCCATTGATTGACAGCTTAACACCTCAGCTTCGTGTTGAGTTGCAAATACATTTCGATAAAGATTCCCCTGTTGCGCAACGGAAAGAAATCCTTTTCGAGGAGTTTCATTTTACAAAAAATTGTACTTATTTGGGATAAGAGGCTAGTTGCGCTCGCGGCGAAGGTTTTAAACAGCAGTACATCATTTTCAAACACCCTCTTCTACGGCCGGGTAGGTACCAACTTATTTCTTAGAAATCATTTTTTTTTGGTATTGAAATATATTCAACATTTTTAGAAAGTTCAGATTAAATTTCTTGTGAGTCCGAGCTTGGGTAGTCTCAGACAGCTTCAGCCCGCATTTGAAAGGTTTTTGTACCTGTCCGTGCTGAAAGTGTTATCATGTTAAGCGAATTTTACTAAATACTTGTCCGGATAACTACCTCTTTACACTTTCTGATTTCTTAGGGTACTTAAGCGGTTGAGGCAGTTAGTCGTGCCCGCATGAGAACCTAAAGGAGTCGGACATCCGAATCCAGTTAGGATCTTCCTCAAAAAAGTTGTGAGGCCATTTTCTTCTCAATCTACGGAGAGTTTTTTTTTAATTTAATTAAAAAACGCATTTGTTTTCTGCGATGAAATTGTGTGCGTTTTGATTGAGGTACTTAAACGAGTGTAACCTGAGCAAATTAGCAAATAAAATTGGCCAATAGAGGCCACTAACCAGGGCTGTCGTTTTGACAAGAAGCAGCAGCACTACCAGTCGACAAATAGCAGTACAAAGCAGTACCTATTCCGTATACTGTATAGCTATGTGTGCAGCTACTAATCAACGTTAAAATTAAAACACTTAGGGCCTGTCTGTTCACAGCTGGTTAAATCCTTGGTTAGGTTACCATCGATTCAGTTTAGCCGTTGATTACAAATGAGTGATAACCAATGAGTGTTTGTTTACCGCTTTTTAACTTTGGTCACCAAACCATAGAATTGCGACAAATCGTTCCATTTTTCCAATTCATTTAAAAATTCAGTAATTAGCCCAATCTATGCTTACATTTCTTTTCTGCTTCGGCTTCGTGTGTTTTTGTCTAGGTAAGTTATTAATGAATATATTTTTACTGTTTAGTAGGTAAATAAATGTCATAATAAAATGATACAGAAATTTTTTAAAAACCGAGGAATTAAATCTTGTTTGTGTGAGACAAGTAGCTGAATCGGTACAACATCCAATAAAAATTGTTAACCCATTATTCGGCCTCATCTCAATTTGCTGCTACGAACGTCGCAAACATTTTCTCATTCTCTCAATATTTCCTCAATTTATGAGGGCTGTCAAAGGACAAAAATGTTGAAAGTTATCTTAATTCATCCGGCTGAAGTTGAGAACCTGTCTGTACCCTAACTTTTTATAAAATGGCTTGAAGTGTATTGTATACATCTGTCAGTTGAAAACGTTAACTTAACTGAACAGATTTTATTGGCCTTCGTCATCTTGCGTTACGTTTAATTGTTATTATTTGTATTTTTTTTCGCACAAGATTGCACACAATATTCTACAAAAAGTTGTTGTATAGCAGACACGTCAAAAATTATACCTACGAAGTCCTTACAATATCTCGAATAAACAACATTTTTAGAAAATCACTGTCACCGCTCGAAATCGGCTGGTTATCGATTTCTTTGCTTAACCAAACCAACGAATCTCCGATTAATATTTTACTGAACAAACACACTCGATCTTTACCTGCGGAAATAACAGATGATTTAATATAACCAAGATTGAACAAACCAGGCATTAACACACTTATGTAAATTGCTTATACCTACCTACTTAGATAAAAAAATAGATTGCACTGTTTACAAAAAACAATTACAATGCAAAATAAGGGTTTTTAGGTTATTTATAATTAATTAAAGAAGTTGCGTTTTACGATATTTTTTTTAATAAATTTGGAATATATATATATTTTGTAATAATAAATATAGAATATACTTTAATTTAAGGGTGCGTCTGTATTTCAAATGCTTGAATTCCATAACAATGGCTTGGAACATTTTAAGAACAAATAAGCGCATATTTATAAAAAGTAGTATTTTAAGTAGCTGTGAAGCACAGACAGCAGTACAAAGATACAGAAAGCAGTACAAATACAGTAGTCCCTCGATAATGTGAACTAATTAACAAGGCGTTTTCGGATTTTAGAGGGATTCACATTACTGGAACTTGTTTTTCAGTACTTACTAAACTGATTGAAACGATTTTCAAATTTATTAAAAACAATACAAAATGATTTTTAAAAGTTTAATAAATGTTTATTAATTTAGAAGAAAAACCAAAATCGCGCGCAAAACGGACAAGAGAAACAAGAGAAATATAAAAACTTTTACAAAAAAATTCACATTTTAGAGGTTGAAAATTTCGGAAGTTCACATTATAGACATGACAATGTAAAGTTTTGCCGATTAACATTTTAGAGAAATTCACATTATCGGTAATTCACATTATCGAGGGACTACTGTACTACAAGGTGGCGCAAAAATAAGCTTCCTATGTTTTTTGGCTGTAATTTAAAAAAAAAAAGAAAAACTTTGATTCTTCTTGTTGATTATTTTTATTTGGTCTTTTAATTTTTTTTACATCAAGTCGAGAATATGATGTCATGTAAATGGCCGCCGCCACAGTTGATTGTCATTTGAGCCCTTTTTATGGCATCCGGCCTTCCGGCGATAGGTCCTCACATTCTTGACGGATATTGTCTTTAAGAGCTGCAAGAGTCTGAGGCTTGTTGACATAAACCCGCGACTTCAAAAAGCCCCACAAAAAGAAGTCTGGAGCGGTCCAATCAGGCGATCTTGCGGGCTAGTGCAAATCGCCAAAAACGACCCGGGAACACCGCTTTCAGAATATCGGTTGTGGCTCGCGCAGTGTGTACCGTAGCTCCGTCCTGTTGGAATCACATGTCCTCCAGTCCTAAATCGTCCAATTGCGGTAGAAAAAAATCGGTAAACATGGCCCTATAGCGCGCACCGTTCACTGTTGTCGTTTGACCAGCGGCGTTCTCGAAAAAAAAATGGCCGCGTCAACAGAGGCGATATTCTCGGCACAACGGGCGCTCACAGCTGGGGCCCGCCACACTTGGCAACGTCTCGTGTTGTGCCGGTCTCTTCGAGGCGAGCGGCTAAACGTCGCAGTGTTTCACCAGTAAGCGTTGGACGGCTAGGAAATCTGCGACGAAATTCACGTTGTGCCAAAGTCACCGACCGATTATTGCTCAAATAAATAGTCACCAATATTCCGCGTTCTGGAGCAGTGTAGCGTAACATTGTTTATTAACGTGTCTTTCGCATGTGTTTACTACACAAATGTCAAAACAGAACTGACATTAGGGGCCAATCGCAAAATTTATAGCATTTTCTGATAGGAGGATTACTTTTGCGCCACCTTGTACTTTTGCAGTACAACGACAGCACTGCCCGAATAAAGTACTTAAGCATGAGCTAGGTACTTATCCGGGTTTTACTGTATTAGAGGTCTTTGGATATTTATGCACAGGTTCAAGAAATACCTCCAAACAAAACAAAAATTTCTTAATTCACCATCAATTCCAATTCGAAATGATGAAATCCAACCAAGCATTTTAGAGTGAATTCAAAAAGCTTCTAGGTTTCTCTAGCTTCTATGAGCCGTTTGCTGATACGACTCATAGCGAATTTAAGTGCCACATAAACTCCTATATGACAGTTTATGCCCTGAAAAAAGTAGCCCATAAGTACAGTCGAACCTCGATAAGTCGAACTTCGATAACTCGAATATTTAATAACTCGAATAAAATAGGTTGGCAATAGCGCCAAGACTAAAATTTACATGTATTTGTATTTGATAACTCGAACTTCTATTACTCGAATGACTTGATAACTCGAAGAGATTATTTGGCGTCACCTTCGATAAGTCGAATTCTGAGGAGGAATTCCCAAATTCTGCGTGTTTTTACAAGTTTGTTTTATAATGCATCGCTTTCGGGGGCACTGTGTTTGTATTCTCCTATGACCTATGAGTATGAGTGAGCAAGAATTGTCAAATTTCTTGTTAGTAGGGGTTAGAACACATAACTAACCAGGTTTGTATATTGGTTGAAATTTTTGAAAAATAAGAGGAAGACAAAATAAAATACAGAGTTGAATGTACATATTTATATCAATTTTTTATTTTACTTGATAACTCGAAATCTTGATAACTCGAATTTTGTTTGTGGCAAGTGATGGTTCGAGTTATCGAAGTTCGACTGTATTTAAGTACAACTTAAATTATTAAGAGTGGTATGAGCCCCCTCCCCCTCTTCTACAATGAGATAACTAACTACCCCTCCAAATTAACCAAATATCTAGATACCATGTCATCATCAGTCGTCTCGTCACTGTCATCTAACTGACGCATCCGTAAGTTTCCTAATTACCTATTATCCTCAAGCTTAAGAACAACTTCTCATACCAACAGTCTATAGAAGTGCATGAAATCCCATTAGGTTTCGAAAATCAATAACATACATCCAAATTAATCATAATTTCTTAATGTATACAAATTTCTGACACTCGCACTTCCTTTCCTTTTAAAATCGTTTCTCAACAATATGCGTGTGTACAAAAAATGTTGTCCCTTCCCCTAGGTCCTGATCAGTACACGTGGCAAGTTCCATTAATTACTTTGTCACATCTTTTTCCCTGCGTCTTTCATTGCCAAATATCAATCAGGGGAACTTCCTGTCCCATACTCGACATCCATGCACCACGATGATTTTGGTAGAAAATGTATCTGAAGAAAAAAAAAAACTCTGCCGCCTATCTTTTCTAATTTTTCAACAAGTAAAACGACAAAAAAAAAATACAAACATACGATAGACGTAGACGATGACACAAACAAAAAATGTTAGATACGTTTGGGTTTGGCGGATCCTAAAACCGAACCCAACTTATTCACAGTTTATAGGAAAAAAATGCCTTCCTCCTTTATTCCGAAGACAAACACATTCAAGCCGAAAGTGGATTGAGTGGTTTTCCTATGACGAAAACGAAACCCACTCAAACACACTGATAGAAATAGGCATATTATGGAACAGAAACTCTAGTGGTAGAGATACGTTCCACAACTCAATATTTTGCCAGTCGCTTTTCGACTATCGTGTCTTTTTTTTTTTTTTTTTGTTCTTAATCCAACCCCAATCGACAACTCGTAGTAGCAGTCACAGTCAGCCTGCGGCCTGCTGTATGTTTTCTTTGTTTTGTTAGCTGTTTCTAGATTATAGATCCATTACTGTAGATACTCTACTGTACTTTACTCGCTGTGTGCATGCAATGGGTTTGGGTAGCTGGGTAGTGTGTGTGACTGACAGCCACTTATTTAACACAACGGCACGTCGTCGGTCGAATGCCGGCTTTGCTGCTGCTAGTTCTTTCGTTCGGGCGTATAAGCTGAGCGCAGAGCATTTCTTTCCTTTTTTTTCTGGTGTTTCTGTGGCTCATTTTCATCATCGTTCTTTCTGCGTTTTCGTCGCACACACTCACAGTTCTGTCGCTGAGATTCGGATCGGTCGGAACGGATACGTTCTACACACGTTCAACTGCTCAAACTTCGCTTGCTGCAGTAAGTTTGAATTTGGACGTTCAAGGGTGCGGATTGACTTTTAGTTTTTTGCTCTCCATTGTATTTGTACCGTTTTTTCTTCTCCTTTCAAAGAAGTTTGTTACGGAAAGTAGGAAGGAGTGTTTTCTTCTTTGCCTTATTGTTATAAAATAAATATATATCTTTACTAACATCATCCCGTGTGCTAAAAATAAATTTGTTAAGCGGTGAAAATCCTTAAATTCTTGTTTAAAGCGAAGACAGAAAAAAAGGAAGATTGCCTGTGCTTCACAACTTCACCCATGCATACAGTTCAGCGGCAGTGTGTGTTTGTTCTTTGTGCGCAGTTGTTAAACACATATAAAAATACATAGTGGGATATACATATATACACATCTGTATATATATATATGGATTTCTTGTGTATTTTTTAATTGTTTGTCCTGTTGGATGAAAGTGAATTTTTTATTTTTTGTTTGTTTACAAATTGTGGATTATTGTCTGTTTTATTTTCGTATTAAATCTGTAGTATCTCTCTGTGGAAAAGAGTGAATTAATTAAAAATATAAATGAAATATTGAAACAGAGAATTAAAAAAAGGTACCTATAACTGCAACGACTGAGTGCGTGTAAATACGTTATCAAGTCTGCCTGTGTGCTGAACGAGATAATTTATTGTTCGCAAATCTTCCATCTCTTGTGTGGATAAGTATAATCCTCTGGAATAAAACAGAATTTTTGAAGGTAAGACCGTTCGTCAACAAAAATGTTGCACATATTTATTTAGAAGAGTTGTGTGGCTCCATCTGCAATTTATAATTTATTTAAACAAAGGAAAATACATATATTTCAAAAATGTTAAGCTTTGAACAATTAATTTTTGGGTTTTGATTCAAAAAATATGGCTACATGTGCATGGTTCTGTATAATCGAACAAAATACGAAATTCAGACGTTTTGAAAGTGACACGCCCAATTTTTTTTTGTTGTTTTTGTAGTTCAGTTGCTTTGTCTGAAATTGCAGTAGTGGTAGGATTCCTTCTTTTGCATTCCGATTTCTACGCAAAAGGAGTCCATTGGCACGATTTAATTTGCATAATTGGGAAAATATTCATTATCCTTCTAATTCGAACTAGTGCCTTCACCGAATAGGGTAGGGTTTCTACCTACAAATTCTTGGAATTTGTATAGACATTATAGGAATCACCCACGACTATCCAGGTAGTTGGTTTCTTGAAACGATGACGATTTTCTTAACTTTTTTTTTGTTTTTGGAAAGGCGTGGTTGCTGAACGCAAGTGCATAATTTAATCGTTAAATGTCAGTTGCCAGACTGTAATTACTTTTATTTAAATACTAAAGTCATTTATTATTGGAATTTTGCGGAAACATACATTTCTAACAATCCATTTTGAGATGATGTAAATGTGGTCTATGCTAATAACACATTAACAATTGCCCACTTTAGGGGAAAACGTTCTTTTGCTGGCGTTCATGAGATTGAGTCCAACATAATGTCGCCAAATCATTATTAACAATGGGCCTAACTAATAATCATTTTTAACCTGCACAATAAAGAGTTTAGGTCACAATGGAAAATTACGACATTGTGAATTCTTTAAATGTAGCCTCAACACTAAATATGATTATTACTATCGAGCAATATATTTGGCCCTTTAACTTGAAATAAAACTAATCCGCCTTAACCTCAAAAAAGGTTGTTTTACTCAAATTCAGAAATGGCCCCTCGAATCGATTAAAATGATTTTTTTTTCGGGCAACTCATACTAAATCCTCGATACTAATAACCATTTTTAGTGTCCCGGCTAAATTATTTTTCGAACTCTCTCCGCCATACAAATAATCATTTTTAGAGCCCAAGCTAAATTTTCGAACACACAATGGCGAAATTTTCAATACAAAATTTCAAATTGTGACCTATAAAATATTTAGTATGAAGGTTAACGATTATTATTAAAGCCCCCTGTGGCGAAATTTGCAATATAACAAAAATGATTATTAGTGAGGCCCAAAGTCACTGGATTTAGATCACATACTTTCCACTGAGAGAATTGCAGGAAACAGTGATTACTTGGGCTGTGTCTTGCTGAACATTGTCCACCAGTCGTAAAGGTCACGATAACTGGTAAGGACGTCAGGCTGATCTGTTTCGTAGTTTGAACAATAGAGCGTCTAGTTCAAAGATGGACAGTCCTGGGCATATCACGCTCAATTAAATCTAACCCCGGATACCTTAACTTAAGCGTAGGTCAACAGAGACAACCCAGCGCGAAGTAGAGTCATCAATTTACAGCTCAGTCTACCTTTGCCAATACACTGGCCACCCTTTTTAGATATAGAAGGTTATTTTTTCTGTACGTAATCCATTCAAGAGTCTCTTTTCAAGATCGGTGTAGTGTAGAAGAGTTGTTTTTTACCAAGTTGATTCAGAACACTGCCAATAACAAAGCTAAGCACATACCTTACATTCTTTTGACAAAACTCGGTAACCTTTGGCGCAAAGAGGCGTGATCTTATGGAATCTTTCTCGCTATATACTTGGCAGCAACGTTGTCAAAGATGCTTCGTTTGGGGTTGACGTATTGGTATAAGTTTCGGGACTTTTTGCACAGCTTTCTAACCACTGGAAGAACCATACCATTACCATATACCATTTTGAGGGTGATACCATTTTGTTCAAATTTCCTTTGTGGACTAGGCATCGGGCACTGTAATGGACCTCCGATGTAGTCTTGGACTTCTCAGATATTAATTTCATCTAGATTGCGCTCAGTGGCAGAAATTTGTATATTATATTAACCTGGCTTATACCCAACATATTGGTAAACAAAATAACAGGCAGCATGCATCTCTGCACTATCTTCCCAACCAAAAAAAAAAAAAAAATCGACCGAAAATGTTTCGGTTCAGGCAGTGAAAGTTGTTCTTAAATATTTCCCTTCGCCTATTTATATAAATGGTCATTATATTTTCAGTTTCGAAAGTAAAGCTGAACACACAGCGATATATTTTTGATGAAAATGTTATTTCATTATAGAGTTTGGACTTTGCCATTAAGTGTGAAATACAAAGTCATTCAAACGGCCATGCGACAGTTGTGACAGTTTGACAGATGTCAAATGCCAGCGCTACCAACTTGACGAATTGAATGACCCTTTAATAGATAATCTACATAATTGACTTCCTCAACTCTACAGGTTTATTTTCAGTTATACACTCCCATTTTCTTAACAGGTCTTGAGAGCGTTGTCTCAGAACAAAGCCAACTGCATTTCCTGGCAGAATGACGAGAGCTATAGTATTGCTATCACAATGAACCTCCATAACTTTGTGGTTTCACTTCAGAAACAGCCACCTAACCTTTCAAAGTTTTAGTTTTTAAATCCCAGAATTTACTCAAACAGAACTCTTGCAATTCCGCTTGATATAATATCGAAAAATTGGAATCAGGCAGTTTTTTCGGCGAAAAACTGTACTACGTATCTACCCTCGCGTGTTTGTCAAATGTTTCCAAGCGACCCTTGGAAACGCATTTAAAGTGGTTAATTAGTTTCAGCTGTTGTTTTCCTTTTTCATCTGCCTGTCAACAGTGTCCAGGAAGGCTAAAAGTGTGTAGTCAAATGACTTGTATACTGTGTATCTATCTACTTTATATTTTTCCCGGCACCGAAATGTATACGTAAAAATGTTTCAGTCCAAAATTACAAAGACATCTCCTGTTGAACTTTAACAACATAATCATGGGGATCATGCTTTTCAATCTGTCTTGTCCTGTCATGAAAAGAACCTTTCGCGCTCTCAAGTTGATAAGGTACTCGCCTTTTTGTCGGCGAACCACAATCCCATCTCTCTAAAGTCGAAACTACACACACAAAAAAAGTACATCGCTTAAAAGAGTGTTGAGCCATAAACTTTTAACAAAAAACTCCCAAAATCTGAATTTTTAAATTCAAACAACATTTTAATTTCCGCAAAACCACTTGTGCGCTGTAAACTTCTCAAAAAACAGTGTCAGGCATAAAAATGTTTAATTCCCACCAATCAAAATTCATCGCCCAAAAACGACAGAAGCATTAAAAACCACTTGTACTATTCCATATTCAGAATGGGAAAGCTTGTTTTTTTTACATCTTTTTAAGCTGTCTGTTGTCACCCGAAGTAATTGTTTATGGCATCAATAAAAAATGAATATATCAATCTCTCGGCGAGATAATTTACGAGGAGTCGCAAGAGAAAAGTCGCTGAACAATTTTATTTTCTACCCTACTGCCTACTCTATATCGTTTCTAATTTCTGGATAGCCAGAGGGCCAATAAAAACCATTAAAAAATCAATTAAAATGGCAAAGAACGAGAAATGTGTTCGAAGCGGGGTAGCAGAACTACGAAGTAGGGTAACGTTAAACCACCGAATCCGACACACATTGACCCCACAGCCAAAGTACGTATGGTATGAGTATAAGTAATCGGACACATTTTGAGTTGTTCACCCGGGCAGCCCTCGTGGTTAAGCATGGCATGACAGTTGTGTCTTGTATTGTGATGAGAAGAAGGAATGAAATGAGTGGGAACGCGCGCGCGCGTTTGCCTATTGATGGGCATTTTAATTTCGTATTTTATTGAAGCCCTACCCTAAACAGTCATTCATTTGGCATGGGGGAATGGGCGCCACTGCCACACAGCTATCGTGAGTCAACACAGGAATGGGAGCCGCCACAGATGAGTTCCAACACCATTCAAACATTTCGATCATTTTTTTAGTTAATGATGGGTGCGATGGGAATTCATATATTTTTAACGAAATTATTTTGGAAGCTGTTTCAGACGACGAGGGATATTTTCCAAGTGCAAACAAATAAATTACCCACCACATAAATTTCCTTTTGGTTTGGGAAAAATATTTTGCTCAACAACTTGTTGGAAAGGGTTGTGGCAGGGGACTATTCCAGGTATAAAGTTTGTTTGTTTCCCTACAGGCCAGTAGATATTTATATACATATTTTCAATGCAAAAAAGTTAAAAAATAAAAACAATCCTGTTTCGATATTAAACATTGTAAAACGTACTGCCTTTGATCTGTGTTTGTCAATTACTTCTTGTGCAGTGATGGAACTTAAGCATTAGAAGTTAATTTTCGTTAGCATTGAAAAAATCAATGAAACAGAGTTAATCGTTATTGATATTTGCAATTTAAACGAACCCATACCTTTTCTAAATTTAGATTCAAACATCTGAAATATACCTACATAGATTGTGAAATTAAAAAAAAAATTCGCAGTTCAATTCTAGCCTTATCAGCATTTAAGTAAACAAGATGTTATCTCCATTAATTTTTTTATTTCTTTCTAACCTAAGAAACCTTTTACATCAGCGAATTGATAGTGGAAGACAGTCTAGTCATCGCGCGATACCAGTGTCCCGGCTAGATTTTACGAACTCACAATGGGAAAATTTTCCATATAAAATTACCCATTGTGACCTACAAAAGGTCAATGTTAAAAATGATTATTGAGGGTATTCACTTAATCTCATAATTTTATGCAGCTCGTAAATTCATAAATTTCTGCGGTGCTTTAAGTGAACACCCCTCGGAAATATCATTGCGTAAATCGTGTAAATCGACTGTCAAACTCAGCTGTTCAAATAATTTCCAAATTATCAAAATTCCGAAAGTAAGCGAAAAGAAAACTTATTAAATTCTTGTAGAAATTGGCAGTAAACGAGTTATTTATAATGGAAGTATAAAAAACAAAAACTCTGGAAACAAACAAACAACAGACGGCTGTCTGTCAAAGTTTGACATTTGTGATTTGCGCAACTTTCCGCGGTTGATTTCCGATCCTAAATCTTCGCTGAAAATTAATAGGTCTGCGTAAACTGTTCTCCATACAAAATCTGACAGTTCATTTACGAGGTGGTAAAGCTCTGCAGTTTACGCAGTTTATAGGCGTTTTTCTTTTTTAGTTCAGAGCGCAACCTGAGCGAACAAAAAGTTCGTGTTTCTTTTTTAGTTTAGATAAATCAGAGCTCAGATTTGTGTTTCTTTTTTCGATCTGAGCATAATCAGTGCGCGCTCTATGAGCTCAGAATAAATTGACTGAGCAGGCTGAGTATAAAGCTGATTATATACTTACAGGTACATTTGACAGAAAATAAACATAATAAACAAAATAATTGAAATGGCGGACGAACCTTGTTGCTCTGGAACTGAAGGCTAACCAATTTAATTAATTACAATTAATAAATATTCAAATTATACATATATTTATTAAAAATGACAGCTATTTGCTCAAGTGTGTTTCATAAATACATCAGAACGATCTGAGTACGCTCGGTTCAGACAGCGCTCATAATGCTCGAGCTCGGTTCAGAGCTCAGCTCTGAACTAAAAAAGAAAAACGCCTTCTAAGGCTTTCACGCGTTTAAGTGAATACCCTTAATATAAGTAGTTATAGTTATGCACTAGTTCACTATTGTATACGATAACAAATGACTGTAAACATTTATAAAAGTGTAAATGACACATGTCCAGATGAATTATAATATCTTACCAAACTTAATAGGCCCTACATTTGAATGCAATTATATACATAAGAAAAAGACTACATTCACTGCGGCGTCTTTTACGAACGTCCTGGGTCTTGAAAACATTCAGTTTTCAATTCAGCCCCTCAAATTTGACAAACAATTGTAGAACCGTTCCATTTTAAAATAAAACTTCAAACAAATGGTTGTAAGGCTGGGGGCCTATTTTTTAACAAGATATACTGACAGTAGCTCTTTAAATATTTCGCCCACTTTTTGGGGGCGTTATAAATGAAAACAGATCCACTTCAAATATACAGGAAGGATGACACAGCTTAGTGGTGGTTCCATTTGTAGCCCTTATCCAAGTTGTAGGATAAACTTAAATTCTTACAAAAGACAACTTCATTTTGCTCTTCACAATTGTTCTGGAAACAAAGAAACACCCAATCATTCACTGTTGCAATTCTTGTATTACTATATATTTTTTCTAAGAAGCCTTAAGCTTTACTACGCCGGAAGTGTTTATATAGTCACTTCACGACAGTGCAATGCTTCGTTTTTAAAACGACTCATCTAAGTCACACTTGCGATTGGACTACATTCTAAGAAAGTACAATCCATATCAATATATACAACTTAGTTCGTCTTATAGCTATGAATCACGGCTTCTGGTTAATAACTTAGTTAATGCGGCGACTCTATCTAAATGTTTTTTAATGAATCACTACAAGTTCCCGGCAATAACACGCAATACTTTCTGTACTGATAGACTTGCAATGCGCTCCTATCAGTAAGTAAACATTTATTTATTTATTAAAAATGCTGTGATGACATTGACAGAAAGACAGCTCGTATCAAGAAAGTGGAGAGCATTTCACTGATTCATCAACCGACGCGACAAGCAGCAGAACTGATACGAGGTAGTTCACTTGCACTTTGTTTACTTGCTCCAAAGGAAATATTATTCCAGCATATGCGAACATCAAACCATTTGTTTACAAAGAGCAAAGGAGTTTTTTTTTTCCCCGTCTCAATGGAAGCACGGAAATGTCCGTAAGGTGTGTAACGTATGCCAAACTGAACTCCTTGTGTCAAAAAAGAAACAACGAAGAGAGCACATTTTTGCTAGGTAGTGTGTGCAATGTGCAAAATGTGAACAAAGCTTCAAAGCGATTGTCAACAAGCTGACGTTTTGTTGGTGTTTTTATTTGTATTTTTATTTTCTGTTTGTTGAGCTCTGGTTCAGTGCACATTACTGACACAAATATGCGAAATGCGAAACGTACACACACTCCATGGTCCGCCAGAGAGTATACTCAAATAGTAGTGACACAAAGAGACGCGCAAAAGACCCAAGAAAAAGAGGAAGAACTGGAACTGCGATATATGTGGACTAGTGTTGGTGCATACGCGCAAAAAGGTAAATGACTTTAAAAGGATTGCAAGCGTGAGCTACCAATCCACCATATGCTGCAGCACATAAAATGCTATATTCAGCTATTTTTAGAAATGATTTAAATATTTGTTGGGTTTTATTTACAAAATTCCATTTTGGCGTTTGATGTTTAAGGGATTTTCGCGTTTGTTTTTAAATTGAAATTCGCTTTTTGTTGGGTTTTCTTTGTGTGACGGAATGCGTTGCGTTGCAAAATGTTCTTTGCATTCTGACGTCGAAGGAGATGCATTTTTGAAAGATTGACAGCTGACTTTTGAATGGAAGCAAATGTGCGTTTTAATGCAATTTATGGAAAACGATTGAAGTTGGATCGATTTATTTTGAAAAATCAAAATTTTTCCGTCAGCACTTTCTGTCAGAGGTGAAATAAGTTCAGAAATGTCCACAATTAATTATGTATTTGAGTGATTTATTAGGTCGAAGATGTAATTCACTGTTTGATTTCAAAATGTATAAAATCTGGCGGAAAATATGCGTTAATTTTATGTCAACGCACAGTGCGTTCGTTGCATATCAGCACAATGTATGTGATTGTCTAAAAGCAATGTTGAAAGAAGGATTCTAAACTTTTATTTTCTGAATCGAATATGAATTGCCAATTGAATCAAACTTGCTGAATACAACAGTCAGTTATAGTTGATGCTCTGATGTCTTGCAAATCGCCTTGATAAAGAACAGCTCTACCTCGACACTCAGAAGTCAGAATTTCATTCATCATTTGAGTGAACCATTTAATCGAATCTCAAAATATTTTTTATTCATTTGATAATGAACTGCTTTTCCTTGAAATTTGAATAGTTCATTCGAGTGCAACTTTAAATTCGAGGAACGAGAACGATTCGATTGAATATTAGGTTTGACGTAGTTCAACGTTTCAAATTCAAGGAATTTGCAATTCTATTGAACAGTGACGTTTGTCAGACTGACAGACAATTGACAATATTTAAATTTGTTGATATCTTTGCGGAAAATGTGCCTCTTCGGTTTCAAAATGAATCTTAGTGGAATGCAAATTAATGCTTAGTTGAATGCAAACGCTGTTTATCATTGGAAATATACTTTGACGTTAGTTAGCTCCGAAATTTCGCATTAAGCATAGAAACCATCGAAAATCTTTCGAGATATTTAGTTACATATATTCGGGTGGAAAATTAAAGTAGGAGAGGTATCTCCGGGCAATATATTTATATATTGTAATAAACATTTCTATCACAAGGAGATTAATCAAGACATCAAGCTCGTAATTTGTACATTCTTCTTGACACTTCGGAGACTTCGTAGTTTGTACCAAGTAGAAGTGAGCTTAAGAGCAACTATGGTGAGTAATATGTTTGTAGGTCGTGTTGACACCTTGCTGTTATTGATGTGATTTTGAATTTGCTACACAAAATACGTCAGTTGAAGCATTTTATCACAAACGCTTGCATACCTTCAAGCTGATTGATAGCAAAGGGCTATAGATTTATCATTTTGTCAACTTCACATAGCATTGCTGAGAACAATGTTCAATTAAACAATCATTCTAATGTTGTTAAATGTGTTGCGTAAACAACTAATGGTGTCTTGCGCTCAATAAGTAGAATGCTTGATAAAGAGCTGCAACACATGCAAGCCGAAAGAGTAGTAGCTACCTCAGAAATTCCTGAAATTCGTTGCAAATCACTTGAACCAAGCCAGGGTGAAGGTCGGCATTTACAACCAAAATCATGTAAACCCACTTAGATTTATCTGGCAAAACTCTAATTCCCAAATCCATTTTGACCCCAAAAATCTATAAAATTATACCATCTGCACTGCACTGCACACACTCCCTTGCTAGACACACCGTACACAGTACAGGCGTACAAGCTCTGCTACATCAACATGGTACAACAGGAAAGAGATTGAATATTAAATTTGCCTTTCGTCCCAATGATATCCATCCATCCGGTTGGGTCTCCCCATTTGCCGCCGCACGATCCAGAAGCGAGCAACTTTCCAACTGCCTCTGACGACGATGCTGCTGTGCTGGTGCCTAGTGCTGGAGCACCATCACCAACCTTTAATTTTCTTCTTCTAATGCTAAAGCTGCAATCCACGGTCTAACTGTGTGCGCGGCTGATTATCGGAATGGACGATGAATGCTGCTTTGGCTGTGATGCCATGTTGTACCGTGTCGCGGTTGCTAACCTATAGGTATGGACCAGACACAGTCGCGCACATACGTAAATATTTTAGCACAAAAATTTTAACTTTTTTTTTTTCGCTCCAACTGGCATACGGAATAGAAAGCGATGCGCGCTATGCATTGGGCCGTAACGAAACGTGTTTCTGTTACCAGCTTTTCATGATTAGCTTCCTTTTAGTTGTGTTTCACGTTTGCCATGCCCTCTCTTCGGTCCTTGTTCCACACTCTGATTCTGTGATCAAATGGGTAAAACTATCATCATCATCATCATCATCCTAGCACAAAGAGAATAAAATTGCATATTCCGTGATGGTGCGCTTGGTGGGCCCACCGGCAGCGGCGGGTTTACACTGCAGCTGGGGCCTGAAACGATATAAATAGCTGCAGGAGATGACGATTAAAAGTTCAAGAGTAGGCGGTCGGCTATATGGGTTGGTAACTCTTTAAATACGTGTGGCAGTGGGCAGCAATCGAGGAGAACGAACAAAAACGCGCGCACACATTCAATGTAATTGGTTGATGGTTTTCATTTGTGAACTGTCGAATTTCGCAGTTCAAAAATCGATAGAAATTTATTTTAAGGGACACCGACAGATTTGGAAAGTCGGTTGCAGGGTGTTTTTCCTGCGCTGAATTGTTGGTTCATCGTAACGTGAATAGTGGTGTATTTATAAGCGAAATGAGGCTCCGCAAGATTGCCTTCTATCGGCTGTATTTCTTTTTACCCTTGGAACTGAGCAACGGAAAGTGCTAAAAATTGCATCGTCATTAATCATCATAGGTATTTGAATGGATTTGCCAACCGCTTTTGACTCACAAACATATTTATATTTTTATTTTATCACAGATAAGCGAATTCAATTTTATTTCCCTTTTATTTTTGTTGCTATTATCTTGATCCGTTGCTATTAAAAAAAAATTATGTACTTCAATGCCAAACGTATGTGATATCACTTTTATTGATAAAAATAAAATGCAAACAATAACCTCATCGAGTAAACTATTTTCCAACGAAAATATAAAACCGGCAACGACGCATTTTAAAGTAAATCTCAGAATAAATAAGCTAGTGCTAATTACAGAGAACGAATTTTTTGACTATCCTCAGCTTTCATTACACTTGTGGGAAATGAACTGGATAAAGCTCGTAATTTTTGCTAGTTTTGGATGTCCATCGTTGCACCGATAATCGTCTGAAAAATTACGGAATAAGTGCCCTGATGGAATTATTTCCAAACCGAAGTCAAACATGCAATGCTAGAGAAAGCTTCGTACACTAACGGGGAAAATCAGACTCGTTTGGTTTAGTAAGTGTGTTTGGGGATTGAACTCTTTCAAATATCTTTGACTTTCATTATCTTTTCTAGAACTGTTATACACAGCTTCGCAGTGGCTTAGTGGTTATCGAAGGGTCCCAGGTACGAATTCCGAAAAAAAACCCAAATTCCAACTTAAGGTCTTTTAAACTGCGCCACGTTCGCGAAAAAGTCTGACCAACATTCGAGACTGTCATATAACTGTCATGAAAGATCTTCTCAATTGGCCGTAGGGACTCTGCATAAAATTGTAGATCCCTTCGTAACAAAATTGAAAAAAAAAACTCACAAAACGAATGGTTGTGAGAAGCTAGGTCTAGGGCAGAGTATATCCATTAATGAGTAGGGACACTCTCCACGTGTTTCTTATCAGTTTACACGAGAAATAGACGGCACTAAAAGTGCTCTAGTAGAAGAAGGATGGAAGATTAGTTGAACTATTTCAAAATGTGGTACAAGGTGTGACGTAAAAAAAGCAAAATCAATTTGTAATATTTCTTATTGAACATTTTATATCTAATATATATTCACATGTGTGCTACACTTAAATATTTTTGTTTGTTAGTACATTTTTTGTTAATTTTATTGAACTGTTTTAGAATAAGGTAAACCCGTACTCGGACGTAAAATTTGATAAGAAATTCCTTATTTTGATTTTTGCAACAATTGTAATGAAATTCATTTTTCAAAAAGTTAAAAATATTCCCCTCAAAATTATTTAGGTAGTACATATTTGGAAAACAAGAAATAAATTTTTGTTCAAGATTCTCTAACGAGTCTAAAAATTCTTGATTGGGCCTTGTCAACTTTTCATCTTCATATTCTTTAAAATCTGTAAAAAGGGAGGAAACGTTAAGTTGCGGACTCAATTTTGACTCACACTTGTGGTTTAGGCGGTATTTTTTTAAAATATAACCTGCGAAATAGTAGAATGCGTTATCAATACCAAAGTTCACAGTTTTATAATCAGGTTCAGTTTTTGAAATCGTAAACCAAATTGTCCTTATTTTGTTTTTGTGGTTCCATCTGCACTTCAATGTCTGGAAGTTCCATGTTTTTCATTCATGTTCAAACCCCTCTGTTTCGTTAGATGTGACTGAATGATCAATAATTCATCAATTTTATGGTATTTTACACTCAGTGTTCGTTATTACCTTCCAAAATTTCCAAATTAGGTGTTGCCGACCGTTTTAAGCGCATCATTGACTTGGCATACATGTCTTTCGAGAAATGTCTTCATGTATTAAGTGTTGTTTGTTTATTCAGTTCAACCACTTTGCATTTCTAAAAAAAAATTAAGAAATACAACACAGATTTATATTCGTTCTTGCCCGATCTATAACTTATATTGCTTACCTCTCACTATTATCCGGTATTTTGAAATATTTAACTCCAACATTTTCTTTCTCCTCTCGCCCACATGCCAAACATTTAAATTAATAAATGCAAACTTGCACTTCAACTTTACTATTTCACTACTTTTAATTGTTTGCCACACGCGTAGACACGGAACACCCTTTCTTTCGTCAATTGATGATATAGAACGACTGATAACAATCCAACTCCGGCCCGCCTTTAAAAATACGTGCGAATAAAATTTAAACAATCCCCCTACAGCCAACCTAAGTAATTAGTGTGACCATCTGCTATGAAATATATTACCTAAAAAGTGCTGGCAATAAAACTTAAAATCATAAAAAATGGTTATTAACGAAGTCGTAGCAAAGCAAAAGGGTCGAATTTGCTGATATAGAATGAAACATTTCTTTTTCATGTCCATAACAAAGGCCATTTAATCAATAACCAATGGCAAAAATACAAATATTACCAATTCTACAAAAGCAAAGCTGGTAACCTGATCATATTAATTCATACTGCATGGTTGAGAGAGAATACTAATATACTGACAGTCACTCCGGACCGCCTTTAAAAATGCTTTATGAAAAAACCCACAATCGTTCGTCGTATGCAGCAAGCCCCATGTAGTGGTTCAGGTAAAATGTGCTGTGTACCCTTTTCTTCTCAAGCAGTCGTTGTATTCAGGTAAAAATGATTTTTCGACCTGCTTCCACTTATTGTACGATTTTTTCTGCATTTTGCTTTGTGGTAGTAGCAAATGCATATGTAGAGAGAGTGTCCCTACTCATTAATGGATATACTCTGGTCTAGGGTCCCTTCGGACCTTTTGCTTGAACTACTTATTTTTGTATACACAACTTCCTTTGTTCTCTAATGTATTATCAAATACATTCTGCATGCATTTTTAGAAAACTATCTAGAGCCCAGCTATGGTCGTTGAGGAATTTTCCCCTATTAATGAGAAACCCTAGTGGGAAAGTTTGTTGCAAAACGTTTTGCAGAAACTTCGCGACTATACTATGACGAATAGTCTGTTTCACACTCATGTGCCAAGTTGCATAACCTCCCTTAAAGCCACACTGTAAATGTTCAATACTTCTCATTTTCACACTATCAGCATCCGCTCGTCTTCATCTTGATGGCGCGCGTTAAATAGCACATCGGGCGAATTTTTACTACTGCTGTACAGAGTAGCACCATCTTCTCGTGTGCCTTTGTTTTCCTTTCAAATAATATTTCGTCCGTGTTGGTTCACCTTCATTAGAGAAATAGAGAGTTCAAGATAAACCCATGAACCCATGACGAAGCTCGACGAGCACAACACTGCTAAAGACGATCAAGAGAAAGAGCTAATATAGGAAAAGGGACGTGTTTTTTTTTATCTTTTCTTTTCAAATTTTAATTGCCTTTCATTAGGTTGCTACACTATCTCGTTCTTAGGCCGCTGCATCCATCCATTTCAAGCTGTTTTCCAAACAAACGACAATCATCATCCATCTGACAATGCAATTCGATGGATTGTCAGTCAGAGATTTAGTTTTCGAAAACCCAGTCGTCTTGTCAGCCATTAAACCAATCGTAACTCAAAATGGAAAAGAAAAAATATATTTGTGTTTTATTGTTCCTTGTAAATGAGTTTTGGGTTTTCTTCTCTGTACCTACCGCTTTACTCTTTACATTTTCGTTTTCGTTTTATCTTTGTTGTGCCTCTATGGCGGGGTTTTAATGGGCTACAATCTTTCTCGTCGTGGGTATCCAGAGATTGATTCGTACCGTGGATCTGATTAATGAGGAAATAAACAGAAAATCTGATAGTAAAACGGTACATTAGACAACGTATGGTTGGCTCATCAGCCTGAGCTGGAAGTACCCGTACATCGTCTTCTATTTTGTTGTTGACCCTTTTATAAAGAAATGTACTGGGATTGTTGGACAAAGGCTTGGAAGGGATTTGGTAGAGTTAAAACGGTTTATTGTTCAGGGCCAGCATAAGGGTCACTTGTGTTGGTTTACTCGTATTGTATGAAGAATTAAGTTGTACAGCAAAAGAGGGCAAAATGTCTTGTGAAGAAAAAGTAAACTGCTAAGATAGATGCACACCTGGCTTTCGAATGACCCATTTCAAGATTTAATGTTTTAATTTTTTTGTGCCTCCCTACAAGCTATTTCTGTAAAAGCTGTATGGACGACGACGAGGAGGAGACTATTCACCTCCTATGCACGTGTCCAGCTCTATCCCCCCCGCAGAAAAATACTCCTTGGAGAATATTTCTTCGACAATCGCGTCGAATTCGCTAACATATGTTAGCATCAAATGCGTCCAACGCTTTATTCTCAGCTCCAGTTGATCAAAACGGCTAGTTTTTGAGATTTTTGATCCTGTGGTATCACAATGGGTCTACTCTGGCCTAAATGAGGCTGTGCTTTGTGTGGGCTGCCACCCTTACCCAACCTAGCATTCATTTCTTAGTTCAGAACTCACTTTTCACTCTTTTTTTTAAACCATTGTTTTTATGATGTTTTTTTTTTTAAACTATTTAAATAACAATGTTTTATTTTATGAATTTTTAATTTTAATGGCTTTTTATTTTCATCTTCTTTCAGGTACGTTTTTAAATGTATGATTTTAATATCGACACTCTTTGAATGCTTGGTCTGTCAGGTAAGGAATTGATGGCTAAAATTCAGCGTTTCATAATTTCGTCGCATAATACACAAACTTTGGGGATGGAAGTACCTACACCTTTGCCGAGCGCGGCAGCTTATACTATCTAGTCTAGTCTGTAAGGCGAAACGTTGAAACGTTTTCGTCTGCACGAAAAAATTTGCTTGTGTAACATAGAGCAAATAAATTGTGCGCACAAAAACGTTTGATCGTTTCGCCTTTCAGAATCGGACCCCTGCTTTAGACATTGCCATTGAAAATAGGAACTTCTATAACCAGGTGGCAGATTCCGTATATAAACGATCGTCTAAACGATATCGCTTTTGAAACTTTGATCACCAAAACAAGTTTTATTCTGCTCGAATTTTATTGACAAAAGTCAGTTTTCATTATGTTTTTGTAAACTGAACTGGTATAAGCTCTCAAACTTTTAATTTTAGCACTTGGTTGTTAGTTTTGGAGGTCTATCGTTTCGACGGAAATCGTCTGAATAGTTACGGAATGAGTGCCAAGGCTCTGATTCACACTTTATCGAGATTTATCTCACTTATCTAAATGAAACTTCTTGAAATTCTAGGAAAGGCCGGGGTATGCAACAGGTTTCTTTCATCTTTCTCGGTCTGCAGATAGATGTTTTTGTATTGGTTTGCCATATCCCCTTTTAAAAGTGCGCAATTTGACAGAAAGGGTCGTTTATTTAAAAATATAATTTTTGAACTGGAAAATGATGAGCAGACATTATGACAGCTTACGCTGCAGGTTTCTTAAGGTCAAAATTGTATAATTTTGATTCGAAAAACGTGTGGATTCACAATCCTGAGAAGCAAAGGATGTATACTTGTCAAAAGATATAGCATTTAGGCCTTTTATGTGCACTTGGTCGACGAAATTAACATTGGGTCTACCATTAGCGACGCTAACTCTTGACATAACCAGTAAGTGGTCAATATAGAGCCCCAAGTATGTTGAAAGTGCGTCGATACTATAAATTTTAGTATATAATATTTAGCTGTAAATGGCACAGAAGGGTTATTCGATAGATATCAGGGATCGGACCTCAGTTGTAAAGCTTCGCAGTAGATCTTAAAAAAAACGCAGTAAATTCACTTTTTTTTGCAGTAGATTTTTAATTTGATAAAAATGAAGTTTTCAAGAAGAGCAGAACAACAATACATTTTGAAAAAGAGAAAGACACACTTGAGGCTTGACTTCAGTATCAGTTCTTGCAAGGCAAATGCGGTGCACATTTTCTTTTAAAACATATTGTAATAGATTGCAGAATCAATAAACAGTGCTTCCAGTAACTGATTATTTGCAAAGGGCTTATATAAATATACTAAGAAACGAAAATATGTAAATATATTCAATTTTGGTTTAAGATTTCCGAAATTCACATAAATTGCAGTCGAGCGCAGTGGTGCAGTAGATATTATTTTTTTTCTGAAAATTGCAGTAGATCTGCAATTGCAGTGGGCTAGTTTTAATTCTGTTTGATTTCAGTCGGAAATTATTCCCATCTTTTTCACGTTTAAAACGAGTGAGGAAGTTATGCACATAACATGTTTCGCCTAGAAATATGCAGCATTAACAGTTGAAAAACTGGTCTTATATCTAAAAAAATAAAAAAAATATATGTCACAAAAGGTTCGGTAAGGACCCTAGACTTTATCACAACCATTCGTTTTGTGTTCTTAATTTTTGGGACGAATGGAAAGGATCTACAATTTTATGCCGAATCCAAACTGCTAATTGAGAAGCTCTTTTTCTTGAATGCTTGTCAGACGTTCGCGAGAGGTGGCGCAGTGGAAAAAAAACATTAAGATGTAATTTGTTTTTTTCCGCGGATCGAACCTGCTACCTCTCGCTTAGTAGTCCAAATTGAAATAAATTACGGCTTTAAAAGAGAGCATTCTATCTTTTGTAGCGCACAAGTCACTTTTAACTGAGGGACAGTTAATGAATTGCAAGCCCCCTAATTAAATAATAGTCTTACTCAGTAATCACCATGAGGGGTTGAATCAACTCTTTTCACAAGTAAGGCGGGCTTTTCAAAGTTCTTCTCAAAAACATTCGTTATGTCATAAAAAAAAAAACAAAACACTAAACAAGTCATTTATAATCCTAATATCTATTCGATTCCAAGACGAAGCTATATTTTGTAACGCCTACTGGAGAGCGCAAAACCCTCAAGTCCTATTCAATCTCATCGACTTCATCTTCCCAGTATAATCATCTGAACATGCTTTTAATTGGAGATAACTGATTTGAGAATACCACACTATCTCCGTCGGGTCTTGCAACTTGTTCGCAATGAAATGATAAATTTATTCCAGCACACGCTTTTATTGTTGTGGCCAGAGAACCGGTCCGTATGGTGTTACCTATTTTCTGCGTGGTCGTCATACAAGAGAACCGACCAGCCAGTGGTACTACACCGGCATCCAGTTTTGGCATAAAATACGCACAAAAATATACACATACCAGTGCCATGTGCGGCAAAGTCAATGAACTGTTGCACAAGTTCCACTTGGAAGTCTGTACCACCGGCTCTGAACTTCTAATGAACCATGATTGGGGAAATTCAAATCTAACAACTCCGGAAGTGAGGACAGTCGTTGCTGTACACCCGTTACCTACCTCACACGCAAGCAAACACACACTCACTTAATACAAACGTTTCTCAGCGGATGTGGCCCAAAGGCAACAATTATTCAGTTTTCATCTTGCATTCGAAATTTCGAACCCAACTGTCAGAAGGCAGTTTGAAAGCGTGTCCACTGATCATGGTTGCCCACTGTCGCATTATGTATTGTAATTCCGTGTACAATTTTCCATATTATTGACTACTTTGACAAATGCAAACGATACTTTAAATGTAAATTGATTATGATTCACAATCGGTTCTATGTTGTGGCTGTCAGTGTTATGGCGCATTCGAAATTCGGAAAAATAAAACAAACGCAACTGGCATTGTAGAGTTATGCGTCAAAAGCAGGCTTCTTTGAATAAATCACCCATTTAGGATCACTGTATATCCGGAATATTAATTTTCTCTTCTTCCTTTGACGTGTGTTGGTTTTTTTTTCTGCTGGACTTCTGTTTTCTTTCGTATTTTGTCAGTTTGTTAAAGTTTTGTTTTTTGTTTAACACATCTGACAGATGAAAAGCGCAATAAGAGTGCGAGTGTTGGCAGCACTCAGAAGCCGTTGTCATCGAAAAACGTAAAAGTCAAAATCGAATTGAAGTTGCAATAACTGATTGGGATGAGGACATACTTCATATTGCAAATGTGAACATTTTACATCGGGACAAATTGCCATTGTGCGACGGAATGTGTCTGTCACCAGTTTTGACTATATTTATATGTACTCCCCCTCTCGGTCAATTGACATCGACAAAGTTTTATTTGCGACGCTGTCCCTCATTGATTATGATGATAGTTTCTGGTTACATGTAATAAAATGCAAATCAATCGGTATCGCTATGAGTTTTTATTACTCAATTCGATTGAAGACGAACGAGGCACAGACCACCGGACTAGCTGGTGGAGCCAATCGAGACCACCAGGATTTCGAATCGAATACAATGCTGGCTTTTGATGGATGTTGTTGTCCAATTGTGGGGGGTTATCGCTTAAATTTAATCGAATGATGGCAATTTGATACAGCGACTATTTTTGTTAATTGCTGTTATTTATTGGTCAGATGGAAAATGCTTACAATTGAGTTGATCGGAATTGATTATGGTTTTTGTACTCTCATTTGCTATATTCACAGTGCCATACTAATAACAAATTTTAGCCTCGCTCACAATTGCGAAATTTATGCGGCAAATTTAGCCACTGTGAACTACTAAAAATGTTTATTGGTAAGACCGTCTGTGGATACAGTTTCTGACTGAATAGTGCGGTAGCCATATCCAACATAGGTATAGACGTCGTGTTTTGGAAGTGGTGTTGATTATAAAAGTATCCATCGTTCTTTAGTCCAAACCAAATGTCTTTTGTACCGAATGGTTTGGTGGTTGTTTTCAAATTACAAATTTATCTTTTTGGTTGATTTAAATAATGTTTGTACTTACTTCTTTTGTTTTAAATCATATGCCGTTCACAGAGAACCGCGCGACTGTTTCGGAACTTTAACCTCAAAACCGTCACCGTTTTATGAACGCAACCCACCGAAAATCAAGTACGTTAACAGGAAATAGGTTTGTGTGGTTTCATCTTTGGTAAGAAGTCAGAACATGCTTCTACGCATCCCAAAGAGGACAGTTATTCACCTTCAAGTCCAAGACAGACTCGTTTTTAAAAAGATCAGGTTTGCGCACACAACTGCTTGATTTCTGAAATCTGTCTATTTACAGATAGTGCGAGCACAGAAGTTCTAATTGGACAACTTAGTTTTTTGTTTAGTCCAAAATAGCGGACACTTCTGTGTGGATACGTAAAAAGTTAGCAAAACATTTTTCTCGAATGTGCGTTTATAAATATTTAATGTGTTTTTTTTAATTGAATACCAATTTATGATTGCATCAGGGTATTTTCTTTTGGCACATTTAAATGAATGTGCGCTATGAAAAAAGTACCGCAACTGGATATTACGCAAGCCTGTCTTTTAAGCCCTCAATTGCATGGTCCCGCAGATCTCTCTATTCACATCTGGACCGAATCTAGTCTAATCGGAAAATTTTACTAGGAATAAAATAACATGGTGTGCGCAAAACCTAATTTTCGTTCAGTTCTTATTCGTTAAAAAAATTACAAATTTTGTTTAATGTCATTCGACAAATAAGAGACGCGATATTACTGCAGCTGGTTTATTGTATAACCAAAAATGTTATCCAAGTGATTGGGGCCAACTATGATTCACCTTGACGCCATTGAAAGTGTTTCTTCTTTTTTGCCAGTAGAAGCAATCCGAGCGTATTCAGAGCGTTCTGATTCATTTAGGGTTAGTCGTCAGAATACGAAAGTCGACTAATGTCGTTTGTTTATTGGTTTCACTCACTTATTCTGAAATCCAACAGCTTTCGCTTAGATCCACAAATTTATTGGTGAAATGCCAGAACGTAGTCTACGCACTTTTGTACGTTCTTCTTGAGTGGATTGTGACTCCAAAACGAGAAGCAAAATTCTCTTCTCGGAAGAAAACCAGAAGCGTATTTTTTTTTTTTGTACAAATGGAACGGTTTCAGAAGTAATTTTTTCTATTCCGAACCAGCGTTACCAAGGCCAAAATGATAAAGTCACCAAGAAAAATTGTCCTAGAATACAAAAGGGACCTAATATAAATAACAAAGCAACAAATGTGCACGACTGGGTCGAACGAAACTTTCTCGTTTATCAAAAGTTTGCTTGGTTGTTTTCTTATTTTTTTTAGTTAGGTAAAAAACTGAAAAACAATGCTAAATAAAAGAAACAGTGCATAGATAGAATATAGGAAAGGAAATATATATTCACTTTTGGGTAGCTCATCTGATATGGCTGTACTGTACATATCAAATAACAATGTGAGTTTTTAAAAGTTGAAGCTCTCAGTAAATGGGAATTGTCGCAAGTTCTGGTTAGAGAGTTATAAGTGTCTACTATTTTATAAGCTCTTACACTTTACAAGATTTTTTAGTACGAGGACAAGTGTTTTAGGAGTTTCTGTTTTCTGATCTGTTAGGTCATGTTTTTATTTTGATTAGTAACGCTGGTAAAGGGTTTTCCAATGAGAGGTGTTATTGTGAATGACCCGCTATTTCGGTAGCTGTCACTTTTGAAGCTTTTATTCTTTGACATTTGACAAGTAGAAACTACGCCATTGCTAAAAAATGGAAGGATACACGCTTCAACAACGCATTGAAATTATTAAAATTCACTACAACAATGGTGAAAGTCTTGTAGTCACAGTTCGCAAAACTAAAGCATTTTTTGGTCGTCGTGAAGCACTTTGTCGGACTGCAATACAGAAATTGGTGGTCGAGCTGTTGGAACAAGTTAGTGATGTGAAGAATAAACCCGTGCACGTCGCTCAAGAACAACTGAGAATATTGCTGCTGTAGCCCAAAGTGTTGAAGAAAACCCAGGTTTGTCCATTTCCCGTCGTTCTTTGGAATTGGCCATTCCACAGACGTCATTAAAACTTATTTTGCATAAAGACTTGGGTTTTAAGGCTTATAAAGTTCAGTTAACACAAGAACTCAAGCCGGCCGATCATCAACAATCGTGTCTTTGCTGATTGGGTCCTTGAAATGCATGAAAATGATCCGGAATTCCATCGAAAAATCATCTTGACTGGTGAGGCCCATTTCCACCTCGGAGGCTACGTCAACAAGCACAATTGTCGCATCTGGGGGTCGGAAAACCCAAGATAAGAAAGATAAGGTCTACGCCAACAGCCCAGCGTCGATTCAAGACCTCAAAGATAAAACTCGTGAGGCTATCGAGGACATAGGGCAGCCACTTTGCGATTTGGTTATGGAAAATTTTATGAAAAGGATATGGTCCTGTATGCGTGCTCGTGGTGGCCATTTGGCTGATGTTGTTTTTCATTATTAACGGCATACCTTCCTCTTTATTATGAAATAAGCACTTATCTCAAAAAAATGGCATTTTTCTTTGAAAACCAAAATAACATCTCTTATTGGAAAACCCTTTATTTAGCTGAAAACCGAGTACAAGTTATTGTTCGGGACGTAAGCATTACTTGGTTTTTAAAGTTTTTTTTTTTGAAATCGAGATATGAGCAGTTTTTAAAATTAGCGTTTTCGGTAAATCGAATTGAAAACTAAGGACGCAATAATTTTGAAAACATCAATTTTACTCCATGTTTGGATTTTGGTCGAAATCGATGTTACCGTTTTCAAGTATTCTAAAGAAAACTAAATTTTTAAAAAAATAACATTTTTCAAAAATCCATTTTAAGATAATACAGAGAAAAACTAAGTTAGCCATTAAGTTGGAAATGACCATATTACCTTAGAAATTAATTTTTCTTACAATCGTATGGACCGTTTTCGAGATGTCCAAATTTCAAAAGTACCGTTATTCGATTTTTTAGCGGAAAACTGTCGTGGTTGACTCACCTACTTAAGCTTAAATATCAATTTTGGTTAAAATCGTTAGAGTCGTTTTCGAACAAATCACACTGGTATGAAAATTGTATATGCGAAGTACCATTAATATTGAGGTTAGAGTGCAAAAAAAAAACGGCCCCGAATTGTATGCCCCCAAACTCCAAATCCGAAGTTTATACGAAATCCGGGTAGCCGTTTAGGCTGTAGGCATCGGGACATACAGACAGATAGACGGACAGAATTTTGCCACATACTTTTTTTAGTTGGTCTATCATCGTAATGTCAGAATTGACTAACATCTGGAGTTCGAAATTTTGTACGAATACAATATCTTTTTCTCAACGTAATGGAGAAAATTAAAATCAGATAATAAACAAAAAGAATATAATAGTGGACATTCAAAGACAAAAATGCAATGGAATAACGACGGAGCGGAAAACTCCTTATTGGAATGAAGCAAAACCATACTTCGGTTCGGTTTTTCATTCTCAGCTGAGCAAGTTCAAGTTCAGATGTGGCAAAGCCTAACCATTCAGTAAAATGTGCTCCGCCTGCGTACTAAAGCGCAACCCATTCAAATCCTTGAAAGTGAACTTTTCGAGGGGCCTCAACCTTTAACGGAATATTAGCAGCCTGTAATTGCCTGTCAAATGTACTATCAATTTACTTGCACCACAATTGTTCTTAGTTTCCTATATTACACAATTACATAATACACATTTGTAGCCGTCAATTATTAAACACACCTAAACACTTGGAAGAGGCGAGTTCTCGTTCCGCTAATTTGAAGACGCTATAAGACACATTTTTCCATTCCAATGCAATCCGATGACACTTCTAAAATCCGACGGAAATATATATGTCTACCCCCCGGTGTCTGACAAGTGAGAAAACTTGTTTTTCCACTGTCAGCATAGAATGGTCACTATCGTCGCAACACAAAATGCGTCGTTGACCTTCTGGAAAACATCATTGAAGCCGGTGCCCTGTTTCCCGGTCCAATAATCGTAAATCGAAAGCAATTACAATTATCTCGTGTCTGCTCATTGTTCGCATAGTAATGCACTCCTCCAATCGCCCCATGTGTGCAGTCTCTGTTTATCGCTGGCAAACAAAATGTCATATTTCAATCGCCCCATCGTTAAAATCCATCGTAAGACCAATAGTTGCTGAATTTATTGACATTCTGGCAATTACAGTGCATTAACCCGTCCCTCATCGATTCGGTCGACTCACAACTACACCAAGGGATCGAAGACGGCGCTGCGGTTGGTGTAACAACGTAGACAGATAACACATACACGCGCGCACACACACAAAGGGCACTCTAATTGAAAGTAAAAGTAGCTCTCGAAGCAAATAGATTGCCTTTGTCTTCTGCCCCTCTGGGACCGCTCCTTCCGTTTCATTTCGAAAATCCCATTCAAACAACGAGGTGCTAAATTAAATTTAAAACGTCTACATCGCTGCATGAAATTAGTGAACAAGTAGGAATCTGTGCCAGCTTTTAACTGCCAAATTATTTGCGCACTTACAATTCGACGACAACGCACTTTTCTTTTTCCTTTGATGCGGAAGTGCATAGTTGAGCGCACTTTTAACATATAAAAACAACGATGAGTGTAATTTTAAATTTAAATCCCTTTAAAAAAAAAAACACAACACACCAGAGTCGCACAAAATAATTAATGTAATCAGCAAATTGATACGTGCTACTCTACTGATTGGATTGGAAAATTTATTATGCGCTCCCGCTAAAAATATAACAAGACTGTCGCGACTGGAGAGTGATGGCGAGCGCCGAGCGCCACTGCGCTGCACCCCTTCGAGACGCCTGGTATAATCAACATCATCGCGTCTGAGCTACCACAATTCACCCCTATTGTGTCGGTAGACAACGTGTAATTTACAATTCTTATCAGAATGCTCTCCTGCGGAGCCGTGATGAAATTCAAGACGTGCCTGCGAAGGGGGGGGGGTAGTCCATTGAAATTCGATCGACAGTATCCAATAAATGGATATTTTTTTTTCCTTCTAATTGTCAGCACATAGAATGGAGCGCACCTTTGCTTAACGCCCCGGTGCGGCCTTTTGTTCTCCGATTGTCGTTTGAGATATTTTAAAATGTACCTACCTATTTGTTATTATTTAATTCATTATGCATGCTGTTCTTTGAAATAGTATTTTGTTTTTCAGCGCCACTGAATGAATGGGCATTGTAAAGTCTCTTGTTTGTTCCAATTCATTGCCTAGAGTGGCATTCAATGCTTAACACACATGCTACAGATAGATTTATAAAAATAGATACTTCTCGCCAGTATCTGGTTTGCTAACAATAAACTACGCACTTTTGATTAGGATGGGTTTTCTGTTTGTTTTCGTTTTAAACATTGCAGTTGAGTATTCTTTGAATTCAATTGTGTGTTTTTGTGATAAGCTTCATCGAAGCAAATTTGTTTATGGCTTTATTCAAAAACAAAGTCAATATGATATACATATATTTTAGCAGACAACGAATTACATAATTTGTAAGATCTGTGGATGAGTTTACCTCTAAATGGTAGGTATGGTTTTAAATGATTTGCAGAAAATATTTGGCGGGAAGATAGAGATTGTCCATTACTTTAACTTCTCATTTTTTATCAAATACATTTTGTGAACATAATTGTTTAATTCTACAATGCTTTTATGCAGTTTTTCCACTTGATTATAAACTTTTTAGTAAATTTTTCATATAATAAAAATACGAAATTGTTTTGTTTTCCTGTACAAGTTTTTTAACTGTCACTTGGTTTTTTTTTTCTTCTTATTTGACACTGACGCCGCGAGCTACCCTTTTGAAAGCACCTAACTTATTTTTTTTTATTTGTCCGGACTGTGCGACAGAGATGAAGCTTTAAGCAGCGTTGCCCTTTGGCCCTTCTTGAGCCTCAAGACGGGCCACTTTTTTTTTTTTTTAAAACGATCAAAATGGACACTTTTTAGTTTATTCACATGAGAACGAAATGCGAATTGCGAATAAGCGAATATTCGTAGTTTCTTTTTTTTTTATTAGGCGCAGATACCCGCGATTCAGTTTCATTTTTATAGGTTAAATTCGAACAAATTTTTTATTCGTGGGTTTGTGCATAAAGTGTGACAGTTCCATTCGCGGGAAAATTGAGAATCACTTTATATTCAGTAAAAATGAAGAACATTCAACATTCATTTATGTGAACCAATTTGGATTTTCATTCACATAAATGACAATAACGGTTATGAGCTAGGTATCTCAAAAAAATATATATATCTTGCACTACGTTTTTGGAATTCAAATTTATAACGACGCTGAAGATTGCACAGTCGCATTTTATTCATTTAAGTGAATATTGACTGAACTATTTATCACTAAAATGAATATAAGTAAGCATGCTTACATTCATTTCAGTAAACGTTTCTCCAATCATTTATGAATCATTTAAAAGATTCATAAATGAAGGCCCATTTCTCAGGGAATTGTATTGAAATTGAATCATCCTTCATTTAAATGAATCAAATCATTTATGAAGGCAAATGTTTCCTGGGCTGTAATTGTAAATTTCGTTATCTGAATCAATTAGGACTGTTTTTTTTTTTTTAGAGTTGATGTTATATTAAATTAATATAATACTTCTTTTGTGGTTGAACAAATAGAAATTTTCAATTCACGTATCCGCAATTATCGCTCTTGTCAGATTTTATTAAAAAAAATATATGGAAAAAGGGTTTCGTAATGAAAACATTTGTTTCTTTATTTTTTTTTTTGTTATAAATAAATGTTTTTGCTGCTCTGATTTTTTTATATTATTATTTTATGTGGAGGCCCCTTTTTGACTCGATCCTCTTTTCACATCCCTTTTTGACATTTTTAAGTGCTTAAGTCTTTAATTTGGTGAACTTAAGTTTCAACAAACTCTCGATTCACTCGATTCTTAGTTCAATATATTTTTTTTATATACAGGGTGCGGCTGGTCAATATTACTGCAGCAACTTGAATTGCACGTTGGTGATTTATGGAAGAGGTATAACCTAGTTCCCATTTATTTTTATTTGTTTTTCAATTGTTCATAATTTCTAAACGCTATTGATTGTTAATAGGGAACATGCTCGTTTATAAAAGCTTGTCCGAATTGCTTCTACGGGAAGTTTTTGAAGGATTTTTTTTGCTTTTGATTATAAAAATCATAGACAAAACTTACTGAGACCCCCAACTCGCAATCCTCTTGCCGCTGGCCCCCTCAATTTATTTTCAAATTCGCCATTTTGTTTTCCTATCGGTGTAATGTTTATTTAGAATCCGTGTGACATACAAAACCATACAAACAAAAATACTGCCAACCTCGGCAACCCTTGGGAAATGTGCTAGAGTTCGGGAATACCACATTTTTAAATTACTGAATGCCATTGGTTAGTTATTATAAATTGTTAAAAGGCGAATAATTCGATTTTGTTAGTTAATAAAGCTAACTACAGGAGATGTTTTATAAATAAGAAACATATTAGGACTAACACGGTTATGTAAAGGGTTCTCCAATAAGAGGTGTTATTTTGGTAGTCAAAGAAAAATGTAATTTTTTGAGATAAATCGGATGTTTATTTCATAATAAAGAAGATGGTATGCCGTTAATAACGAAAAACAACATCAGCCAAATGGCCACCACGAGCACGCATGCAGTACCATATCCTTTTCATGAAATTTTCCATAACCAAATCGCAAAGTGGCTTCTCTATGTCCTCGATAGCCTCACGAATTTTATCTTTGAGGTCTTGAATCGACGCTGGGCTTTTGGCGTAGACCTTATCTTTCACGTGGCCCCAAAGGAAGAAGTCGCAGGGTGTTGAATCACAAGATCTCGGTGGCCAATTGTTGTGATCACCTCTTCGAGAGATAACACGGTCCGGAAACTTTTCCCGTAAAAGATCAATGGTTTCGTTGATAGTGTGGCACATAGCGCCGTCTTGTTGAAAGTAAACAAACTTTAGTTTTGCGAACTGTGACTGCAAGATTATCACCATTTTTGTTGTGAATTGTAATAATTTCAATGCGTTTTTGAAGCGTGTATCGTTCCATTTTTAGCAATGGCGTAGTTTCTACTTGTCAAATGTTAAAGAATAAACTATCCACACGTAAGGAATAATTTCAAATTTAACGTATAAAATTCTATGAACACTGCCAATAGCTTTGCCCACAGCGGAAGTGGCTCATATTTTTTGCGAATGTGTTGGTGACTCAGAATTTTTGAGGTTACGTGACATTAGTCAATACGAATTTCTATGTAACAATACTAGCGCACCAAATCGTGACCACTCCTTAAAAATATTGCTTGTAGGCTTATTAACAGGAAGTCAGCCGAAGTTGCTGGTCTCAGTATTGTCTCTGATAAAAATAACACGGAGCAGTATGAAACACCTTTGACTTAAAACAGTGAACGCGTGAAGTAACGTCGATTGGTCTGGTGAAATGTGCGGATCGGTGAAATTATTTAGTTTGGGATTTTTATTGCTGCAATGGCAAACATTTAGTACGCGAAACGAAACCTCTAGCAACTATTGCTGCCTTTCGTTTTCTTCGAAAGGTAGGGTTTATATTTCAAATAGAAATCAGTTCGGTTCGTTGTTTAAAATTTAATTTTATTATAAAAACTCTTTCTCGCATACGTTTTCTGTCGCCTTGTTACAAAATGGCCGACACCGTCCTGAAGTTGGTTGTCGTATTTTTTGTCCTATAAAAATGTAATAATAACTTAACACATCCACAACCTCGTCGTGGGGCGTCGTGGGTAATGTTCGTTTTTCTTATTTTACTACAGGTTCGAAAACACTGGGCCTTACTAATAACCATTTTCAACCTCCACACTTAATACTGTGTAGGTCACAATATGTAATGTTCGAAAATTTTAGTCTGGACACTGAAAATGATGATTGGTATCGCGGAGTGACTTTATCTTCATACATTCTCATCGCATGGTCCTTTTCTGAGTCAATGCCACTCCCGTAGCAGATGTATAAATACTGTTTATGAAGTTGTGCTCCTTTATAAGAATTTGTAGAACTTCCTGGCCAATTTTATAGTGAATCTACAAGTCCATTGCAAGACTTATATATTTAGCAGTTGTATTTTACCACAGATTTGACAAGCCCATAAATTAGAAGCTGTTGTAGTGGCTCATAAAAGATATTATTTAATACTAATTGCATACTTATCTTTTGTAGCATCACCAGACACTGATACGAGGAGTCCTCGCTTCAGAGAGAACCGTTCTCAATGTTTTAAATTTCAAAAAACAATCCAAATCCCATAAAACTGAGCCAAATCGCCTAACATTTTCTCTTTGTGTAGGCATTTTTGGATGATTTATAACATTTTACAGGATATAACAATCCTGTACGAAAAAGACCGAAATTGTACTAGAGTGACCGAAGTTTTGTTGGATCTGTTCGTGAGAAGGTAGTTTTGTTATTGCAGTTGAAGGTTACGTCTGATGTACACAAATCAAGCGTGCTTGTCACTTTGTCGACCATTAACATTTACAATACTTGTGCAAGTCATTTTTTAAAGATTGCTGTAAATCCATTTCCCCAATTAAATATCTAAAATTCAGAGGTGTAGTTATATTTATCAACTTTAGGGAATTTCTTTTAAAAACTCATCAATATCACATTTAGCTATTGTTCGCCGCCCTCACAAATATTTTCAAATTTTTTATCGCTTTGCGCCATTTAATACTAAACAATTCCTCCCCCAAAACAGATAAGTTTACCAAATCGTGCATCCACGTGTTAATAAGGTGCTCCATCATCTATAATCAACAAATCATTAATTAAAGCACCAAGTCATTTTGTTACCCTCAAGCTTCTCATTATAGCCGGGTAGAAATGCTGCCCAACTTACTTAATGACGTATCTTTATCTTGGAGTGTTCCAATCAATGAATTTTAGGGAAAATTAAATTAACAAATTTCCCCATCAGTTTTTTGCTTTCAATAAAATATTCACTTCATTTCGCCTTTACAATCAATCCATTATTCATAATTTCCACCCCTCTTCTTTCTTTCAGATAAAATAAGCAGAAATCAAGAACAAGAAGTCTAATTACTGACAAAAGAAAATAAAAAAAAAAACAGCAAAAATGGGTAAAACACAAAGTAAACGGTCCGTCGATATAACTACAGAACCTAAGAAGGATGGCATCGCCGAAGAAGGTACCGGCAAGTTGGAAAAAATCGAAGACGCCGATCAATTGAAGCCACAGATCAACGGAGATACAAATCATTCGCAAAACGAACCAACTGTAAGTACTCCTGGGGGACATTTATATTTATATTCGGTATTTGTTTTGTTGTTGTTCTTTCTCAGACTCCTCAATTAAAGGGGTTGCAATGCAAAAATATTAATTAATTACTTATGTTGGATGAGTAAACAGTAGCTCCATACACCGACACCAGTGCCACTCCCTTTTCCTGTTTGTGCTTGATGGTTTTCTTCCACTAAATGGAACTTGCAGAATTGGTATGCAATTAAGTAATGAACGGGGGACGATGGACTACGATGTCATTAAATTGAGTTTGAAATTTTCGCTTAATGGAATTAAGTAGAATAAGTATGTTCGGACCTACCAGTCGCAGACTGGAGAACTGCTTTTCTGTGCGCTGACATCGCGCAGCGGGTGGCACTTAAATCGCTTACGAAGAATGCCTGTCACAATGTGATTTGCTTCGCATTTGCCAAATTGGCAAAGTTATCTGGACTCGTTTTCTTGAAATAATTGTGCGCAATTGTTTTAGTTTTTTTCTTCTTTTTTTTTCAATTTGATTTCCCATTCCCAGGAGGTTTTTTTTTTTATTGGTCCGTACGTTTGAGCGGAGAATTGTCAGAACTCCATGCCTGATCTGAATACAATTTGGAATCAGCTCCCTAAACCGATTTAACTCACATTTAGCATTGATTGTGACTGTACTGCCATTGAAAGTCGATTATTCTTCTGCATTTGAGATATCGTTCTAGAGCTCTCATTATAATTAATCAGCTCTATGGGTATGGATGGCCAAGTGTATCCGCCAAGGTCTGTAGTGACGTGCCGCCAAGATCATCTGAAAATAGATTCAGATAAGGCGACCTCTTTGAATTTGCATTCGAAAAGTGTTTGTGCGCAGTTGAAAAGCCGTCACCGTGTGCATAATCGCCGACGCAGATGTCATTGGCATAATTGAGCGAACAAAACAGCTTCTCCTAGTATGATGCTGAGCAATTTCTCTAGTGGAAAGGGAATAATACATTTGAGAGCAGTATTTGCGATAATAACAGAAATTGCGCGTTAAAAATATGACATGCATTTTTTTTTTGTGCTTGATTGATTTGCTTTGTATGGGATCCTTTTTGGGGAATTCGGTTGACTTGATATTGCACTAGTCTTTAGAATTGACTCGCAACGAACTTCTCTTCCTCACACATCAATGTAGGCAGCAACAAAGTTACCAACTGGTTGTGCGTCGTGTCCTTTTGCCCGTTACTACAATTTGATGACGATTCTGTTCTGACTGCAGGTAACAATTTTCAGGAGACAGATTCCGTATATACACGATCGTCTAAACGATATCGTTTTTGAAACTTTGATCACCAATATAAGTTATATTCTGCTATTTTTGACAAACGTCAGCTTTCATTATATTTTTGGAAGATGAACTGGATTAAGCTCTCAAACTTTTAATTTTAGCACTTGGTTGCTACTTTTGGAGGTCTATCGTTTCGACGATTATCGTCTGAAAAGTTCTGGAATGAGTGCCCAGTATTCAACTTCTGCCTCGCGATCTAAAAAGTTTGTCTTCTATAACGAAAATAAGAGATAAGAGGCGCAAAGACCGTCCAGCCACAACTGTAGGGGAACTTTACTGACCGACCATTGGTTTTGTCGAAGTGGTTTTGTTAGCCACATGTCCTTACATGTACAAACAGGGTACTCACAATGGGCCTTCACGGCTTCGGGTGAAATTTGCATCTGATGCAAAACTGCCATCACAACCTAACCTAACCTAACCTAACCTAACCTAACCTAACCTATAGTACGGCGTTTAAATCCTGACTTTGCATCACAAAAGCAAGTTCAGCCAAAAAATTTATCTAAATTCAGTTCTTTCGGCTGGCAAAAGATCGGTCAGTGAGCAAACATAAATAACTTCCTGCGTCTTCCAGAAAAGCGTGGATTTAAAAAGGTGTAAATATATCGTGACAACTGTAGGGGAACTTTACTGACCTGACCGACCATTGGTTTTGTCGAAGTGGTTTTGTTAGCCACATGTCCTTACATGTACAAACAGGGTACTCACAATGGGCCTTCACGGCTTCAGGGTGAAATTTGCATCTGATGCAAAACTGCCATCCTAACCTAACCTAACCTAACCTAACCTAACCTAACCTAACCTAACCTAACCTAACCTAACCTAACCTATAGTACGGCGTTTAAATCCTGACTTTGCCTCACAAAAGCAAGTTCAGCCAAAAAATTTATCTAAATTCAGTTCTTTCGGCTGGCAAAAGATCGGTCAGTGAGCAAACATAAATAACTTCCTGCGTCTTCCAGAAAAGCGTGGATTTAAAAAGGTGTAAATATATCGTGACTCGTGGGATTGAGCTTTGTTGAGTGTGAACACGGGCAGGGGTTGAATCGCCACATAGGTTCACGAAATTATGCCAGTTACACACGAAACAAAAAAAAAAATTCCGTCACGTATTGCTCGTTCAAAGAAGAGACGGTTCGGCCTAAGTCCATCTTGTGTCAAGTGTACTATGTCTTTCCCTACGAGATGTATTAGTTATGGTTAATTCGAAACCTGCCTTAAGCTACGATTACACGGCCATTTTTTTTTGCGTCCTTTAAATAATGGCGCTTTGGCGTCAAAATCGCGTCACAAACCCTTCATTTAAATGTCGCTGTGTGTGATCGCCATTTTTGGGATAACATTTTCCGCGTCTTTTAAATGACTAAGAAACTGGCAGACCAAATAACATGAATTTTGTGCCATTAAAAAGACGAAAAAAAGACCATGTGATCGCCCTTTAATGACGCCTAGGCCAAAAGACAAAACTTTTTGGCTGTTGCGTCATTTAAATGCAGCCTCCAAAAAATTACTATACACGAAATTCATTGCATGCCATTTTTCAACACAAATGACAAATGACGCAGCATTTAATATGATATTTGTGCTTTCAATTAGTGTTTTTCTCGTGGCGAAAGGACGTATAAATTTATAAATTGGTTTTTATTTGTTTTTTTTTTTTTTGTTTTGTGGTTGTGTTGTTCGAAGCAGTCGCTTTAACCGAAGCCAGAAATATACCTCAATCGAATTTATTGGCTGGCATACGAAGGACATTACGATATAGTTCAGGATCTTCTTGTCGCAATTCAAGCAGTACAAAATCCACTCTTTTCGCGACGGCTCAACCACTTCTTTTGCCAAATACTCGGCTTCCGTCGCGTTGGCTCGATATCAAGATAGTCGTCACTGCTGCCAAATACGCAATCTCCGCAATTTTCACCATCCCATCATCGCAAAAGTTCTTTTCGCCATTTTTCATTTATTGTAATATTTTTTTTCTTTTCACTGTTATTTAATTAAATTATCAATACCGTCTGCTCGCAAAACAGATAAATGACGCGAAATCGAAATAATACGAAAGGTGGCATTTGTCTTTTTGATGTGGCATGTCATTACCACGTGATCGTCATTTTTTCGCTCGACATTTAATGGCATCCTAACGAAAAATTGTAAAAGCCGCACAGTGTCCGTCATTTTATTTTGGGACAAAAATTATGATGATAGTCATTTCGTGTGATCGCCCCTTTTTTTGCAAATGACCAATGACGAATCGTAGATTGAAAATCAATAATTTGACATTTTTTCCCGACGTCACAATGTCATTTAAATGACTCGAAGAAGTGGCCGTGTAATCGTATCCTTAGTAAGTTGAGGGCAGATCTAAGAACTGAGGCAATGACCGTTTTTTTTTAAATTTTGTTGATCAAAATAAGTTATGTTCAGGCCGATTTTAAACGTGCAATTTTTGAGCTTATAGTTGCTATCTTTGGACGTCTATCATTTCGACGATAGTCATCTGAAAATGACGTGATTAGGGCTCAATTAGTTTGCCATTCAAATAAACCATCATGGCGCCCGTCCTATGTAGGGATCGAGATATTGCGCCATACTAATAACAATTTTTAGTCTCGACTTTAAATTTACGGAAGCTCACAATTGTGAAAATGTATAGAAAAATATAGCCACTCGGAGTTACCAATAATCAACTTTAGTCTGGCAGGTTACGCAAAGACTCCACACTTTCCAAAATCCGTTTATTACCAATAAACAAAGATAGTTGCCAGAATATCGCTAATTTTATTCGTTGGAATACACCAATGCAAGTTGTTTTTAAGTTTAGCAAACAAAAATTTGTACAAATGTATGCACAAAATATAAAAATAATGCATTTTCTTTTATTCCTAAACACTTGAAATATATATTTCGAATATTTTGATTAAATGAAATCGTTAGTGCTTTCCTCTGCTTTATTTTGTTTAACCGCTAGTGTTTGCTTTTTGATTGGCTTTCCTTTTTTTAATAGTGTGCAAGTAACGAACGCTTATGGTAAAAAATAAATTTGATTTAAGTTTGGCATCTTTCCAAGACTTTCTTGAGAGGCGTCGCTAGAATAAAATATCTGTTCACATAAGATTGGACAGCTCATACCTGAGTACCTACTTTTTTCTACAATTCCCAGTACCTTCGGCGGCTCAGGTAGATATTTGGCTGCAACCAAATTCCAAATCCTCTTTGAAAAAGAAATTTGTTAGTCGGGAATGAGAATCTCTAATAAAACAATGGTTGGTGCGAAAAGGTTGCCTTCGTGGAAAATGTAGGTACAAGAACTGTTAGCATTTAGCAAAATCCACCCGCAATAATAAATTTAGGAACTTCTAGAGGACTAACAGATAGTATGTGCGAATTCAAGATGTACAGAATTCTATTTTGTTTGGTGTGAATTCATAGAGGATTACACATGACAGCTTTCCTGTAGAAAAATTTCCACAGCTTTCAATATTTTAAAGATCAAATTGTATTTATTTTCACAATTTCATATATTTACTTTTGCAATTACTGTTTCGTTGCATGGCAAATTGTAATTCAAATGGAAATGAATTAGCAGGCTATTATTTCTTTTAAAAATATTTACTTGATAATAATTCAAATGTGATCTTTAGACTGTCAATAAGCTCTGATTTACATCATCAGCCTACGAATAAATCAAGCATTCTAATAAACTGTGTTCCATTTATTGAATAATTTGAAAAAGATGTTATTACCACATAAATTCGTTCAGAACTCAATAGTGAAGTATTAGAAATCAAAAGAAAGCGTACTATAAAAAGTACTGAAAATGATGTCCGATCGAACGGTAGGGCATTACTGATTTGCATATGAATATGATATTTGACAGATCAGAGGATATTTTATGAATTTCCTATTTTGTGTTTTGTTTTTTGCTTATAAGCATTTGAAAGATATCTGTTGGCAAATTAATTTGCAATTTATATATTCCGTTCTTTAGAATAAAATCCTAGACCATTGACCTTGTTTTTCACGAAAACAAATTATGAAATTTGAATTTTGCGATGACAGAAAATGTAATAGATTCTAAGGAAGTTGTCGCACTAGCAAATGTTGAGGTCTAATTATTTATTACATATTGGTATCATGACGCAAAAAAAAAGAGATTTATGGACAATTATGGGGGAGGCTTATACTATTTGCAACTAATTTTGAAAACAATGCTTAGACTTTGCCAAAATATGATAAATTTAATTTATGTACCTAATATAAATTAAACAATGACATGTTAATGTATTAATAAAAAAAGAAACATGCATCTAAATATGTGATGAAAAATCTTATAGTAATAAAAGCTTATAATAATAATAATAATAATTATTTATTGGTACCGTTTCATTAATGCTGTACATTTTTACTAAAGCTGGCAACCAGCTAATCGTCGACATTAGTGTTTGATTATTAGTAAGGCCGACTGTGAACTACTAAAATTTAAAGTCGAAACTAAAAATGTTTATTGGTAAAGGCCCATCGTCTTTTATTATCACTAAGCTTCTTTTTCTTTCCACATAATTTTCTATGTTTGAGTCTGTTTTTTTTTTCTCCCTGTGTTACAAAAAGACATTCCGTCGCTCTTCGGGCAGGTATATTTTGTCCCGAAATAAAACTTTCACCAATAGAACGCAGTGGACCCAATAAGGGCCCTATAGTTTTCTTAGGTTAGGTTAGGTTGCGAGCGCAGTTTTTGCAGCCGATTCAAATTTCACCCGGAAGCCGTGAAGGCCCATTGTGGGTACCCTGTTTGTACATGTAAGGACATGTGGCTAACAAAACCACTACTATCTGTTTAGGAATAGTTTTATGTCTGATAGAGGTACCCCCGCCAAGTCTTCCAAACTTTCGAAGAACCTTGCTACCATACAGGATGAGCGGCGTTCCTGTAAAGCTGGGCAGTGGCATAGAAGATTTACCACCGACCCTATTTCCTCTTCGTTTCTGCAGCTCCTGCAGAAATCATTTGCAAAAAGTCCCAGCCTTTTAGCCATGTTTCCTATGGTGCAGTGTCCGGTTAAAACCCCGACGAGCATCCGGATCTGACTTCTATTAAGGGAGACTAGGAACTTTGATCTTTTGGTGTCAATCACAGGCCACATACTTCACACATTTCGCATTAAGAAGGTTAGAGCCGATAGCTTTAAGTGCCGCTTGACTGTTCACACAGATGGTTATTTCCATTGCTGGTAGTCCCATCGATAAGATAGTCTGTGCTGCTTTCTTAACCGCATAGATCTCAGCTTAAAAGACACTACAGTGATCAGTCAGTCGAAACGACTGGCTAATAGCAAGTCTTTCTGAGAATACGGCTCCTGTACCATTTTCTGTTTTTGAACCATCCGTATAGACGGATATACCTTTAATGATGGTACTGGGTGAGTTCCAGTCCTGTCTTTTGGGTATAGTGATTCTGAAATTTGTCTCGAAGTCATATCTGGGTTTCTCGTAATCGGTGAGTGACATGAGTCCCTTCCGATCAAAGATTTCAACTATGCTTGAGTGTCCGCAGTAACCAGGCTTCCAAGTTTTGTTCTCTCTTAATCTGAGAGCGGCTTTGGCTGCCACGTTCTTAGTGAATAGCTCAATGGTTAGCAGGTTCAATAGCGTTTCCAGACCTAGTTGTGGTGTGGATTTAATTGCGCCTGTTATACCCAAACTTTTTGACAAAAGAAAAACTGGTAGGCAACCTCACACCAATCATGAAAAATACTGCCACTTAAACCCCGTCCATTATTCAAGTAACCAACAACTGGTATAGGTGTGTACCGTATACGCCCTCAAAACTTTGTTGATGGGCGCAAATAGCTTAATCAAATTGATTTGACTGTCATCTAAAAGGCGATCCAATAAAACCGTCATGATTTATAGCAAAGAATTAGTTTTTTTATGTTCAAGCCGAGCACAAACAACTCCCAAGCAATTTAGTATATAGATTCCACTTGGATTGATGAAACAAAAAACCCAATAAGTACACGGCATGTCTCGCAGGGACATTCTACACGCGATGCCATCATCATCATCACACCCTTGAGACGAATGGAATTCTTGTGAATCCGTGCATTGTTGGTCAATTTAATAAGAGAGCTACGAAATAAAATTTAATCAGTCCGATTATACAGTTAATGTAAATAATAATGGACAGGGACACACACAGATGCACAATTGTTGTGAATTCAAGTCATTCGCACGCAATACATGAGTGGTGTGTCTCTTGGTCAATTTCAAGAATGCATTCGTCCCAGCTCAATGATAAGTTGTGGATTGTGCTCTGTGTGCCCTTCGCCGGCACAGAGAGAGGGGTAGGTAGGGCATCCTATTAAATTAATATTCCTTTTGTCGTTGGTTTTGTGCTGCTTGGGGCATCGAGAGGAGAATAACAACAAAAAAACAAAAAAAAAAACTCCTCCGACTCGCTTGTGGTTGATTAATTTTAATGGAGGACAACAATACGCGCATTTATTGCGATTAAATGGATCCTCTTTATCTCATCGATGGCATAGCGATGAAGAATGTTATTTCCCGAAACTCGAGGCGCAGCAATTGATTTCAAGACTCAATTGACAGCAGCGAGTAAATTGGGAATTTTTCACACTATCAGGCGTATATTCACATGCAATCCTATACAGACCTAAATCGTATAATTGGATATAGCAGTTGGCTAATTAATCGAGCTTTCGTTTCTCCAGGCCGCTTCCTTCTCGCCCTCTGCTGCATTGGGTATGACACAATGGAAAGAACACGTTAAAACCAAAAAAGGAAACTTTATTTATTATAACATTGTTCGCCTCCTTTTGTTTCAATCAACCCCCCTCGCACTGACTCCCTCTCTGAGCCGTCATCGGAGCATTGTTTAAAGTTTATTCCACCCGTTGATGGCGTTCTATAAATAACTGTGCACACGATATGGAGCTGAAAGCGAACACATGAAGTGCAGCGCCAAACAAACAGTAGCACATTCAAGTGAAGGAGTTTATACATTTATTTGCCATAAAAACAAAGCCATCCCGAGGTAGAGGTTGAGTTTAATACGGTATGGGGAATCGGAAAATCTAACCGAAGATGCGCCAGTTGGGAGGCACACCCAATTTCCTTCTACTTTACGACTCCAAGCCATCTATTAGGTTTCAGTGTATACTACACTCTTTCGTAACCATCATTGATTTGCAATTCCATATTGAACATCCTCTTATCGGCACTTTTCACAAGAACGCACATCTTATGGGTAAAATGTATCCGAGGATAGGTGCTACACATAATTCTTTTGTAGACCGTGCACAAAAATAAAAGGCCTACGCACTAGAGCGAGTACGAGTGTGATTTCTATTGCGTCTCAGCAAGTTCTGACGACTTTTCAACTTTGCAATTAAATTGCTAATGTTTTGAAGGTTTCTTGGGAGACAGATACCTTCACGTTCATCAAGAATACTTGTAGGGGTATGGGATGAATACTAATAGCTCTGCTCAATCGAGTGATCTTCCGCGTGTAGCCGGGAACGCGTGTTCTTCTGATTTATTCATGAGATCCACTACACTTTCATTGAATGTTAAGAAAAGCGAGTACTGAATGAGGTTTAAATATCGTGAGGAGGTTCTCACAGCAGACCAATTGAACAGCCTCTTTTGAAAAGTGGGTCATCTGCATAGACAATAAACTTTTATAATGTTTAAACTAGGAACCTACATCACTGCATAACTTCATGGTTACAAAATCGAAGGTCTTACACCATTTTGTTGGGTCAACTAAAGTTCCAAAAACGATATTCTCCATTCAGTCGTTTTTACTAGCAGTCCTCGAACAATCTTCTGATGTTTAAGAAACATTTATTAGACCTTTACAAATTCGAAGTAGCAGCCATTTTATAAATGTCAGTTCAGTAGAAGACCTATTCAATAGAAAAATACATGTCAATTGCAATGAATGGATGTCTATTGCACAGCCGACTCTGTTAGGTTCACAATATTGCAAACTGCTTGCAAGTTCCGCCGCTACATGACCAAAAAAAAAAAAACGCTTCAAGCGGTTGCTCAACATTCGTTTCCAACAATTCTTAATGCCTTGATAGATGATGGGCCTTGATATTTAAAATGATGTGCATGACCTATTCTCAGACACGAGCAGATGTTTATTTCTGATTAATCATTTCTATTGTTATATAACAAATTGATGACAATCTCTTTTTTCTAACTTATTTGCAGGAAAAGACCCCGGCAGACATTGAAGGAACCGAAAACGAAAAAGACTTATCCACCGAAAAGGAACAAAATGCTGCCACCGCCTCCTCTAGTGCCGAATCGCCAACCACAGATGCCGGAGCAAGTGGTGATGCTACCGCAGCAACACCGACTACACCAACAGCAGCCGAAGATGGCACCGTCGCTGCAGAGAAAACCGATCTAAACGAAAGCAAAGCTGATGCTGCTGGTGACGCTGCTAATGTTGCTGCCGCCACTGCTGCGGATACAACTGCTGAGAGCGGTGAAAGCAGTAAAAAATCAAAGAAAGAGAAAGTCAAAAAGAAATGGTCATTCCGAAGCATTTCATTTGGCAAAAAAGACAAACAAAAGCCATCCAAAAAGGAAGAGGGAACTGCTGCTGCTAGTACAGCCGCCGCCGCTGCAACTACTGCCACCAATGGAGAATGTGAAAAAGTTCCTGAAGAGGTGAGTTGTGTAGGGTAGTTCAAACAAAGGAACCTTGTATACATTTATAATGGCATTCACAATAAAGTGTCCCCACACAAAAGCCATGTGGAAGCCATAAAAGTGCAGCGAGTGAGGGGATCACAATTGGTATTTTTTTTTGTGGTTCCTCGGAAGTACAGTTGTGCACGAGCTGGTTTCAAGTTTCGCCAAAAAGTGAGCTGTTGTCCGGTGCGTCCTCGGTTCAAGGCGAAATGAACTAATCTATATGACGCGCCCTTCTACCAAACTAATTTGCTAACATCGTCTATGACACGTACAAACGTACATTGCGCGCTCTCCTCTGATGGGCGATTTTGCAAATCACCTTATTAATGAAGTGCTCATGCATGAAATTTCCATTTGCAGCCAAAAGAGGAGGAGGCGATGCACAGAGCTGCTGCAACCCAGCAGCAGTACTGCATCCATCATAGAAAAGACGCGCGCTCATGATCTTGATCTTGATACACTCTCAATGGGGCATATTTCATTTTGCACAAAAAGAGAAAGAAAAAAACGACCCGAGAAACATGGCGTGTGTGTGCATCTATTTTGGCGCAGATCCAACGGCAATAATAATAAAAATGCCATACGTAGAGTAAACCGTTGGTAAACATTGGACCTGCTAGTCTGACATGTGTGGTGCCAACAAGCATTAATTTGCCAGCTCGCAAAGATGACGGGCTAGTTAGTCAGATGGCTGTGTTGTGTGATATGATATCTAGACGAAGACCAAGTTGATGATGATGTTTGCTGATGATGGGTGGATGGCAGCGCGTGCTATTTTATTTTATTACCCACCCAAGAGGGCATCAGATGTGTTTCAGATGTTTCTGGTCGAAGAAGATGCTGTTGGCTTTGTTTAGGACATTGCTTAGACAGATGCATTGAAAGTAAAAGTCACGAGCTGTAATTTGTTGTTACTCCCACATTCGTTTAATTTTTGGTTGCACCATCCTGTTTCGTTGCGGTGAACTTTGAATCTACCTCAGCATTTCGCCTTTATTGTAGAGATGGTTGCTTTTTACTTCTCGAGCTATGAAATTGATTCATTGGTATGTTACCGCGCTTTTCAGCATCCGTGTTAATTTTGTGGCAAAAATATTGCTCGCAAAAGTTTTGCTGATCGATTGGGTTCCCATTGATTTGGCTTCGTCAAAAAATCTGGCACCCTATAGGTCCGTTCGTGTTCTTTAAGGATAGAAAAATGATAAACGTCAAATATCAAAAATATCGAGAGAAATCTCTCAATTTCAAGAGAAGTACCTGACCGGTTTTCTTACAAAAAGTTTATGAAATGTCATTTTGACATTATCGTAAAATGCAGCTCCTACAAAATAAGTTGGAATTGAACTTTTTATAACCTAAATACCTATTCAACTTAACATTTTTAATGAGCTGGTATGTCCTATTAGAACATTCAATTACAACTTCTTCCTCCGGCATCATTGAAGAAGACGAAAATAAATAGAGTTTTACTTGGCAAACTTTTGAGCTGACACAGAGTTGTCAGGTTTCATTTTTCAGTAATGTCGTTTTCCATTGGGCAAAAAGAAGCGTCCGGGAGAGTCCGGAATCGAAAAAATCACTTCTGAAACCGTTCCATTGGCACAAAACATACTCTTCTGGTGATTCTGAGGAGAGAATTTCGCTTCTCGATTTGAAGTCAGAATCCACTCAAGAAGCACTCACACAAGTGTAATTTTATGTATTTTATACAAGTCAGCTGACAGCCACCGTAGATTATTTTTTGGCATTTCACTAATACTATTGTGGATTCTTTCAGAAGCTGTTTTGTTGTTCCATTAGATTTCAGAATGAGTGGATCCCCAAGTGAAACCAATGGAAAACGACATAAGTCGAACTTCGGCGAGTAGAAAATTTGATTTCTCTCTAATTTTTTTCAATTTTCCCAGTACGTGGTCGCATTCGCGCAGTTATTTAGCACATTTTTAATTATTTTACGTTTGCAAAAAAGTACCGAACGAACCTTATGTGTTGCTCTAACGGATCTCTCCAGTTATATTCGTGTGTCAAACGGAGTTCGTTCTCGAGTACGCACATTTAATATTACAGTTCCATCATCAATTTTAGATGTAAACAGATGGCATTTGCGGTGCTCGTGTTCGACCTCTGTTAATTTGGCTGGCACATTTATATGCTGCTTAGTTGTAAAAGTCTCCTGAAAAGTTCTACCACCTCAAATGTCAGCGCAGCGTTAATGCGGGCCATTGACCCACAAAAGGCTTAAACATTTTGGCAAGTATCCATTATCAGATAGAAAGTACAGTCGCATCCTTAAAACGGATTAAAGGGAGTGCTACGAGACTGGTTTCTGTCACCAAGTCGTAGTAAGCGTTTAGAACCTTTAAAACTGATTCTGAAAGGGATAGTAGTGGGAGGCGAACCCTTATGTGGGAACACACCCCTCCTTTGAACTGTCACGTCGTATAATTAGTGTGGTCCCAACAACCACCGAGTACGAGACTTTGTCTTAAACATCAAAATGTTTTTTTTTGTGCGCTCAGTTTTGTTTTTTTAGTTCATTTTTTGAAACAGGATATCTCCCATGGTTCTCGTTACCATTCTACGTCCCAATCTGTCCATTCTTTACAGTCTATTTTTAGATATCGAAAATAAATTACTTTCCCATTTTGCGTCATGTCCAACCACACGTTGTTTTTGAAATATATTGATATCCTCTTGCCATCGAATGGAATCTTCATCATAAAAACGTCCCACGGTGCTCGTCAAACAAAAAAACTGCCTAGAAATGTATTTTTGACTTGCATCTGCGAATACGTTTCTTTTAATTGAAATCTAATTGAGCCAGAAAACACACAAAGCCGCCCCGGCGGATATGATTTTTCAAATTGAACACTTGGCTCGAGCGTCGCGCTAAATGACATCAAATTTCGAAAATTTGAAAACACCACCCACCCGCTTGTCCGGTTCGTTCAACACTTTTGACGTCGCAATGTATCGGCATAATGCGTCGAACGCGAAAATTAATTAGCCAACAACTGGGAACGATATCTTTTCGATGCCCCCGCTATTAAATCGAAGTCGTTCTAAAACTGCTAAAAAGTTGCATACACTTGTTCCTTTTCTTATTTTTTTTTATTTTTGCCGTGTCAAAGTTGTAATTAACTCATTTATCTCCCGATCTACGGAGCGATATACGTGCCATGACCTTGCCGTGCAAATATGTAGAAGACGTGTGTACCTTGGACAGCGACGCGTGTAATAGTTGGTTTCTTGTACAGCAAATCATATTTATTATTTAATTTATTCTGTGGCATTAGCGTAGATTAATCAAAATGGATGAGGTAGTACTAGAATCCGAATCGCATTTTTGTTTTTTTTTTTTGCTTTCATCCTGTCCACTTGAAATCGCTTGGTGTGGCGGATGGGCCGTATCCGTATATGCTGACATTTCTGCGGCTGGCTGCTGTTTACGACGCCATGGCGGGACAGCAACTGGTCATTTTTCATTCGATCGTAAATGTGTTGCTATTTTGTTTGCCTTTTTTCTTCTTCGTCTTTTTCTACACAAAGGAAAAATAGTTTTTAAATGAATATGAGCTCGCCGATGACTACGTATAAAATCCGATCGACGAAGGACAACGCTTCAGTCGTTCGCAGTCTTATTGCGGAAATCTAAATAGTCGCGCGTGATCTCAAGCGAAGAACGAGTGTGTTTTTGAAAATCATCCGATTATTGGATTGCAAGGATTTTTTTGGACTTGATTTGTTGGGAATAGAAACATCGATTTTGGTGATATAATGGAGAATAAGGTAGCGCAGTTTGGGGCTGTGATTTGTGTTAAATTTAAAGTCAATCCAACATACGTGTTAATATATTTGTACCAATCTCGTAGAGTGGAATTTTTTTGGAACCGGTTTTATGTTTACTTGACCTTCATTTCGAGGACACTTCGCATGGCATTTAAAATATCGATTTTGCTATAGTTGAGTGTAGAAAGCCATTCGAGTTATTTCGGAAATGTGTTTTCTCCTTAATTGAACGATTGTGCAATTTATGCTAATAGTAAATGCTGCCGTTGTTTATTTCCTGTTCTAATAATAAGTTTCAACAGCTTTATGTTCTATTAATAAAAAGGTTCTGTAACCATCCAATGGTTATTATTCTCTTTTGGTTAAAGCTACACTTGAAAGGCCACGCCACGAGAGTACTTTTCGAATCAAAGTACTCTCTATTATTGATTCACGCTATTAAAACTCTGACTTGCAAACCTCTCTCAACTTTTGTATTGTATTTGTATTTTAACCATATTTTTTTTCTTTTTTTCGCCAGACAACCGAAGAACCAGCCGTCGCTGTCCCTGCTGATGCCGCTGAAAAACCTACCGAGACAAAAGCTGAAAATGAAACGGCTGCTGCTGCATCAACAACACCAGCCGCCGTTGCCACCGCCACCATCGCTGAGGAAGAAATCAACCCTGCTACTACTGAAGAAGTTGCTCCTACCATTACCGCTGCCGAAGAAAAGAAACCGGAAACAACCGAATGTGCGCCATCTGTGACAAATGGTGATGCTGCACCAGCAGAAAAAGCAGCTGCCGTTGAGCCTACTCCAGAGCCAATAGTAGCAGCAACAGCAGCCCCATCTATTGTCGCTGAAGAAGCAAAGGTTCCAGAACCGGTTGAAGTAGCAGCACCAGTGCCAACCACCAATGGTACAGCTGAAAAAGCCGAAATTAACGAAACAGTGGAAGTTGCTAAAGCGCTAAACGGTACAGCCGCTGAATCGCCAAAAATCGAGGTAAAAACTGAAAACGATGAAAACACTAGTAATACAACAAATAATACTATTACTGCTACTACTGCCGCCACCAGTTCGGTGGTGGTTCCATCAGCGGAACCACCAACCATTGCAGCTGGTGGTGATGTTCAGAAACCAGTCACTACTGAACAACCACAAGAACAAGAAATTACTACTTGTACTCCGAAAGATAATACTAGCGGTGGTGAATCTATTGAATCTATTGCACAGAATAGTCCCCCACCTCCTCTTCCCTGCTCCCCTCCCCCTTCACAGGTGATGGTGTTTGCATTAAGTGATGAGGAATCTTCTCCAGTTGCTAACCCAAAAGAAACAGAAACCGTCAACGTAACCGAAACCGAAACAGTCGAAACAGCAGTTGCTCTCTCTGAAGACAAGCAAGAAGTTGTGGTGGCTAAAGAAATTCCAGAAATTGTAGCTCCATCTACACCCGAACCACCACCACCAACAACAACAACTACAGACGTTCCGATAGCTCCAGAAACCCCAAACAATCTAACCACAACTGAGGTGAAAATTATTCCAGCCACACCGGAACCAACTGAAGTAAAGATAACTCCGGCCACACCCGAGAATCCACCAACTGAAGTAAATATTACACCAGCGACTCCAGAGATTCACGAGGCCCCCGAATTCAAAGAAGAGGAAGAAACAAAACAAGAACCAACCGAAGTCACCCAGAAACAGGTGTATGTGTCCGAAGAGCTTCCGACGACACCGTGCAGTGTCGATTTTGAGGAGGAAGTAAAGAGTGAGAGCGGGAGTGTAGTAATTCCATCCACTGTCGTAGAACTTGAAAAGCAAATCGAACAGGATGAGATTACAGCTCAGACTATTGCACTCATTGATGAAGTGACCCAGGAGGCCGCTTCATTAGTTGAAAGTCAAAAGGCGACTGAGGAACTTGAGCCACACCGAGAGGAATCCACAATTCAGGCCGGCACTGAAGAGGACAGCCAGACTCAATGCAATTCACCACCAACTGCTGAAGAGGAGGAACTACCCTTACCACCACTGCCAGCGCCCGAACAGCAATCACAATCCGAATTATCCGATATTATTCCTCCACCAATTGTTGAAACTTCCTCCGCTTCCTCCCAACAACACACCGAAACAGAATCATCACAGAAAGCATCCGAAACTAACCGAATAGAAGAAGCAACTAAGACATCACAACAAGCTGTGACTCCTGCTACCGAAGAACCAACACTAAACAATGGAAATGAGTCAAAAGATACAACAAGAAATGGCGACAATTTGGAATCGCATCCAATCTCTTCAGCAACCAAGGTGAATAGCGATTCGGACTAAAAAATATACATACATTTGTTTAGAATAAAAAAAAAAAAATAATAATAATAATAATGACAAAGAACAGAGAGCGTGCTAGTTTCTGAAAGCAAATAAAACCCCTGTCTATCAACTGGGGAGCGCTTGAGAATGAAAGAGAGAGAGAGAGAGAGAGTGGCATCGAGCAGTAGAGACAGATAAAATACTCATTTGTTGTTGGAGAATTGCTTTCTTTTCTTTGTTTGTTGTATTGTGTTGGAATCATTATTCAATCCCCACCCCCACCTATAGAATAGTGTTTTGACTACCAAAACTTAAAAAAAAAAAAAAAAAAAACTGTATTAATAACCCTTGAGTGTACTTTTTGTTGTTTTTAATATTTACGTACTTTTTGTCGTAATAATTTTTTCATGCAATTTGTTGGTGTTTTAATGAAAGTTTTAGGAGTACAAACATGTATACTTATTCCTGAAGTTGGAGTTGAAGTTGTTTCCGAGCCGCAATTAAGTCCAATGCAAGGCGTCGTTGGCCATGGTGAAGTGGGTATGGTGTTTCCATTTTGACCCGAATGGCATAGATGCCTATACCCAGTGAACAGTGAACAGAGAGGCGAAAAATGCCAGCAAAAGCGGTTCTGCTTGGTAGTAAAATACCAAACCAAATACTGATCGAGGGGTTTAAACTTTAATCCCCGCAAAAGAAAAAAAATACACATAAGGAGGTTTTGCAACCACTGCATTTCCGTGGACGACAGGATAAGGCGTTTTTTTTTAATTTTACCCACATGGTCTATTATAGATCATTGATTTCCACGGTTTAAAACAATAGTACGAGATCCAACTGTTGTAAACATGGAAATCAGTGATCTATATAGATCGCGTGGGCATAATAAAAATATGCGTATTCTCTTTAACATTGCTGTCGGTTTTGAACTGTTATTGTACATGCGCAGTGGCGAATGTCTTGTGTGGTGGATTACAAGGCGAAGGCTCTCAGATTCAAAAAAAAAACTAATTAGACCTTAAGTGTTTTTGCCCCACTACCCCAACTTCTTGGAACATCTGACAAACAACCGAAAGTATTAAAGAACATAAGTGAAATTTTTATTTTTTTTTTTACAAAAAAATGTTGTTTTATTAGAAATGCCGCAGTCTGGTTATGCTGGTTTTGTTTTCAACGCAATGCCTACACATAAGCGGTGTAAAAACTTAATAAAACTGAAAAATCTGTTACTTATATTGTTTTAACAATCACCGATTCAAATGTTCTTAGAATTTTCATTTCATCCGTTCGGATTCCTCGTGAATAATGGGGAGCTTTCCATAGAAATAAAAAACAAAAAAGCAAACTTCCACACGAATGTTTTTGCAAAGTTACGTCGTCAAATATAATTTTTAATGCTGGCCACACTCATTAAAACCGCCTTAGTTAAGTGTGTTTTAGCCAATTCAATTCGAAACTCAAACTAATTGAGTCGCCCTATTTTTAAACAGTACAATTGGCTGGTTTTTTTTTTAGCAGTTATTGGCTGTTTTCCCAAATGTTTGTTAAATAATATTATATAGTGCAAAAACAATTAAAGAGTCGTCGTCCCAATAAAAACAAACTGCTCCTCCATGAAACACCAACACTTCGCGGTCATATCTTTCTTTTCCATTGGCTGTGTATAACAACATTTGTATTTTGTTTAATTGTTTCTGTTTTATCTTTTTGCTTTAATTTTAATTTGTTGTATCCTTTTCGGTTATATCAGAATATCTACTTTCTCCCACATAGAATGTTATTAAATAGATACGAACAAAAAATCCGGCTCGCTCATTGTATCCTACTGTGTTAACATTAACTACTACTACCGCTACTACTACATTTAAAGTCATCTCTACCTCTACCATAAATTGTTGTGCATTAAATGTCGCTAGTTGGAGTTACCGAATATACAATACAAAAAAAATAAGTCAACTTAATACAATCATCCTCTCGAAACCTCATCTCACACAAAAAATAATCAAGCACCACATTCCCGCTCTCATAGATTTATTTTCTATAAGACATCAAAATATTATTTTCTTTGAGTTCCCTCCGCCAGTGTACTCTCCCAGTGTAATCCCGCCCTATTTATAAAATCATTTCCCCATGAAAAACTTTGCACAATTGTGACTAATTTAAGCGAAATTTGATTTAATTTTATTTTATACCTTAAAGCGATATTGAAATTTTTGTCGAAAAGAATTTTCTTTTGTGCGCTTTTCGAATTGAACTAATCGTTAGGGATTTTCACTTTCTTTATTTTGAATTGGAATTTTGTCGTTTTTGGATGCATTTCTTCTGATATAATAAACACGAGTAATACCAATCAAAAAAATTGTCAATTACATTTCATTTTATTATTGAAATCGGAATTTAGAGCGTTTCTTTTTTTGTTTTTGTACGAAATGAGAAATTCTTTTTAACATCTATAGATGCGCAGTTAAGTACGCACACGATTTTGAGATTAGTTTATTATTTGTTTTGTTGTGGTATTTTTGAGAAAAGATTTTTTGCATCGAGTGCCAAGTAAATTAAATTTCTCATTTTGTGTGATGCGAAAAGGAAAAAAAAATACGAAAATTTTATAATTTGTTTGCTATTTTTCATTTACCATTACAGTGAAAACAGATGGAGGGGCATTTTGTCGATACATTTGGGTGTGTGGCATTGAATCAAATCGAACTGAGTAAAACCAGCGTTGCCGCATGTTTTCTTTTTTAATATTTGTTTGCAAAATTAATTATATTCTCATAGGTTAACAATAAATAGATATCAGTTTTACACAAATTTCTGTTCCTTGGTTGGACTCGACTTAAAGTTTTCTTTTGTGATTTTCATGGTGTTTTGTCATTTTATTTTCTAACGGAGTATTCGGACGTAATAGCGAATGCGAACAAGTCAATTTTTGAATTGAAAATTGCTATTTGTTCTACCAAAAATGCACTATCTTAAATTAATCGAAATTTACAATTAGAACAATTCTGCGGCGAACACTTTACACTTTATTCACAATCCACATAGAACATTCGCGACCCACAAACCCACGAATGAAAAGTTCGTACGAACATAACCTTTAAAAATGAAATTAAATCGCGGTTATCTGCGACTTAAAAAAGTTTTCATCTGAATGAAATGTCAGAAACTACGAATATTCGCTTGTTTGCAGTTTGCTATTTGCTCTCATATGAATAGTGATTAAGGTTGAGACTCGCAGCAATTTTACTGAAAGTGGAATTGGAAGTGTCCTCATCGTTTCAAGAAAGAACCGAACATGGAATACATTTAAGGGTAGTGTTCAGAACTCAGTATTGTCGCCGCAACACTCCTGATTGGTATACAATTATACATAGTGCGCGATACTAATAATCATAAATTTCCAGCCTAGATTTTACGAACTCACAATGGCCAAATTATCCATATAAAATTACCCATTATAACCTGCAAAATGTTTAGTGTGTGAAGATCAAAAAAGATTCTTAGTAAGGGCCAGTGTGGACTTTAGATGTATGAAGTGGAGTGTTGCTGTTGTAATTGCGTCTACTTTATTTTTCTAACAAAAAAGTTGAATTAAATAGGTCAACTACTACATCTGAAATAGAGCACGGTCATTGTGAATTTTTAAAGTAGATTTTTAAAGCTTTACTAAGCTTAACACTGAGCACGTGTTTGGGGCATGGACAAAATAGGTAGTCCTTCGAATCACGCTCCTTACAAAAAAATTCTAGTCTCGAGTTTAAATTTTCCGGAAGCTTAAAAGTCGAATCTAGAAGTGGTTTTTAATTAGACAAGGCCTAATGTAACCGTTCATCACGAAAACGCCTGCAATAACTTATTAAAGTAAATGAAGAGAATTTGTAGTGAATGACATCCGTTAAGCCCGAAATAGGTTGCTTCGTAGATTACATTGCTACAGCTGACCTGGGGCCGAAACGCGTCGTCCGTAACATAATAACATAATTTTTTTTTTGTTTCATATGTACAATCAATTTGATTCCGTGAACGTACATCTCGTTCACGGAAGTGGCGATTCGACCCCTGAGTCTTGTTCTGTAAGAGGCGGATTAGATGCGAGTTTGAACTGGGTTAGTCTTCAGTCACCTCCATTAAAACAGGTTTTAAGTGCAGGTTTGAATTTTGAAGTTTCACTCGCTTCTCAAATTAAGTTGGTAGGACTTCCAAGCGTATGTCCGGTCAAGACTTCTAACCACTTAATTTTACTTGTGGTCTTGACCACTCCAAGACAGTCACCTAACTAGCCTACCTATGCGCTTTTGTATTGCATCCTTAAAAAGAGTTAATTCATAATGAATCTCTAGCTTAAGGTCTTAGGCCGTGGTCCATCCCGGACTATAAGCGCCACCAAAAGTAAGGACTCTTATTACAATCGTAGGGAACATATTTCTCGGCTTTTACTTTGAAAAGTGAAATTTAAAAGCAATTTAAAGTACCAAGGGTAGCAAATAGTGGGACAGAGGGCAAAACGTATTTGGCAACGCTGTCGACACAAGACGCGAAAAACACGACGCGCGACAAGCTCATTGAGTCGATATGGATAGACCATTTCAACTTGAAAAGTGTGCCAGTTCGGACGTAATAACGAAATTCCTAAAACATTCAACTGAGGCCGCAAAGTATGGAAACCACATCAATATCATCTGTTGCTGTTCCATCAACGGTAAAATAACCAACAACATAAAAGAAGAACATATTAAGATAAATTTGGGGCATTGTTGGCTTTGTGGGGACGCACGGTTATCGGTATCACATATTCGCCTTGACACAGTTTGTAAAATTTGTCATCGTATCGGCAGAAATCCGCTCCATCTGTTTTTACTCGTTAATTGTTTGTTTTTTAATGAAATGAAATGTTTTTTCTATATTTTCTAAATATACTATTGAATGATTGTTTTTTTTTAATGCATTTCAAGTGGTTTCAATAATGCTTACATTTGGTCTTATTTTATTTTTTTGCAAATGGTTTTTATAGGAGAACGGAATTGGCGAAAATCATGAGCAACCAGCCGAAACATCTGCGACAGAGAGCCTGAATGGTGGCGTTGAACACAAGACTATTGAGGTTAGTAACGAGATTGATTTAGAAAATGTTTATTCTTCATTGCAGTTTGTACATATGCATAATGTGTATTTTAATATTTAATTTGTTAGCCACATCACTATGAACGTAATTTCAAAGTGAAAATCCTTTGGACTAGAAATGTTTCACGTTGAAAATAAAAGCGGATCGAATGATATTATTGTTTTGCAAATCCATCGAGTAGAAAAATAGAAATACTGTTATAGAAATATGAACACTCACACACAAATATACATATATTTTAATTTATTATAATAATTATGTAGTTTACTTTTGGAAATGTGTTCCTTGGTAAAATATCGACGGAGAGGACGAGGAACGAATTTTTATCCTATAAAAACCAATATCTTGTTTGGATAAAAAAAAACAATATCTTATCAAAATATTTGATTATTTGACTGATTACATCAGTTAGGCTTCTTGTTAAGGAGAACAAATTGGCTTTTGAGACGCAATCGTTGCCTTTAGGAACGCTCCCAAATGGGAAGCTTGTTTCAGTCACATGTTGCTTGTTAATTATTGATCGGTCTTGGGAAAAGGGAACTGGCCAGTCTGCGGAACTGTGAATAATCACAACCAGATCTATCTGATGAACCGTTATATGATTTGGAGACTATCAACTAGCAACAATGATAGTTCGGCCGCTGCAAAATCGATTAACCTGAATTGATTTTCTATGGTGTTGTCATTTAGACTGCACTTTCCTACTGTGGAATCAAAGATTTCTTACTTTAACAAACTAAAATTCGAAATTCGGATACTTTTAAAGATCAATAAGATTGTAGAATCCTTTCTGTCTGTGGGCGTATGAGTAGAACGTCTGGCAAACATCTTAGCTGAGGGTATAACAACTGTCTTGGGAGAGCTTCTCAATTCAGCCGTTCGGGCTCGGTATAAAATAGAAGTCAACCGATGTTGTTTGGCTCTCATTTTTTTTTTCTAAATGAAAAACTTCGATTCTATTTTTTGAATATGTTTATTTGAACCTTTGGAATTTTATTGGTCAAGTCGAGAAGATGATATCGGCCAAATGGGCGCCGTCACAATTGATTGCCATACGGGCTCGTTTTATGGCATTTTTCATCACTTCGGCGAGAACTTCGGGCGACAGATTCTCGCACTCGTGTCGAATATTGTCCTTGAGGGCTTCTAGGGTCTCGGGCTTGTTCACGCAAACACGGGACTTCAAAAAACCCACAAAAAAAAAGGCTGAAACGGCTAAATCGGGCGATCTTGCGGGCCAGTGCAAATCGCCAAAACGACGACTTTGAAATAGTAATCAAAATCTACATTTCAAGTTTGTTTGTTAAACAGACCCACCTTCCCAATGCGGTGTTTAGGAAAACAAATTTGGTTCTATGTTCCTCGCCACAGATCGAACACACTTCGTCGTTCGAAATGGCAATCAAAAAAAACACAAAACACTAGCCACACTACACCAGGGGGAGTTTTAACAAACAATTCTTGCTCTCGAATAATAAATACTTCTCATACAGATTGTTTTGGATATTAAAAAAAAAAACTAACCTCTATTCGATTTTATTTTCAGGAAATGAAGGCTGATCATCAAATTGAAAAAGTATCGAACGACGTGGTAACGCAGGAAGCAGCCCTTGTGGCCGAATAATTTTATTGATATTATATATTATATAAATATTATTAGTTTCTCTTTAAAAACACAAAAAAAAAAAACACTTTTTCCATCGCCCAACAAAATATAAAATTTACACAAGACATACACTCACATGCTGATACGAAAAACAACAACAAATATACACATTAAAATATATTTAACTGAATAAACTCTAAATCATAAAAAGGAAACAACAATTCGAAGCAAATCAAATGAGAATTTATTAAAATATACATCAAGGTATATATATATATATATATATATATATAATGTATGTATGAACTAAATGATATTCACATCTAAATGCTAAGTAATATTGTAGGGAAATATAAAAGTCTGCGCAAAATAATAGACTACTAAATTGTACACTTGCAACTAACACAAACACACCATACACATTCACCTTTAAACATTAAAAAAAAAAAAACAGGAAAAGAAAATATTAAAAAAAACAGCAATTCATTTATTTTGTTCTTATACATACACATACACGTTTTTATACAAAAAAATATATATATAAATATGCATATAAAATGATAAATAGAAAGAAGAAGAGAAACGCTTAAGATTTAGTTTTTTTTCCCGGCAAACAAAATGATATTGTATTAAATAAAAAAAGATTGTTAAAAAAGCGAACGTAAAAATAAATTTCGCATGACATGAAATCAGCTTTCGACACACATTATTTCATTTTAAAATTTCATTTATTGTACGAGTATGTTTCGATTGAATATGTTTGTTTAAAAAATAATAAAAATTTAAAACTAAATAGTTTGTGTACATTGTTATTGGTTGCAACAGAAAAAGGCAAACACATTTGATATGATATAAAAATAAGTTTTTTACTTTTATTTAAAGGAAGAATATTTTTAAATTAACCGTTGCAAACAACACGTTAAGCATACATACAAATTAAATACTTTGAAATGTAAAACAACACACATACACAAGAAAAAAAATACGATTCTTTTTTATTATTATTTTAAGTACGAGTATAAATATATTATATATCTATATAATAATAATTAATAAAATAAACATTTTTTTGTAATTTTTTTCTTTTTCTTTCTTTTTTTTTCGTTTGACACTATTTTTCGGTTCTTTTCTGGCTGCGATATGCGATGTTGTAGACTGGTCCGTAAGGTGTACGCAAAACGCAACTACGAAAAACACATATAATCGGACAGTGTTGTCAATTCTGACAACCGTCTGTACTCAGCTTAATGGGGGAATTTGTTTCTTACGAAAACCACCGAACCCAAGGCTCGTTTATCGGACTCTATTGTCCGAGACTACGACCTCCGTCTTCATGGATTTTTTTGTCTGACAAATAGTGAGGTTACATTGTGCGTTTGGCAGGATTCAGTCGTACACAATGGGCGAGTTCGTAATTGCAACACATGCTATGCAAAAAATATTGATTCAATGCAATTATGAAAAGAACAGTTTTTTTACATTAATGAACGCAACAATTGCATTGCTGCCGCATTTACTTTTATGAACTCTGCCATGATACACTTTTTGTTGGAAAAAAATAAATAGGGCTCAAAAAACCAGAGCTATTTCTTTGAAAAAGGATAATAACACAAGCCATCGGCCAGGCACAGCTATATAGAGCGCAGATTATATTTGCTCTTAAAATGAGAGAAACGAATTTGTCAAAATAAAGATTTTGTCCTTGAGGTATGAAGCCGTTTCAAGCTTATCCCCTTACTTTGCGCAGAGAAAGAAGCGGAATACAATATATCCGTGACAATTTAAACTTGTTGTACAGTGAGGCCCGATAGCTGCGCCCGCCCAAAAACTGTTCATGGGCTCTTACATGGGTACTAGCCAGAGCCAGACAGCGTTCTTTGGGTAAACCCTTCTTCGACTCCCTTGAGGAGGTCTCGAAGAGTAGTATTAGTGAACTGATTACCTTTTTGAATTCCACAGGCATTGATCTAAAGGTTGTTTTCGGAAGTGTCATCTGCATCAAATTGTTTTTGAAGCATGTTTGCAAACGCAAGTTGCCAAAGTCATGTGTTCCGAATCGTCATCATATCAAAACTGCATTAGCATGTGTTCGGTAATGTAGTTCTGCAAAGGTCAGATGTTCGTACACGTCATTTGCGTGTCGTCTGCGTGCAGCAAAGCAGATAAAAAACGATCGTGCATTTGCTGTGTTTTCGATTTTTGGAATTTTCGAGATATAAACACTTTTTTGCATACTTTAAATAAATTTTCTTCCTTTTCTGATGTGATAATGTTTTTAGATGTAAATACTGTTTATCATTGTTTCCATTAAAATTTTGCATCAAGGTGTCAAACAATTATTTTTTATAGGTATAAGGGATGAAGTTGTTCATGGTAGTATTCGGAAACATTAGGCTGCACAAAAGAATCCTTGACCCGACACAAGACATCTACACAAAAAGACACAAACAAAGCAAACAGATGACCGATTGATATTTGTCATACATAGAAGGTCATTTACAATTGCAAATTGCTTTTTTACATTTCCGAACACACCCAAACTCTCCTACTAAACCATTTTTTAAACAACCGGGTCAAATGAGTTGTGGTAACAAAACGACACATAGTGCTACTTGGGTTTTTAAATATAAACCGTCACTCCTACCTACCTAACTAACATATTTTACCCCGACGTACGTTCTCCAAACTTTTTCAACTGTCTCAGGTGGTACATCTACGGCAATTGTTACAGATGCACAAGCGTTCTTAAATTATACCTTCCGGTAATGACTAAACTGCAATGCTATCTGTCGTGAAATCTGTCCGAAAGTCTTCATACGCGCACTCTTATGTGGTATTCGATTGGGCACTCTCAGATCACTTTTTTGCTTTAGGATCTAGGTCACTTTTTATGTTTGATTGGTACGAAAAAAGCAATCTATTCCGATTTCAGAGCACTTTTGCGAATCTGGACTTTTTTTAAATTGATTTTTCTATCCGGGAATATGTGTAAAGTTTCAAAAATAATGTTCGCGAGGTGGAATTAACATCGGTCGTAATGCCACCAAAAAATGTTCTTCCATTGTACATTGTTTGTTTGTGGTTTGTTTGGCTGTGAAGGTTGTTCCAGAAATGATTTACGAATTCAACCTTCGTTAAGGGCATATATGAATTTTGGAAAATATTATCAATTTACCAAATTTGTCTTTGCTGGTGACGAAGTGTAGTTTTTTATAGCGCTTTTTGACCTGCTGTGAAGTTTTGCTCTGCCGCCTTGCGATAGATTATTTCTGTCCATTTAATTTCCGCCAGCTGATGACAAATGACAAAAATGCTTGCAGTCTAGTTTGCAAGTAGCTGAGTATTTCGTATTTTAATTTTAGCAAACTATTTCTCAGTGAATACAATTGTAATAAATGTCGTACACTACTTGTATTTACGTATTTGCAGACACACTTCATTTTCAAGCTCAATGATCATTATCGTTTATGCGACGAATTTTATAAAAAATACTTGCGGTTTATCAGCCGAAAATCATTGACAAAACAACTTAATTTATAGCAATGCGGCGCTGTATATCGACAAATTTGTCAAGTAACTGAGTAACGGAAATGTTAGCTTAAATGGAATAGGTTTCTGTTGTGAACCGATATCTTAATAGGGCTAGTTGTCTTTTGCGAATCAGAAACAAACAGCTTTAGTAGAATATATATAGCTTTAGTCATAAATAATTTAATCACAATGTAGTAGATTACAAATGCTCTACAAATGTAGTAAATCTGACAAATATTTGCGTATGTTGAAAATTTACAAACCGCCCAGCTTTTAAGAGCGATGTTTTCTCCTAGCTCATCGTCATTGACGGTAATTGCTATCAACAGTTTATGTGTTTCACTTCTTTTTAAAACTACGTTCATTGGTCAAAACATTTCAAAAAACAAGCAATGTTTGTCAACTTACAATATTGACAGTTAGCACCCATTCCGGGTTCTTGTAGATATGAAGAGAATGCATTTGTATAAACTTTAAAAATGTTATGTCAAGGATACAGCATTGGCCCATCTGTATGCATGTAAAGCAAAGATGAATGGATATCTTTCGTACGTCTATCCCCCCAAAACCCATTTGTTTACATTGTTGTTTTTGTAATATCAACCCCCCTCTGTGAATACGTGTGAGCTATTTACAAAAAAGCATGTTGCCGGCCAACATTCCTTTTGCTTTTATGGGCATCGCGCTGTTCAATTGTTTTGTGTTTGGTGTTGAACTTCTTTAGTTTTTGTTAAGGCTTCGATTAAAATAAAAAAAATAGTGAAATACAAATTCCGGAATAGCGAATTCTTGCATTAAAGCCCAATTCAGGAACTCACATACATAAAAGAAATGAGCATATACGCGTGACTTCATGAATTTTTCGGGAAAACAGCTTGTACGTAGCCGCCTTTCCACTGGAAAGTTATATATCTCTGTATTCCATTATCTTTGATGTAACGTAGCCACCAAAGGTTTTGACCAACTAAATATATTAAGAAAGTCCAACATAGTAGTTTCGAAAATTTGCTTTTGCATCAAAAACTCAGTTTCAAAGTGATGTTTGACGCAATGTTAAAAGTATTCAAATGCGCCATATGGAAAGAAGATTACACGCGAAAGCTTTTTGTTGGGGTACAACTAACTTAGTTTGTAAAGAGCTGGTTTATCTTCTGATTTAGAGTCGTTTTCAAGTTATATATCGGTTACTTAGGATAATCAGCCCGTCAGAATCAATCGCAATTTAGTTCATCGCAGTTCGTTAAAGAACCGTTTACCTGTATTTTTTTCATTTCCTTTTTTTCAGATGCTTAAGTTAGTTAAAATAAAACCACAAACGAAACTTATTCAGGGTAAGCCACAGTTTGCACAAAATATTAAACTTAAACAAAAAAATTAAGCTAGTGTAAACTTCTAGTAATTATACCACTAAAAGAATAAAAGAAAAACTCAATTTTACCATTCAAATTCCACCAGATATAAATACATATATTATATAACATTAAAAGTAACAAAAACTGCCGACAAGTACTAATCAAAAAATTAAGTAAAAAAAAAACCAAGTGACAAAAACCGTAAACAATTTAGACTTTTTATAAGACCAACACAGTAAGAGACATGAACAAAAAACTTTTGTTTTTATATAAACAAAATATTTATATTCAAAGTGTGATGTTTTTGAATTAGAAATATACACCCAAACTAAAATAAAACGAAACCGAAACTGTAGAGAAACACACAAAATTGATTAACTTTGCTTTGTGATTTTTTAACCTTTACTGGTCTAAATTTTGGAACCTTTATTTTTACACAAAATAATTTCTTTTTTAAAAAGTATTTTTGCCATTTTTACAAGCAACAGCTTAGACGTTAGATTTTTATACAAAATGAGGAGATATTCGACAAGAATACATTTTGTTTAACGAAAAACAACAACACCAAACAAAATGACACTAAATACAAAAAAAAAACAAAAGGTTAAAATATTTGTAATCAATTGAAATTAAATTACTTAAATAAGAAGAAAAAACTTTTTGTAGGAAGAAACATTTGTATTCGCTTAAAAAAAAATAAATCTTATATAAACCAAATTCAACTTAAAAAAAAAACCCAAATATAAGTGTTAGGATATGTAATTACAATTAAGTGTAAGGATAGTGATGATCAGATACTGTTGCATTTAAAATTCAAAGAAAAAAAAAACAAACGTGAATAGTAGATCTTAAAAATAATTCTTATAAAAACTATATATATAAATGGAATTTATTAGGGAAAAAGGTGAACAAATAGGAATTTTTTTAATTGGAAAAATCGTCTCTCTGAATTGAAGAATATTGAAAAATTTAAATAACAAATAATGTGAAAATTGCTTGGTGATTGATTGATATGCGTATTTCGTATTTTAATTTTAGCAAACTATTTCTCAGTGAATACAATTGTAATAAATGTCGTACACTACTTGTATTTACGTATTTCTTAGGAAACCGGGTGGATTCGCACTCACCGAAAGTTAATAGTTACCGGTTTGTGCCCAGACGAATAATGAGTTCATTCAGAAATGCTATAAACGGTATATAACGTTATCACCAGCTTCAGGTCCGTGAATAAATTTACCATTTCCTTAAACGTCAAGGAATAATGTGTCAAAAAGTTTGTTTTTGAGGATCAGGGCCACGAGGTGTTCAATTCTCTTCACTAAGTTGAGATGGGACTTGGACTGACAAAGGTTCTTCTGAGGGAACATTTTCTATTTCATATAATACGATCGTACATGCTCGGCTCATTTTTTTCGACTAAAAAAAATCGTTCAGTTTCCTGAATAATGAAAATATATATTTGGGGAAGTGAGATGGAGCTGGGAGGGAAAGGCACTGCCGATCTAGCCATTTAAAGTTTTCGGCTGAAACATAAAAAAAGACGACGTAGTTTGCGGAAAAACTGTATTATTGTCGACTCCATTTTTAACAGCTGCAGGCAGCGTTGTGGCGACTATTTCGTATGACTGACTTGAACAGATATTTTGAATTCAGGTCCGGCTGCGGATTATGGTCAACGAAGCATTACTTGAAGTTGTTAGCAATATAAATAGAAGCAAAACAGGAAAACCGCTAAGCAAAAGAAGAGAAACATTTTTTAAATTTCAAAATGCTGATAGGAACAGTTATATATTATATAATATTAAGAATGTCATTGGCCCTCAAAGTTATGCTAAGGAAAGGGACTTTTGCTAGAGCTTTATGTTTTTTCTTTCTGACTCGATATCCAACTGTTTGAAGCTGCAAATTTAAATTATATAATAAATAGCTGCCAAATACGTCATAATGATCCAAAACCAAAACATACCATACGTAAATTTATCGATTCGAGTAATTTCGAAAGAGTTGAGATATTTTTTCTTCCAAATTTCACACTTCGAACAAATTCTTGCATGTACACAGCCCAGTGCCAGTCCAATTCAAACAAAACTTAACGTTGTAAAGTGGAAAAGCTTCAAGTCCGACAGCTCAAGCTGAAATTATTCGAAGTGTAAAATATGAACTTGGGTGTAAATATTTGCTTCATATTCATGTGAGTGTTATTTTTTCTTTCCTACTAGAATAGAGAATATACAAAAAAATACAAAAAAAAAAAAATAATAAATAGAAAACACTTTATTATTGAAAATAAGTAGACGTAAAAAGTGTTACTTCAGTAATTAGCGTACACAAATAAAACAAACAAACCAACTAATTATATTTCAAAATCAGCAACGAAAAATAAAATCTTTCTGTGTGTAGATGTTGTCTCCAACTAATTTTTCCCATAAAAAAAAACATAATTTTTACCAGAAAAACAAATAAATCAACTATTGGTTTACTAATAAATAAATTGTATCTCATAATATTCATTAAACTTTTTTTAAGTGTAAAAAACAAATTATATATCGAGTTGAAAACTCATGAAAAAACAGTAAATATGTTTTAATAGGTATACTACGAGTACATTGCTAATTAGATGTGAATTGAGGAAATTCAAATATAAAATAAAATATATTTTTCTTAATTTTTTTGACATACATATAAATTCTATATAGTTTCTTATGTCATCCATAAATAATTTTTGTGTAAGGAATTTATCATTAACTATTGCTTTTGTAGCTTATAAAAACAAAATACAAGAAAATAAATGTCTTATAATTTTGCAGACTAAAAATTATTGTTATATTAACTATAGTAATCCATTGCTTGGCAAACTAAACAGAGAGTCAGAACATAATGACTATATACATACTCTCTTCCGAATTGAATGTCGTAAAAGCGTGCATTTAACAATTTTAGTAAATATTATATTAAATTCATCGCATTGATGAACCAAATGCATTGTATAACAATTTTAAACTATAAGTTATAATAAATACATACCAGACATTACAAAATAAAAACAAAAATATTTCCAATTATTATTATAAACAAACAAAACAAACAAATATATATATATACATTGTTTCGACATCACTAAACCTTCATCAATTATTATTATGAATTATTAACAAATTACTTTAATTATTACATGATAAAAAAAGAATAAAACAAAAAAAAAATACGATCTATGTGTGTATATGAAAAATATATATGAATGACAAAAATTACATTATATTGAATATTTTTTAAAAAGTAAAACCAAAAAAGAAATCTAATAAAGAGTAAAATTCATCTAATGATGAACCGAAATGTGTTTCATTTTAATATTTGAATCTATACACTCAATTCGATGAACACGGATGGGGGAGATAAAAGAATCGCATAGATATGGAGCTCCGGATATCGGAGAGCAGTCTTTCTCAACAGCAAACATTGAATATAACTATACAGAATACAAGCCCCACGGGTAATTTATACTGAGACCTCCAAATGCGCTCGATTAACCGGTACATGTCACATTTTTACGCAGTGATTTGTCTACGACAAACACTTCCGAGTGTGACATCTAGGTGACGGGTACAGTGCATAGATCAAGTACAAGGAATTTTACAAAATAATAACGACTTCGAGTTTTTACCCGAAATGAATTTCAATGACAATACTACTTCACTCCTTATGGGTCATGATCATATTTTGATCAGTAAAAAGTAGAGTAGTTAATCCCACAAAGTTTACTGACCCAGTTCTTTGGTTATAATTATATTTAAATCTCTTTTAAAATCTAACATAGTTTAATACCTAAGAAGAAAAAATAAGTTGGGAATTCTGAGAACATTTTATAATTCCGTTCATCTTTCAAATTATGAAGTGCTAATTTCTCAAATTACGGAACAAGAACATTTTGAAGAAAACAAATTCTCAAGCAATTAGGGAAGCGAGGCCGATTCTCCGACTTTGTAGTGGCAAGCAAAACCATTCTCTTCGGTACTGTCTTTCTGGGTAGATCAATCAATTAAGAGTTCGAATTTAAAATAACAGAAAAAAAGTTTGTCGGCACTAAAAATGCAGTTAGTTCTTCTATATATAAGTTTCATTCAAATAATTTTTGTCGCGTATTCATTTCGAGACTACCCCGCCAACTTTTCATCGCCGGTATCACCGGGTAGACAGAGATACAATAGAACAGTGTACGAGAAAGCCTTTAAAAACGTCCTTACTCGCAAACGACGTGGATTTGTGTTTTTCAAGGGCACAGTGGTTGTAATAACCGATGTCATAGCTAAGGCCCTGCTGCCAACTTCACCGCGAGGTTTACTTCAGTCCAATGAGGTGGATGTATTTTATGATGTGCCACTCTTGGTCGAAGGATGGCGACAACCATTCAATGATTATGTGAAAAATATGAAAATATCAGCAAAAAAGTATGAAGAGGATGAAAAGCAGCAAGAAGAGGATGAAAAACTTAAAAACGTTGGTGTTGTCAATGCGAGTGCAATTCCATTGGATCTGTATTATGATGGACCCAATGCACGACCTATTTGGAGTCGTTATCCTTTGACTTATGGAAAGGATGTATGGAATACAAATAGAAGGAATCACAACGAGGATTATACGTTTAGGTATGTGTGAAATTTGCCCACGGAGTATATCACTTGTTATGTTCATTTGAAATCGAGATCACTTTTCCGGAACCGCGATCTATTTCAGAGTTTTCTGCGTTTTAACAAAAAATGCACAATCAGATTTGAGATTCTGGTGAAATTTGTTAAGGATATAGTGGAACTTTACAACAGATTTGAAACATTTTTAATCGTTTGGATCTGTTTTTGTAAATCAGTAAAATTAAGAAGTGATTCGATTGTTTTAAACTCATGAATAGCTACCAAGAATATAGTTATGTAGGACCCTAAGCTAGGCTTTTCACAATCTTTCGTTCAGCCATTAATCACCCAAATGTTGTATAGCGTGACCAAATTGCTAAGGTCAAAATAAAAACATCGTGTGCCATTACGATTTATTTTTTGTAGATATTTACGTAGTTTTTTATTATTAGGCGTGTTTTTTTGAGCTTCGATCTCAGCAAAGCAAAGTAAAGTAAGATTTTCAGCACACAATTTACAATAACTACTGTGAGTCTCGAAGTGTCAAGTAAAGCGTAGTTGTTGTAATTGCGTGCTGAAAATCCTACTTTACTTTGCTGAGAACGAAGCTAAAAAAAACAGGCCTCTTGTTATTCTATTCATCGCTTTAATTATAAACTGTTATGAACTAACGTGCAGATCGTAAAGCATGTTTATTTAAAAAACATGCGGGGGTGGAATTGTTAAAAAAGAAACGCTTATTAAAAGACAGGTTTGAGCGGGCGTAAGACAGGTTTAAAATGGATTATTAATTCCATAAAATGTCAAAGTAATTGTATAGGAGAAAGTGTATAAGATCGGTTCTGTGTCTGACTACCTACACTATAGTAAACTTTTACTTCGAATAAGTAGACAAATATTTGGAATATACTTCATAATGGTCTTACGCTATCCCGGTCATCTAATGTCTCCAAAGCTTATCATCAGCCACAAACTAAATATTTGAACAAATGTCATTGGCCCGATCTTTTTTATATAACTCTGTCTACAAATTTGAACTATGTGTTGTTTTTTTTTTAACCAGTTACATGCAGAAAAGTGTGCTCGTGTATGATGGTATAATCAACCTACTTAACACTTTACAGTTGTTCCAAATCCAGTGAGGCCATTTAAGGAATGGCTATTGACACTTAAATGACTAGCGGCATGGTGATGTTTGGTTTTCAACAAAAGTCGTGTTTTTTTTTAGCTTCGTTCTCAGCAAAGCAAAGTAAATTAATATTTTCAGCACACAATTAACAATAGGCATGTTTTTTGAGCTTCGTTCTCAACAAATCAAAGTAAAGTAGGATTCTACTTTGCTTTGCTGAGAACGAAGCTAAAAAAAACACGACTTATAACTACTGCGAGTCGCGAAGTGTCAAGTAGAGCGTAGTTGTTGTAATTGCGTGCAGAAAATCCTACTTTACTTTGCTTTGCTGAGAACGAAGCTAAAAAAAAACAAGCCTAAAATAGTTCGTGTTTCCCTTTAGGATTAGACAAATCAGAGCTCTGAAATTGATGCCGTATTCCTTTGGGCAAGAAAAGACACTTCTTTTTTCTAGAAATCCGCTGTTGTCAATTTTCATATTCCATGAGCCGCACTAAATCTAAACATTTAGCATTTGTCAAGCTTTGAAGATTGCTATTATCTGTGGAAAATAGAGAAATATTTCCATTAGGCCGAATTTTAAATAAGACACAAATGCAAGAAAAGAGACATAATCTCTTTATGTTCCATTGGGCAAGAAAAATCTGGAATCTGAGAGCAAAATCTGAAAATCCCAATGGAAAACGACATTAGTAAAAATTTGAGTACCTACATCATGTTTTGACAGCTAACCATATGAATGCTGATGCTGGTACAAAAAAAGAAAGTAGGTAGATTCCAAAAATGTAACGCTTTTCACATGTTTGGTTAGATAAATAAACAAGTAGCATTTGTTTTCAGTAAAAGGTTTTGGCAAGGCAAAAGCTTCTAACATTTTTTTTTGAAACGAATTAAAATTAAGTTCGAAAATTCGAACATAGCATTTACCTCGCTGTATGAGTACTTGGCTTGCAGTTCCTGTTAAACCTGTCGTAAATTTAAAATTTGTTATTTTCCTTTAGACTTTTGTGGAAAATTGAACAAAAGTAATGAAATTAAAAAAAAAATCAGCAATAGGAGTGCTATCTCCGATTTCACCTGGAAATATGATTTTTGTTTTCCAAACAAATTGTTTGTTGATTTTTGCTATTTTTTTCTTCAGGTTCCGGGAATTATTGACCACTGGCCAAGAAGAAGAACTTTGCCGAGAGGTTTTTTAAATGTTAACCTAAGACCCCGCAACGCCTATATACCTTAGGAATGAATGTGTTCAAACATTTTCATATCAAAAAAAAAAATATTAGAAAATTAGTCCACAGTTCAAACTGCGTGTGACACGAAACAATTGTTTTTTTTTTTACGAACTTCAAAGGGGTTTTGTTGGTTTTCCTGTACAAACAAAATTAAGCATGAATCGGTGATTGTTAAAACAAGAGAAGTAACAGATTTTTCCAAATCAGTTTTATTCTGTTCTTTTACACCGCTTAGGTGTAAACATTGCGTTGAGAATGAAACCAACATAATTTCTAATTAAAACACGTATTTCGAGCACGAAAAAGGCATTTTGTATACTTACAACATATTTCTATCATTTTTTGTAAAAATAAATAAAAAAAAAATTTCTAAACTGCAAAATGGTAGACTTGAATTTTCATAGCAATTGCTACGTTTTATTAGGTTTATTTGACGTGGACCCTAGTGCTCACTAGTGCGCACTGGGTTGACCCTAATGCGTTCGATATAGCACTGAAATCGCCCTGGTACTGAAAACCTGTGTTTGATATGACTTCTAGGGCACCCCAGTTGTGCCCTGAACTGACTCCAGTTAATTTGTCGGGGCAAGAATTCAGTGCTGAGTTTGCTGTCATTTCCCTTGCTGTTATTCATTTTCAAACTCATCATCTATATTCCGAAAGCTTTTATCAACTAATTTCATTATGGCAAACTCCAATTCTGAATTGAGTTCACTCATTTTTAACAATATTTGGAAAAAAGTGTTACCAAAAGTTAAATATTTGTCAATGTCAAAAACTGACAACATTTTGCGTTCGATATAGAAGCCGAATTTTCAGGGGTGTGCAGGGTTTTTGAAAGGCGTGAAAATTAGCTGACACTTCTCAGATCTGAGTAAAAACACATGTCAAAAGTTGTTGTTAACTCATGTCAGTTTTTATAATTCGATTTTGACATTTCTTTTGAGTAAAATCAGTTAATACGTTTTGTTCATACCACCCGTTATATTTTTAGAGTCACATGACAGCTATTGCTCAAATGTTCTATAAATAAATTTCCATAAAATTAATCGAAATTTGAGCCCGACAGCTATTTTTGTTTGTTATTTGCAAATGATGAGATGGCAAACAAAAACTTTTTAAAACCATTTGCAGAGAATATATTTTTGCTCTCTCTGTTACAAAAATGTGTGTTCGATAACAGAGTTTGGTAAAGCATTTATATTCGCTTACTTCGTATTTGATTACCTTTCTAATTTATAAAAAAAAAACTTCGTATTTATCATGCGCATATCTACAGGTATATATCAGGTATCAACTTGTTGCGCTAATCGATCTAATTTGTGGTAATCCTCAGAATGTCAATATTTGGTAAATATATGGTGGCTATTCTACTCTATTCTGTATCGACACAGGTACCTACTTCGGATTGTTCGTTTTTGAAATGATCAGTCGTCAGAAGTTAGTTCTGAATGTCCGTGCGCGGATGGAGTTCACATACTCTGATTGGTAGTTCATAATGCAGCTGCTCTCAAAACAATCCCTTTGCATAACGGTTGTAAACATTTAGAAAAAAAAGTTAGCAATTTAAAAATGCAGTTAGTTCTACTATATCTAAGTTTCATTCAATTAATTTTTGTCGCGTATTCATTTCGAGACTATCCCGCCAACTTTTCATCGCCGTCATTACCGGGTAGACAGAGATACAATAGAACAGTGTACGAGAAATCCTTTAAAAACGTCCTCACTCGCAAACGACGTGGATTTGTGTTTTTTAAGGGCACAGTGGTTGTAATAACCGATGTCATAGCTAAGGCCCTGCTGCCAACTTCACCGCGAGGTTTAATTCAATCCAATGAGGTGGATGTATTTTATGATGTGCCACTCTTGGTCGAAGGATGGCGACAACCATTCAATGATTATGTGAAAAATATGAAAATATCAGCAAAAAAGTATGAAGAGGATGAAAAACAGCAAGAAGAGGATGAAAAACTTAAAAACGTTGGTGTTGTCAATGCGAGTGCAATTCCATTGGATCTGTATTATGATGGACCCAATGCACGACCTATTTGGAGTCGTTATCCTTTGACTTATGGAAAGGATGTATGGAATACAAATAGAAGGAATCACAACGAGGATTATAGGTTTAGGTATGTGTGAAATTTGCCCACGGAGTATATCACTTGTTATGTTCATTTGAAATCTAGATCACTTTTCCGGAACCGCGATCTATTTAAGAGCTTTCACGATCTTTTTATTATTTATCTTGAAACGTTTATTATAAATTTCGTCAGTGAATGCAAATTACCCGAAATCCCGTGGAATGATTCATATATTTTAAACGCTCGAATACCAACTATTTAGCTCTGTGGCGCTAAGTCATATGCTATATGTACCATTACTAGGGTTTAAATAAAAACATCTTGACCCATTATGATGTTTTTTGTATCTGTTTACCTACTTTTATTTATTATTTTATCCGTTTATCGCTCTAATAAAATAAAGTCTCACAAGCAGTTCGAAGAGCATCTTCATTTAACAAATGATGGGTCGTGGAAGTGTTAAAAACGAAATGCTTGATAAAATATATATAATATAAAATATAACTATAAATTATGCGTACAGCTAGGTCACGTGAGACAGTTTTCCAACGGATTATTACTTCCATGCTCGAGTATGATATTATAATCAATCCACTTAGCACTTTGCAGTCGTTCCAAATCCGATTCGATTTTCTATGTGGTGTAAAGATTATTTCTTGACAGCTAAGTGAAAAGCTGCATGTCAAACTCTATAAAACATAAATAGGGAATTCTTCAACTCAAAAAATACTTCGTGTTTACTTTTTTCCTCAGACACGTCAGAGCTCTGAATTTGCGAATCTGGATTTTTTCTCAGAGTTGCCTCAGATTTACTAATACAAGTGCGTTTGACACATTACCAGCCGTTAGCCTTGGACCTACTGTTAGTTTTATATACCTATATACATTTATGTTTATTTGGTTAATAAAAAGCAATAATAATAATAATAAAAATAATAGTTTGACACTAGTAGAGTTTGTTTACATTTTCGTGAAATTTTTCAACTTCAAAGAAACGCATTCGGGTTGATACATTTTTGTGAATTTTATTTATAAACGAATATTTAGAAATCAATCTGGGCGCATATCTCGAATGATTCAATTTAAAATTTAAGGCCAAGTATGCTGTTCCAGGAGAGCTACAATTAATCGCCTCTCCAATGTTTCTCTCCACCACTTCGCTTAATTCTGACAGTGGAAGTTCCATCAAAAAAAAACTGTGTTGGTAAAGCTGATTGACTTTGTACTGTTTCTTTATTTGTAATTCTACAGCTCCTTCCTCAAAAACCTCTTCCATTACTCCTCGTTAAAATATTCCATTTCTAAAAGAAATTAAATTAACGTCAACGAATTTCTATCCATTCTCCATACTGTTCATTTTCTTTCGTTTGAAAGTTTGTTTCGAATACCGATATTTTCTCTGATCTATCAAAATTTAGCTGTGGAAGAATATATTTTGCATAGTACGTCTTAAGCCCGTATGACATTACATTTTTTTTTGCATTTTTTCTGCTTTTAAAATGAAACGAGAGCAGTACGAAAAAATAGAACGAAATAGAAATAGAGTGCGTACACACCAACCTTATTAACATAGAAACGTCAAAAAATGTATTCAAATTACATTTTTCAGCTGCTGGCAGCTTTTTTTTACATTTTTTGAAAATAAACTCGTTTGAAAATTTGTGGTTGCTTTGCAGACAATTGCTACCCCCTTTCGTAAGACACTTTCAGACTCTTCTACAAACCGCTGACTTTTTGACATCATAAAAATGAGGAAAAAATGTAGTGTCATACGGGCTTTACTTAAATTTTGTAGAGATTATTCGTACAGTGACTAACAAATTTAGATTGAACTGCGTACTGCTTGGCTTAACTGCTTTGGTTAATTTTATCTTTGGAGACATTTTTGTATGGGGGCCTTATTTAAAGATTGACATTTGTTTGAAATGATAATGCGTTTTAATTTTTCTTTTAAGCAGTAAATTTTACAGAGATTTTTTCCCCGTTTTTTTGGGGTTTTACCTTGTTCTTTTCTTCTTCATTATAAGAACACTAAAACTGACACTTTTATTCTTAACTTGGGATAACTGGCTTGTTCTTAGTAGTTCATTAATAAATTTTTTGCAGTAAAACCGCATTGAACTACGATTACGGGACTTTAATTTACAAAAAATAAAAGGGAAAAGTTGAAATGATTAAAACTGGTTGTGACGCTTTGCATCAAATTGGCGCTAAAACTGCAGTTTGCTTTATTATTTACAGTCCTAATACAAGAGAAATACAGGCAATTTGAAGTAACTTACAAATAATTTGGACAGTTGGAATAGAGTTGTCGTTTCTCCGCACATTCTTCCATCGACATCCACTCCGACTTCTGTCATGAACTCGCTGGCGAACGAATTTTTTGTGGTGGTTCTGTAAAACTTAAAGCGTAGCCAAATTTATATAAATAAAAAAGCGAGTGTTAATTTTGACATTTTCATTCATTTCTTACTCAGGAGACCATATAAAAGTGGTTCATCAAAATACCAGTATCCAAACGACCAAAGAAGAAACTACCTACAATCTGAACCTAGAAACAGATATAATGCGAGTAATCGACCATATAAAACGCAGTCTACTCCTACGGAGTATCATCGAAATGGACAATACTCATCGCATAATACTGCAAAACAAAGCACTCGAAGCAACGAAATACCAACATGGCATCATCATAGAGAGTACCGAGAACGGAGAAGCATATACGAACATCTCGACAATTTTGGAAAGGCGTAAGAGTTACTTTTTTTGTTTTCGTATCTTGTTTGAAAAATGTGCATTTTCTATAAGTAGTTGCCTCATTTGAAAAAAAAATTGTTTTCTTTTATTTTTCTTCTTTTTAGATTGGGATTAAAATTGAGGAAATGCATTCTACGTGCGATATGTGAAATGGGACAAAACGTTTTGCCAGAAGGACAATCGTTTATCAATGATGTAACTCGCATACTTTTCACGTAATACTGTTTTTAAAATATCAATTTCATCAAACAAGTATAATTGGTCATCAATTTTAGTGTGCCAACTGATCATGATGATACAGAGGATGAATTTACCAAAATGGCTCTCGAAAAAAATGTCGATTGTGCTAGACGATTTTTGATCTCCTGTCCACATAGCCCGCTGGATTATTTCTTCACACATTTTGCAGCAAAAGACACAAGACCTATAAAGGAACCGAATCTAGAAGAGTATATGAGGAATATAAATTATTATTAACCAATGGAACTGGATATTTTGATAAGAAATAAACACTATTTGTACATAAATAATATTGATCGTTTATTTGTCTTAATTGGAACATATTGCATATTCAGTTGTAACAAATACAACTGATAACTTCGATTGATCACTGGCGACAAGTCAAACTAAAATGAAGTAACATCTATTTCAATGGTCTGGAGGTCTAGTAGAAATTGGTGGATTTATTTCTTTTTTTGCAAATAAAATATATTAATCAAACGACTGGAATCACTGATGATTAAATATAACCAGGATTGAACTTGTTGATTTTGCATTTTGGGCTAACTAAGAATGACATTTTTTGCAAAGAGTTAAATTGGCCTTATGAAGTAAAGAGATCTTCTAATTTTTACAAGCCAAAGGCCCTACTCTATATTTCGTTTCGAAAGTCAATCCTATTTGAATTTAGAAATTGCTTTTAAGTTGGTACTCTGTAATACTTTCGGAATTCTAAATGGGAATAGTAGTAATGTTACTTTCGAAACGAGATACTGAGTAGGTATGGCCCCCAGGGCTCGTTCAGACATCGTCGCAACGATAGATATCCAAAACTAATATATAAGTGCAAAAATTACAAGTTTGAAAGCGCAATCCAGTTTATTTTTTCAGAAATATTATGAAGGCTGACGGTACGGAATATGCCCCTAGATAGACAACATATAACATTTGTGTTCTTCTTTTTGAGAACAAAAGCTTCAACATTCTCGTAACAAATGTATATAACATTAGTTTTTTTTTCAAATTAAACGGTCTATCAATAGTTCGACTTCAGCGAGTATCAAGTTGAAAGTATAGATGGCACTAAAGGAGTACAGCTCACAATCCAATTCTATCATCCACATATCATATGACTTGAACCTGACAGCTGTCGATTTTGTTGATAATATAAGGCTGTCAAGCATAAATTTGTTTTTTGTTTACAAATTTTTGTTAAAAAATGCACGAATTCCTCTTAAATATCGATAACAAGGAAATTCTAATTGAAGTGAGTGTAATCACCTTAAAATTACTATAAGCTCTATACCACTAGCCCTTTCTTTGGAAAAAAATGTAGATTCTTCACTTATCCATCGATTACCTCATCGGAAACTGCGATGACATCTCGACCATAAACAAATCTTCTCACAAATATGGTTTCTCCGATCCTGATGATTTCCATTCCGCATTACAGACAATCGCTTATGCCTATAAATGCTACTGCCTCAAAAATATTACTGAGACTGAATTGCTCTCGAATTTCGCTCACATGAATCCCGACCTGCAGCAGTCCATCGTGGAGGTTTTCAAAGCTCGGCAGTCCGAAATCGTGGAGTTCCTTCTGCGGGAGCACAATTCTAGACAAGACAAGTTGGTGGAATCGTTCGATTGGGATGTACGATTCGTTATGGGTGATAGTAGTTTGTTAACACAGCGTCGTCAGCTAACGACAGTAACATTAAATTGCTTAGAACCCAGTGGAGATAGAAGTTTGGTGCACTTTCAGATGAACACTGGTAAATTGGATGAGTTTATCAAAGTGCTGGAACAAAGTGAAACTTCAATTGCGTCTGCTGGAACACAACAGGACCAACAGCAAATTAAAACAGTGGACTAGTGATAATGCTGACGTCCACGACGATGATTGGCCATATGAAATATAGAAATGTGTAGATAAGTGTAATGTGCCCCCGATTAGGAATGAATTTCAATTAAAATACTTCGAAGAGCGAACATGAAGCAATATATACAAAAAAGTCAATCGAAACAAATTTTCCGTTGAACTGTTAACAATTGAAACGACAAAAGGAAAATCAATTAAATTCGCTTGATACTATAGTCGTAGATGTTTTTTTTTGTTCTACTAACTTAACAGGGACAGTGTTTTTGCGGGTTTATTTGGATTAAGATAGATAGCTTACGAATACTGAAGTGTTGGTTAGACCTTTTGAAGTCACATGTGGATTGTAGCCTTGCTGTTCCAGCTTGATGCAGAACGAAAATGTTTTGTCTTAATTAAAAAGACAACTACAGATGGTGGAAAATTCTAAGAAACATAATCGTGCGAGGAACACAGTCGCTAGTAGGGAGAGTGGTGAGCACACAAATAAGGACCGCGTGTGTGTGATTCATGCATGACCAGAAGCAATCATTAAAAACGGATGCTTGCTCATCCTCTGCATCAGATGTTATGTTACAAAGCAAATGAAATAATAAGGGCAACCCAAATGTGCCACTCTTATTTTGAGCTTATTTGAATGATTACTTTGTGGAGTCCATACTGCTTCCGATCGTAAACGTCGATAGGATAAGACGGCTACTTACACAAGTTGAATTCAAAAACACTCGACTTGTTCGTTTCCAATACATTACTTTATTTTGAACATATCGTCGTCATACATTGGTCATAAATCCTACTAATCTTAAATATAAAAAGTATTTTTTGCGCACAAGTAGCTCTCGTAAATGCAGCTCACTCACAGACACAGTTTGTTTGTTCTCTTGTCGACGTTTATTAACTTTCAGCACAGTTTTTGAAATAAGGTTACGGTTCAGAAACAATTTAATGCTCCCCGCTTAAAACCGTCAGCTCCTACAGTGGTATGTTTACCTTTCCATAGAATAACGGCAACAGCGTGGGATCGTGCCGGACAAGTAAAAGGAAAGGTGTATCACATCTAAAGGCAACATCAGTTCCGGACCTCCTTAGCCATGTCAATGTCGCGGCAGCTGCTTCGGTACCCTGCTCGTTCACTTCAAAGTCGACTTTATGCAGGACATCATCAACAAACAGTTGGGGTTTGAGCAATCCCGGCACTTGACGTAATCTGTCTAAATTCTGAAGGCTGACCGCTGAGGCCGGTTCAGCTTGGCGTCGATTACGTGTTAATTTTTTGCCATGATTTGATTTCGTTATGCGTTTACTTAGAATCAGATCCTTTAGACGGAGTGGTAGACTGCTCCGCATAAACTCACTTTCAACTTTATAGGTGACGGAACGTCTATTGCGCTGTTGCACTTTGCCAGTAAACAGGTCACCCTGTTGACTCCACTGCATTTGTGATTGTTGTAACGGGCGCGCTTCTTCTTCAGTGTGATTAAAACGCGAAAAAATCAATGGTTCCTCTTGAAAGCGATCCAAAGGTCGTTGTGCTGCCTCAACACTTTGTAACGGTTGTGAGCTACTTAAAACTGGTGCCTGAAATGCGATGGGCGTTTCTTGACGTATGACAGGTGTTCGGTTTACTGGTACGCGGCCGAGGGGTGGGTTTCGAGTGACGGTAACACCTGGTGGTAGTGCTAAGGATAGACCTGAGGGTGAGTCGTGTGGAAAATGTTGTGGCAAATGTTGTCCGGCATCGGTGATTAGAGACAGATCACTGTGACCACTGAAGAAGATATCTTCGATGCCCATTTTACGGAGGGGCATCTTCAAATTCAACATACTGGTAACGTGGAATTTCGGAAAAGCTATAACTCCAGTTCGTTGTTCCATTTTTCGTATCATCTCGTTAATTTTGTCGCCAGTGAGGAGTTTTTGTAAATCATTAAGCTTGCGACGAGTTGATCTGTTGGGTTGAATTATGTACATGGTGGTCAGGTTACCCTTGTATGGCATGCCAATGATGCGGCAATCTGAAACCAAAAAAAAAAAATTGGATATGGAATTTTGAACAACAGCCAAAAATAGTCTTCCACATAGTTTGACGTGGAAATTTGGAAATTACAGAATGGACACACCAGCTAAACTGTAGTTTAACGTCCGCTTACCATATTCGGGTGCATCGTAAAACGGAAAAACTCCACCAACCCCCATCATCATCACTTTCACAGATGATTTACTTTCTTGTTCTCCGTCGGGGAAAAAGTCAGCCCTTAGAAATTTAAACAATCATTAGCAGAAATTAACAATATATATGTAACAAAACACTTACAGTCCGGTTCCCGAGGACAAAAACGGTTGCTCCCAGAACCCCTTGAAGTACAGAGCACTCGCAATGATAATGCTCGTATCTCTGCTCACTTCATCGGTTATAATAGCTGGAATTTTTCCCAGCGTATTCTGATTTATCCAGCTATTGATATAGTGTTTGGCATAGTCACTGCGTCCTCTAAAGTCCATCGACATCACCTCACTCTTGTACACGGATTTCACCGCGGTCTTATAGTCTGGTCTTAAACTGAAGCCGTCTTGAACAAATAGTCCGTTTGCAATACGTAGCGTGTGCTCATTCGGGGTATTATTGCCTCCGCTTCCGTAGGCACTTGGATTAAATGGAGTTCGCCTCCATGCACCTTCATCGCGCGGTCTTCTTGGATTTTTCTCATTCAACAACAGATCGTCCAGCAACCAGCCGAATTCTTCGTGAATCTTCCACGAAGCTTGGGACGTATCGCCGCCCATAAATGAAAACAATCGTGACATTAGTTGCCTGTAGCTATTGCCGTTGGCACCCAACTCCAGCAAGGACAATGCTGACATTATACTCAGCGGCGAGAATATTTCGGTGTTTGGGTAATTACCCTGATCAAGGGCGACTCCTAAACCGTGAGCGAAATTCATAACACTTCCAGCTACCCATTCGGATATCATTGGATCGAAACGATCATCCTGAGTGACTGGGGGGACTTTGAAGCGTTCGTCCAAAGGTACTGTTGATGCTGATTTGGAAAACTGAATGCGTGCACTTCTGAAAAGCGTTTGAAAACGTTATAACATTCTTTCGGTTCTGATTTAGAGCAAGACTTACTGTTGGGCACTCGTTGATTGAAGTGCTATTATCAAAAGGAGGCAGCCAATTATTGGTGGTTTCTTTCCCATTTTAGTTGATCTGAAAAGATCTAGCATACAAAATTGTCAGTTAAAAAAAAATATAAACATGTTTACAAATAAGTTGTGCAGTCGCTTCGATCATTCGATCGCAGTCAGTTGGGTTATTAAAAAATCTTCCCCGCATTGCCTCACACTCAAGGATAAGCGACTCTGTTTTTGGAATAGCGTGGGCCGTAATAATGTAGCTCTTCAGACGATTTCCGTCAAAACCATACACCTATAAAACAAGCAACTCTGTGAGTGAGATCGGCAGTCTGCACAAATAGAATAAAATCTTAAAAAATTTCAGTGATTCGCTTTCCTAACGTCTATTCAGTATTAAACTTGAAAATTATTCATCTGATTACATGAACTTAATCTGGCTTAAGGTAATGTGCGTTTGCAATTACAATTCTATGAGGCGACATTAATAAAATAATTTTCAAGCAAAGAACATTTTACTCATAGGACTGTTTGATTGTGAATCAATTTGATCAATCGCTGGTCTTGTAAAACAAAATTCTCTAACTAAACACTCATTTTTTGTTTTAATGTTCTCATAAAAACTGCAGCAAGTTATAAGAAAAATAAAAATGCCAAAAAATTAGCCATAGAACAAATTATTATCAGAAAATTATCCGATAATAATTATTTAGCACAAGTGACACACGATCAATGCATTTCATTTGTGACATTTCATTCAACTATCGTCTGAGTCCGAGTTCATCGGTTCAACAACAGTGAGCCGAGTCGACGATGATTTTTATTTTAACCACATACCCCACAATCATTTAACTATTTTTTTTTTATTGCAATCACTTCGTGTTTCATTGGGAAAAAAATCAATCCTATTTTTTGATTCGGATCACTTTTTGTAGATCTCGATCGAGTTACTAATAATCATTTCTAGCCTAAATATTTGGTAGGTCACAATATGCAATTTTGTATGGAAAATTTCGCAATTGTGAGTTCGAAATATTTAGCCTGGACACTAAAAATGATTATTGGTATCGCGGGATATTTTTCCAGATTTACACATACTGCAACTAATCACAATACACTTTGCATAGCTGTTTTACGTCATTTTAAGAAGTTTGTTTTAAAATAAACGCGCAAAGTTTCGTGAGACCAAAAATAAAGAAATACATAAATAGCCATTGATTTAATTTTAGAGGAATTATTATCTCCTTCGTCTTCCTCGTCGTCTGAAGACTACAAATAACCAAAACTACTCCATTTGTATCTACAACAGGGGAAACATTTTTCGATAGCCGATATCCATATTTGTGATTTTTTTTCAAAAAAATAATACAATTTAAACAGCTGATATTGATTATTGCTGTCAAATAACGCACTGATCGATTTACAAAAGCAAATCAATATCGTTGCATATTCCATAAGCCGCGCAAAATCTCAGATCTGACAAAAAATATATTATAGTCTTAATGGAAAATGAGAATTGTGTGCTTTTTGTCGTGGTATAGGAAACTGAGGACGAAAGTTATCTTGCGAAACATATCGAACATAATTATTTGACATTTTATTCAATTTGTGCGTCAATGGGCACGTTCAAGTATCTAGTTTAGTAAGTCTGACAGCTCTCTCACTAAGTGAATCTCGGTTTTGATTGGTCGAAATCGGTCATGTGAAGGAATTCGTGACTGATTACTAAGTTGACAGTTCGCGTATGTGGATGACGTAGGAAAAGTGACGTTCCCGACCAATCTAGTTTTTGCGTTCAGGTTACATCTCATCCAGACCAATCTAGTCGACTTAAGATGACTAGATTCTTGAATGCGGCCAATCTAATGTGGTTTTCGATTGGGCTTCTTCAGATTCGATCTCAGATTTCAGATTTCGTGTGTCTAATCGAACATAAAAACGTCACTTGCGCTTTTTTGTGTTGGTATTAGCGCGGTTCGAATATGTGTAGGCTTCGACACTTTTCTAAGCATTTTGCATTCACTGCTTAAATTTTGTATTAAAACATTCTAAATTTGCGCCCAGATTGATGTCTTAAAATTTGTATATAAATAATGAACAAAAATAGAGCCACAAGATGCAATGCGTTTCGTTGCAGTTGAAACATTTCACGAAAACGTAAACAAACTAAACTAGTTGTCAAACTCAAACGTACTTGTATTGGTAAATCTGAACAAACCTGAGAAAAAAATCTAGATTCGCAAAATCAGAAAAAAGAATGTTTTTTTTTTGTACCAAACGAACATAAAAAGTGCTCTGAGAGCATAAAAGTAGTGCTCTGAGAGCGCACAGTCGAATACCACATAAGTCAACGACCTCTTTGGCGCGCATATTAAAGCAGGCTAATCAAATGGGTTAACACTTAATCGAACCAAATATGTATTCTTTTTCAACTACTTTAATTACGATAAAAGTGTCACTCAGGTGTCAATTAATCATTTTCAATTCATGCAGCACAGAGAGAGTGTGCGTATCTCCTATCCTACGTGACCGTATGCCAGTTTAATCCAATACTCGGATCCCATACTACATGTGTATAGGTGGTCAACAAATGATGATATCTACAAACAAAATTGCACTTCACATGCCTGCAATATGCAAACAGAAAAACGGAGTTAAAAAAAATTGCAGGCCTTGTGATGCGTTTTAATATACGATTACGTTTTGAGTTTTTTTTTTTTTTGACCGTGTTTGAGTCTACTATAATGCTATATCTGATGGAATGAATGTACGCGGGAATATCTATTTTAGCCAGATTTTTCTACGGATTTAATTCTTTTTTTTGTGTTTTGCTTTTGTGACAGGGATTTTTTGTCATTCGTATGATTAATTCGAAGTGTATATTATTTAAAACGAACAAGTGGGAATGGATGTAGGGCAAATGTGCAAATGGATGGTTTCTAAATTCTTCTTTTGAATTTAATTTAACCCGTTTGGTTCAAGATTACATGTATATTGCAGGTTTCTAATAAATGCTGAGCATTTGACGTATCGAAAACGCATTCAAAACTGTACTTAAGTGTTGGCTATTCTACGTCAAATTTGAATGATTGTCAGATGTCAGATATCCGCATCAACATCAACAACGAACCAACATCTAAAATAAATTCCCAGCAATTTGCGATGATAGTTTCTTGGATAAAGAAAATCGAAAGAAATTTGGTTAATATTGTTAAAAAATTTGAAAAAAAGAAAGAGCAAAGGTATTAACTTTAATAACACTTAACACGCGTAGTTCAACCAAGTTTTGCTGTTTAAAATATCATTTTTTCTTTAACGTAGATATGTCAAAAAATGTGTCGACCATTATTAAACACCCTCACTCTTTCGGGACTACAGGCATGCATCAATGACCCTTTTCCCGAGGCAAACTCTAAAAATCTGTCAAACTTAAAAATCCAACTCCAACTCCAGTTAAAAGTCTATACACGTAATAGACTTCGAGCTACTTTGAGCCATCTTCATCTTTTCAAGTGTCAAAAATAAAACAGCAGATATTTCAGATGTGGTCTTCAAAAAAGAAATGAAAGCAAACAAATAATAAATATGAACCAAAAAAAAGACGAAATATTTCAAAAGACAATCTAAAACAAACGATTTATTGTCATTTAAAAAAGCAATAGCGATCAATCTTATGTCGTTTTCCATTGGGCAAAAATAAGCGTCCGGGAGAGCCCGGAATCGAAAAAATCACTTCTGAAACCGTTCCATTGGCACAAAACATACTCTTCTGGTGATTCTGAGAAGAAAATTTCGCTTCTCGATTTGAAGTCAGAATCCCCTCAAGAAGCACTCACACAAATGTAATTTATGTATTTTATACAAGTCAGCTGACAGCCGCTGTAGATTATTTTTTGGCATTTCACCAATACTTTTGTGGGTTCAATTAGAAGCAGTTTTGTTGTTCCATTGGATCGCAGAATGAGTGGATCCCCGAGTGAAACCAATGGAAAACGTCATTAATTTTTTTATTATCACTCAATTTTTTGTGTACAATTGACTTTTAGACGAATGTTGAGTTTGTTTCTTTTTAAAATTTGACATATTTATCAGTACTTCCAACTTCCCGCCTTTCCGGTTAAAATTCTCTGAGCTGCTTCGGGCCAAGAGGGGAAATATTCGTCACTCGTTATTTCGCAAATTTTCTCTTAAACTGCCATTTTTGAAGAGAACGCGTATAGATTTTGTGCGATTGCGATCGATGTACATATATTGATTGCATTTTATTTAAACTGCGTTCCTTCCTGGGAAAGGATAACCCTTTCATCTTGTTTATTTGACATTACATACATTTTACTCAAAAAGGCGTGAATGGATATTTATGTCATTTCCATGTGCGCACATACCCTATACCGAACCCTGAGTCACAGCACCCAACAAAACTGAACTGTTTTCGCAAGTGATAAATCATAGAGAGGCCACTTACGTTTATTTTTATTTTTTTTTTCATGTTAAAAAGAGATTTAAATCAGCCACAGCAATACCAGATGCCGGTTTAATTATTTTTTAACTACCCAACCTAAGTAGCTAAATATCGCAGGACAGCTCAGTTCTATTTCTCACTACATTCATTCGAGTGTCCATGTCCCCATTGAAAACAGTGGAAACTCGTTCCAGTTGGCTTCAGTTCTCAGTTTTGTTCTGTTTTTAGCAATTTCTGCCCACTCCAAATGCGACAATACAAAACAACAACTGTATTGCACACCACGACTTAATGCCATTGTCTGGCACTGCCTAGACCTGTACCCACCAACCACCGCGCTACTGCTTTTGAGTGGTTAAAGTGCAAATGAGGTCTGATTCTGATCGATGTTGCATTAGCTACTATACCGACCGTGTTATTGGCGCTGTTAACAAGTCTAGTCATGGACAAAAGTGCATTGAGGAGTTGCCTGAATAATTACTATACAAATCGGCGTGAACCGCGTGCCGCACCGGTTTTGGAGTGAATGCAGCCATTAAATCTGACTGTATAGTTGGTGAGTGTGCAGATGCAGTTTTTTTTTTTTCACAAATTGCGATGAGGTACGGCATGGCGGAACAATAAGAGCTTGTTAAATAGAGATAAAGTGAAGTGCAGTAACTGCCGACTAACTCAAAGGAAATGGAAATGCCAATTTGTTCATTTGACATCGTGATAGGACATCGTGAAAGTAAGTATAGTGTCACTTTGATGGAGAATATACCTATGTATGGATTAAAGAGAGAAAATAAAATAAACATTCCTTGATCCATTTTTAATGAAAATTTTATTTCATTATATAGTTTGGACTTTACCATTAAGTGTGAAACACAATATCATTCAAATGACCGCCTCGGGAAGATTCGCAGCATGCGATTTTGAGGTAATTTTTAACCACCCCACTTTCGGACGGTATCTCGACCATAACTTGAGTAATGTTGGTTTTTAATGCGACTGGAGTTCGGGAATTATTCGTGTAAACACGGTCTTTTGCAAAGCCCCGCAGTAAAAATCGAAAGGTGTCAAATCGCATGATATTGGTGGCCAAATGACGTCGCCAAAACGTGAAATTACGCGACTCAGAAATAAAGCCATAAATGGTCGTGTTGAGTGGCTTATGGCCCCATCATGTAAGTTTGTAGTAAGTTTTAACAATTTTAACGTGTTGTTCGATTGTTAAGCGATCCATTATCGTAAATGGCAAACATTTAACTAATATTATGACAACTGAGTTTGACAGGTGTCAAATGACAGCGCTACCAACATGAAACCACCAAATGAATGACCCTGTACAAGTGTTTTTTTTCCAAATAATTCTGTCAATGGACTAATTTTTGGTTTATATTTCATCTCAATCGGTCAACTCGGAAAACTTTTGAATTTGAAATTTTCTAAAAAGCACATACAATTTTTCGATGCTATAAGTTTACTTTGTTTCCAAGCATATCTTACAGTTGTAGACTTCAGCGCACAGGTGGCTCTCATTGGGTGGTCATCCTATGTCGTGTTGCTTCCGTTCGTTTGTTGATTTCTTTTCGTTAACGATTGAATAAAAAAATAACAGAGTCGGTGCACATTTCAGCGTTATGCGTGTGGAAATTGCAACCAAAGATTGCAGTAAAAAAGGAAATGGATAACAATTGGACACATCCGACAGACAGTCGTTATATGTGGACAAGATTTTTCCTGACAAGATATCTCTAAAACGGAAGATTGGTACTTAACGTCAATTTTTTTACGTCAGTAATAGAATAAAAATGACAACTAATTTGAGATATTTGTTTTCTCTGTTATACGAGCCATATAAGTTAACAGAAAAAACGGTTCATGTGATCAATTGGGGTTTTGAACGTCTCCCAATATTTGTCAGGCATCGTACTTGTCACATTTTTAAAATCGTAGTAGTAAAATTCAAATCGTAAAACAAAATGACGCCACATTTCACCGGTTCCGCAGCAAATAGCTTTTTGGAAACTACAGACATACCATATTGAAACCCCCAACTTCTGTCGATTTACCGTTACTTGCCCACAACCAATATTTAAACGGACATAGTGGCAAAGATAAATTGCGCCACTATTATTAAGGACTGGATACTAGAGTGAATTGGAAATAAAACAAATTAACTCCATTTATGAATTGAAAATTGCAATTTGTTCTACCAAAAGCATTATATTTAAGAAATCTAAAAAAAAACCTCACAATTACATAAATTTCCAGCGATTTGCAAATTCATGTCGCGTACTGTCAAACATTATTCACAATCCACATAACACAGTCGCGATCCACAAAACCACGAATCAAAAATTCGTTCGAACTTAACCTTTAAAAATGAAATTGAATCGCGGATATCGGCGACTACAAAAAGTTTTCATTTGAATGAAATGTCAGAAGCTAAGAAGATTCGCTTGTTCGCAATTCGCTCTTACATGAATAGTCCTTTACGTATAAATTCGTATTGAGAAATATCGCGTGACTTAAAAAATTCCGGCTCACCAACACACTCGCACCCAATATATGCCACTTTCGTTGTGGAAAAAGTGTCTGACAGTTCATAGAATTTTATCCGTTAAATTTGAAATTATTTACCTTTCTGTCGTGAATAAATTCAAATCCTTTTAGCACCATAAAAGGTCTGTTCCAACTAAACCACTATTGGCAACTGAAAAGAAAATAACCTGTTCCCTGAAAAGAACACAACACAAATGACCAAAACAAATCGTGTCCTGAGTAATGACATGAGCACAAGTAATTATTGGCACGTTAACCTTCAGTACATTATGTGACAAGCACAATGTCACGTCACAGACACTATGTGGTATTGTCCTCCGTAATAATGGTAAATAGTTGGTCACTATTCTTTTTGAATAAACACACATTCTGCACACAACCATGCACTGAGGACAGCACAGCAACAAAACATAAAATAACAATCATTTCCTTGACATTCATTTATCATTATGCGTTGCGCCTCATGCGTCTCGCATTCAAGAGTGGCTGAAATGGAATTCAATCAAAATCATAACAATGCTTCATATCGACTGCAATATCCCAAAAAAAAAACTGAACCATGACAGGATATCAAATTATCCAAATTATCACATCAAGTATGCACACTGATTGACTGCGCACAAGTGTTTTTGTTTACCAGTGTCATTCATAAAATATTCCAGTTTCATTTTTGTGCACCTCAGTCCTGTGGGCGAATGTGTTGCTGTTACAGCTAGCCAGCCTTTATATACAAGGACGAGGCTCAAAGGTGTAATGTTTTTGTAGAATTATGTCTCTTGGCATTTTGTTTTTTTCCCGCTTGGCCAAACAAAAACGTTCTTTTCTGTGTCTGCGGGAGTTGTGGTTTGCCATAGCCTTTGTTTGGACTATCTTTTGATAAATACCCAACTGGTTGTTTTTTTTAACCACTGACGCATACACAATAATAAATTTATTTGTTTGTTGAGTTCGTGGAGAAACCACAAGTATTTTGGTGGGCTCCCACCTCAACTTTGTATGCACAAAGACAACTAATTTTTATTGTCAACTAAATCTCTTACAATTTGTCAGTTTATGGGTATTTCCTTTGGTTGGCAGTAACTAGATACTGACTGGAATATCACGGACACATAACGTTGCTTATAATGTTTATTTTGTAAAGCCCTCTCCTCTTTAGCATTCAATTAGCATATTCCACTTTTCCTCATTCGCTGTCAATACTTATCACTGTCAGTCGAACAATGTGCCCCTATCTGGGCAATACCCACATTAAGAGGTATAAGGTCATGCTAATAAAAAAAGAATTACCATCTCTCTATGTTGGGGAATTTAACATTTCAGTTAATTTGTCAAATACTCGTAATAGAACAAATCAGCAAGAGAAGCACACAATGTTAAAAAGGGCGGTTTGGTTTGACATTGAGTTGATAAAGAGGCCCAAAGTATTATGTCAAAGCACACTTTACTAAGAATAAATCTATTTGTGAAACAATCAGTCTCAAATATGGCCACTAATTCTGGAAATCTATTATTGACCAGCAATGAATAATGAATAAAAGGAACCAATATGGCGGACTTCAACATTACCTTGCCCTGACATATTTCCCTTACTAGTAAGTTTGCCAACACTGGTATATGAAAATACAGAGCTTAATACAAACGTGAAAAATATCAGTTCTAAATAAAACAGATAATTCGCTGGCTTTGGGAGAATATCTTGTTCACCGGCGAGTTCACCTAAGAATCCCAAGCGATTCTTATTTCGGGTGCATTATTTGACTTTCGGTAGAAGAATCGACAGCGATACGACAGAAGCTACACGGAAGAACTAAATGCGCACATTTAAAATAAATTAATGGAAATATATACGGGATGATTATAGAAACTTCAATGCAATAAATTTGCATATGGGACCGATTCCCATAAATTTGATGCAAGCTTAAATGAAAAGAATGTGCGGCATTGCTTTAACTGTATAAAATGTAACTATAGCATATGACATATTTGCTGTTTTGCTACTTGCAGTTTCGACCTTGTTCAGAAAAAAATCCAGCTCGAAGGACCATGTATAAACTCGACGTCACTTACACTTTCTTCTTTCTTGCAAGGACATAAAAATCACACCTCTCGTTATAAAAATCGCTTTAATAGTGGTTGGTTATAATATAATAAAGGTATATATAATTTTTAGCGCCAAAAAAAAACGGTGTGACTTTTTTTATGACAATTCATTTTGACATTTAAGGAATTTTGACAATTAACTTCGAATATATAAACAATGATACCAAACAATAAACTCAAAAAAAAAAAAAGTAATAGAGCTGATGCACAAGCGTACTAAAATAATAATCTTTAACATGCCTTGCCTTAAACAAATAAAACTGAAACATAAACTGGGAAAGAAATGCAAAAAATATCCGTTTAATTTTAAAAAAAATCGTTATAATAGTTTGTGTCAAAAGATAACCAAAGAAATCCGTACTTGTAAGGACAATAATTATTACCAAACCCAAATGAGACTTGCGCAAGGGAAACTAAAAGAAAGAATGGAAGGTAGGCAACAGGATTGTCAATCGTAGTGCTGTTAATCAAATTAAATCCATAGAATTACAAAATGGTAATGTTAGCATTTCTGATCCTATTGTAGTTGCGAACATGTTCAATGACCACTTTGCTTCAGTTTGAGATATATCTTTTCCAAGTGAGCTCATTAGTACCTGTAGCTGCTCTCATAAGTCTAGATGGGATATTGTAGAATCGCCTTTGAACCGTAACAGTTTTTACTTTGAACCAATTCCTGTGCTCGAAGTATTAAAAAGTATAAATTCTTTGGATAGTTCCAGTTCTAACCATGTTTTGAAAAGAATTGCTCTTAATATAGTTGATGTCTTGGCGCTCCTTTTCAATCGGAGTGTTCTCTCTTGAAGTTTTCCCGAAAAGCTCAAATGTGCGATTGCGTTACCGCTGTATAAAAAAGGAAGCAAAAAGGAAGAAAAATAATTAAAGACCAATTTCGCTACTACCCGCTGTTTCAAAAATATTTGAAAAAGGCAGTTAAAGACAGAGTTTTGAAATACCTCAATAGAATTACGCTTTTCCGGTCGATGCAGTTTGGTTTTAGAGTTGAGTTATCTACTAAAGCCGCTCTTCTGGAATTATGTTCTCTTATACAGAGAGGACTGGATGATAAAAAATCATGCGCTGGGCTCTTTGTAGATATCACCAAAGCCTTTGACATAGTTGATCACAATATCTATTATATAAAAATGAGTCGGGTTTTCCTTCCTGACGTTATAACTCCAGAACGCACAAACCGATTGCCACGGTTTTGCTTTCGTTGGAAAGGTCTCGGGCTCCGTTAGGGAAAATCATTTTTCACATGCAGCGCCATCTCTGATACATAGCATGTACTACAAACCAATATGGTTTTGCATGGTGGTGGAGAAGATGGCGCCAGTGCGTGGTGTGTGAGTATCCCTCATGAAAATAAGTACGTTTCATTTTAAGTAGATGGCGCCGGTGCGTGACACATTGTTTGACAGCTACTCATTGTACTCTGCTCAGTTAATCTCATGTGACATTTATTATGCGCACGTTCTTTCAAATGCTAACTTAAAACCGGTACTGTGTTCACTGTGAAATTGTGAAATTGAGTTTAAAGTTATTCGTTTCCTAACAGTTCAATTGGAAACCATCAAATCAATCACGCGTATTGTGCACATTTTTATTCAATTTCAACAGCAGGCATTTCTCCTTAAGGTGGTAAGTTGAACTGTGAAAATAATGTGGATCGTGCATTTGAGGTTAAGTTCACTAGAACTTAAACTTTCACACATTTTTGGTATTGGTCTATATATGGTTTTTGTGAAGTTTTGTTGATATCGGAAAACGTATGTGTGTGTTGCGCATGCGTGAAAAAACACATGAATTTCAGTACATTTTGTTTTTTTTTTCCACACGTTATAAATATAAAAATCAATTGTTGTGCGTTATTCGGGTAAAAACTCAAGAACGGCTAGACGGATTTTAATGATTTTTTGTTGGCCTTGAATCAGGGATGGTGTAAGATGAAATTAAAATGAAAATTCGGCAAATTCTCAACAGGTGGCGCTGTTGGCATATTTTGTTTTTCTTCTATCTCCAGCTATAAATAGCTATATATCAAAATGAGTAGCATTGTGTTTGAATTGATGGTCTCTTAATCTTAATGCGTTAACCGATATTGTTTCTGCAAATTTCAAATGAAAGGTTACACCTACACCAAGGTTTGTAGGCATATACGGTCTTTGTATATTTATTGGTTATACGAGTTATAGGCATATTAGTAAACATTCCTGTGTTGTCGAACTCCTAAACCCCTCAATCGATTTAAATGAAATTTTGTGGATATGTATGGTTGGTTGCAGCCGAAAGGATAGGATAGTCTGGGGCTCGATAGGTGGCGCTCCTGTCAGTCTTCGACACCACTCAACTGATTTCAATTTTGTGGATGAGTATGTTTGGTGTCAGTTGGGAAACTAGAATAGTTTTCGACCCGGTAGGTGGCGCTGTTGTAGATGCCTCTTTGCATCTAATGGGGGCAAATCCCAAGCATTAAAGAATATGTGATGTGGCATTTGGCCTATGAGTGCGTAGGCCGTGCGGCACATATCGCTTGGTAGAATGAAACGGAGGTATATAGTGTTCATTATTCGTATAGTAACATTTTTACAAATTGACCACTCGCCCAAGTAGTCCAGCATACTAATCACTGAGCCACTGTGTTCACAAGTCGCAACTACTGATGTGAAGTGGGAAAAAAATTATCTGAACGGTGATTCTTACTTCCCGGGATAACTTCGGACGACCGCCATGACATATCGCACGACTTTTCAAACAAAATCTCAAGACAATCATGGCCTTTATGTTTTTGGACAATCGCGTTTCTGGATGTACTCGCTCGAATGGCAGAAACGAGGATTGCCGATTTCACACATTCTACTTTGGTTGATTTGGTTAATTGAGAAAATCTGACCGGATACTCAATTCAATCAGTAGCGTGGAAAAAATCGATCAAAAAGTCGACCCGGACACCTATGAAGTCCTTTCTATGCATTGAACTTAATTCAATTCCAAACTTTGGAATCCAAAGGAGTTTCATTCGTTCAAACGACACGTTCAATCTTATCAAAAAATGTTAATAATTTTATTAATTTTAGGCGGTGCGAAGTTCGCCGGGTCAGCTAGTTCTCCCATAAAAATAGTTTATTGTAGGTTTTCGTGGATCAATTCATGATTGGTTTGCCTCCTACTTGAAGGAACGAAAAAAAAAAGTTAAAATCAGGACTAGCCTAAGCAACTCCAAGGTAATCAACCTTGGTGTTTCTCAAGGGTCAATTTTGTTTCTGATATACCGTATTATATCGTATATTTACGACCATTTGTGGGTAAAGTAAAGGCTTTTGCTGATGATTTTTGTGTCGCATATGATTCAGTTAATCTCTTAAACTTAGTAGCTGATGTAAATGATGATGTTGACTTATTAAGAATCTATTTTTTTTTTAAACATAAACTAGTAGTTAGTAGTAAAACCAAATTAATGTTCTTTAGTCTCAGTACTGTTCAATATCCTGATATAGATGTAGCTTTCCGTTCGTTTAATTATACCAAGTACAAATTGTTTCATATAATATGTAACAGAAAGTTCCAGGCTATAAAAACTCCTTTAACGTAAATGTTGCGTGTAATCCCAGTTGCTTTAAAATCGAAATTGTAAACCATTTCAAATACCTAGGAGTATCTATCGACAGTAACCTTAATTGTTCTGAACAAATTTCGAATTAATAGCAATATCTGCTTTCAACCATTCGTGGTTTCTATCATCAAAGAAGGTTTTGTTCTAATAGAACTCTACAAACAATTTATTTCGGAAATTTTCATTCGTAACTTCAGTATGGAATAACGTATAAGCTGTTGGGGAGGCGCTTACCGGAATAAGCTTCAGCAGTTGGTTGTATTGCAAAAACGCGCAACTATAAAAGTTTGTAACTGTCCTCGCCTAGCCCATACTATGAAGCTTTTTCGTTAAAAAGTGCTAACGGTTTTATTTTTGAAAGGTGGATATATGCAGAGTTCGATTTCCGACACGATCCTACGCAATGGCTCACAAAGTCGTATAGTCATACCGGCGTTTCGCACTACCAACTTCAGAAAGTCTTCCTCCAATATTTCCCGCAAATTGTTTAACAGACTCCCTGCTAATATACAAATAATAAGAACTAGGTACGCCTTTCTGTTTAAAGTAAAAAGTTGACTTCTTAATTTCGACCACAATGAAATTGAAGTATTGCTGCGTTACATTGTGTAGTTTTCATTGTTATTACATAAAAAAATAACTGGTTGCCACCTACTTGAAACAAAAAAATAAAAATGTGCACCCCACACTTTAGTCCGTTTTTGAAGTGACATGTTCTGTTTCATATGAAATATTAATGTCTCTAACCATATTTCGTTTTTATTTTTTATAAACTTAATGCGCCGTACTAATAATAAATTTTAGTGTCGAATTTAAATTTACGGAAGCTCACAATTCCGAAATTTGTATGGAAAATATAGCCACTGTGAACTAATAAAATTTAGAGTCGAAACTAAAAGTGTTTATTGGTAAGGCCTGTATATTTTATGTCTGAGAGAATATTGACACACACGTCAATCTTCGGTGCAGTAATGTGCCCTGTGAACCCTTTTCGTATACAGAGAAGGGCAGCCCACAAAAGATGAATGCACAAGATTACTCAACAGCAAAGGCTTAGGGAAAGTTTTCAGGTTTTTGGTTTTACCATTTAAGCTACATTCGAGAAGGAGAAACAAAGATTCATACCGACACTTATCATGATGACTCACTAATAATCATTTTTAGCCTTCACACTAAATATTTTGTTCGTTAAATATAGCCTGGACACTAAATATGGTTATTACGAGTAGTCTTCTGTGACTCATATCAGTCCAACATTTTAAAATAAAATTTCGGCAAACTTTCTCGAAATCCCCATAAAAATAAATAAAAAAAATAAAATAGCAAGTATACGCCCCGAAGCCGGAAATTCATAACAAAACCATAATCATCACGCTGCACTGTTGAAAATCACTGCATTATCCGTAAAATCAGTTCGGCAATAAAAACGTACAAAACAAAAAAAAAAAAACAATCTGTCCATAAAAGATTCATATTTATTAAAACAGAAAAAAAATGAACGCAAACCCTGAATGCGAAATTTGTATACCTGCCTGCACTTATGATAATTCAGACTCGTTGGAATTATAAATTTAAACACAAAAATTGATTACATTTCTGTGATAATTAAACATTGACAGTTTTAATTAGTAAATAAAAAGAGCGCTACAAATTAATCAATATAAAAATAATCGAAGAACTTAAATAAACCCTGTGTTAAATTGACAGTATGTCACCGACCAAATTCTCGGGGGATGCAAGCGCTGAGCCCTAGTTATAGCTACGCGAAGGCATGCAATTAATAACGTATGACAGCTTAAATGTGTGCTGCTCTCAATTGATTATGCGATTGTGTCGCCGGAAAATAAAGAGATGATCTTTTGACATTTACATTGATTTTGAATACCATAAATACCCACATGTGGACGCGGGTAATTAGGTAGCTAATGGGTGTTGCTTTTGTTATTATTTTTTTTTTTTTTTAATATTTATGGCATTTCTATTTCTGCACAATTTCAATGCGACTGTCATAATTTATTGAATTGCGAATATTTGTTTTGGTAAAACTTTTGTTTGGCTAATTAAAATTGCAGTTATTCAATTGTAAGCGAATAGATTTAAATAAATATATATTTGTTAATGACAAATATGACACATTGCGAATCCGTTTAGAGAAATGACAAACATTTACTTTACCTTGTTGTTTTGTATATTTTAATGTATTCGAATGGGATTGTTTACACCAGCAAAAATGTATACTAATTGAGTAGATATTTGGGCGAAAGTGTGCGTGTGGTAAACTTGCTAATTAAGTGATTATTCAAATTGATTTCAGATATTTTTTTTTGGTTTTCTGCTCTCGGAAAATATCCATGTTGTGTTTGAATTTCAAAATATAGGCAACGTGAAGTCAATAGGATCGTTTGTAGGTTATATTTATGTTTTTCTTAGCAAAAATGAGTGATTACTCAGTCTTCTCTGAAGATGGGATTCGTTGATATAACCCTGCTTGCACGGCATTATTCATAAGCTTTGCCTAACCTAATAATTACTGGTGGTTTATCTAACACACGTAAAATGGATAAATGACAGTCGAATTTATACGTCAAAAATGTTAATTAAAGAGGAAGTCTTCAGCCTCTGACAAATGTTTGAAAAAATAGGGAGCCTAAAAGTATGCAGACATTCATTATAGCAATAAAGGTATTTATTTCGTATTTATTAAATGAAGTTAATTCACTTCTAACTGCCGAGTTTGGCATTCAAATCATCGACAGTTGTACATAATTATAGTTCAATAAAAATTTTCGCAATTTTCTCAGGAAAAAAACGCTAAAGCTTAGTACATTGCTCCAGCTGAACTAAATTTTAGCAGCTCTCCAACTTTTCTCTCCAATCATTAGCATTAAACATTCAATTTTGGCATTGAGTGCGCTGTGAATAAGTGTCAGAAAATATAGTTGTTCCTTGAAACAGATATCTATGAAATCTTTTGAAATTGAAATCTTCTTTGCCTTTTCTCTGATTTCAATCATTTTAGATTCTAGGTACTCCTCGTCTAGGTAACTCATTGAAAAAACTCATTCAACACAACAATCTGTCAAAATTTAGCTTGGGAAAATCTGCCAACCCATTTAATTTGCGCGCTTAGTTTTGACAGATACTTGGAGTACATTCTGAAACAAAAATTTGATTTTTTAGCTCAGCTAAAGAGAAGCTCAGTGGAGAGAACTTTGTATGGCAGCTAAAATTGTACTAAACATAAAATTGAAAATTTTCACTGGAAATAGAACAGTAATAGGCCACCTTCGGAGCTGGTGTGCGTAAACGTCGGTTCATTCAAAATACAACAATAAATTTTTAAGGGCCGTTTGCTCATACGACACTTCACGATTTAAGTTCTACTTAAATACTTATGGGCTGATTTTTTCAGGGCATAAATTGTCACATAAGAGTTTATGTGGCACTTAAATTCGCTATGAGTCCTATCAACAAACGGCCGTAAGAAACTTGTGCGAATTTTGGTTTGTTTTTTTTTTACGAAATTTTACGAATGTAACCCGTACAAATATGGACAGGGCCACATATTAAAAATTAAATATTTAGTATCGTTGGTCCAAAGGAATTGTTAAAAACTTATATCCAACTTTATATCAATATTTATTAATTGCTTGCTAAATAATTTTCTTACAAGTCATTTTTGCAAGACTGGTCGATTTTGAAATTGCCGAATGAATGTTAAAATTTGGTTTGGAAAACCAGCTGAGTAGCTGAGTTGATTTTGAGAACGCAAGGGATTGTGTCACTTTAACTTTATTCAAATTTCGCTAATGGAATGCACAATTCTCGAAGTGGATTTAAATAATTCCACTCTTCACTTACTTGTAATATTTTGGGAGGAAGTAGTAGACTCTGTTCACACTGCTGATGATTCTGAGTTTAAGTTGTTACTTTTAATTAATTTATGCATTACTGCACAGAAATGCAGTTAAAAATATTTGGTGCAACAGGTCCGTAGGGACCCTAGGTCTAGCTTTACACAACGATTCGTTTTGTGTGAATTTTTCATTTTGGGGGCGAACGGAAGGGATCTACAATTTTATGCCGAGTCTAAATGGCTAATTGCGAAACTCTTTTATGACAGTTACACTCTCGGATGTTTGTCAGACGTTCGGGAGAAATATTGATCCTAGAAATATATTTGAGACTCTTTCAAAAACAATCTTCCTTCAAAATCTTCACACAAATTATCGAATTCAATTTGTTAAGTGCAAAACTGAAACATGAACAACATTCTCAATTGGTAAAGTGCATCACTCATATGCATCACAATTAAGTGGTTAACGAACATTTCCTTTATAAAGTTTCGATGGCCACCCAGTTAAGTGGACTACCATTACCATATCTCCCCACTAAACCAATCACCGCCTTTTTTTGTAAGTACAATCGAAAGTAAAACCACTGCAGTTCATAGTATTTCGCTATTCCTTCTGTTGCTTTTCATTTTGCTGTTTCCTCATCAAATAATTTCTACTCACGTCCTTCCTGAAAAATAAAAAGAAACAATAAACCCAATCACCTACGCACACAATACAAAATACGTGCTCCAACGAGCCATCATCATCATCAGATAACAGACAAAAGCGGGTTTTTATTTCGTCAGTCATTTTCTGTTGAAAAACCTTTTTCCCGCACAGATTTTGGTATAAAAAAAATAACAGAACGAAAGGAAACAGTTCCGTACTCCGTACTCTTGACCCGAAATGTCAGTACGAATTTAATTCAAGTAACGGTCGAGTACTTTGACACTTTGGCTGAATGGTTTTGTTTTGGTTGTGATTTTTTTTCAGCCTTTTAGGCAATGTAACAGCAGCCAAAATGTCAAAGACACAATGAATAACAATTCTTTGGACAAAATATGATTGACATTTGCAATATGTATCTATATAATAAACCGACAGTAAAAGAGTAATTATCTGTGACACTCTTTTGTCTGTTTTGTTGGCGATGAAAATATTATGAATCTATGAATCTCTTTTCACACGAATGGTATACCCCGCATTGAGGTTTGAAAATTGACCTTATGCCTCGTTTTCATTACGTTAGTGTGACATATATTTTTATGACACTTCCTGTTGGCATTTTTGAAAGAAATTATTTTCACCGTACACACTTTGCAAATATAATCACAAAGAATACGTTGGATTGGAATAGCTTAACTTTGTGTAAAAACGTTCAATTGGAACTGAACTAAAGCACTAACAAAATTAGGTTAGTAATGTCAGTGATCCATTGATCGCTAAATGACAAGCAACTGTCTTCAATACCTATAAAATAAAATTGCCATAAAACCCAAATGGTTAAAGCTCTAGGGCAAATGGTGAGATGACGTTTTTATTTATAAATACAAGGCTAGTTCGCGTACGTTGTTTGAATCGAACGCAATCGATATAAATCGATCGCAATCGCACAAAGTCTATACACGTACTCATAAAAAATGACAGAAAAAGAGAAAATTAGTAAAATAACGCGTAACGAGTGGTTCCTCTCTTGGCTCGAAACAGTTCAGTAAATTTCAACCTGCAAGTGTCAAATGCACAAAGTTGTCACGAAACAAATTCGAAATCCGTCTTAAAAATGAATTGCACAGAACTATAAAATCTGTAAAATTAAAGAAAATTCGGTGGTGGTCGAATGGTGTCCTAGAACGTTTCATATGTTGCGAAAAGGTAAGTTTTATATTTATTTGTGATATGGATTATATGTCAAAGATAAAAGTTGCTCAAAGTAGCTCGATAAGTCTAACCACGTATATTTTCAGCTCTCTGAGAGGGTTTTTCTCAATTTTTTGAGTTTGACAGATTTATAGTGTTTGGCTCTGGAAAGTACGCGCATAGACCTACTTGTTTGATACTAATTTGACGTTTCGCTAGTTATCTTGAACGCGGACATTTCTTGTGGATCTATTTGCGATGTTTTTTTTTTTCACATCGGAATTGAGGTTTTCGAGTTGGAATTCCGTAAGACGAAGACGTGGAAATGTTTTCGTGTGAACGAATGAGTTGACGTTGACAGAGTTCTACCATAGATCATCTAGAACTGCGAGTAAAAATTTATTTATTTTACGATTTGTTGGTCCCGAATTCGGAATTTTTATTTTTCCTTTAGAATTGTGTTTTTTTTTTCTTTTACTAAGCATAGACTGGCATGCCAGTAACAGATAATTTAGATAATATTTTTCCAACCATAATATCGACTGTAGCATAAAAGCGAAACCATAGAAAGTTGTCTATTATCTGTCCATTTGTGAACAGACTACAAACTGTCATTATTCAGAGAAAAAAAATCATTAAGGCAAAGCATTAATTAGTTGCACAATATTTTCTCTACAATCAAACAAAGTTTACAGCACGGCGAATTCACAAAGGGAAACATGGTATCACTGCGAACCTTGGCCTACTACTTCATGTGATAATTTCAAGATCATCAAAGTTCATGTTTTGCACAATCTTCCTCGTAGCGCAAACACAAATCATGAGCCCATCAAATTTGAACGGAAGTCAAGAACCCTTCAAGGACAATCCAAATGCCCGCCAACACACATGTATCATGTGTACAAAATACGCTATTGGCGATTTTGTCAGTCTCAATTAGTTTACCAGCCATACCCCACTTAAGACGCGCGTTCACACACGACACCACTCACAAATTAACTAATTCTACTAAACCGCGCTCACTGTCACTGGTTCCAATCAAATTTGAATTGGGCCTGTCAGAGAGCTGTCAACTGCGTCAGAGGCTTCTATACTCTGATATAAACGTAAACTGAAAAGTTTCTCAGCGCTCAAGTGGAATATGTAAATGATCGCAGATAACGGGTTTTTCCAGATCGTAATTAGCTTGACAATAATAATAGCATGATGCATTACCCACTCACACCGGTTCAAGATTAGCAATATCAATTTGGATGTTACAGATAATGTTTGTTCCGAAACAGAAATCACTGGCGAAAGGTCAAATGGCGCCACTCGATCGATAACCACCTTGAGGTTCTGTCACTCAAAGCCCACTTTGAGTCACTCACTAGTTTAAACTGTTTTAAAGACGCGAAAATTTGCCAAATATGCGGTATGGCTATTTTAAGCGTCAGATAAATTTGCCTATTTTATTCGAAATTTCTTTATAAATGACCGGCAAGTTGGAAATACATCCGGAGACGTTATATATTTGCTGTGCTTAAATACCGAAAATTTGCGACTTGGCGGCGAAGACAGCGAAAATGAAATCACTGTGTCGCGTTTCCGTTTTGATGCCGAAAGAGGTTCGAGTCAAACTGAATTGTTGAAATTCGCGTCGAACGCAATTAACTTGTCGCGGTCGCGTTTGGTCTGGCCAGGCCAGTGGGATGGGAAGTCGAGGTACTACAAGTAAGCAATCTTTGTATTGACTTGATCCGGAACGCGGCTTAAGTTCGTTTCGTGTATGCGGTTCGCTTGTAGTTTGTGTGACCAAGTGACGGTGTCGTCATTAGTCACCGAGTCGAGCGGTAGTTTTTAGGGTTTGGGCGGGGGTTTTTGTTTTTTTAGAACTGCGAGCGATGTTCAAGGTGGAGTTACAGTGGCAGCAATCGGAGTATGGAAATTAAGCAATGAATGCGGGTTTATTGGTTTTGATTTGAAGGTTGGAGTTGTGGTTTTAAGGAATTGTTTTTTCTTTGTTTTGTGTCCTACTCTATCATGTGGCAATTTTATTACATTTTATAAATGTATATATATTTAATGCTTTCAAATTTGTTAAAATATGTTTAAAATTTAAAAATCTTATCTTCAAGTTTGCTGAAAGTAGATCGGTTGCATGATCGCACCATTTGTTTGCACATTTCAGACTTAATTTAAGCATTGAACAAAAAAAGAGACGATGCGCTTTATTTCTGATGTCTAATCATTCATTATAGCCATTAAATAGACGAAAAGTAGTTGTCAATAGAGTTTTTCGCGACAATGTTGCCGCAATTTTTTTTTTAAAGTGTAACAATTTTTTTCGAAAAGTGTAACAAATTGAAAACTAAGAAATAAAAAAACAAAAAAACAAACGAAATTACTGACAATCGAAGTAGATTTCAATTTATATTTCACAAACTTTATTTACCACGAGATGTAGAACATTGTCGACGGCGACGGGGGAGACAGGAAAATATTTTTGTATTTTCTCGTTCCCACTCGCAGTTTGACAATTTGTAAAACTTGTGCTCTGTGTAAACAAACAAATACATTAGGCCTGTTTTTTTGAGCTTCGTTCTCAGCAAAGCAAAGAAAAGTAGGATTTTCAGCACGCAATTACAACAACTACGTTCTACTTGACACTTCGAGACTCGTAGTAGTTTTTGTAATTTGTCTGCTGAAAATCTTACTTTACTTTGCTTTGCTGAGAACGAAGCTCAAAAAAATACGCCTATTGACAGAAATTGGTAGAAGTTTGTTCGAAAGGAAAAAGTGCTCCCAGTTCAACTTTTCAATATTTTTGAACGAGAAAAACAAAAAATAAATTTTAATGAAAATAAGTGTAACACTGTAACAAAATAATTAAAAATTTAACTTTTTTGTTACACTTGTATCATTGGGGCAACGCTGTTCGCGAAGCCCATCCTCTCATACATTGGTTATCTTCTTGGTTCAAACGTCAAATAAACTTGTAGCCGGTTTATAATGCGCAGAGTAGTGCTATGTTCAAATGTTGTTAAAAAGCGCACAATTCCCATTACTTTAACTTCTCAGCTCTTACCAAATACATTTGATAAGCGTCATCCTTTAGTTCTATAATTTTTTTATCCTGTTTTTGCACTTATTATAAACTTTTCAATATTTGTTAATATAGTTATGCTACGGAGATATGGAATCTGTTTTGTTTTACAAAACACAAGTTTCTTAGTTCTCACTTGGTTTTTTCTTTTACTTATTTGACACTGACGTTATCGCGAACTACTATGAAAGGTATGCGACGTATTCTATGGGTGTAAACTTGTGCACTCCGTCTGAAAATAAACGCTTAGTCGGACACAGGAATCGAATGCTATTATCCTATTATAATGAATACGGCATAAAATTGTCAACTTTTATAGTTTCCAAGTTGCTTCCATAAATGACAGTTAATGCTGTCAAAAAGGTACGCTGTCAAAAATGAACAGACTAATATTGTTGATTTAGAATCAAAATCCAGTAAAACCCATCGAACCGAACTGTTTAAAAGTAAAATTGAAGTAGGTAATGGATTCCATTCATAGTTAAGCTGCTAAAGCCCGTAGGACACTACATTTTTCTCTCATTTATTTCATCATTTGCATCACATTAAATCATGTTGTAAAGTTATCTGCGTGGAAAAGCCACACAAGTGTATTACGAAATTAGACAACGAGTTTATTTTCATATAATGTCGAAAACAAAAAAATAGCCGCCAGCAGCTGATTGAATTGTAATTTGAATACATTTTCAGTGCAGTTATTTTTTATATGACTATATTAACAAGGTTGGTTGATACTTTATCTGTTTATTATGTGCGGTGCTTAAATTAAGTCTTAAGCCCGTATGACACCACATTTTTTTTTCATGCTTTTTATTATCGGGAATTTTCGTTCTAATTTTTCTTACTGCTCTAGTTTCATTTTAAAAACATAAAAAATGTATAAACAAATGCGATGTCATACGGGCTTAAGACTTAATTTAAGCACCACTCATAATAAACAGAAAAAAAGTATTTATAAGTTGACTATAGGCCTGTTTTTTTGAGCTTCGTTCTCAGCAAAGCAAAGCAAAGTAGGATTTTCAGCTCGCAATTACAACAACTACGCTCTACTTGACACTTGGAGACTCGCAGTAGTTATTGTAATTGTGCGCTGAAAATCGTACTTTACTTTGCTTTGCTAAGAACGAAGCTCAAAAAAACTCGCCTTATATATTTTATAAAATGAGCTAGCATTGTCTTTTGATTTGACACGAACAATTTAGTAATCCAATTGACAGACTAAGAGATTTGTTGCTAGTTTGACGTCTAAAATAAGTAATAAAAAGTGTCAAAAATGTTTCTTAATAAATACAAGTAATTTACATAAATTTCAGAGGGACAAAAATGCTAAACAAACTCGTGGAGATTATTTATAAGTTAGTTAGTTAGTTTTTGTAACACCTACCAATTGTTTAAATTTTACAAATTTGTTACAGTCACCATATGTTCTTACAACTAAAGACAACTTCTTTTTAGGAAATCCATTAAGCAATCCAGGCAGCTTAAGTCTTCTGCAAATAGTAATAGCATTTCAACTTACTCCAATTTGTATTTGCCGACACTAAATCAAGCCACTGATCGCTCACACTGTCCTGCACACACGTTCAATATCTTAGTTCGTGTCGTCATTAGTCATTTGAGAATGTGAACCTGGAAATTTTGATATCTTGATCAACAAAAAAAATAAATAAATAAATAAACTGCATTCTGTGATGCTCACCAAGTGCTGCCGACGAATAGTAGTCTCCATTTGTTATTCTGTCACTCAAGTCCAACAGCAACAACAACAACAACAAAGTGATCTAGTTATTCGAGTATACCCGCGATAATTTTGTCTGTTTTACATCATGCCTAGTACTCCGCGATACTCCTGGGCGTCTCTTCTGATTTTGGTTGGCTGATTTCGCGATAATCGAGAACTGGGAACTCCAGGTGGACGAGTTACTCACCTTTAAATTCCGAAATGACGCAGTAATCTTCATGTTTTATTAACAATACGAGTGCAAGGCAAAGGGGTCAATACAATATAAAAGACACAAAATCATGCGACATGCGAGTGCATTTAATAATTCCCGCGCTCTTGGAATTGGTATCGGTTCGGTCAATATACGTATCGGACTCCGGCTATAAATAGGATTTCAGTTTGAGAGACACTTCGTCGATGGACGTGACGTGCAGAATGTGTCTCTGGCTGTTTCGCCGTGTGCACTGTTGCATATTAATTGAGATGAGTTCGACAAAGACTACTACTCCTTGGCTGCAACACATGTGATTGGTGTCGCTGTGGGGCTGCGGAGGGGGAGGCTTTCGTTTTTAAATTGATTTTCAGGTCTGTGTTAGTTGTTATTATTTGCTTGCATTTTTTAGTTTAACCTTGATGTATGTTTTCAAGTGTAGTTTTATTGGCGGTTTTTTGTTTGATTTGAATTTATGAAATACAGGTAGCGTTCGGAAATCAAATGCCTCTAGTGGTACAGAAGTTAATTTTTAAATAAATTATTACCAAACTATTCTGAATGAAACATAGCATTGTAGACGATAATGGCTCGCAGTTAATAAATACAACTTCATTCCGGAAAACAAATCTTTGACGTTAGGCAAAAAGTTCTTAAGTCAAAAAATGCATTTGATTGGGTTTAACTAAATTTTTTATTCTCTTTCGTTTGATACTAACGACTTAAGTCTATAGCACAACTGCCTACTGTCGTAACAATTTAATATTTTTTTGTCAAACAAATTTAATCCCGATTTGCAAATAATTAAACTATTTTCAATTTGGTTTTACGAAAAACTGCAGTTTCTGACTTAAGACCTTTTTGCCTAACGTCAAAGAAATTGTTCCGTAGTGCATGTGCAAACCATTGTTCAACTTGATAGGGATGACAATTAAGTAATGATCTTAGCGGTATTTCGTAAGTGACTTTAAGTTGAATGATTTCAACAGCATTTTCATTTACTAATGATATCATTAGTGTACACTAATGGAGGTAAAAGGCATCAATCTTAAAACGGAAAGGTAGGGAGTTAAGTTTTTAATTTTTTTATATCTATTGTACAAATTGACGGCTTTTTTCGATGAGTATGCCTTGCGGCAATTTCAGAGTTCTCTTTTAGAAACTCATTTAACTGCAAACAATTAATAACTTGATTAGATCAAGCAATTCAAATAGACTTCACATTGTGTCAATCTTCATCTCAGTTATACTAATTTACGTTCATATGAAGCAAATAGACAAATAAAGTGCACAACTGGGTCGAACGTAACTTTCTCGTTCATCAAAATTTCTGGTGCAAATGAGTTGCCTGATTGTTGGATTTATTTTAGGGTACATATTCAATATAAAAGAAGTTGGTAATATTAGCTTAAAAGAAGTTTTGCCTAGCACTTTCATTGGAAGTGGGTCATTGCAATTATTTCAAAAATATACCTTGGAAATGTGAAAATAATTCGATATTTGGGTACTGATCGTTGAGAAATGATTAAAACTCGTCACTATTGGAATTTGTTTAAAAAAATCTTAGTATGGGTGCTAATATTTACTATATTATTTTTTAAATGTATTTTGAACAAAATCATTAGAGCGGTTATTGTAAAATTTGGCGGACAAAACATTACAAAATATTGCAATGTTTAGTTTAAGAAATACTATATATATATAAAATAATATATATAATACTACTGAAAACCAAGTACAAGTTGTGTAAGCATTACTAGGTTTTTAAAGTTTTTTTGTTTGAAATCGAAAATGTGGTTTTCGAGATATGAGCAGTTTTTAAAATAAGCGGTTTCGGTGATTCGAATTGAAAATTAAGGACGCAATAATTTTGAAGGCATACATTTTACTCTAACAGCCCTATTATGGCTATCAAATATCAACACAATATTTGATAATATTTGATACGTATCAACAAAATGAAAGAATCGATGTTATGGTTATCAACCTACCAACATTTTTGATGAATTGTGCATTTAGGATCTATTGTGAATAGTTTTATCGATAAACTTGGTATTACGGTTGTCAAAAAATTTGATATTCATCAAATTTTCTATCAACCACAATTTTCTTGTTGATACGTATTAAATATTCTGGTGGTTAAAAAATTCTACTATCATCAAATCATAAAATGTATTTCCTGGTTTTATTGTAAAAAAAGACTTTAGATCGAAATGTCATCGTTAAAGTTATTTTTATAAAGGGATTACAATGAAGTAAGTTTAAGGACTTTACGACATGCATGACCCAATGAATTTAGACGAAGTTATGTAAGCAGTTAATATTTTTTTTTTTTTTACCTGATGTGTTTCGGTTCCAAATTCGTACAGAACTTAAGGCTTTCGAAAACAGTCTTCGTAGAAGTGTTGACTGATATTGAGAATAAACTCAAACCAAAAAAAAGTTAGCAAGGCATCCCAAAAAAATTGGAAACTTCAAAACAGAACCCATTCTCAATGGTATTTAGCATTCACAATGGGGCAAATATTATCAATTGATACTCATAATACCAAATTATCGATGAATTGATAGATGTTATCAAGTATCAAATAATTGATATTTGGTAGCCATAATAATGTAAGTTAGCATTTTGGTTAAAATCTTTATTGCCGTTTTCAGGTAAACTAAAGAAAACTAAATTCTAAAAAATAACTTTTTTTTTCAAAAATGCATTTTACGATAATACAGAGAAATTCCCATTAAGTTGGGAATGACCATATTACCTTAGATATGAGTTTTTGTAACAATCGTATGGACCGTTTTCGAGATATACATCGCGTGTAAAAAAAAAAAATAGGTGTGCAGTGCTTTGTTACTAGTTGATTTGTTTTTGTTGCTAAAAACAGTTGTTTTGCTAACTGGCAACAGTAAATATTTTTATTAAGAAATGCTTAGTTCCGTTAGTATGACGCCAAGCTCATTGCATTTACTAAGTGTACTGTTAAGTATTTTAATAATTTTCCTTGCAATACAATATTGTACGTCTTAAGAGTGGGATATAAAAATAGGTGTGCTTAAATAAATTGTTTAAATTTAGCGATTTGTTGCAAAAGTGTTATTAAAAAGTGATTATCTTTAAAGGTAAGTTTGTTTTTTAATCAGTTTATCGCAATTTTTGTTTAAGTTTTTTGTTAAATCATATTTTAAGATGGGTCCACTGCTCTGCGGAAGAAAGCCTAGTAGTTCAGCGGTTAAGGGGTGAGGGTAAAACCTAAAAAATTATAGCGGAAGCACTTGGAAGGTCACAGAACTTCGTAACCAATGCTCTTAAACCAACATTAGAAACAAAAAATAGAGGAAGGCCGAAAAAAATACAGCTACTACTGACCGCCGCATTTTACTTTTAGCGAAGTCAAATCCGTTTGTTTCATCACGGACTATAGGCGCACAAATTGTGGATGGAATCAGTGCACGCACAATCCGCAGGAGACTTCAAAACTTCAATCTCCCAGGAAGAGTCGCCAGAAAAGTTCCACTCCTAAGAGCTAAGAATGTAAGGTCCCGAAAAGAAATTGCCTTTAGCCATAGAAGTTGGAATGGACCTGAAGGTGTGAAAAAATGGCGGAATATTCTGTGGAGTGACGAAACAAAAATAAATTTGTTTTCCTCGGTTTGTGGGCGTAACGTTACCCGACTAAAATGAAAAGAATACCATCCTCGCTATACACTGAAGACCGTTAAACATGGTGGAGGAAATATAATGGTATGGGGCTATTTTTCCTGGTGTGGTGTTGGTCCTTTATTCCGTGTCAATAACATCAGATGACAAAATATGGATATAGGGACATCTTGGAAAATGTCATGCTTCCATTTTCCGAGGAAAACATGCCCCTCCGATGGGATTTCCAACAGACAATGATCAAAAACATATACAGCCGGTATTGTGTAAGATTGGTTTCGGGATCAAAATATCTCTATAGTTTCATGGCCAAGTCAATCTCTAGATCTCAATCCCATTGAGAACTTGTGGGATGAACTGAAAAGAAAATTGAGGGGGTCAGTTCTTCACTAATGGGAATCAACTGTGCAAAACGGAATGGTATTCCATTCCTCCCGAAACGTGCCAGAAATTGGTATGGTCAATGCCACTTCGACTCCAAAAAAGTGTTAGAAAACAATGGAGGATACTGAGGTTATTAGAGTAAGTTTAAAAAAAAAAAACAAACAAAAAATTAACAAAATCTATAATTAATGATTATTTAGGAACACACCTATTTTTTTGACCAAGCCGAAAACAGAACTCCAAAAGTTTTTGTCATTTTTTTTGTTAAATTATTGGAAAAATAAACCCATAACTATTTTCCATATTCAAAAATAATGTAAATTTTATTAATATAATTGTAAAAACAAAAAACAAATTGAAAAAATTTGGTTTAAAAAAAAAAGAAAGTTCTCACACCAATTTTTTTGACCAGCTGTGTATATGTCCAAATTTCAAAAGCACCGATATTCGACTTTTTTAGAGGGAAACTCAGTATGTAGTTATGCTAACCTCACTTAAGCTTAAATATCAATTTTGGTTGAAATCGTAAGAGCCGTTTTCGAACAAATCAAACTGGTATGAACATTTTGTATGGGAAGTACCATTAATATTAAGGTTACCGTGCAACAAAAAAAAAACGGCCCCGAACTGTTAGCCCCCAAACTCCAAATCCTAAGTTTGAAGGAAATCCGGGCAGACATTTAGGCTGTAGACCTCGGCACATACAGACAGAAAGACAGATGAACGGAATTTTGCGACCCACTTTTTTGAGTTCCTCTATCATTGTTATATCAGAATTGATTAATATCCTGAGTTCGAAATTTTGTACGAATACAATATCTTTCTCTTGCTACGTAATGCAGAAAGTTAAAAAATAAATAAATAATCTAGTGCGAGAATTGAGGACGATGCCTAATGTGCGATGATTCAATATATATATGGTCAAGGGACGTTGCTATTTGTATGGTTGTAATGAATTATTATCTGAATGCTTCTCAATTTGTTGCCATTAACAATTGAAATTTGGTAAATAAAAATTATAAAATGTAATATAAAAAATAAGACAAGCTAGGATTTTATTTCTGTTCTGTCAATCTGACCGACGATTGTCATAACATAAATTATTGTAAACCTGAACTTTTTATATAAATAAAGTCTATTCTAATATAAAACAACAATAAAAAGTTGAAAGGTACAGCTTTCGGACTCAAATAGTTAGAGCTCTCTTTTGACCTACTAAAACTAATAGTTGGTGAAATATTACAGACAGGTTTGAACTGCGTTTCCGACGGCAATTTCAGTACGCAACATCGGGAGTGTGAATGGAATGAAAGTATTAAAAGTCAGACTTTGATACTTCAGCTAAAAAAATCGTAGGTAGATTTGTTTAAAACTATCATTAACTTTACATAGCCCGACAAAAAAAAATTGCAGAGTTGTTATATCTTAATACTGTCCACAAGTACGTATTTTTAAAATACATTTATTCTCTTAAAATTTGGCGGTCACCGTATGGCGGCATCTACTTTATTTACACCACATCTCGCCAAAATTATAGTCGTCCAAAATTTCAAACAGAAAAAATCATAGTATGCCAGCAATCAGCAACAAACGTTGCGTTTCACTCACTCTAGTGTTCGTTAAACATCGGTAGTTTCATTTGTCGATAGTATCGATGTTTTCCTAAAAATCGTCAATAAATTATAGATTGTCTGAAAATTTTAAATTTTCAAAATTTGTTGGCAGAAAACAGGTCTGAAGAGATGATGTGGTGGGCAATAAATACTTTTCATCTAGACCTTCATGGTTTTAATTGGAACTTTCCACACACACGCGATCTTTTGCTTATCAATAAATTTAAAAATAATTATGACTTAAATTAATGTGATCAAAGCCCTCTGAAAGCTTAAAACCAAACGCTATTTTGTTGAGCACAATGGTACGACAATCGTTTGTGAACACAAAATACATTCACGTTAATGGGAAATTACATTTATTGAAAGGGATTGTCACAAAGTATGACAAAGTAAAATTGTGTCATTTTCGATGTCAGATTTCTGCTGCCAAATCGAACATTAAATTCGAAATTGATTAGTTCTTGTGTGTATTAAGTTGGCCGCAAGAAACACTTTTTTCACTTGCACCGGAAATCCATTACAATCGATTTTCACACATTTATACCAAAGCATTTCCTCACACTCTAAAGTACAAATTCAGCTGATAAAGGCATCCTTCCAACGAAGGAAGCTGTTTGAAAATCTGTGTGTAAAGAAATTAAAATAATCCTTGAATTGTTGAATGAAATTTCCCAAGGTTACAACAGTTTCATTTTATTCAAGCTATGTACTTATTAACAAACTTTTTCAATTTCAAGTGCAAAGGAATTTGTGATTATCCCTAACCAAAATTATTTCACCGTTTGAACAAATTTAAAAATAAAGAATTGATCCTTTAATATATATAAAATCAATTTCAAGAAGAGCTTTTTTGATACATATTTGTTTTGTCAATTAATTCCCTGTTCCAAATCATTGCTTAATTATTTCGTCGATTTGTTTTATAAATATGGTCTGACAAAACTGTAAATAAGCTTACATAAATCAAGGCTTACAGCTTTCGAATATTAGAAACTAACATTAATTATATAAAATCTCATGCAGTTGGCTAGCAAGGTGAACATCCCCCAAGAACTCTTCAAGCGGGCTCCAGACAGAAACTCTTTTACGATTGATATTTTCACAAAGTGTATATATGTATATATTCAAAAGTTTCCACTTTATGTCACTGCGAGTACAAATTATCAATTAATTTACATTAAATTAATTCATTTAATAATTTCCACATTTCACAAAATTTATTTTAAATAATTTTTTAAAGGGGTTTGAAAATTTCCGAAAAAAAACAACTTTTTTTTTGGGTTTTTAACCAAGTTTTAGTCAATTTTGTTAAATGTTATTAATTCAATCAATATTCGTGTTCATGTATGAATTATTTTAAATAGTTCCTAAACATTGCAGAGAAAGGAATAAATGAAATCCTCTTTGCGAGCGAAGCGAACTATTCGCCCTTTACTTGAAATATACCAGAGTTTGATTTTCGAGATTAACCACTTTAACAATGTTAATAAAAACTTTAACGTCAATAAAAAAAGATTAAAAATATTATTTTGATTTTCGTTTCCTCAAAGTAAAATAAAAATATTAAATTCACATTTTTAGGCGATTTGAAGGCAAAAAACGAAAAAATTAAAATTTTAGCTCAGCATGGAATGGAACCCCACAGCAAGTTGTTTTTAGAGTGGTTAGGGTCCCACATACCACTCAAGGGCTTCAAACCCCATTGTGTCCTTTAAGATTCTCACCTTCAATAACAATAATAACAAGTAAAAGTGTTATCATCGGCCTGGCCGATGCTTTGATACCCTCCAGTGCATACAAGTCATGCAAAACTGGCTTTGTATGGGAGGTACCAGAACTACTTGACCGACATAGCCCAAATTTAATATAAACCTGACAACGATAAAAGTAAGTCTTCTTACAAAATTGCATTTGCCTAGGTCGATTTGTTTTGATAATATCCTGTTTTCAACAGATAGAGAGACACATAGGCCTAGTATTGATTTTGTATGGGAGCTACCAGAACTGCTTGACCGACATAGCCCATTTTTAATACCAACCTGACGACAATAAAAGAAAGTCCACTTACAAAATTTCACTTGCCTACGTGGATTCTTTTTGATTTTTTTGTGTTTTCAACCGACAGAGAGACACATAGGTCTAATATTGATTTTGTATGGGAGGTACCCGAAGTACTTGACCGAAATAGCCCATTTTCAATACTTACCTGACGACGATAAAAATAAGTCCTTTCACCAAACTTCATTTGCCTATGTTGATTCCTTTGGACGCTATCGTGTTTTCAACCGACAGAGAGACACATGGGTCTAATATTGATTTTGTATGAGAGCTAACAGAACTGCTTGACCAACATAGCCCATTTTCAATACCAACCTGACGACAATTAAAGAAAGTCCACTTACAAAATTTCACTTGCCTACGTGGATTCTTTTGGACTCTATCGTGTTTTCAACCGATTCTGATCCAGATTCAGAATATATACACTTTATGAGGTCTCCGGTGACTCCTTCTTGGCGTTACAAATGTAATGACAAAGTTAATATACCTTCCCGTGGAGGGTATAAAAAGAAGAAATGACTGGTAAAAAAATAGGAACAAGAAATTAAAAACAGAGGGTAGGTAATAACGACCTAACTCGATTTGGGAGTTCTATATTTAAAATTACATACAGTTTGTTTGTGTTTCGTTTTAATCGCCTATCTTGGCTTAGATTTTGGGGAGCAAATTTGAATAAGGCATAATAGCTTAAGTATTCCGTTTGTTAATATCTATTGAATGGACAATTTTGGGACATTATATCCTAAGCAACGCGCCGAAGCGAGAGAATAGCGAGTACATGCATCGTGATTCGTGAAATTAACCACGCAGGACGAAATCAGGAAGGAACGAGAAGCACATGCAGCTAGAAGCGATCTACAACATCAAGTGAGTTATTATTCAATTTACGTGGGCTTTCAATTTTGTGAAACAATTTGAGATACTAAAAGACTGGTTTTTGTTAATTGTATTAATTGATTTATGCTTCAAACTGATCTCCTGAACAGCAAAAAAATCAGGGGTTGAATTTTAGCATCCGTGATCGAGTGCTACGTGACTAAATTTGTTTCTGTAAAATCCGCAAGCGGATGCGGTAATTCAGCCCCAGGCTTAGGTGGTTATGTCTTGCGCCCACAGATTAGACAAGCATCTGAAAGCAAACTGAAAAGTTCATCACGTTTTATTAGACAGTGTTATCGGGGGTAAAGTGATTTTCTCTGACACTGCGAAATAATGTCAAATTTGTATCAGACATTATTTTGTGCTTAGGAAAAAAACACAGCAAAAATAAAAACAAACTCGTAGATCCTTAAGCATTGGATCGAAGTATAAATATTCCGATTATTTTTCTGAGTAGGTAATGCTTTAAATAGCAAACAGTTTCGTTATCAAAGGTCGACTTGCAGAGGTTGCTCATGTTTGTCTTATCAGTTGTTGTCAGCTTTTAAATGTCACCATGTAGGTAGGGTAAAATTATGCCAAAGGGCAGATGGCAACATAAAGAAGTCGAAGAGAAAAATAATTAAATGCTATATTTTCCCCCCTGGCTCTTGGCAATTGTTCGTCTTATTTTGGAGACAGAAATTTTACATTTACATTTATTAAAAGTTAAAGAGAGGAAACGGTTAGAACGTGTTATTTATTCTTCCGGGGAGTGAACGTGGAACAACTCGTTTACCCTAAACAAATGAGTACCGACAACTATAGCTGCATGTTGGTGGGTGTAAAAAGTGTCCACTTTATAAGAGACCAGGGAGAAAATGTATTAATGACTACAGAAAGACTGAAAAATATAAGCTCAAAGTACTCGCTCTAAATGTCTTCTAAATTAATAATCATCAATCATTTTTAAAGGACTGAAGTATGTGCCAATTGATTTCAGTCAGTTTAAAGCCACTTAAAAGATGAAATTACACCTGCAAGTCGCATGCTCAAATATTTACCATAGGGTGCCCTATACGCCGCTCAACGAAATGCCACTACACCATATAAGCGTTCTTAATACGACCACCACTGTGCCATTGGAAGTCAACAATCAAGCTTCAGATTTAAAAATCTCCCCTCAGAAACACTTTACTTGCAATCATGTATAGACCTTCGTCTTCAGTTATCGCTTCTGTTTGTGCTGCTCTCTGGATTGCTGGGGCTCAATGCAGCACGCTTATCTGTGAGTTTTATTTACCAATAACAATCTCCGATTCAAGTGTTTGCTCGCAATGTAGTGCAACCGACCAACTTTGATCTCAACTCGGGCAATACCTATGCCTGGATAATCCCACCCCAATTGAGTACCTTACAGGAGCCGTTGCCGCGCAGCGCCTCCGTCGTCGACCTGCAAAGTCAATCAACCACACCGGGTGGCTGTGGCTATCCTTCATTAATTCGCAGTCATTCTCATGAACAGTTGAACCTTCCCAATGAGTACCTCATAGCGCCTAGCGCCGTGCTGCGTACACCTCCGCCTGTCTTCCTGCCAATGGGTGCGGTAAGTTAACTCCACAAATGAAAATAATGACATTTAACACAAGCAAGCAACAACAATTTTCCACTCTGGGACAGGTTAATTGCAATGGCGGTGCTGCCAACGCTTCACCGAATGAGGACTGCAACCAGCAACAGCCGCTAGCGGAGCACCAACCCAATCTGGCATCTGTCGCAGCCATGCCCGACCAAAGGAGTACGGTACCAGTGCAACCTGTCAATTGGCCAAGCAATCATGGCGGTGGTTTTGGTCTTCTGTTCATCGTCCCAGAATCAGGTAAGCCGTGCAGAGAATCATAATCGCAAGAAATCAATTTCCACTCAAAATCCAATATTAGCGTCTCATTTGCCGACGGAGCAATTGATTCGTCAGCAATTGGCCTTACATCGGACGCAGCTTCCATTTGACATCTCAATGAATTGCCACGACGCTGCTGGCACGGGGTGCTTGGGTGGTGTCGAAGGAGAAAGAATCGTCCCAGCCGCAGCAGCGACCACTTTCAATGGACAGCCGGAGCTTGTTGAAAATGTTAATTATGCAGGTGTACCCCTCGTTGAAAATGTCAACACCAGCGGCGACCAGCGCGCACGTGAATGGAGGACTTTTGGCGAATTGCTTGCACAAAAGCAACAACAACAGCATCAACAACAATTGTCAATGTTACCATTGTAGTTGCAAGCTTGCACATTTTTAGCTACCCTAACGAGATGGAGAGGATACAGACGGTGGTGGCCGCTTGTATAATGCGGAGGTGAAACATCAACCCATAGCGCGCACCAGTTGCTGGGCTTTACGCAAATTAATTGGCCAACAAAATTACAAAACATCGATAGGCATTGCTGCCGCTGAATCATCCATCCTAATATTACCGAACATCATCATTAGTCGCAGATAGATAGAGAGATAGATAGAGAGAGAGAGAGTCAGAGGGAAAGACCAACACCACAAAGAGTTGTCCTGGTTTTTAGTGTAGAATGTAGATATCTATATCATTTTGACTGTCGACAGTGGGGTCGCAAAGAGTTTGTACGCTTTTTATAAGACGTTTTTTTTGTTAGTCTTTTTTAATTTTTTGGAGTTTTGCGTTCTTTTTCTTTTAAATAATACGTTTATTCACGATTCGGTGTAACAGACCTAGTTAAATTGCGAAATTTGCTTCTTTTTTTTGTATTAAAACACACTTGACATGACAGATCCAGTTTGACATTATGTACTGGAAAAAAACTTTTAAACTTTTCTGAAACTGAACAAATTTGCTTTCAATTGTTTATTATGCCGAAAAAAAGCGAAAAAGAAAAAAATACAATGTTTACTGGGAGATGCTGCAGACAAAATTATGTGGATTGAATGTGTGAAGAAAAAAAGATAAAAAAAAATATTGCTGTGTTTTATTTTAGATAATGGAGAGGGTAAAGACGAAGATGATATCGATGAAATCCTTTTTTCAAGAATTTAGTTATCTTAAGTCGACTAGATTGGTCTGGATGAGATGTAACCTGAACGCAAAAACTAGATTTATCGAGAACGTCACTTTTCCTACGTCAGCCACATATGCGAACTGTCAACTTAATACTCAGTCACGAATTTCTTGACTAGATTCGTCGGCTACCCCTCCATAAACGTCAACTGAAACAGCTACCCTTATGACCGATTTCCCCCAATCAAAACCGAGACACATCTAGTGAGAGAGCTGTCAGACTTACTAAACTATAGATACCAGAGACAAATGATACTGAGACCCCCAACTCACAATCCTCTTGCCGCTGGGCCCCTCAGTTTTTTTTCAAATTCGCCATTTTGTTTTCCTATTGGTGTTGTGTCAATAAAGAATCCGTGTGACATGCAAAAACATACAAAAAATACAAAAATAAATGCTGCCAACCTCGACAAACGTGGGGAAATGTGCTAGAATTCGGGAATACCACATTTTTACTTTCCTGAATGCCATTGGTTAATAATTATATGTTGTTAAAAGGCGAATAATTTGATTTCTTTGGTTAATAAAACTAGCTAAATGAGATGTTGTATATACTAAAACCTTATTATGACAAACATGGTTGCGTATTTTGCGCTTTTGAATCATCATAAACTTAGATTTCATGCGTAAATTTTTCTTAGAAAACTGAAGAAAATTTGCTCAATATATTTCTATTTTACTTCAAACAATCTGCATTGTTCATTTTTCATATATATTTTAAGCAAATCTCCACTTATTCCTTAAAAAAAATATTATGCACACGTAACGAATAATTTCAAATTTAACGGATAAAATTCTATGAAAGCTGGCAGCAACTTTGCCCACAGCGGAAGTGGCATATGCAAGGTGCGAGCGTGTTGGTGAGTCGGAATTTTTGAAGTTACGTGACATTTGTCAATACGAATTTCTATGTAACAACACAAGCACACTTAGCATTTGCCACCCCATAAAAATATAGCTTGTAGGCTAAGTAACGGGATATCGGTCGGAGTTGGTGGTCTCGGTATTGTCTCTGCTAGATACTTGAACGTCCCCTTTGTCCTAGCATCTCATCGTGGTTCTTATAAGAGAAGTTCGGTAGCCTAAAGGAACTTATAGCGTTTTTCATTGAAGATCCGAGAAAATTGATCCGAAATTCGAAAATTGCTCTTTTCAATGAAATTCGTTCGAACATTTTTGTAATAGTGGTAGACACCATTTGTGAGTTGTGAGATTTGCTTTTCTGTTGCTACTTTTGTTCTACAGTTAATCAGTCATATCGTGAGTTCCGAGGCAATATTGCTTACCCCAGAATTTGTGTGTTCCCATGAATAAAATCCGCCTTTCGCCAATCTCCCTCGGAAACCGAAATGTCTCATCGAAAAGAAAAACAGCTGATTTCGAAAGAGATCTGTCAATTACATTTGGTTGGAATTAAATATTAAAATTTTATTTCCGTGAAACAAATACTCAAAAAATAATGTTTAGCATTTCATTAAGAGTTGCGGCCCAGGAATTGGATGAGATGGAATTTAAGCGACAAAGTTCAATTAGAATTCGCTTACGAGATTGTTCAGATCCGTTGGAACCACCACAGTCATTGTATGTATCTCTTAATTTTGCTTTTCGGTTCCAAAAATATTACAGCGTTAACAAATTTCTTCGCCACACCACAGCCTAAGAAATCCTTTGGAATTTCACCCATAAATAAATTATGCGCTTTTTTGCTGAAGACGGCTATCAAAAAGGAGATAGCGATGTAGGGCTGACGCAATCAAGTTTTAGAGAAGTTCAGAGTTTTCAGCCATTTTTAAAACAATTAAAACATTGAATTGCTGTTTATTAGTTGTTTTTGACATTCGATTTACTTAATTTTTGAGAAAATAATCAACTGACTTGTCTTGCTTGTGATAAATTCTCCAACTAAATAATGGCGGAAATATGGGAGAGGAAAATCCAACAAAAATTCCCCCGAATTCTCATTTACGATAGGTATTTTTTTCCAGGGAATTATTTTCCCTCTTTCGAACATCATTCACGATAGGAGTATGGGGAAGTACGGTCGATTCCGAGGGAACTTTTATTCACGATAATTTAAAAGGCCAAATCAGTATATTTCAATTTCAGTTTACAATTTGCACAGATAATTGTGTATTTTCGGATCATATAGCGAAAAATTTGTTTCTAATAACACAAAAAAACATTTTAATCTAACATTCTGCTAGTGTCAGTTGGTGAGTTCAGGGCAATTCTCTAAAAATATCCCGGGTAGTTTTGTCGTGTTAAGAATTGGAAGTGCACTTCGTTTTTCAATGAATCATAGAATACATAGAAAGAGCACCTCTAGATTTGCTCTTTTCATAGAAAGGGCAATTCTTTTTTTCAATCAAAAGCGCCTTTAGGATGCGCATTCTCGATAAAACCAGTCACACATTTAGTTATAAATGGATAACGATCTGCTGCATTCTACACAACATCTTGTTAACTGACTCCGATTGGGATTTGATTAGTTGTTTTGAAAATGATCACATTGAAGATGCTGAAGATTGTCCTTATGCAAATTATGAAAACAAAAAACAGTTTGAGTCAAAAGACAAGGGCTATATTGTCTCATGTTAGATTAAATGTAATATATTTATGCATATTATATATTATAATATATTATATTCCATGTATTTGTACTCTGCATTTGTAATGCTAATTTTTTTAATTCAATTTAATTGCATGTTCGTACTTAGTAATAAAAATAAATAAATAAATATATTTTTGTAATTCATTTCAAAACTAAACATAACAAAATAATAACTGGGTATACTTATTTATTTGAATATATTCAATATTTATTGCTATGGTGGAACTTGAAATAAAGTGTACTTTATTTTAAGTTGGTTCATAGCAATTCGTTCTTCTTTTCCACTTTCGAGGTTCCTTAGTTCAAAATTATTTCAAATTTTATCTTCTTCGAGTTTCGGTTTTCTTTCCTCTATTTCCAATTGCTTCTGCATTTTATCGTTTCAAATAAATCTTTTTTTATTCGATTTCGGAAAGTTGAAGAAGTTTATTTCTTTCTAATTTTATTGTTTTTCTTGTGAAAGCTGGCCGATAGCTGTCTGTGGTGCAATCTTCCGAAGCTTTTCTGCACCATTTCAACGGCTCACTTAAGTGCCTTTTCCCGGAAGTGGAGTTTGCTTGTGTTGATGGCAGTGCTGTCGTTTGCAAAATTTTATTGGTATTCCAAGCCTACATTTTTTGGTATCATTTTTCAACAAAGAGTATCCAAAATTATATTTATACAAAGTATACATTTTTTTTACTATTAGCATTGCTATATATCTATCTCAAATGTATTACTGCAAAAGGTTGAAAGAGTAAAGCAGGTGAGAGGGCTAAAAAGCGGAGTTAATGAATGCTATATGCGAACAGATAGATAGTAGGCGTGTTTTTTTGAGGTCGATCGCGGCAAAGCAAAGTAAAGTACGATTTTCAGCACGCGATTACAACAAGCACTGTAAGTCTCGAAGTGGCAAGTAGAGCGTAGTTGTTGTAACTGCGTGCTGAAAATCAGTGCCGTAGCCAGGATTTTGTTTCCGGGGGTGTTTGCTTTCAAATCTTAGGAGTAATTCTTTAAACAAAAATCTATAAAGGTACATTCCCATTCATTGATTTCTATTAGTTTTTAAATCGTTAAATGTACTTAAACATACTTAAATTATTTTTTTACACACATCTTTTCAAAGCAGAAGTCATGCGTCAAGAACTTTACGGACATGACACCGGACACTCGCACAAATGTTGACAGCGCAAACCCTGTAACCATACGCGATTTTAGGACTTACAAATCCTAATGATACAAGACCAGTTGCATCGGATCGTGAATACCCCTAACATATTTTTTTGAAGTGTTTTTTGAGGCGTTCTTTGACACATTTTTTGAGCCTTAATTTTTTTTTGACATGAGATAAATCACCTTATCTGGATCCACATTAATATTCGAATGAACAGATATCATATGAAGAGAGCTTAATCTGGCATTCCCCATATCGCTTCGGGGCACTGTTTTATTCATTTTCATAGTTGAGAAGCTTCTTCTCCTCACTGGAACACGTCCATTTTTTCATTTATGATGTCAAACTGTGGAACAAACTACCCAATCATGTGAAGTCTAGAATCGAACACAGAAAATTCCGTACTATCTGCTTTGAACATTTTTCCAACTTAAACTTATTTATACCTTATTTTTTATCTTTTTTTAATTAACTTTTTACTTGTCCTTGGTTGCGCATATATCTAGTGTTTAAATGTTTAACTTCAAATTTTGTTTTCATTTCATTTTAAATTATATTTTCTTTCATTGTTTATACTATTATTTACCTTTCTTTGCACATTGTTTGTCATATCCTGTATTAATTATAAGTCTATCTTGATGTACAGCGTTTCATATCAATAAATATCATTATATCGAATCCAACTCCCTTTTCAGTTTCCAAGAGACCGCCATTGGTAGATTTCGTCTATTCTATGGCTTTAACAAAATAAGCTTTCAAGCTTCTCCCATATTCCATCCCATCGAATAACTCCTAGGTGACATTTAGTTAATTGTGCACCAAGCACTTTCTATAAAAAAATGTGTGCTTTGCGCTTCTGTAATTAATAGATGGGGTAGAGTCGCCTAATTTGGAACACTCCCAGTAGTCGAACACTTTTTGTAAAAAGCTCTGTAAGCTGTATATTTTTGAGACTTTCAACTCCCACAAACACAAAATGCTACATTGTGGTATTACCTATAATGGTTTTTGCAATATCAACTAGTACAATATTATTGTTAACGTTTCAAAATTGCAGTTTAAATCGAGTGTTCAGGGAGTGCGTTTTTAAATGCGGGTTCAGTAGACAAAAAAAACTATTGCGAGTGTCCGAGCAAAGTATGTTTTGTTTTTGTTTGAAAATTCAGGTAAATGTTTGTTTTCAATCCTCGTTTTATTAGTTTATATATTTTTAGAAAAGTGTTTACCTGATAACTTAATAATTTGATTATTTTTTTACCGTTCGAAAACTAGTGTTAATTAATGTACAAATATTATTTTGAATTGTTTGTGAATTCTAAATATTTATTTATTTCTTTTTAAGTTCTTTTGTTACTGTTTTTTATGTATTAAATATAAACAAAAATATAAAAATCTTCTCATATTCTTAATTTAAAATTTAGCGTTCGAAGTAAGGAAACTTTATGTTCGGGTTTAGGAAGCTAGTGTTTGACTACTGGGGAATAATGTTATTTATTAGCTTTGAATTTTTTATATAAAAATAATAACAATTACAGGGAAAAACTTAACTTTATTGTAAAATGTTTGAGTTATGGCAGCTCATTAATTTTTCGTGGCAAATTACATTCAACGGTTCTCTCACAGTTAGTGATTATTTTAAGCGTATTTTTTTTTAAAAATCGAGTAAAACACTCAAATTTGCATCAAATACTGTATTGTAATCGATATATATGCCTTTGCTATTCATGTTTTAAAGACAACTTCATGTAAATGTTGTCCGCGGCTCCGTTTCAAATGGTCCATTCGGATGGTCCAAATTTGCGAGCATTTCGGCCTGTATTCCACGAATTACGCGTGTTATGTTATCCTGTAAGGCTTGAATCGTGTTCGGCTTGTCCACATAGACTAACGACCGTTATATCGCATGATCTTGGCGGCCAACTCACAGGGCCATTTCGAGAGATAAGCTGCTCACCAAATTCATCCTTCAACATTTCCATTGTTTCACGAGCTGTGTGGCATGTGGCACGGCTCGATATCGTTTCCCTGTTGACGGATTCACGAGGTCGATTATGACGACCATAATATGGTCGTAACAAACGGTGCACATTTTTCACAGAGCACGAATTTTTATAATAAATTTCAATATTCTGCAATCGTTGCTCGTTTTTTAAGTCTTTCCATGATTAAATGGCGGAGTATACTGAAAACTTTTCATTTTGACAGATGAGGTTTGGACGCCATTACTAACCAGTGCTGCCAACCTGAAAAACTTAACTCTTAAAAAATCACCCTTTAGTATTTTGTCCATCATTTCACTCTATTGCAAACTTTGCGGACTACTTTTCCGTCCCCTACTGCTTGATTTTCCAAAAAATTGACATGTAGTTTGCTAAGAAAAACAGTGCATTATAAGTAATACATCTTAGGCGCTACTCGGGGAGGGATACACTCTATCGCCCTATGGGCATCACAATGGGACAACAATGACCTGAGTGTGGAACGGACTACTCCTCTCCAGCATCACTTATAGCTGATTACGAGCTATTCGTTTGTCTCGATCAAGACGCGTGGGGTTAACTCTTTAAAAGTATTTATTTCAAATATAACACTAAATAATAATATCCAATAATGATGAAATATGAAAGAGGGAGGCATTCTCCCCAGCACAACCCTACGACGACTAAATCCCGACTTTTCTATTCTCCTTATTATAGCCGCGCGAAAACGAAGAAAAATCCGGTGACGTTTGCGTCGCCACTGAACTGCGTTCGTTCATCGTGACAGTGTTCCAGTGAAATCGCTTTATTAGCGCTTTGTGTGTTTACATTCTCTTTCAAACTTCGGTTTATTTCATTGGGAGTGCATGTTCGCTACACACTCAAGACATAGAGGTCGCTTTCAAAAACGAATACACTAAAGCAATTCTAGAGTCTCTCAGGGAGATAGGGTTAAAAAACTATCAGCATTAAAATCATTCGCAGGCAACACTACAGAGAATAGCCACATATCCAATTTCCCCAGCAGAGGTATGGTTTTATTTTCCCACAGCTGCCTTAGCCTAAAGCCGTGGTAGCTAGTGCTATAATTTGTTTGTTGTTTGTATAATTTATTTATGAAATAATAATAATAATATTTGCCCACAGCTGAAGCTCATAGTAACGAACGAAATCCTCTCAAACTTACCTAAACTATACGAACGGCATGTATAGGCACTTCAGGTGCTTTATGTTCAATAAGCCCCACAGTCCGTCTGCAGATTTTTTCCTTAGAACCTCTCAAAACAAACATCACAGCATATAGCACGATACGACTAAGTCAGAGTGCTGCTCAGCGAAACCCTACAAGTCCTAGTAGCAAGCTGTGAACTTTTCCTTGAAGCCAACCAAGCCTAAATCACCCACAAAATCTGTAAATTCTACAGGCTTCGAGATGCCACACGCATGTTCAAGCCGAAATCACTGGCTATCCGCGCGGCCTGCCGTCAGACCAAAACTACAGAGATAAACACTTGCTCAGCTAAAGCCTGAAACTTATTAGAGCTCAATTGCCGTCAGTTGATTCCTTTTAAAACCTTCACCATTTTTGAGATATTCATCAACTTGAAACGGATTATCTGACAGAAATGCTTTATTGTTTAGTTGCTATCTATTGTGTACATAGATTTGGTCAGCTTCCATCAAAACCATCAACCCTGCAGAATAGCCACTCCATCTTAAAGCAGTTTACAGCGGACCTATAAACTTCTATGTCCAACCATTGTCTCACTTTTGCACAAGCCTTCAAGCTAAAAAGTGGTTTACAGCTCTTGAAGTTATTGGTGCATGCACCTACAATTTAAGCTTGGGAAAAAGGTCTCCAACCACTTTCTTTGTTGCCTTGTTGAGACCAAATAACATATTTGTCCCGTGTCGCCAATATTTATTATTCCCTGGACACTGCACGACACCATATCCAATTTAAGGGCACATACAGCTTTTAACGAACTCTAATCAGCCGTTTTCACAGGTCATTTATAAAAGTCGTTGACTTGGCTTTGCGTTTTCGATTTTTTAGGTCATTCTGGGTTTGGTTACCTTTTGCTCGGAATAAAAGGGTTGAGCACACCCCATTTGTACACTGTTCACCCAATGGGATTTCTTACAGCTTTTGGGGCGTTGAAAATAGCCGAAAGTGTATTGTGTCAACTGCTACACCTGAGCTGGATGGACAAAGGTGTAGAACACCATGAGTAGCGTTACACTCGAGGGAACAATATCAGCCATGGGTATGGCCGCGACGTGTCGGCCAATTTTTCATTTCAAGAACTGTGACAGGTTTTGTTTAACAGGAGCCCGACTGGGAAACTTCTTCAATGCAAATCAACAACTTTAGTTCCTTTGTCAGTTGACTTAAAACAAATTTGGCAAAGCTGCGACTGCTGGCATCCACTGTCCTGCCCCCGAATACAGCCATTCGCCACGGTGAACAGCAATTCATTGCATGGAAATCAATCGAAATTTCCCACTCGCCCATAGCATATCCTGATGTGTCTGTTGCAATGATTAAGGATAATCCAGTGTGTGTGTTGTGAAATTCATCATTATCGTATCGATAAAAGCCCGATAGAGTCGCAATCGACCAGGAGATGTAGAAACAAGCTCATCAGGAACACACTATCAACATCCATCTAAATGACCAGGAGCACTCTATAGTACAGCAAACATTTACAACTATTGCAGGATCAACAACAACGTCAGCAGAATCATCGTCTAACCAAATCCCCCATCATCGTTATTGGCGATGACCAGGATTTTGGTCGTCGGATTGGAGGAGGCCTCGAATAATTTGCTATCATCAAATGCAAACGACTTTCGTAGGAGTATGCCTATAGTAACGGAACACAACACATATCGGTCCGATGTAGGTGCGGGTCGTGAAAGCGGACATTGTATAACAACATTGGCTTGCTGTTCTATATATGATGGTGGTGTGCAGTGTGCATATCACGTCTGTGTAGGAGACGATTCTGCTGCATTGATTCACGAAAGACAAGGCAGATCTGGTCTTGCCGGTTGGTTAGAAGGGAGCTGGGCACTGGCAACTGCCAATTTGATAAATCCAACGTCCTTATCCTCAGTTACGGATAATTGTAGTACTCGGTCATTGGGAATGAGTCGGTTTGTTTTTGTGTATCCGTTATCGTAAATGGCCGATCGTTGTAGATGATATGGTGTACGAGTACAAGAGTGCACTCTCGCTGTGTTTTGTCATTCGAAGCGTGCTCAAGAATTCGGGACCGTATCCGCATTTTATCTCTTTCGAGTTCAGAATATCCCAAATCGGTTTGAGAAATGTTTTCAATGGGCGATTTACTATGAGTTGTTGGAAGTTGGGCCTCACGTGCGCTGTTGGCAGATATTTACATTTGTAGGGATTACAAAGCGATACAAAAATGTTAAATAAATGTATAAAACAGTTCCATAGGGACCCTCGATTTTCACAACCATTTATTTTGTGTGACTTTTACACTTTTGAGACGAATAGAAGGGATCTAGAATACAAAAAAAAAAAAACAATGGCACTCCGACAAAAGTGAAAACTTCAACAATTACGTGTGTATTTTTTGAATCGTCAGGAAATATTTTATTGTTTAGGCAATACTTTTAAATTATAAACTACTACTACAAATATTAAACTCCAATTTTCATTTTCATTTGTACATGAAAAATAATGCATATTTATTTACATACACAAATTGCAATCTATTACTTAAAACGTGAATTGACAAATATATGAAATATGAAATTTAATTAATTGGTATTCTTTGAAATGAAAATACCAATGAAACTTATGAATTTTCATCCACAATTTCACCATCATTATCATTATTATCATTACCTATAGGTTTATGGTAACTAAAACAGGTCTAAGCTAGCGGCAGCGTTGCCAACCACTTTAAACGAAAAAATGTCTTGAAAAAAAAAAATGCTTTTTCCAATAAAATAATGCCTTAAATTTATTTTTCATGGGTAAAGTGGAACAGTAAATCAAAAATTTAACACAAATATAAAAAAATATAGACAACTTTCAAATTGGAAGCTGAAATTATTTTTAAAGGTTGGTAGATAAATTAAGGGTATTCACTTAAACGCGTAAAAGCCTCATAAACTGCGTAAACTGCAGAAATTTACCACCTCTTAAATGAACTGTCAGATTTTTAATGGAAAACAGCTTACGCAGACCTCATAATTTTCCGCGACGATTTAAGCTCGGAAATCAACCGCGGCTTGTTGCGCAAATCACAAATGTCAAACTTTGACAGACCGTCGTTTTGTTTCCAGAGTTTTTTTTTAGGAATATCTGAAAATGGTAAGAATTTAAGTAAAAAAATAATTTTGAGTATTTACTTAGAAATGAAAATGTTTATGATATGTAGCAAAACGAAAAAAAATAAATTCCAACGATTGAACTCCACACATCGTTAATCAGAAGCAGAGAACATTTATTTGAAATTCTACCTTCATTTCCCCCAAATAGTTCTAATACAAATACAGTCCGTGACAATTGAATAGCCTCACATATTGTTTTTCTTTTAACTAACTGTTTTGAGAGCTCTTTAAGGTGTACCCAAGGAAATATGCATTAGGTGACAAGCTAAGAGCTAGAGTTTCTGAGATAATGAGAGCTTTTACCATTTTTTTTAATTTTACGGGACTTTTTGAGCTAGTTTGGCATACATTCATTTTAATATGCATTTTTTTTTTGTAACAATTTTAACATTGTAAGCGACAGTCTAGCAGCGTTATCATCGGAAAGCTATCGGGTTTATTTCTTGTGCTTGTGATCTGTTTAATAGTTTAAATGCAACGGAATTTGCTAAAATAGACGTTTACCACGAGCAAAATTTCTCTAATCGCGCTATAGCTTAACAACTTGATCGAAGTCCAGAAGTAGTTAACAGTTATTTAAGAAATCCATTATTTTACAGAAAACATTACAAAGGCCATACTTCCACTGTACTTTCTAGCCGATAAATTCGGCAAATTCCGGTTAGCTTCCAATTCAAGCCATTCTCTAAGTAAGATTAGACACGAAGCTGGGATAGAAGTTAGTCGGATGACCAAAAGTAGAGTAATTAAGAGTGCAGCACACCTGAAGTGTCTGAAACAAAAAAAAAACCACCGCCACAGAGCGCATAAACAATAGCGGCTTAGTTTTGCAAAATCGTACACGGCTTGGAACCCTGATGGCAGCAGTCACTCAAATGTTTGGCGGAAAGTGATAATTTCTGATGAAAAGAAGTTCAACCTCGATGGGCCCGACGGATACAATTATTATTACCATGATATTAGAAAAGAAAAATTGTTTTTGGACCGTCACCACAGCCGCGAGGGAGGAGTTATGGCATGGGGCGCCATATCATATTATGGAACTATCGATTTGGTTTTTGTGAACTGCACAATGACAGCACTTTACTACAAAATTGTACTGGAAACGGCTCTACCTCAGTTCCAGGATATTTTCGGTCCACTGCCAATCATTTTCCAGCGCCAATTCACACAGCTGGAATAGTTAAGACTTGGTTACAAGACCAAAATATAGAACAACTTTCCTGGCCACGCTACTCGCAAGATTTGAACATCTTCGAAAATGCGTGGGGTTGGTTGACACGAAAGGTGTATGAAGGTGGGAAGCAGTATACCAACAAAGCGGACCTTATTGAAGGTATCAAAGTGGCCTGGGCCAGTATTTCTCTTGATCTTTTAAAATCATTGTATGATTCCTTAAAAGACCGCATTTTTTAAGTAATTCAAAATAGGGGAGGTTGTACAAAGTACTAAAATAACTGTCTATCTATATATATAAAATACAATGTTTGTATGTTTGTTCTCTATAGACTCTAAAACTATCCAACCGATTTGGCCCAAACCGGTTTCATTTGAAAGGTTATAGTCCAAATTAGGTTTTCGGCTATATATATGTCAAGTGGGCATGGCCCCTCCCACATAAATTGAATACCATCATATATCTTGACTATTGTGATAGCAAGAGTTTTAAAACATTGCAATATCCCATATGTTACTGATTTGAATAATCAGGAAAAAAATGGGCGGGTTCGGACCAGTGGGAGTGGCAGCTCCCATACAAAGTAAAGTGCATGTTGATTATTTGTTAATGTGAATAGTCATGGGAAAAATGGGCGTGATCGGACCAGTGGGCGTGGCAGCTCCCATACAAACTGAATATTTAGCTCATATACAAAATTAATAGGGTTCTATATTAGCTATATAGCCTTCAAATTTTGTACGAGTCCATCAATTACAAATATTAGTAGTCGAACTGAAAATGGGCGGATTGGAATAAATGGGCGTGGTACCAAAAGCAAAAAACAAATAAGCATTAAAATAAATTGTCACATTCAAGACTTTTTGCAAGGTTATTTAATAATGTTGTTCAAAAATTGTTTTAGCGTTCCTCATAGCACTAGAATAAATAAAAAAGGTAAAGAAGTAAACAATATATTTTATGATATGGTTTTAAGTAACAATTCATGTTTAACAGGTACACTTAACATAAAAAATATATTTTAAAAAAAATATATTTTATTGCTATGGTAATCACATGTGGTTTAATTTCCATCATTACAGAATTTAACAAGTGAATTAGTTCAGGTATATAAATACAAGTCATCATAGAACTAACAAGTGAAATAGATCTGGTATATTTCATTGAACTGATTTCCTTCTTAAAATTTTATTGGGATTTCCCCCCTTAAGCGTGAAAAACGCATTTTCAATAACACAGATATTCATTGAACATTTTTCAATAATTTTATTGCTGCATCAGGCAAATTTTTTAAAAAAATTAATATATAATTCTGTTTTTTAACATTTGTTTGCCATTGATTTTTTTTAAGTGATAGTGAAAAGTTATAAAAATACTGGCATGGCTGCAATATTAAAAACAAGATCACTTATTGTATGGGATGAATGCACTATGGCACATGGCAAATCTCTTGAAGCTCTTGGCCGTTCTCTGAAAGATTTCCGAGCAAATGATCGACCAATGGGTGGAGCTCTATTGCATCTTGCTGGTGATTTTCGACAAACTTTGCCAGTGATTCCAAAATCAACAACTAAATTCGTGTTTGAAAGCGTCATTTCTTTGGAGACATGTTAAAAAACTTACATGATGCTGCTGCACAAATATTCGCCAAACAGCTTTTGGTATGGGCGATGGAAAACTTCCGTATGCACCGAATACACGTGAAATATCTTTTCCGGTAAACTTTTGCCAAATGCAGTCATCAATTCAAGATGTTGTGCAGAAAGTTTTTCCCGATATTGCAAATAATTTCAAAAACCATGATTGGCTTTGCGAAAGAGCAATTTTGGCTCCGAATAATGATGATATCAACAAAATAAACCATCAAATTCAATTGAAGCTACCCGGTGAAGTTGTGAAGTACAAATCGATTGACATAGATGAGGAACAAACTGTTAACTATCCAATAGAGTTTCTTAACTCTCTGGAACCTTCTGGAATGCCACCACACATCTTAACTTTAAAAGTTGGCTCACCAGTGATGCTCATTCGCAACTTAGATCCACCGGAATTGTGCAACGAAACAAGACTTTCGCTTTCGCCATAACCATCAATAAGGCTCAAGGCCAATCGCTAAGTGTTGCTGGTTTGAATTTAGAAAATTCCTGTTTTTCGCACGGCCAATTATATGTTGCTTGCTCTAGAGTTGGAACGCCAAAAAATCTTTATGTTTACACACCAACCGAAAAAAACTCAAAATATTGTTTATCCGCTAGCATTAAAATAAATAAGTTAATAAATAAACAAAATTTTCTTTTCTTGCAAACACACTTATTTCATTTTATTAGCGTAGTAGCATACGCAGGGTATCCGCTAGTTTAAAAATAAATTAAGGACTGTAACTCGTTTAGTGTCGATTTCTGCAAGATTTCGGCATTTTGATAGTTTGGAAATAATTTCGATGATATTTCCGAGGGGTGTTCACTTAAAGTACCACAGAAATTTATGAATTTTCGAGCTGCATAAAATTATGAGACTAAGTGAACACCCCAATTGTTCGTAAAATGGGCAGAGTTGGAAGGTGGAAACACATTATTTAAGACAGAGGTTACATATAAAATTCTTTTTGGCCAAGATTCTTTAAGAATGCTTAGAAATACAAAAAAAAATAACAAACATTTTTGAAATAAAAAAAGGATGCCATTTTGAAAATAAAGCCTTAAAACCTTAGCTAATGAAATAATGCCTAAAAGGCATGTAAAAGCCTTAATTGTCCATTTTCCGAACACTTTACCTGTCATTCCTTAAAAATGATTCCAGCGTCCACTTCCAGTAAGTGGAATGAAATTGGAAACAAATTTGAAAGCTGCTTGTTGTATAAATAAAAATTGTTTTTGTTTTTTATTTTTGTGTTTAGTTTTTGAATTTTCCACTTTACCAAAAAAGAATATTTTTATTATTTAAAAATGCATCTTTTTTCAAGTTGCGCATTTTTTCGTCAAAAGTGGTTGGCAACGCTAACATTGGTGTCGAAAAATTGGTGTCGCTAGTTCAATGGTTTTTTTCCCGTCTCAAAAATGCAATGAAAGTGCTTGCCTGATGGTTTACGTGGATATGGATTTATAATGGCATCACTTTAAAACAAACCATAAATTTATGGATACGGGCAAAACGAATGGCGATAGCTAGCTTATGCCCTATCGTCAGAAATTTTATACCCCTGGCTGGTGCACTGCGCACTTACTGCCGATGGTTATCGAAATCTTAAGAAAGACACTATCATCGCGCAGTGGTCCAACAGTAGTGTAAGATTTCTACAACGCATCCACTTCACTTCGTCCTTTATCCCTGCGTTACTGCAGTTTTTCAGTCTTCTTTTGTTAATGAGAATGTTTGACAGAAGAACCCATTGAAGCGGGTCTAACATATTCTTCCGTCTATCTCCTATATCCTATTTTCTATCTCCTATCAAATTCGTCCTATCTCCTTTGTACTTAGCTAGAGCTTCAAACTTTGTACCTCGGGATTTGTGAAGTCAAAGTCGGGATTTTCAGTTTAGGCCTTTAATTGAGAGCACTTGCCACACATAAGGAACAAGTTATGTGTGATTTTTGTCTTCCTGGAAGAAGTTTGTGTTATGTTTCTCCACCCAAAGGTGTCTTACTTAAATATTTAGACGGCTTTATAGTTCGGGGTAAATCGAGGCCTTAACTAACAAGCCTCTCAAATTAGTCCGGTGCTTTGCTAACTCCAAGTCGATTGAGGTCTCGTTCTCTTTGTGCGAGTTTTGTAGGGATGCCAAAACTAGACATGGCTCTGTGTGTAGCTTTTTTTATAGATACATACTGTCAAAGGAAGCTCCAAAATCGACGAGAAAATGGTGCCTACCAATTTGAAATCTTTGGTTTTTTTCCAGGGTCTGTCTAGGTGTGATATTCAATCGGTGGCGGACTTTCCTGGGCTAAAACCTTATTAATGTGGGGCCAACCAGGTTGCTTACGAACGGTCTTACGTATCGGCCACGCAGTGACTGGAGAGCGACGAAATATGTGTAATCGGATGGCGGCGGCCACGTAAGACGTGATCGATTTTATTATAGCCAGAGCGAAGTCACTCAATCACTCAGTCGGTGCAGCCGTTCACACAATATGTCAGATCGGATTTTGTATGTGAAATCCCTCACTCAGTAGTTCAACATACTTACCAAATAAAACACAAAACAACCATAGTTAAGTGTCATATTTGTTCCCCTGTAAAGTGGCTAGTTGAGGCCTGCATTTTTTTAACCTAAAAACAAAGTCGCCAGTAATAGTCCTTTTCATACTAAAAAAATGTAATAAAACTTGGGTGCGGACGAATGTTTGGTCAGATTGGAAGAAAAACCCCTCCTCTAAGAGCAAAACAGTGAAACTCCATTTCCCTCCATTCGGATGAAAAACTCGCCTCGATGCGTCTTTAACAATTTTACGTAATTCCCCTATTCATTCCGTCGGCCTATACAGACATTTTTTGTATGCTTCTTTTTTTGTTGAATTAATAATTCCATTTCAATTGCTTTAAGCCGATACATTGCAGAACTGCTCGAGGATCCATCTCTCTGTTATTGCCCACTTATAAAATGGCAACAATGCTAAGGGAGAACTTTCAAGTGTAAGACCATATTTATAAAGGTCTCTAAGTCCACCGGTCAATCGTTAAGGATACTTTAAAATCTATTCCTCAAGTTGGTCGTTTGTCCTCTATCCAACTTTCACATTATAAGCACCAATGGTCGAAATGGCATTAGGACCGGATCAGCTTCATGCCCTGAATTCGACCCCGAATCCAAACACAACAATAGACATTGACTGCTTTTTATCAAGGACAAACACACAGGAAATTGGAAATAGAGAACAAAAATTCAATCTTAAAAGGATTATGTTCCTTTCCGCTCGTAGACTGCGTCTAAAAAAAACTACCATCATCTCAAGGACAATCAGAATAGTATTGTTTAGTTCAAAAACCCACTGATACTTCACTATCGCAGTATTTTCTACGGAGTTAACCGCCGACACTATAGCGCACGCATTGCGGTGGAAAATCCTATTCCGGCAACCGCATACTAAACTGAAGTCCTACGATCGTCACGAACAATTTTTTTTTTTTCAACGAGTGTTGGGTGGGTGGAGACGGCGCACAACGGCGAACTGCCGCAAAAATTAATTTCCCGGAAAAATACTAAATTAATTACTTGATCCGTTTTTATTCAATTTCGTCCTCTGGTAATGGTGTGTGATTTTCTGATTAAAGGATTACCGCGCCTAACCGCTCATTTAGTGTGCATCTAGAATTATAATACAAAAAAAATGTAATTGCATGTATAGCTACTGGACACTGCATTTAGAGGGCAGCAGCATAAATGCCTTTGCATACCGACATGCATAATCGAGTAAGCGGATACTTGACCGTTCATTTAATTTGATTCTATTAACATTTTCATTGCATTAAAATAATATTTAGTTTTTATACATGGCGCTGCCGGAATAATAATGCCAATTACCAGTTGCAGGGACGAGCTTTTGCACTTTGATTGCAATCGATGATAGATCATCGCTGTGTGGCCTTAGAGATTTGGGGGTTATAGTCGTTTTTTGTTTGGTGGATGTAATAGTTTCGGGCTTTTTACGCGCCCAGCTATGTAAGGCAGACATTTATTTAATGGACTTGTAATTGATTTTTAATTAGATTGGTGCAGGTCACAGGAATTTAATGTTTAATGTAATGGAGTACACGGCCTGTACCAGGGTTGCCGCTGAAAAATTCAAAAAAGGGGTCTGAACCTAAAAAAGGGGACTCCACATAGAATACTAACATAGAAAAAAAAAACAGTGTAAATAATTTTTTTTTTCATATATTTTGAATTCTTCTTCGTGCAATAAAAAAATTGAATCTTACTTAAACCAAAAAGGGGACATTTTGAGCATTTTTAAAAAAGTGCGGGCCCCGGCTTTAAAAGGATCCAAACGGAAACACTGGCTGGCACCTTTTATACTTATAGACTTGATTCATTTAAGGTCAGAGAAAAGGAAAATCCATACAGAGATTGTCTAACCGCCAACCAAGAACGTGGCTATAGTGAAAAAGGCACGTCCAATATGATTAGGGGCAAATGGAAGCAGTGTTGTTATATCGTGGTATTTATCCGATGTCCCAAAAACCTTTCGTGGGATAAAAGGAATAAAAAACTAAAACCGTTTGAATTTTCGAAGTCTAACAAAAACCATTAAAACTATAAATTTTTGCTGAAATTTCATCAAAACATTCCACCATGATTATATAGCTGATTACGAGCTATTCGTTTGTCTCGATCAAGACGCGTGGGGTTAACTCTTTAAAAGTATTTATTTTAAATATAACATTAAATAATAATATACAATAGTGATGAAATATGAAAGAGGGAAGCATTCTCCCCAGCACAACCCTACGACCATAAACTAAGTATTATATAGACCGTCAGCTCTTTCAACTTAAGAGAATTTGCCTACAAGCTGTTTTCCGTGTTACTATATGCCAAAGTATGTGTGCCATGTTAAAGTAGATTAGACGCACGCATACACTCGCACCTAGGAACCTTACAGATGCCTGACAGTTCATTCTGTGGTAACATTGGCAAAAATTCAAATAATTGGCCGTTATCTGGTCGTGTTAAGAAACCGGTGGGTAGTGAATTTAGTACCAAATTTATTAAAATGCGTAGGTATAGAGGATTTCTCTCATTTTACCAGGATAATGTATATAGTACGGGATGTTTACATTTATGTTGTAAACAATGGAAGTCGATGAATCATCGACAAAAATAAAAAAAATATCCGTTTACTAATCATTATTCGTACGAATAAAAAGAAAATTGTATGCAGCAAAACTTAAATGCGTGAGACATATCAGGGTACAAATCAGCAAATATATTTATTTCAAATTTTGCTTTTATACATTTTGTGTTTCGTTCTTTCCCGTACATTTTAAAGAAAATAAATTTTCGTTGACTGTGTCTTATAGACTTTTTCTTTTTATTATAAATGCACATTATTCATATTCTCGACATTTTATTTCAAATGTAATTTCATAATTAATAATTTCATTTGTTTCAAATTTTCTAATAAATTTAATTTGTTTTCCATTAATAAACGGAATCTTCATGGAAAGATTGGACCTTACCAATAAACATTTTTATTTTCGACTACTCGTAGTTCACAGTTGTTTTATTTTCAATACAATTTTCGCAATTGTGAGCTTCCGTAAATTTAAAGTCGATACTAAACTCTATAACTCAAAAATTATACCCTAACAGAAATGTTTATATCTTTTCCTTGAAACATATTTTAAATTTTAATATTCTTAATCAGTTTTTCTCTTTATATTGGTTGCAGTTTTTCCATCGACATTCACCGGTGAAATAATTTTTCGCCAAAACAACAAACGAAAACAGACGTAAAAATTATAGGAAACAAATATTTTATTTTATTTCAACGAATGAATTTTCACACTTTACTCTTTCATTTATTTATATTGATTACGTTCGCTATTCTACATTTGGTAGAATACATGTTTCCGTGGTGAAATACAACAACGAATATAAACTCTCAGAACGCATCCATCAGCTGACAGAAACTCACCAAATACACTAACTCTCAGTCAGTGTTCTTAGCAATTTGTGTTTATTTTTCCCACTAAGGGTGTTCATTTTACTCTTTTCACTAAACTCAAATTACCTCGATTTTTTTATGAAAAAGAAAAAAAAGACATACTTTCAAAGGTATTTGTATTGTTCGGAAAAAAAATCACACAAAATTAATCTTCAATGATCATTTTTTGGTACTAGAAATTGTTGCTAAAGGCAAATCTCCATTTTATGTACATTTAGTGCGTTGATATTCATGGTGAAATGTAGTTTGAATGTTTTTTTTTTGTCAGATTATTAATATTCCCACAATTTTGATTTGTTTTCCTTTGACGCACAGAAAGTTTGTGAAAAAAATGTAATTTCCCTTTAAAAAGGTAGAGATCCCACGATGTAGGAACACTGCTAAGTGTCAGTATTTTATTACATCTCCCGCCATTTAGAATTTAATTTTTTGCGCTTCACACGTATTCACATAGGAAATTTAAGAGAGAACTTTCTTTTCAAAATTTGCGGGGGGAATCGGGTAGGTGCGCGGGAGCTGACGGTCTATTTAATACTTAGTTTATGCCTACGACGACTAAATCCCGACTTTTCTATTCTCTTTATTATAGCCGCGCGAAAACGAAGAAAAACCCGGTGACGTTTGCGTCGCCACTGAACTGCGTGCGTTCATCGTGACAGTGTTCTAGTGAAATCGCTTTATTAGCGCTTTGTGTGTTGACTACATTCTCTTTCAAACTTCGGTTTATTTTATTGGGAGTGCATGTCCGCTACAATTATCAACACATTGAATGCCCACAAAAAAAAACAGCTCATGTAAATCGTCTTTTATCAAAATTTTCAAGTACAAACAAATAATCGTAGTATTCTTAAGGTGCCCGTCCATTTGAGAGTACTTTCGCTAGTAACTCTCGGGTGGCTGTCTATTTGAGAGTAATAATTTCGAGATTTTAATCTCTGTCCATTTGAGAGTAGATTTCCTGAGAGTACTCTCACAACCGTGTCCACTTGATACATTTCGTCTGCTAGTTACCAGTTAAAATGTATTCTTACAAGCAAAATGTTGACGGTGCGTTAATAGTTATTAGCACTGTTCTTAAAAAAAAGAATTAAGCAAGAAAGAAATGCTGGATTAAACCATAGGTAGATCAGATCGTCGTCAACTCGGTGCAGGGTCTACTCTTACAAGAGAGCTTCAAATTGAAGATGCTCAACAGTTCAGGGATTTTCGCCATTTGACAACAAGTGAAATAGAATAGATATAAATAATTTATTCCGTTGGGCCTTCTGTTTTAAATATTACTTTTTTTTTTGTTTCGAAATGCCTTATCTGTAGTTTTTCATAAAATTTCAATCGACTCATATTTCTTTATTCTGCTATTCACGTAAATTGTAGATTCGATTGCCTTTCACTCTGCCTTTCCATTCTGCTATCCATCGGGTAAACTACATTATCCAAACGATTTTGTCATTCAAGTTAACAGCTGATCACGTGAAATCCATAAGAAGTTTGTATGGGTAGTACCTATTGCACTTTTTTCCCACCTTCAAACAGTTGAATAAGAGAATCATCAAACAGAGAACTTCGCAGAAACGTTAGAAAATCCAAAAAAGATATCATGAAACTGCCGGATGAAACGTTAATTGATTTATTTTCAATTTTTAATAAATAAATCATTTATTTCAAAACCGTAGGTTTGTTAAAAACTTTCGCTTAAGTAAAAAAGCATTCCAGTACGTACGAATCATCCACCTCCACAGCGAAATAATGTACTTTTTACTAACATTTTATCAACCACAAACCAGAAAGACGATCCATTTAGTTTCAAATCCGCAACATTTGACATGCGGATCTGAATTGTATAGAATGTATGCGTTCACGTGAATAAGAGAATACCGCACAGTATTACCGACGTTACCGACACTGACGAGGTGAATCCACATTCGATTCGAATGAATAGTAGAATAGTGTGAAGTGAAAATTGAAGAAAAATTCCTGTCGGTGAATAGCAGAATAGGGCTGTATGATCTTGTCTCCTTTGGTGATCAGAACATGTGTCCACTTGCGAGTGACTTTCAAAAGGCTCGAATCTCGTGAGTAAAAAGTTAACTCTCCGCTAACTACTCTAAAGACAGTGTCCACTTGCGAGTTTGCTCTCGAGAGCTACTTGAGAACTGGTCGCAGCATTTTTACTCTCAAATGGACAGGCACCTTTACAATCTGCGATTTTTTTAACGTGATTTTTTCCGTGTAATACAAATTTTACTTTTTAAAACCGGACGCAAAAAAGTATCGTGGGATTTTAAAAGCGAATTTGCGTATCTATCGTGAAAAGGGAAAAAAAGGGAAAAACTTCCACGTTTCATGGGATAAATGAAAGAGAGTGCTAACAACACTGAATGGAAGTCCAATTTAAAAAAAACAACTACCCAACTGTAATGAAAGAGGACAGTCATGAAAATAAATGTTTCAACGACCTTGCACTTTTGAAAGATCAATTGCATAATGTTATATATATGTCATAAACTCTATACCCTTTAGTTTATATACTGATCATTTATAACCAGTCATTTATATAAATTGTATAAAGTCTACACTCTACACTTTCACAATAAAACTGAAGCCTGATTATGGACTGCAAGCCAGCAGACAGCAGTCTCATTCTGATACATCAATACACAACACATAAGAAGACTTGGAGATGGAGTGTATATCTGGAGACAGTTGATTTTAATTTATAGAAAATTATCATTCTTAAAAAATATTCTAATAACAACGATGTATAAATTGATTAACAATTTTAAGTAAGGATCATCGAGGTTTTCGATTGATAAACAAGTTCCTCTGAATAGACTAAAATACCGCCAAATTTTTTTAGTTTCAAGTTCATATTTAATACTACTCAAATAAATTATTTTATATTTTAAATAATAGGGTATCTAATCCTAGTTCAATTGGTTGGCACGGTTAAAAATATGGGGGGTGATTTTTATTACCTCCGCAGTATCGACGTTCGCATTCCTGTCGAATATTATCCTTAAGGGCTGCGATTGTCTAAGGCTTGTTGGTATAAACCCGCGACTTCAAACAAAGAAGTCTGGGTTGGTTTAATCGGGCGATCTTGCTGACCATGTCAAATCGACAAAACGGAAGATTACGCTGTCTAGTTCACAAATGTCAAATATGATTGACGTGCGGCGCCATTTGCAGAAATTATAACATCTTCCATAGGGTGATTTATTTTGCGTCACCTTGTATAGTCCGTAAAGTGTAACCCTAGAAAGCTGCAGCATTCTTGATTTGGCAAAAGAACTTTGAATTTGCCTGGGAAAAAATAAAAATGATTCAATTCAATTTGTTTGTTTATTCATTTCTCACTTAAGACTATTTAACAATCGAATTGACAAAAATACCTACTGCAGTGCGGAGGCTCTGCAAGTCTCATCTCCAGGTTGGAAAACATGTAAAAGACTAAACATCTTGCTGAAAAAAAAACAGCCTTTGCAAGTAGGCAAATAAACGTCCTTGGGTCATATGACCGACAGCCCATGCCCATGACTTGAGATATAATTCCGCTTCCAGTTGATGGGCTTTTACATCAACTAAAGACAGATTTTCATTGATGACACTGGTGTATCTTGAAAAGTCTTGATGTCATCACATCCACTCGGCACAGTCGTTCCACTTTGCAGCTTTACAATCAAATAAAGTGAACAACGACCCCGGAAGGAGAACAGCTCCACAGAAAATCCTTCTGATCAATGTAATTCAGAATGAGTCAATGTGAAATACCACATTAGTCCCGATAGAAAGACAATACCTACTTGAAGTCGGGGCCAATAAACAACCCATTCAATTATTTTCAACCACAATATCCGACCGAATACGAATTCCCCTAGCCGACGGAAATGACCCACCAACCCAAATCCAATTTTCCAAAATGTCCTCCCTTATTGCAAAACCTCACACTCCCCAGACACGTGTTAAGGATCTGTTCCATTTCGGTGCCCCCTGTTTTCTGACGCTCTTCGAATCGACCGCGCATCATACTGTGAGCTGCTCATTACCTTCTACTACTCCACTGTCAATCCTAAAACTGAACGACACAATACAGGCAATACCTCCTTTCGAATTTGAGTTAGCAAGTCGACTTCATAGACACTAGGACCGGTGATTGGATCTTTAATATCGAAAAAGCCATCTGCTGTTCGACAAAATTCCCCATCGCACACCCAAAGATATGCCTATCGCCCCATCGAGGTATTCCTCCTTCGACAGCAAAGATCCCAATACCCAAATCACTCCGCACAGGCACCTACCTAAAGCGACACAAATATTCGAAAGATATCGCCAAGTGACACGATGTCAGAAGCAAATGTACCCCAGACGACAAATGAACTTCGAAGGATGCTGTTTCTTTTACGACATAGATGGGGTGGTCGTCGGCATGTCATGACTAACCGCATCCCAAATATATACAATTCCGACATCGTTGATAGTCCCCAATCGCCGTGTCGACTGGACATTCAGCAACTCGACGGTCCTATACAAACAGACACACACACACACACACACACACATTTCCCGATGGGTTTCGTCGAGAAAAGAAAGTTCCGTATACCCGAAGACTACCTTTAGTGCTGTATGGTTACCTGGTTACATCAGTGATGTAATAAATACAAACGAGATTGCATATGGATTCCATCAGGCAAATACCTATGGGAACGGTGAACGCTGGGGGTTTATCTTATTCTCCGTTTTCATAGCACAAGATACCGGGATAGAGTACATCTGCTGTATGTTGATATTGTTGACGGGACTAAGCCCCGGGATGAAGGGCCGGGTGTATATGTAGGTGTTCTGTTTCGAGGGTGGTTCCTTGGCGGCTGACATTTGGATGGATACGAATTTTACAATCACAACATAATTGTTTGGCTGTTAACTGGGCTTCTGGTTCAAGGCAATTGGTTTTCGATTTATTTTTTAAGTCTAGCGGACCGTTGGATATTGGGTGGCTTACGAGCTGGATATTTTCTACGAGGTAGTTCGATGAAACTAGGCTAAGCTAGTTTTTTTATATGGAGGATATGCAGAGGCAGTGAAGGATAGGATGTCGCTAGAATGGATCAAGGCAGTTACTCCGTTGTATTTTCAACTCTCCAGAGTTTTAGATAAAACCAAATTGTAGCAGTTTTAAGGTGCTTTAATTTCAATAGGGCTTTATTATTCATTTCTCCGTAAAATGGGGGAGAGGTGGCTAGTGTCAGGTGGGACTTTCTTTCCAACTCCGAGGTGGAGTTCATTTAATTGTTTTTCTTTCCAACTTGTAAAAAAGGTTCCGGTTCTTTGTCAGAATCATTGACGGCCATTGTTATAAAGTCGAATTTCACGTTGTCAAGGTCTTTTCCAACGATCCTCGTTCATCTCGATATGCACGACACAATGGTGACACTTGGTCCGGCCAGCGTAGCTTTTAGTTTTTAAATGGCAGAGATGATTTCCATTTTCGACAAGGAACTTGAAGGCGCTGTAAAGGCGTTATAGGTTCGTTCTCTCCCGAGAGAAGGTACACCATTCCCTGGATACATATTTCAAGACATACCCGATGATTCAAAAAGATGTATGGCCGCATTGTGAGCGTTATGAGCTTACTTTTACCTGTGAAGGCAGTTCAGCCTCTTCAAGTAGGCCGGTCTTTAGGTAACTGCCTCCGTTGTTTACTCCAAATTTGTTGTGGTTCTCGTCTCTAACGACAAAAAATGATCACGCTAACTTATGTAAAGTCTTTCTGTACTATATATTGTTACTGACTCTTCTTCTCTAGAATTGGAGACTTCGCTTTTTCGTCCAATTGCTCTATATACTTTAGTCATCTCAAACAGCTAAGCCAGCCCTTTTCACAAGTACTCACTACAGATACACCTCGTATGGTTCATCATTGAATGACCTTTTCCAAAACCCAACTAAGCAAACCGAAGGAACATCTATTTATGTAGGCTTGGGTTGGTTTCGTCTACAGTCTCTCTACATCTAGATATTTTATTATTTGCGCCAAGGGTTTTGATATAAGGTCGTTACCAACCCCTATGGAGGCCGAGCTTTTTCCATCACTATATACTAAACAGACGAACGCGTTTGGAAAGATGTATCAAAAACAAATGTGACCTCCAAGTTGGAGTTTATCATAGGCGATGTAAAGATCCCATTAAGAGATGGTGAGTACCGATTTGGACTTCTTCTTTTTAAGGATCGACCCTCGACTATGCTAATAGGCGCCCATTACATTGCTTATCCATTGCATATGGGCAAACAAAAAATAAGCCTCGTACTCGATTCTAGGGATATGGAGAACAATTTCTGCACGATGTAGTCTATCGCAAGTGCAAGTCTAGAGAAGCTTATTGAAGAAAAATGAAGCTAGCTGCGTTGTATAAAGTGAACAGAGACGAGGCTTTGAAGTGATTTTCATCAAAGGCTGTGTGCGATGCTAGCAGAATGTTTTATTACAGTCCTATCACAAAGGTGACAAAAAAGCGGTCCTACTTGTGTGACCCTTCGCTTAAGCATCTTTCCAATAGACACACTTTGGCTGTACGTAGTTTTGAAGGGCATTACTAAGTGCGGTAGTAAACTGCCCAGCGACAATCGTAGCTCCTTGAAGCTACACAATTAAGCATGGTTCTTGACTGTCTACAGGCGGTCTTACAAAAAATCCTGTTCCCGGGGCAAGCGCAACTCCGCCGTATTATTAAGTATAAATCCTGGTTGTATACACATATATATACTAGCTGACCCGGCGAACTTCGTTCCACCCTTCGTTTGATTATTATTATCCTTGTGACTTATTAATTGTCATAGCAAAAGCGAGACGCACGGGAAATTGAAGACGCTAAAACACGAATGACAATTCGTTCTGAATATGCGGAATCCGCAGAATGAGAAACTTGGCCTTTGAATTTCCCTTCAGACTTGATTTGATTTGAGATTTTCAGAATCAAATCAAACGCGTTTCGTTACAAAGTTTAGGTGTATTGAGGTTGCGCAACAAAATTATGACTGAGCCGGCTTTTAATTTCAAATTGTGTAGCAGTAAGCCCGGATTAAAACAAATAATTTTGTTTTTTGTATTGGAAGTACCTGTTTTTCTAACCAGTCAATTTTTTTCAAAGTGCAGTTCAACATACAAATTTCTATCCCCAATCTCATCCCCTTAAAGTTTTGTTTTCACGACAAAAAGCATATATGTATGTTCTTCCTTGGGGCAATACGAATCCACCAAGCCTTAAATCGTAAAAATCGAACGGTCCGTTCCCGAGTTATCAGTGCACATACGGACCAGAGTATATCCATAAATGAGTAGGGACACTCTCCACGTGTTTCTTATCAGTTTACAATTTGCAGTACACATACACGAGAAATAGACGGCACTAAAACTGCTCTAGTAAAAGAGGGATGGAAGAGTAGTTGAAATATTTCAAAATGTGGTACAGGGTGTGACGTAAAAAAAAATCAAAATCAATTTGTAATATTTCTTATTGAAAATTTTACATCTAATATATTCACATGTGTGCTACGCTTAAATATGTTTGTTTGTTGGTACATTTTTTGTTATTTTTATTGAACTGTTTTAGAAAATAGTAAACCCGTACTCGGACGTAAAATTTGATAAGAAATTCCTTATTTCGATTTTGCAACAATTGTAATGAAATTCATTTTTCAAAGAGTTAAAAATATTCCCCTCAAAATTATTTAGGTAGTACATAATGGTGGTGGTTTAGGCGGTACTTTTTTCAAAATATAACCAGCGAAATAGTAGAATGCATTATCAATACCAAAGTTCATAGTTTTCAGGTTCAGTTTTGAAAGCGTAAACCAAATTGTCCTTATTTTGTTTTTGTGGTTCCATCTGCACTTTCCATGTTAGCAGTTGGCTCACAGTTTCCATGGGTAATATCTTCCATATACTTTGCCGAAAAAGATCTTTTAAATGAATTGAAATGGAGTTATCAACTTGTTATTTCCCCCTCGGTTACGTAAAACAGCAAAGGTGTTTTCCAAGCAATCTTGATTAAGATTTCTTGTTAAAAGAAACTTAATACCGTCTTCTTTTATTTCTGTAAAAATACCAATTAAGGCATTTATATTCTGTTGCCATCATTTTATAAAACGCATTTTTTTAGTTACAAGTCTAGAATTTTCATGAAAAGTCATATATTCAAAAAATAAATTCATTTCATGCAAAAAATTAATTTGTTCCGGGTTTGCGAAAAATGGCCTTCTGAATTTTTTGGATTCTCGAAATTTAGATGAATTGAAAATATCAAATATCTTATCTATTTTGTCAATAATTTCAGCGGCATTAATAGCTGTTGAAGATACAGCACCGTGACTAGCTAGAGTATAAATACCAGCTGCAACTGTTGAGCAGCAAGCCTCACCCTCATCTTTTGGAAATTGTTGAGAAAAAGGTGTTCATCTGTTAATTTGGGAGCCATTCGAAATGAATTATTTTTCTCCCATAAAATACAAATTCACAACGTCTTTCCAATTTGCTTTTTTGTTATCAACAGCAATATCGTAATTCATGAAATTTCGCCAGAATGATTTTAAAAGATGAGGGCTATCGAACATATAAAATATTTTAGTATTTTCTACATAAAAAAACTTGCACTTCAACTTCACTATTTCACTACTTTTAATTGTTTGCCACACGCACAGACACGGAACACGCTTTCTTTCGTCAATTGATGATAATGAAAGACTGATAACAATCCAATTCCGGCCCGCCTTTAAAAACACGTGCAAAAAAATGTAAACAGTCCCCTCTACAGCCAACCTAAGTAATTAGTGTGACCATCTGCCAAGAAATATATTACCTAAAAAGTGCTGGCAATAAAACTTAAAATCATAAAAAATGGTTATTAACGAAGTCCTAGCAAAGCAAAAGGGTCGAATTTCGTGATATAGAATGAAACATTTCTTTTTCATGTCCATAATAAAGACCATTTAATCATTAACCAATGGCAAAAATACAAATATTACCAATTGTACAAAAGCAAAGCTGGTAACCTGATCATATTAATTCATACTGCATGGTTGAGAGAGAATACTAATATACTGACAGTCGTTACGGCCCGCCTTTAAAAATGCTTTATGAAAAAACCCACAATCGTTCGTCGTACGCAGCAAGCCTCATGTAGTGCTGGTAAAATGTGCTGTGTACCATTTTCTTCTCAAGCAGTAGTTGTATTCAGGTAAAAATGATTCTTTCGACCTGCTTCCTTTTATTGTACGATTTCTTCTGCATTTTGCTTTGTGGTAGTAGCAAATGCAAATGTAGAGAGAGTGTCCCTACTCATTAATGGATATACTCTGATACGGACGTCAGTCTCTTTTATACATATAGGTAGCGGTACAGTGTACACTCCCGGTTTTGCCCGTGCCTTTCGTATTAAGTCCCACCCACATTTCGCAAAGTTATTCCAGAGAAGTACAATATTAAAATATTTCAACAACCTCTTGTAAGAATTTGTAATTTTCTCTATAGGTATTTATGTTAATAAAGTGTAAAATTAAATGGTCATGTTTCAATCATATGTTGTAAAAAACTAGAACAAAATAAGGACTTTGTTTTAACTATATAAAAAGGAAGCAACTTTGTTAATATAAAGTTGAAGTTTCCTTCTTAATTGTGAATTTTTATGTCAATTTTCATTTTATTTATATACAAAATAACTATTAATAAGGTATCAAGAAGGTTATTGCGTTTGACTTTAGGTATAGTTAGTTAAATATTTACAAATTCAACAAATTTGTATTAAAGTTAACTACAGTAGCTAAATTTGACTTTTTTAAAAGTAACTATTATAACTTTTTAAATGTAAAACTTAAATGAGAATCAAAATGTTCACAAATAACTATTTTTAACTATTAAAAATATGGTAACTCGTTCGTATAATTAAAATAGTTAAAAAATAGTTTTTAATCTAACCTCACGAAAACCAAAGGCAAACAAAAAACATTTAATTGGATTGGGATATGAAAATGAATGCACTTATCTACTGTGCTGTATTACGATAGCATTATGATAAAGATTTTTAAATTAAATTTCTCAATATAATCCAACTGCAACACAATTAAATTTAACATACATTATATTATACCTACTGATGCACCCTGTAGTCTTGCAGCGGCACCTGTCATCCCATATGAATTCCGTCAGAATTGACATGAGCTGTCGATTATAATTAGGCGCGAAAAATAATGATTTTCCCGCTCAATTTTGACTATATAAACCCCCATTGCAATTAGTCATTCCTTTTCATTTTTTTGTAATAAAGAATTGTCAGAGGATCACAACACCTATTCAATTTAGAGAGTTAAGTTCCACTTCTGGCGTGTCATTCTAATTGACATTCAACAACTGGGTGAGATGTGTTTTTTTTAAATACAAATTGATCAAGTGATTATCACACTCAAACAAATAAATATGGCTTCATATTTCTCAATAGGAAATCCGTATCACATACCATAAACATTTATTAAAGCCCCTCGACTTACCGAAGCGAAATGTGTAGTTGTAAATAATTAATATTTTTATAAAATGAATGGAAGGTACCTATAATTTTATGGCGATTTCAACCGCCTGAATTGGGGAGCTTTTACAGTTTGCCAGACTCTCGTGGGAGAAAACCAAGGCTATTTACATGCAAATAGCCTTAATTATGATTTTTATAAATATAACATGAGCAAGATCATAGAATCGAATCAAAGTCTTGTCAAAGAAAAAAAAATTGTTAAAAAAAAACAATGGCACTCGGGAGTGCCGACGAAAGTGAAAAATTGAACAATTACGTGTGTATTTTTTGAATCGTCAGGAAATATTTTATTGTGTAGGAAATACTTTTAAATGAAGTGTTTTTCTATATTCATATTAAAACAAATATTATTATAAACTATTACTACAAAGATTATATTCCAATTTCAATTTTCATTTACATGAAAAATAATGCATATTATTTTACATACAAAAATTGAAATCTATTATTTACAAACATGTACATGAAAATTGAAATTCAATTAATTCGTATTCCTTCAAATGAATACCGAAAAACTTATAAATTTTCATCTACAATTTCAACAACTCTTCCATAATCATTATTATTATCATTATATTCCAAAAATGATACTATAGGTTTATGGTAACCAAAATGGGAAACGTTGTCACTTTTAACGAAAAAATGCTTAAAAAAAAAAGAAGCCTTTTTCAATAAAATAATGCCTAAAGTATTTTTTTTTTGTGTAAAATGAAACAATAAATAAAAAAATTAAACACAAATATAAAAAACATAGACAGATATCAAATTGGTTTCCAATTTCAATTCACTTACTGGAAGTGGAAGCTGGAATTATTTTTAAAGATTAGCAGATAAATTAAGGGTATTCACTTAAGCGCGTAAAAGCCTCATAAACTGCGTAAACTGCAGAAATTTACCACCTCGTAAATGAACTGTCAGATTTTTAATGGAGTTTACTCAGACCTCATAATTTTCCTCGACGATTGAGGCTCAAAAATCAACCGTGAAAAGTTGCGCAAATAACAAATGTCAATCTTTGACAGACCGCCGCTTGTTGTATGTTTGTTTCCAGAGTTTTTTTTAGAAATATCTCAAAGAATTTAAGTAAACAAAATAATTTTGAGTACTAAGAAATAAAAATGTTTTTGATTTGCAGCAAAACGAACAAAAAAAAAATTCCAACGCACTCGCTTGAACTTCACAAATCGTTGGTCAGGAGCAGAAGACATTTATTTGAAATTCTACCTTAATTTTCCCCAAATAGTTCCAATATAAATATGTCACTCGTTTAGTGCCGATTTCTCCAAGATTTCTGCATTTTGATAGTTTGGAAATATTTCGTCCATTTTTCGAACACTTTAAGTGGAATGAAATTGGAGACAAATTTAAACTCTGTTTGTTGTATAAATAAAAATTGTTTTTGCTTATTTTTTTTTATGTTTGTGTTTAGTTTTTGATTTATTGTTCCACTTTACCAAATAAGAATATTTTTGGCCATCGATTATTTAAAAATGCATCTTTTTTCAAGTTGCGCATTTTTTCGTCAAAAGTGGTCGGCAACGCGAATACTGGTGTCGGAACATTGGTGTCGCGAGTTCAATGGTTTCATCCCATCTCAAATGTTTTCACTTCAAAAATACAACAAAATGTGCGTCGGTTTAACACCAAACGCATTTGCAATTTTTTTTTTATTTTTTTTATTATTATTATTTTATTTTATTAATTTATTGGCAATTGGTATTTAAAAATCCAAAAAGAGCTTAAAATAGCCAGAATTGCTTAAACCACCTGCCGTACCAACAAAGGAGACGGAGTGGCTCAATTTACAAGACAGTTTACAGAATTTGAAATCCAGATAACTTCGAACCCTAATAAGTGTCATCGTCGCAAATTTGATGATCAAATTTTCGTACAGGCTTGGGCGAAACCTCTTCATTAACAGCTCATTCCAATTTTACGTCATCCCAAATAAATGAAATCTTTCTGGAGCTCTGTATTCAAAATCTCACCCTCATTGTGGCACATTTAACAATGCTCATCCCACATCCTTATACGACGGAATAACGAAACAAACACCGCACCATATAAGCATTTGTTAATAGCCTTCCCATTAAAATGCTTGTGTGGATGAAATTTCAACTCTTTGCCCCACAAATCATTCTAATGTGCCCCATTAACGACTTTTCACATGCAATAAACAATCCCACTACAATGTGTATCCGCGAATTACCCGAAAAGAATGAAACCGAAAGCACTCCGTCTCCACTCCTACTCGACGAGTATTCCAATTCCAATCCACTCCGCGCAGCCACATCGTCATCGTCGTCGTCGTCGCGTCATCGTCATGGCAGAGAGCGTGTAAACTGGGTACTTAATGGTAATGACGATGATGGGTGGAACACTTTCCCTCTAGTCTAGGATTTTTTCACTCTTTTGGCTGTATGCGGACTTTTCCCGGCAAGCCTGCTGGGAATGCTTCACCTCCCCACAGATATACTCGTACATCATTCAGCTAGCATTTTGCAGATAATGAATGACTAATTGATGGGCCCTTCTGCTCGAAGATCCACCTCTTCACTCGTACGCATTACAACGAGTTTTCAACTGCGACACAGTAGTTGTAGTAGTATGTGGGGCTACAACTTATCAAAGCCATATGTGCACTCAGGTTCTCATTGCCAAAATAGAAGGAGCACGAAAACTGTGTGACGGGATCGCACCAGCGACCACTTAACTAATTGTATACAAATACTATTTCGTTCCTCGAACTCGGCGCATGCCATAGATCATCAACCATATTTATATTGCGGGGGGATATTACAACTGTTCGCCAACTGTTCCGCACAGAGCTTACAGTAGCATCCCAAGCGGCAAATTTCATTCTACCTCACTTTGGCACATATATACCGAACCTTAAAGAAGTTTGGGTATATCAGTTTGGGTACATCCACGGCGAACTCCTCAAATGTGATTTCATATTTGGGGAAAAACTGTCTGCCAACATCCGGTCCAATCAAGCAGGCAAAGCCAGGCGTACCATCATCAGCAATATCTAATATAGCCCACGCCAGTGCAGTCCTTGCTGTTCAACAATGTAATTCATTTGCCGAACCAAACTCAAGCCCACCCGAACCGACCAAAATCCAATTACCAGAACCATAAACAAATCAACAACTTCTGCCAGATCCCGTACGTTCCAGAAGCAAAAGACAAACCCGAATTTTGTGCAGCAAAATATTTATTCGTGCCTCATACTGCCACCACCACAGGTGATGGCGTTGCCACCTCATGCGTCTCGTCGGCATCTTCCGCATCGCTCATGCCCTTCTTCCAGGGAACCTGCTTCTTCCAGTGCTCACTCTGCTGCAGCCCGATCCATTTGTCATGGATGCTTTGTGCAATTGTAAACGTATCGCCCACCGCCTTTGTGGGATACTCCCGCCTGTCCACCCCGAACGGGCTCTCGATATCCTTGAATACTTTCTGTCGAAATCCGTTAGCATTAAAGCCCCTTCCCTCGTCCAGGGACTGCTGCATTGTATCCAAAAACAGGCTCCACCTGGGCATGTGGAAGTCCCTCATCATGCCGGCCCACTGCTTGGTTGCATAGTCCAGTATCCTGGCATTCGGTCCCCATGTGGTTATTTGATTGCGTGCATTTAACTCGAAGAGCAGCTGCTCCAATGGACTGCCTGCCATCCGTTTGGCGTTGGTCAGCCACCGGCCGAGCTGAAATTTTTCATGCGTCGCCAGCACGGCATCCATGTCGTAGAGTATGTCAATCATGCAGGTAGTCAACCAGCGGAACCTCGTCGAATTGCGCTCACGAAACGCGTCCATTAGGTTGACGTAGGTCTGGTCACCCATAAGTTGAAGAAATTGACGCGTCACATCGACCAGGTCGTGTCGCCACAATGCATTCGACGACAAGTTGACCTCCAACATTTGCTGCCACGCCAGCTGCACCCACGTTGTGTTGTACCACACCCAGGGAGAGAGATTAGTTGCCGGCCGCCTGGCCACCGCGTATTTTCCGTGTATTTTCAACACCCCTCGATACGAGTAGACCGAAGTCCTGAGGTACCGCCACGCAGTTTGCAAATGCTCCGAGTCCGCGACTCCATAGCGCACCGAGACGTAGGTGCGGAACCACTCGTCCAGATCAAAATCGTCCTCCATCCAGGCGCGCTCCAACGCGAGCGCATACATTACGTAGTTCTGATCGATTCCTTCCGGCGTTATGCCCACGCCCAGCATTGTGGATCCCTCCATGTTGCGCGCCAGCCGAATCCTGGTATTTACAATGCCCGCGGAACCGTGCATGCCCAGCGTTCCGCCGAAGTTATGCAACATGCACCAGATGAACGGCTGGCCGTAGTACGAGCGCGTTCTCTCGTACTGCGGGAATTGTTCGCTCTGGAGGTCGAGCACCAGCAGATGGCCTTTCGGTACTGCCGTCATGAATGCCCGCATCAGAGCGTCCGTCCAAAATGGATTCTTCACAAACATCCATCCTTGAAGGAGCCACACTGCCGACGGATCCACCGCCGCCATTGCCTGGTAAATATTCGCAGCTGTACGGCTTAGATAGGCCGCCTCCGACTGGGCCGGCTGGATTTCATTGAACGGGTCACTGAAGTAGACGTGATCCGTGCCGTATGCCTCGATGATGGCGCCCAAAAATCGTTCGCCAATCTCGCGGAACAACTGCTCGTTGGGGTCGGCAAACAGGGGACAGCAGTAGTCGTCCGGGAATCGATTCCATCTTTCGACTTTCGCGAACGTGGTATTAGGGTATATCCGCGCCATGGCCGTAGGCAAATGGCCCGCGAATGCGGGCAGCGCCACGCTAATTCCAAGGTTTCGTTGGGCTTTGATGATTTCCTTTTGCAAAAGTAATTGCATTCGCCGATAGGTGGGTGTCAGTGGACCACCCCAACCCCGTATGTTCCCCATACGCTGCCTGTGAAAGAAGCACGTCATATATGAGCACTCTGGAATGTGGAAATCAATTAGCATTACTCACCAAGCCTGGAATGCCGGCCCGGCAAAATGATCATATATCTCGTCGTCAGTGAGGCCGTACGCCTTGTAGAGGTCGGTCCAAATTTGCTCCTGAATGGGGGCAATTGTAAGCGATATACCCATTAGTGCCATCCAGTCGATATGACGTCTCCAATCTGTCCACGACCACCAGGCAAAGCTGTAGCTCCATGTACAAACATTTTGGTAATAGATGAATGCACTCGCCGAGTAGGAGGTTCCACTGGGCGGTGCAGGCACTTCAGCCGGAATCTGCTCCAATTGATTACCCGACCATGATACGTCCGACTGCAGGTAGTATTTCAGGTAGTGATGGAAGCCTTTCGTTGCGGAAATACCATCTGAAGCGAGGATACGGATGTTGCCGTTTGTCGGCGACTGCTCCAGCTGTAAGTAAACTATATTGGTGATGTACGAGATTCAATCGTTCACTGTGGGATGGTATAAAATTGCTTTGATTGGACCGGCAGAATGCAGTTTACACTTAGAGGTAATGATGGGGCATCCTTGATGCATTTGCGAGTAATTAATGCTGTCCGACGATGTGTGAGTTGGATTATTATTCAGGTGAGTGTATGTACATTGGTTGGTCACAGTTTGGTGAGGAAATGGGACCAGAGTGTGGTAAGACATTTGAGCACCTTACACCGCAAACTGTGTTAACTTAGTGGAAGATATCTGCACCAAAAACTGAATGAGTTGATTTCCGTTTGTGTCCGAAAATGATGTACGAGAGTTTAAAGCCAAAACGTACTTGGCTTTAAGATTTTGATACGTTTGGCAACTGCCTCATCATCTAAAATCGACGACTGGTCGCACAGATCTGCATGTTGGACTAATGAGCTCAAAGTTCAGCGAATGGCTACGAAGAGAGGCCCATATGGACTGTTAGAACTCAAGTGTTCCCAAACTCAACAAATGGACGTCGTGGAGATGGGGCTTGCCCCCGAATGTTGTAAGTTGCGATCACACCCATAGAGCATTTGCGTTTCGTGTATCTCTCACCAAAAGCCTAGTATGCACCCGTTCCGGAGCGAAAAATCCCATCCAAAAGTAACACAGCGAAATCATGAGCGAAAAATTTCGCTCTCCTTTTCGTTTTGCAGTACTCTGCTGCTGTGACATTTTGGAGGCCAGATTCGACGGTTCGACAGAAATTTCGGCATAATTAATGCACCTTTAGAAATAACTGGGGCCAAAACAAATTAAATAAAATTCCCAAGTAACAAATAACAAAAATAGAAATATGATTTTTTTTGATATTTGATACTACATACACTGAGCAAAAAAGTGCACTTTGAAATCAAAAGTTCGCATATTTTAATCTAAAGTGTGCAAATCTAAAGTGTTTTATGTAAAAAACAAATATTTGCGAAAGCTAAAAGGAAAAGATTTTATTTTTAAACTTTTACATTTAAAAATAAAAGAAAATGTTTTCAATTTGTATTTAAACAGAATAATAATAACAGAGTTTTTAAATTTTAAGTGTTTTCTTTGAATTTAAGAGTTCAACTTTTTTTTAAAGTGAGAAACTTTAAATTTAAATGATTTCTCTTTCAAGTTTTAAATTATTTGCGTTGACGTAAAAAATGTAAATTGTAGCTTTCAAATTTAAAGCGTTTGAATATGGTTGTCTTTCATACATGACTTTTGATTTTAAAGTGTTTTGTTCAGGAGTTTAAAGTGGTTTTCCCTCAGTGTAGGTTTAAAACGGGTTACAATCGGTTTAAACAGTTTTAAATCCGCGTTTAAATCCATCTTAAATCCAGCGGGTTTAATGCATGTTTTTAAGTGATTATAATGGATATGGATTTCAATTGCCGGGTTTAAAAAATACTTATTTAAATGGTCGAGTGTAAAATTAACTTAAACCTGATTTACACCCGGAGTGAATAATATAAAAAATATGGCCGCTAATCTCCGCGACGTTAAATGCTTGCGAAAATTTGACACTTGTACTCAGTATTGTCAGCTTTTACAAGAGGTATGGAGGCAAATTTGAAAAATCTTGGAGCCAAAAATAGCAAAATTAATTATGAAGATCAAAAATGTGGATTTTATTGTAATTCGTAGGCGAAATTTTTCTGATTAAAAACAAGACAACCGTTTCCGTTTTCCAATGTTAAGCTTAGTACGCTGCTCGAGCTAAATTTTAGCTTCCATACAAAGTTCTGTCCAAAATAAAGCAGAGCTAAATTTGAGGGAATCCCTTTAGCCGAGTGGTACGCAGCTCGAGGTAAAAAAATCAATCAATTTCAGAATGTACTTCATGTACCTATCTGTCAACATTTAGCGTGCCCATTTAATGTGTATTTTTTCAAGCTAAATTTTGAAACATCTTTGTTTTCTATTGTTCTGTTTTGTTGCGTTTTTATTTTACGGACAAGTAAGCAAGTATGAGTTTTTTTTAATAAATAAATCGACGAGGAGTATGTTTGATATCAGCGAGAGTTGAATTTTTGAAGTAAGTTATTTTCAAAGAACAGTTGTTTTCTGTGACACTTATCCACGGCTTGATCTATGTCAAAATTTAAGCCAATGTTTGGAGGGAAAAGTGGAGGAGCAGAAAAAAATTGAGCTTAGCTCGGGCAGCATACTAAGCTTTAAAAAAAATATATAAAACATTTTGGTGGAAGGGGGCATACCTCCATACTTGGACAGTGTCATACTCAAAAATATATTGTCCGATGATTATAATTCTGCGATGTGAGAGCCTGTTCGAAAACTGTTTGCGCAAATGGAGTTGACTCATTCGGGATTAATTTTTTAGTTATACGAAATGAGAAGTTTGTTTTAAATACCTAAGTCAAACTTAAAGTGGCGGATAAATCCCAAATGACAATTTTAAGAGGCCAGTGGAAAGTTCGAGTAGCCAAATCGGAGATAAATAGCCACTGCTGGTAACACTGCTACTTGTGTAGATGGAACTCTCCACAAATTATTTTTCGCTGCCTTTTCGCAGACGTCTTCCATTTGGAGACATCCGAAAATTACGTTTCGAAACAGGTGCGTACCAGCGTTGCCGCTGAAAAATTTCAAAAAGGGGCCCAAGCCTAAAAATGGGACTTACAAAATAAAATACCAATATAGCAAAAAAAGCAGCAGCAAAGATATTTATTTATAACAAAAATAAAAGAGAATAAAAAGAGAATGTGTTCATTACGAAATACTGCTGTCATATTTTTGCATTTTGTATCGTTTAATAAAGAATCAAATCTCCCTTAAACAGAAAAAGGGGCCAAGGTTCTTCAGACCAATTTGCCCCTAAATAGGCCAACGGCAACGCTTGAGCGTACTAGGCTTAAATATAATTCGTTTCAAAACCACTTCTACTCCATTCTACTTCCCGACTATCAATATCAGATCGCCAACCCAATGCTATTCCAAGCTAAAGAGGGGAAATAAATTAAATTAGCCACTCACTTGAAAACTCCTCAATGCCATACTTTTATCAACCTCCACTTGGAAGAGATGCGCACGTTTCGGTATCAATCTCATGATGACCTCTTCGGCAGCAGCCTGCTGTACCTCAGCTGATGTGTCTGGCAAAGCATTCTCAACGAGTTCTTTAAATGCTGGAATAAATTTGTTAAAATCACTTTCAGATAAACGGCTGCAAATTATCTTACGAAAACGATGCGCGAATGAAAAATTCAAACAGAGGATCAACCTCAAGATCAGTATATGCCACATTTAAAATTAGCTGCGAATATTTTATGGGATTGCTATTAAAAATTCAAAATTCACTTCGACTCTCCGTCGCGAGGAGTGTTCCACCCAAAATGATCACAGCGACTGAGACTGAGATTGAAATTGATGATCGTAGGATTTTGTTTTGCTTGTCAACAAACTCCCCTAGCGCTAAACGAAAACAATGAAATTACAACTACGAATACGCTTTCTGGGCTAAGCATAGGTATAACATCAAATCAGATAGTGGTAGTGGAATATTTCGTTCGAGAATCTCAATTTGAAGACGAGCACGTCTTATCAATGTGCGAGATGAGATAGAAGCTGAAACTGACATTAAACGAATCAAGATCTCGTTCTCAGCTCGTAGATGCTGGGAGGCTTGGTTGTTGTTCCTGTTTGTTGTTGTTTTACTGGTGACTTGGATTCTACACTCAATTGCTATCTATGTCAATTTTAATTTGCCGAAGATGCGCCTTGCTTTGTGATCGAATTGGCAGAGGATTCTGTTTCAACAGGGGGTGGATTTTACAGTCTTATGTTTGCAGAAAGCATTGAGGCGCTCAGTTTGTTTGCGGGCGCCATCGATTTGATGGATTACTGCATTCGCTTTATTTTATATATAAATAGGCGAAGGAAAATAGTTTAAATTGCCTCAATTTATTTGATTTTTTTGTTCTTGGGAAGATTGTGCAGACATGCAATACTGTGTGTAATTTGTTTTCAATTGTTTCTCCACAAGCCGGTTCACTATAATGGAAGCATTTCTTCCACTGAGCGAACTGTAACTTAAATAAACAGAAGGGAAATAAACTTGAAATTGTCCCGATTGTCGATCAACCTACATAAAAATATAGATCAAGATATGGTTGAAAATTTAAGCAGGCAATCTGCTTGTCACCATTGAGAATATTTTCCACGGCCGGCAGTCAAAAATAGGTATATGCTCAAACTGCGCACACTGAAATCTCCATCAATAGGTGTTTTATATCATAGAGAATCTATTCAACTGACTCTGGTATAGCTTGAAACCACTGAATGTCAGTCACATGCATTACAGTTATTTCCGGGGATATTAAAACATCACTTTATTTTCAATGCGCACCTCAATTTTGGACGATATTTTGCTAGCGCACTTTAGTTCCCATACTGTGCGTTAATATTGTGTAATTCTCCTTTTAATTATATTTTCAATTCGAAAGCACGACTATTCGTCATGGTGATTGGGTTATCTAAAATGCACATTACGAGGCAAAATAAATGCGCACATTTGATCGTGCGCACTATGATGGTGTGCGCATAGACTATAATCCGACCCTCACTGGTAATTATGAGCATTGGTATGTTGGAAGTTCTGATTGGTATGGGAAGGCTTTTATTTTTCATAGAATTCAGTGCTTTCAGTAGAATAAAGCGTGTGCGCACTACGACGATGTGCGCTTCGGCAAAACTCGAAGTCTCGAACCCGCATCATTGATCATGGTAAGATTAAGTGTCTTCTTCAAAATAGAGCAAGCAAACATTAAATATTGCCGTATTCGCATTTTTATTTTAGAGTAATTCTGTTGTGTGCACACAGCCTTACGCGCACCTTCTTTTTTTTATCTAACAGAACTTCAATTGGTAAATGCGAACCTATTAAGTTTTAAATGTGACGCGATTGGTGTTAGATCTGCTTTTATATTTTAGTAATTCTTAGGAGTCTGGAAATACAGGGTGGGGCGCGACATTTGTGTTTTTTTACTAACGTTTGACTTGAATTTGACTTTGAATTTTTAGAATTTTTTTTTCTTTAGTTGTTCTTACTGCATGTCTCGGCCAAAAAATTAATGGAAACGTCTCTCGTGTCTTGGCACACAACTGCCACGCACCACCCTGTATTTCCTTTGATTATGAGAGCACCTCAGTTGAATGCCGATGGCTTAAAGTCCCTTGCACTATTTAAAAAAATAACCTCTGCCTTTAAAGCCTTCGAGTGACTGTGCCAATCGTGTACATCAGGCACCACAGATCCCTGGTTTGGGCTCACGCGTAAAGGACACTTTCACCAATCATCCAACGAAAGCAATTTAGATGAGCCCCATTGTTTAAATGCAAAACAAACATTTCAGCATCACTTCCAGAGTCAATGGCACCCATAGCATTCAATAATCATATAACCTGTCACGCAGTCAGCGTGCTGTGCACCTATGAACCCAAATGTTGGTAGGCTCTCCCCCTACCCCCTTGCACTCATCTTCAAGAGGAGGCAATAAAATTTATCATCTTTATGGCAATTCATAAAAAGTGTACAAGTGTGAATTTATCATCCGGCCATTTGCTACTGAATGCATAACAACACACAGCACTCGTTCTATGTACATGACAAGGTCCTTGCTCCACCCGCCGTGTTGGCTCGCATCCTATAGAAGAGATATTTGCCAATGTAAACTTTCAAGTCAAAGTGAGAACTGGTTAAAAAGCAGACAAGCACTCACAGAAGTCATACACAAATCGAAAAGGAGGCCAAAAACACCCTTTTGCCATCTGGCTCTATCTTCGAAGGAATACTACACAACGCGGTACGGCAGCTCTCTGTCTCTAGACGGGGTACATATCGTGATGTCTCTGAATGACTGAAACGGCGAGAATGTTGCCGCTGTGTGTACTTTTCCTCTTAAGGACGCACGCCGTGTCATGAAATTGCGTTCTTCAATTTCAATTCGTTTACGTGATATGAATAACTTTTCTGTCAGAATTCTAAATTCAAAAACGAACAACAGGCTCACAAGTGTATGTAGCTATATAGCGCGCACACTGATAACACTCGTATTGTGTGTTGGCCGGGCCAGGAGAAATAAGATGGAACAAGAAAAAAAAAACAGAAACTCTCTCTCAAACTGAACTGGAAAATTTATGAACCCTTTAGCATTGATGTAAGATCCTTTGGAAGCTTGTGAGACTATCTACACAGAAAGAACTATATAATACTGCGTGAAATTCATTTTATGTCTCGCGTTGCTATCCCGATCCCGTATTGTACGAAGGAAAATGTTTCTCTTTGCAGCAGGGATGGATGTCAATGGTCGATTCAATTGCTTCTGATGGATTACATACATTAGCAGGAGGAGTTTTTGCCAGCATGACATGAATCCAATAGCTTTACGGAGAGACAGAGAGAGAAAGCAAAGGCGAGCACAGAATACTTTTAGTGAAAACCCCATGAGAAGCGTATATACATTTGGGGGTGACAGTTATAATCACACAATCATACAGGGTAGAGACAATTAAACTGTTGGAACTAGTGTTGGTCTTGCCATTTCCTGCAAATGGGACCAAAAAGTCTGCAAGTGTCAGCAGTCAGCCAGTGTCTGAAATATCTCTTGTATACGGTATGTATACTTGGTAGTACATTTCGTAAGATCCAATGTTTTCGGACGAAAAAATTCCTTCCAAGCTGATGAAACTGCCAGTCAGCGTTGCCAGACGGTTCAAGCATTTCCCCCTTGACAAATCTGAAGAACCTACAGATTTAGCTGTCTTCTAAAAAAAACGATCCTTTTTAATGAGAACAAAAAATTAGTTGAATTCCAAGAAAAATCCCTCCGTCGGTCAAAAAAAAACCCTATATCTGGGGGGAGAACCCCCAAACTGGCAACGCTGCTGTCAGTTTGGATGTGTTCTTCAAATGAAACAGTCATAACTTCAGTTAAGTAAGCCGGACACCGCAGGCAAACGTCATGTGACTGATTTTTAATTAATCCATTATGAGGCATGACGGTTTTCTCCGCACACCATAACGATATATGCGATGACATAACGATAGTATGGCTGACGTTGTAAAAGTGACGCTTTCGACTTTTCTTATCTTTTGCCTTCAGTGGAAATCTAGTCGAGTTAAAAGCGGAAGTCCTTTTAAATGTGCCCAATATTTCTACAAGTTTACCTGTATCCGCACCGCGGCTTAAGCTGGATTACTTTTTTGTAATCCAATTATAGTTCCACCTTCAGTTTTCCTTCCAGCTATTCGTATACGTTTTTTTTTGCGTTATTCGTGAAATTTGAAGCCAATATAAGGCCAATTGGTATCCATGTTTGCATCGTATACATTAGCGCCACCTATTTTCTGTCATAAAATTACACTCTTGCCAACCATTAAGCTCAACGGAATGATTTTAGAATCAGAACTCGGTAGCAAAAGATGATTTTGCTTCACTTGATCTCTGTACTGATCTTTGTATTGGAAATGAGGATATTGATCAAGTATAAATTACAAAGGAGCGGTATAAACGTTTGACACACCATAATCCGCAAACTTTTCGAAGCTGTACCTAAAATGATATCTGGCATAAATTTTCATGGACATATCCTCAATGCAAAGGCTTCGGTAAGTTGGGTTGCTGTCAGCGGTAGGTCAATTAAAACAGTTCAACCCGATATGCAACCGTGCGAATAAAAAACAACAGAGTGTGAGTTAAATTCATCATCACATTACGATTTTTCTCCTCCACACGTATGTGTGCCTGTGCATGTTCATCTGCAATCCATTTTAAACTGTAATTATCCGTGTACCGGTTGTTTTTCGTTTTGCCTTCACACGCAATCAGAACTTGAATGGAATTATCAAAATAATGACAGCCAGATGATGGACATAATGGTCGCGGTATACAATTAAACAAATAAGTAATAAAATCCTGTTCAATTATTCCATAGCGATTGTATTTCTGTATATTGTTGTTTTTTAATGCTTAAGCCGGATTAACATAAATCCTTTCTAATGGAATTGTTCTGCCAATTGGATTCATCCGGCCAAGTGAGCGGTTGGCTATCCTGCCAATAACACCTTTCACCTGACCTACAACGGTCAGTAAGTTATTGCCCTCAAGTAAGGTAATTATTATAACTAATTGCTGCAAATTAGTGGACAAATCTGCGGTGGGATTCTAGCAAAAAGCACTTTCGCATTTCAAAACGAACCAAGTCATGCGAAAACGAAAACAATCCAATATTGCCTCTCTTTTGACAACAAATGACGTTTATTCTGTTGAGAAAATGAAGGAAACCGAAGGACGATTGAAATAAAAATGTCATTAGTTTTTTGTGTTACATATAAGAAAAACGAAAACGTCAATGAAATATTTTTCGTTGTCGTAAAACGAAAAATTCATTCGCGTCATAAAACATTAGACAGTTTTTATTTTTTTTTTTTACATCTCCAATTGTCCACAACAGGCAGGCTATTAGAACTGAAAGAAAAAGTACTTCAAAATGACGAAGACAGTTCGAACTTTACGAAATGTCTTTCGAAGTTATTTTAACCATACTCGTACCGAACATTTTGAATTTAAATGATATAGTCTTGAACTGTATAGTTGCTTTCTGACAGCTGTCAAAATATGACAGTCTGATATCTATCGAAAAGGTCTTATTTTATAGCATGCTGATGCAATAACAGCACTAGTGGCACGGTGACATCCAGATGGGAATCATTTGTCCAGATGGGAAATAATTTTTTCAACAAATTTCGATTGCGAACAGTTTCGAACACTAACTGCAATCATTCATACTAGTCTGTCGGAATGCTATGTTTTTTAAAGTGTAAGAGATTATAGCATTAGTAGGTTCCTCTAACCAAAATTTAGGACAATTGCCCGTTATACTTTATACTTTATACTTTAAACTCAGACTTATAGAAACTTACATTTGATAGGTACTGCCATCTACCATATCCCATGAATACAGTCCACGACGACGGAAATAAGAAACTTCTAAAAAAAAAATATTTCTTATATCCGAGTTTTTCTTATATGAGAATCAGAACATATATATAAGAAACAAAGTGAAACGGTAGTTCCACATATGTTTCTAATAAGCGATATGTTCTTATATCCGTCGTGGACTGTAACCCAAAATCGGATTTTATTAGACGATATTCTCATATAAAACAAACAACTGAACTTTTGATGAACGAGAAAGTTTCGCGCGACGTTGTCGTGTACTTTATTTTACTTTTTTTGTGACTTATTCAGGAAAAAAAAAACAAGTGTGCTTTAGACCACACGACTGAAGTAAAACTTCTTTAGCGCCATCTATGTATATGTAAATGTTTAGTTTATACATATTAATATAGCAATTTTCTTCAATAATTTACTGGCTATGAGAGGAACAGAGCAAGAAAATGGTGGCGCGCACACTCCCCTCTCTTGCTCCTACAGTATGATACAGACAATAGGCCACGGTTGTCACTTACAAAAAAAACTCAAATTATTTTATTTGATTTTGCACAAAATTACCTAGCTGCTGGAAGACATGGGAGATCATCTACCTCTTTTCTTATAACAAACCCTTAAGAAATTAGAGTTTCATGTCTGTATATGAATAATATGATTAATTATTATTATTCACCATCTGTCAAAAGAAGAAAATGAGTGCATTCTGTCATTTTTTGAATAGCGAATAAAACAGTTTTATATGTATGGTGATGAAGCATATGCAAATAATGCTATGCGATCACTCAGAAGCAGCAAGGTACATCTTGGTACATCTGCTCAAAAATTTACCACAACCAGATTAAAATTACCAAACGCAAACAAAATTACCAAACGCAAACAAAATTACCAAAGTGGCAACCTTGCAATAGCGGTGCACTATGTCTTATATACGAGCCCAAACGCAAAATAGTTGGCCTGGTATTGTATTTTTTATCACATACATTTTCAAACGCGTTATTATTATGCATAGTTAGTAAAAAGTTGATTTTTTTTTTCTTAGTATTATCCATGAACATGTGTTCTTTACAAAGCAATCAATAAGTTAAAACAGTTAATGTTTGTTGCCACAAATTTCAACTGGTAACCCATTTTTTTCTTTGCGAAATAGTTGGCCCGTTAGTTTTTCGCGGCAAAATAGTTGGCCTAAGCAGGATAATGTCTTTCTCTCTTGACAGTTACAGTTTATTGTTGCGTTATTTAAGTGCGGATGTCTTAAGTCAGGCATTCACTGACTGCAGTCGCAATCAAAGTTCACTATGGCGCGTGGCAAGTGGAAGACATACATAATTTAATAATAAAAGCGTACAAAAAAAAAACATTTCGGCATATAACATCGCAAAACAATTGGAAATATCGAGGTCTTCAGTTGGAAACATTATTAATTTATTCAAGAAGACTGGAAATGTGAACCCACTGAAGAAAACTGGAAGACCATCAATTGCTAACGATCGTAACAGAAGGCCTTTAAGAAAAATTCTCAAGAAAGATCGTCGTGCTACAACGGCAAATATCACCTTAGAGTGGATTATGTGATTAAAAGCAAGTTTCAAGAGAAACCTGCATTCGAGAAATGAAGAAAATGGGATACAAATTTTATACAGTAATTTTTAACCAAATTGTTTTTTGTTTTATTAACTTAGAAAACTGTTTCTTCTAAAAAACCGTCACTTAGGCAAAAGAAAAAACACTTTTAACTCCTTTGCAAAAAAAGAAGCGCTTAAGGTGGACTCGTGATCATCAAAACTGGACGCTAAAGCAATGGAGAAGTGTAATATGGAACGATGAGTCTCGATTCGAACTTTGTGTTGGAGACTCACGATCAAGAGTTTTAGCAACGCCAGCTGAAGCATTTCATCCAGACTGCTTTAGACGAAAAACTAAATTTACCGGTTCAGTAATGGTATGGGGATGTATGTCAGCTCAAGGAGTAGGTGACCTTCGCTTCATCGATGGTACTGTGAATGCCAGTCAAGATATCAAGACATCCTAGAGCACCAACTTTTACCTTCGATTCCTAGGCTGCAAACAGAAGATGGCAGTTTTACATTTCAGCAAGATGGCGCATCATGTCATACAGCTAAGCAAAATATGAGCTGGCTTCGAGAACACACCATTCCAGTTCTAACGTGGCCTCCAATTAGCCCAGACCTGTCTCCAATTAAGACTTTGTGGAGAAAATGAAAAAAAGAATTAAGAACAAATCCGGCTAAAAACTTGAATGAATTGAAGAAAAAGATCCAAGAAGTTTGGAATGGCATAACTCCTGAATACTGCTTTAATTTAGTGGAAACTCTTTCAAGTCGAATTATATATATTTTTGTATTAGGCCAACTTTTTTGCTTCGATAAAAGAGTGGGTCAACTATTTTGCGTTATATGAGTTACAATAATTTCGTTTATTTAATCATTAAATGAACTGTTATTATTTTATGAAGAATTATTGTTAAATGTTTATGTCTAACACTTTCACAATACCGAAATAGATTTTGAGTTTGCTTGTTTACTTTGGAGTGCCAATCTTTTTTGCCAACTATTTTGCGTTTGGGTCGTATATGAAACGTAACTGGCTATGAGAGAATGAAAAGAAACTGTGTGCTCGCACCTGTCTCTGTTGCTCATAGAGTGTGATACAGACAATAGGCCTGCACTGCAGTGATACCAGACTTTAGAGGCAGGTTATCCCACGGTTATCCCCAAAAAATCCCTTTTCTCTCTTGCCAAAATATAAAAAATTCCACATTTATCTCTCGAAATATTAAGTTAAAAAAACATTTCTTTTACTAAATTCTGTCTTTTTTATTATTAACAAATACAAGTTCATTATACATTAACTATGCAAGCTAACAAAAACAAATACACGTTAAGATACGTTTATATATAATACGAAAATATAAATGTGGGTACATCTTCCACATTTTTAAAATGTTACAAAAAGGAACACAAAATTGCATTCGGCATTAAAATGAAAATAATATTCAACATAAAATAAATATCTTATGAATTATTTGAAACTGTATCTCAGTTTCAAGTCTCATTATTCTTGATTTTTTATACAAAAATGACACAGAAATTTGATTTGAGAATGTGATACCAAGGCTTTTTTGCTTACATTCCAATGTTTACAAAATAAATAACTTTATTAGTTTAAAAAATACTCTTGATTCATTCACAGATGTGCCATTTTATGAAACAGTTTAGGGAAATAAAAAAAAGAAAATGAAAGCATTTAGATATTTTGAATGACTTTTTTCTAAATATGAAAATATTTAATTTGGTCGTAGGTTGAATATTTTTTTTATTCTTAATGAAATGAGCAATTAGGAACAAAATTTGACCAAAAAGTAAAATCCATTTCTTTTTGTACTTTGAGGTCTGAAAAATCACTTTGTCCCTTATTATTAGTGAGAAAATCCCGCAAAAAGGGATAAATCCCCCGATCTGGTATCACTGCTGCACTGTATGCTGTGCTGTGTCTTAGATAACGAAACGGAACTGGCTGAGAAAGAAAATGTGTGCTCGCATCTCTCTCTCTTGCCCCTACATTAATATACGAAACGAATTGTAGCTCTCTCTCTCTCTCTTTTTATCTCACTAACTTATATCTCCTTCTCAACTTCCGCTCGCAATTTCCGTAACGCTTTCGTGACGCATTCACCAGCTTACCCCGCCAAGTCAAGCGTGCCTAAAGAAGTATTACTTCAAAAAACCTGCACGCTCCATGGATCTTGGATGTATTCAAATACTGAGAAATTATTAGGTCCTTTGTATGCAGTTTTTTTCGAGAGCTCTCTAATTCTCTAAGTAATACATTTTTATTCGTGTGAATATAATAGTAGGTATGACATTTAACTACACTCACTCCATGATTTTGGCTCTTAATTTGTGCACTCCTTGATGGGGACCTCAAATGAAATGTCATAGCAGAAATAATGTTTTAAAAATGTATCAATTCCATACAAATGCGGTTTTTCTTTTGAATAATTCCACTCGGTCCAGAATTAAATTTTCCACAAAAAAAAAATTTCCCCGGTTTTATTTACCCAAAGGGGTAAGAGAGAATCTATATAACGGCGACCCATGTAATTACCATAGCCGAGTAGGTAAACAATATACACGCATCATCCCCCATTCCTTGACCATTGAGGTGCTGATTATTCCACCATATAGGTATTCCACAGCATTTCCCAGCATGTGTGGTAAATGTATATGTGTATCAGGGCGCATGTAAAAATTCCCTAAATTCCTGGAAATCCTGAGTATCTCGCCTCGCAATATGACGCAAATCTGGGTTATGGTGTGATTTTCAATGTCGGTTGTCGGAATTTAAATTTAACTCTTCTCCGTAGTGGATTGTGTTTGTATCTGGGTTTTTTTATTTCCTCTTCCAGTTGAACCATACCTATTGGGTACAAGCAGTGTGAGTGAATTGTGCACACATATTTATATTTGCAGAACACACAAATATCAGTTATAGAAACTAAGGATTCCTTTCCAGATCGCCGTGTGTACACATTGGAGGGAGTAACGAGTAAATCCAAGAATTCAATTAGGTTAGCGTTCGATTGGTGCTTCATCTATTTGGTCCATCTAGCAAATTCATAAGTTCTTGATAAATATCGGCACTCGTTGAGAGAGTAAATCCCAAGTTTGTTCAAAGCAAACAGAACTAGAAGAGATTGCAGCAATAAATGGGTTAAGAACACAACTTGAATTTATATATGCTGAATATTATTTTATTTGTATGCTTTAGCTCTTTTAAATATGCGTTTTTATAAATACACCGGCGTTGACTGTGCGTGCCTACTAAAAAATATTTTCCGCCGCTTTTGCACTTAATTTTATCTGTTCCCGAGAAATGTTTATGTCAAAGCTGCTTTTACAATAGTTTTGAAGACAAACCGGAAATTGCTATGAATTAATATCGATATGAATCGTCTGAATTAATATTTGGATAAAAAAGAAAAGTTAATTTAAAAAACCACTGAGTGTAAAAAAGTACGACTACTTGGCAGTCGGATGCTACGCATTATTATACATAACCTCGGAAGTGTCTTGTTTGCATCTTTTTTATATTTTAATCCTTTTTACAGTCAGTCAAGTTTTTATTTAATTACGTTTTTAATTTTGAGCTTTTTAGTCGATGACACTTCGGGGAAGAATACCAACCTAATGACACCTCACTCTTCCAAATCGGCCACAAATGGTCACAATGGAGCGGACATATTACTCAGGAAAAAAACAAATTCTTCTTTGGCAGCTCCTGATACATCCACTCATCAAATTTCAAAGCTTAACCTTGAATAAATGTCAAGATATGGCGTTTTAAATTACTTTGCTATACATTTGCATTGTGCAAAGTGCTTGCAACATTCAATTTGCATCAATTTCGCACATACAGCTGCCATAAGTGACAAGTTAGAAATAATGTTTTGTTCTTTATTTTTGTATATTTAAAATGTTCTTCTTATTTTAATTTGTTCACATCACAATAAATAATATATAATAATGACATATCTGCCTAAATTTACGTTAATTATTCTCAATATTTTTAGCTCAATATTTACTATTTCGATGTTTATTTAGTTGTTATAAAAAGCTAATGAAATAAATAAATACTCAGTTTAGTGTTGCACTTTAATAAAGGGTCCGCCAAATAATTTTTTTTTTTTTGAAAATGCTATAAAAAAAAACTACTGAATATTTTCTCAAATTTTTTTATTTGAAAGTACAATCCTTCCGGTTAATAATGGAAAATAATTTCATTCAAATGGCTGCCTCGGCTGGCCTACATGATCAGTCCAATTTTTAAGCACAATATCGATTGTGTGCAGCTGTATTTCACCAATGGCTTCACGAATATTGTCCTTTAAAGCGTCAATTGTCTTTGGCATGTCGACGTAAGACTTATCTTTTACGGCGCCCCACAAATAATAGTCCAACGGTGTCAAATCGCAGCTCCGCGGTGGCCAAACGACATCAGCTCTGCGACTGATAATGCGATCTTCAAAAACAGGGCGCAAAACATCGAGTGTAGCTTCGGCTGTGTGGCACGTAGCGCCGTCCTGTTGAAACCAAATGTTGCCAATATCCTCCTCTACAATTTTTGTGAACAAAAAATCGTTCAACATGGCCCGATAACGATCGCCATTGACTGTAACGTCCACTCCTTGCTCATTTTCGAAGAATAATGGCCCAATTATGCCTCTGGACCAAAATTTCAATTTTCTCGGGTGTACGTACGCACTGTTTTTGGCTTTTCACGCTTTGGTTTATCGATGCCAGTTTCTTTCACTTTTTTCACAAGATAACGAACATACGGAGCTGACGGTGCTTCTCTTCTTCCAAAATCCGTACGCAATTTTCGCACACATTCTGCAACATTACCATGATTTTCAAAGTAATGTCGTAATATTTCCCAGCGTTGTTCAAGCGTATACACAAACATATTCGTTCAGCGAAAGGATTAAACTAATTATCTGTCAAATCAGACATGAGCTAAGTGTTACCATTCTAGTTGAAAAAAAAAGTTAGATGGCGGACCCTTAGTACAAGCAGTGCATTTATGTAAATTCGATAAATAAAGATTGTGATTCATTATAATCTTATATTAAAAAAAATAATAAGTAAATTAGCTTGAATTGAGTCCGGAACCAGGGTAACCGTCAAGAAAAAGGGCCACTAAAAGGAAAAAGTGCCCGTTCTGAAGCCATCCAGAATTTGCGAACGAGATTTAACAAGCATTGGCTCTGTAAACGGGACAATAGAGTCGTGAAAGGCAACTGCGCTACCTTATAAAGGTTTATATTTGGAAATAACAGTATTTGGAAATAATGCAAAGCGCTTTTTGCAACTAAAAAAAGGGCCAAACTAGCAAAAAAAAAAATGCAACTAAAGTCGCTGTTGGGAGCACGTTATTTAGGAAATATCGCGCCATCCAATATGAGAACATCTTTCCAGTATTTTTAAAATGTTTTAAAAACATTGGTTTAAAACAAAACATGAAATATGACACGTATTTGATAAAAATGTGCAAGCATTGGGGATTGCATTCTTAACATTTTCACTTGTTGAATTGTATTTTGTGCTTTAGTTCATTATTTTTAAATAACTGAGAGAGCAATCATTGTTCGAGAACCAAATGATTAGAAATCAACCATTTCCAATCATTAGAATTATTTTTCTAACCACTGACAACAATTTGCATTTATTCTCTTTTATCTCGACTGTTACGGCCATATTATTCACTCAAGGTGTAACTCAGGCTTAAGTTTATTTTACACCCGATCATTAATCCGCAATTTTTAAACCCGATAATTTAAACCTATGCCCATATTATTCACTGAAAAACACGCATTAAGCCCGCTGGATTAAAAATGCGGATTTAAAACTCTTTAAACCGTTTTTAATCCGTTTTAAACCCACGTAATGTCAAATTTCACAAATAATGACATTTTTTTTTTGTTTGTCACTTGGAAATTGATTTGATTTGTTTTGGGTGTATTAATTATGCCGAAATTTCTATCGAATCATCGAATGTAGCCTCCAAAATGACTCTTTTTCAGCACGAAATATCTTCGAACGTATACCACATCGTAATCGTCGACGCAAGCCCGCTTGTGCAATCGATATATTCGACGACAAGGACGACGTTCATTTATTATCAGCTGCTGTTTCATCAGCTCTTCGACAAATTCGTCTTCTGAAGACATTAATTTCGTCCATTTCACGAAGGAAGTCCTTTTTTAGTTTCTTAACGTTTTTTTTTCTATACCCCTTTTCTACTTTTCTTATTTCTTGCGAGCGAAGAAATGTCAATATTATGAAATTGAGTTTTAACCCGAGGTAAAGTACTTAAACCGGTCTCCGGATTGCGTTTAAATCCAATCGGGTTAAACGCTGTCAAGTTTAAAAAAACTGGGTTTATGTTCGGGCTTAAGGAGTGAATATTATGGACTTGGTTTAGTTTTTGGGTTAAACTCACTTAAACCCGGGTGTAACCTTTAACCTGGATTAAAGGGAGTGAAAAATATGGCCGTTATTGTATTGAATTTTTTGTATTCATTTTGGAAATTATTAAGAATAATATGTGTTCTTTCTTGTTGCTTCCAATTATTTGCATTCTTTCCAATCATTTGCTCATCACTTGACTGTACATTCAATAGTAATTAATATGGAACTTCTGAAGTTTGTGCAAATTTAACATTTTTATATAAAACTAAAGGCTATTGTTAAATTTAAATCATTAGGGTTTGTGCCAAATAAATGTATTAAGGCCTTATTATTAAATAAATTTGGTGGGTAGGTCATATATGTTGATTTAGAAAAGTAGAAATTGGCGCTCCTGAAAGTTTGTGTTTAACCGACTAAAAATACATTTTAGATTAAAAATTGTTATTACACCGTATAATTTTTTTTTTTTTGTTGAACTAAAAAATAATTGGTTCATTTTAAATAATAGTATTTATTATTTAAAAAACTGCATGGAAACTCAAGAGTATATTACGTTGGACCTGATCGTGAGCACTGATTTCATTTTTTTGAAAAGACTAATTTTTAGTACAACAATAGTTCCATTTTCGTAAAAAAAAAAAAAGTCGAAAGCAAATTAGTGCTCATAATTTTGTAATTTCCATTTCCTGCTCCAGGTCAAATCTGTTAGGTCCTGGAAAACTTCTTAAAATTCTAATGGATAACCCAAACAATAAAAAAAAACCCATCTAATGGATTGAAATTGTTTTCCGGGGATTTTCCAACTAGAAACACCTGCTTATCCACAGAAGCACTTGCCACATTTCTTTTAAAAAATTATGTAAACCTGTTTACAAACAAAAACGGTTGCTTTCTAGAATCGTGCTCAAAAATGTGTCGACCCACAAAATTCTGATTTAAAATTGTCGTCCAAATTGGTTGGCCCTTCCTGAATTCATATATACTCCATACGGCTGTAATGAGCATATCGACAATCCAAGACAAGAACCATTATGCAAATGCCTGAACCAAAAAGTGTATAAAAGAAAGAGAAACTGAAATTTTTTTTGAAGGGCTTTATATAGAATCAAACAAAACGTGGCCTTAACAACTACACACAACAACAAATAAATAGATATTAAAGCTACACCATATTCAGCCTTGATTCCCTTTCTCCCTCTCAGGAGCTATTTACAGGCTCATTCACAGATCCATAGAATATCGGCAACTGGGTCGATTCGTGCCGCACAAAGAACATAAAAGGCGAGTCGACTCTGAATACCACGTCAGCCTCATGCCGGGATATACTTGTGGTTGTCGCCGCTGCACCCTCCGTGCCGGCCTCATTGATGGTCAGGTCGATTTTATGCACGAACCCATCAAGAGATATGTGTTCGCTGATGCCACTGAGGTCACTGCTGCCGCTGTCGAATACATGCCGCACTTTCAGCTGGCTGAGGACATACTTCAGATCTAGGGTGTCGCTTAGATGCATTTTTGGCAGGCTAATGAGGCTGGTACGCAATTTCATTTTGGAAATCATGTCCTCCACGATGTCCGCTGTTAGGGTTGTTTGGAGTTTCCTTAACTTTGCCTCGTTCGATTTCTTCGGCAGAATAACGTACATTGCTGTGGTCTGATCTTTGAATGGCAATGCCATGATGCTGCAGTCATAATCCTTTGACTCGTAGTACATGAACTCGCCACCGTTGACCATTGTGTCGACCATGATCTGCTGGCCGTCCTTTCCGTTCGGATAGAAGGGACGCTTTGACGTGGCCTCTGCAATGAACGAAGATATCCACAGCGATTTAAAGTGTACCGCACTGGCGACCATCGTCCTGGTGTTCTTGTCAACGCCACCGCCAAGGATATTGGCGATTTTTCCATTCGTCTGTAGCTGCACCCAGTCGTTGATGAATTTCGTTGCCACCAATGGTTGCTGCTGGAAATCCAGACTGGTGACTTGACTTTGATAGATTGTTTCCACGGATGTGCGATAGTCCTGTCGCAGGCTGTAGCCCGTTTGTATGAATATTCCATTTGCCATATTGATTTGGGCTCCTTGTGCCATGGATTCCAACATTTGTCCGAGCGCATAGTGGAAGTCAAGAGGACGACGACTTTCCGATGGTTGCAACTTATCGAAGCCCAAAATATGCTGCAGCTCTTGCTGGGTTTTCCCCTTTGCACCGAACTCGAGCAACGACAGGACAGCGGCGACATTGATCGGTGAGAAAACATTGAATTTGCCGGTCTCTTGGTGGCTGTCCTCCGAAAGGATGTTCGCTTGTATGTGTCGTGCCATCTCAAAGACTCCCTTCGAGAGCTGCGATTTCAGGACATTTGCGACTTGTGGCGTTGATTGCTTGACTGATGCTTGGGGTCCCGTCTCTTGTGTGGATTTCTTTATGATTGTTGGGCGGGGTCGCGGGGTGGTTGTCGCTTTTGGTGTCGTTTCTGGTGGGTTGGTTTGCGCCACCGGCATCTGGAACTGAACTTCTCCAATGATGGGCATACTGTTGGTCATTGGATTTGCGTGGTTGAAAATCATCTCGAATGTCGGATACTGCATCGGATGCGGCATGTTGACCGGCTGCATCATTGGCATGCTGGCCTGGTGCATCACCAGCAGTTGGTGTTGTTGCAGGTAGGGAAAGTAGTTCCTGAAGGAAGAAAAAAATCGATTAATAACGTTATCACTGTCGATGATGGTTTTCTGTATTACTTACCAAAGCATAAAGTTCGAATGAAGATTAGGTCTAGCCTGAGTCAGGCCGATGATAACCAAAATAGTTGCTGCTTGCATTTTGTCTTGAAAAATGTATACGTAGCTTCTTAGTTGTTGACTGCTTGAAGTGCGTTTGTGAAATGGTATCGATGCTCGGCGGTCGGCTGCTTTTATACGCAGGATAATCATGGCGGAATTTCCGGACCAAACGCATACCGTATACCTAGACTCGGTTTGCCGGGGTAAAATTGAATCCTTTTGGGATTTCAGCGCCGCGCGGTTTTTTTGTGAGTGCGTCGTGGGAATTATTACATCTTTGGACATTTCCTGAGTGTTACATATGTATGGCGATTGTTTGGAGATACCACAATCGATAATGATAGTTTTCTAGGTTTTCTTAATTGAGTTTGAGGAGATTGCAATAAAATGGTAATTGTTTGGGATTTTCTGGATTAAGTGTGGTAGTTCCGTGATTTTGGGATTTTTTTTTTCTTTGCTGGATATATGGGGTTCAGAAACACCAGAGGGTTTTTTTTTTTTTTTATTTTTAAAGTGACATTTTCTTAGATCGGACATTTTTCTAATTGAAGTGTTTTGGGCAGGATTTATTTTAAATCATCTGTAGTATGCGGTATGCCTTTGTAGAGGCTTAATCAATTTTCATATTAGCCACTGAAGACTGGAGGTGACGAACTCTGTTCTCCTCTTTAAATAGTCTTCTGGTTTTTGAAGTTCACCGGCTTTCTTTGAGAAAAATGTGAGCATGAAAAAATAACATCTATTTTTTGATAAACAAAAGGTTTTCAACATTTCTAAAAGGGATTAATACACTAGCTAACAGTAAGTGTTATTGTAAGGCTCTTGTAACAGAAAAGGCTCTTTATTTTGAACGCAGCTCTGAACGAAAAGTTTGTTTCAATATTAATTTTTGAATGGTTGTCTTGTGATACCTACAGTCTGATTTGATGCCCCTTAATTTTATTGTTAATTTAAATACGTAGATATAAATTTTTATGTAATCTGAAAATAGCTGTCAATACCCTTGCAGATATTTTCGAGCTAGAAAGGCGTTTTTTATATACTTTTTTTTGTATTTAACGAGCGTTCAATGGGTTCCCGTTTCTGAATAAAAGTGAAATGCGTGGCACAATGCGAGCAGTGTTTTAAGCTCGCGCTTGATGGTCAACTGTTTTATTTGTCTTTGGCAATAAAGTTGAACAACGCTTTTGGTCAGTTGAAGTCAGTCTAGGCAGAGACAGATGATGCATCTATGCATCTAGTTGGCGACTTAGAACGTCTTTTAATGTTAGAATATTTTGCAAAATTTTTGTAAGGACATTTTTCTCAAACCCAACGTCATAGACAAGTGATATTGGCGGAAGTAAAAAAAAACGCCTCCCGGGCCCTAAGCAGAGTTTTAAATTCTCATGATAAAAGTGTAAGCCAGACAGTAGTTTCTGAATTCCGCCTTTTTAGGAAATGCAAAAGACTATTGAGCTGGCATTCGTCGCCCTATATTATCTGTGGTAATTGCATCGGGCAAGTTAGGGCCAATTATTCGCAAAGTAACCCATAATCACTTTAGAAGAATACCCAGGGCGAACATTTTTTGAAAGATAAATTTTACTGTCTTCGCAACTAATCGACTGTCAAGTTATATCATATCCCAAACCTTTGTTTATGGAATTCATGTATACAAAGATACAACATCATCAACAAAATCCCTTAAATACGGTCCAAATTTTCCATGGACATTTCATCCAGATCGGTTTGTTCCATTGGGGAAGGTCTCCATGGAGACGGATTTGCCCTTAATAAAGGTGGAAGTGGAAGATTTCCGCAAATGGTATACTATACCCCAAATTTTTCTGTAGTAAGTGGCTCTTAGAACGATCAATATGCTCAATGTCCATACCAAACACACGACACAAGTGTGGTTGTATAGGCGCAGGCAATCGAATAGCAGCCAGATCTGCCGTCACAATTTCTTATCAGTAGATGGCGCTACCAGTCTGAGATGCGCCTGAACGATAAACGCCACATTTGACTTCTACTTTAAAAAGCGCTATAGTCGGCCAACTTGCCTCTTCAGTAAGCTCTATCTATGACTAGCTGCCTCTATTTGTCTAGAACTAGAATATCTAGAATATCCTTCTACAGAAGTTCTTATCATTTGGAGTTTCAGTACGAAATCGACACTATTGGATGAAACATGATGAAGTGAAAGAACTTGGCATTATAATTGATTCGAGGTTCACCTTTGCATCTCATATTGACCACGTTATTGCCGAAGCACACAAGCTTTGTGGTTTTATAAAACGAAATAGCAGGGAATTTTCGGGTCCTCATACCCTTATTTCGCTTTTTATTGCGTTGGTTAGATTTCTGCTTGAAGATGCTGATGTTATATGGACCCCATTCTATAAAATTCACTCAGATCGCCTTGAAAAAAATCTAGAGGCGTTTCACAAAATACATTTTCGGGAAAATGAGCTGGGATTTTGAAGTTTCTTACCGGACTCGATGTCAATTGTTGAGCATATCAACTTTATGTTCTAGAAGAAAAGCCCATGACATCATGCTAATAAGGGATTTATTATGCTGTCACATTAAATGTCCATCTCTTTTAGCCTTAGTGCCAATCTATGCCCCAACCAGACCTTTAAGGGAAAGAAACCTTCTTCTTCGACCTGTTAATAGAACTAATTACGGCCATAATGAGCCCATGTCCAGAGCTATTGTTTCATTCAACGATGTTTATATTTTTGTTGACCTTTATTATTCACGCGATCGCTTCAAATGTGTTATACTTAATTTGGCAGCATTATCTTAGTATTAAGTACATTGTCTTTATATAATTTTTATACTCATATTGATCTGTATAGCTTAGCTAGTAGATGATATGAAATAAATAAATAGAACTGCTGAGTCTAGGGTTTGTATGTATGGTACCTTATGAATTTTAAATTTTGTTGAGCGTTCCTTCCAAAATCTGTGTGCTGGTGATACGTTTTAGGGTTTACCCAGCCGCCTTACCCGAAGACATAAGTTGGTATACCAATGGTTTCTTTTTGACTGATGAGCCCCTATATAAGAGGTCTGTGGTACTCAATTCCCTTCCAAGCCTGAAAGAAACAGCGATTAGCAAGAGCCAGTCTTTAACTTACCGGTGATATCATAACTGAGTGTTCAATGCAGAGCTAGCTCTATGCTCGACGTCTTTTGGTGTCTCTTCATTGTGATGTGGGCCATTTGTATGCCTTCATTCACAAAATGTACATACTCTCAAAACTTTATCACCGGTGAGTCTAGTACGGAACTCAGACCCACCTCGGCTTTGAAATAAATAAGTAAATTAAATATTATTTCCAATAGGCCTCACCAATAAATATTTTTAATTAAAAAATTTAATTTCAAGTAGGTAGTTCATAATGGCTATATTTCCTATGCGAATTTCGCAATTGTGAACTTCCGTATATTTAAAGTTTAATTTATTCTTCTCAAAACTGAACTGTAGCTTTCGCAGATTCGGCCAAAGTAGCAGGTATAAATTTGCGAACTCCAAAAAAAAATTAACCCCCCAAACATTTTATGTACTTTTGAACAATTTATTCCTCAAATAAAAATGTCGTATACAATAATTCTTTACCTGCGAGCACTTTCAACTTATTTTTACATGTTTATTTAAGAAATTCGTACTAAATATAATGTTACATAATTTATTGATTTTCGAACAGCGCGAGTACCGCCCTCGGTTGTATAGTCGCAGCATGACTTTTTGCTTTGAGCTTTATTTCCAAGGCGAATAGAACAGGCGCAACCTGATAATAGGAACACCATGCACTTTCATATGATTATTCAGCGAATTCACAAATGCATTTATCCCACCCACAAAAAATAAAAATACACAACAAATTTCTCCAACTAAAACCAAACCCTATATAACAAAAAAATAAAGTACACGACTGGGTCGAACGAAACTTTCTCGTTCATCGAAAGTTTGCTTAGTTGTTTTCTTATTTTATTAGGTAGGTATATGTAGGTAAAAAACTGAAAAGCAATGTTAGGTAAGAGAAACAGTGAATAGATAGAATATAGGAAAAGAAATGTGTTAAATAAAATCCACTTTTGGGTAGTCATCTGATAGGCAGTAAATAAATATAAATAGCAATGTGCGTTTTGAAAAGTTGAAGCTCTCAGTAAAAGGGAATTGTCGCAAGTTCTGGTTAGAGACTGTACTATTTTATAAGCTCTTACATTTTACAAGATTTTTGAGTACGAGGACAAGCGTTTTAGGGGTTTCTGTTTTCTGATCTGTTAGGTCATGTTTTTTTTTTATTAGTAACGCTGGTATAAGGTGTCTATGATTGGAAGCATGGTTCGTGATAGATCAATATCTTTACATAGATGTATATTGTAAGAATTCGGAGATTTGTTTTTGAATATGAGTTAGCAGTTATAAACTGAATATCCCAATTGAAGTAACGTTTGTGGTGTGAAAATGAAGTGGGAGTTTCTGATTGTGGTTGGCATTATTTTAAGGTGCATACTCAATATGGTTAAAAAAAAAGAAGTGGGTTATATTTGTTAAAAATAGGTTTTGCTTTGCTGTTATTGCATTTTTATTAGAAGTTGAAAATTAAGATTATTACAAAAAAATATACCGTGAATACAAATCGGGATTTGTGCAGTAATTCGAATTTTTTGAGAACAACTAAGTACGGGATCTTTTTTAAAATTCCTTTATTATCCTTAATAATCATTTTGATCAAAATCGTTGCAGCGGTTTTTGTAAAATTTGGCAGACAAAATAGTTCCAAATATTGCAATGTTTATTTTCAAAACTACTATTGCTTAACTATTTAGCTGAAACCGAGTACTAGTTATTGTTTGGGATGTAAGTACTAATTGGTTTTTAAACTTTTTTTTTTTCTAAAAATGTAAATGGAGTTTTCGAGATATGAGCAGTTTTTAAAATTAGCGTTTTCGGTAAATCGAATTGAAAACTAAGGACGCAATAATTTTGAAAACATCAATTCTACTCCATTTTTGGATTTTGGTCGAAATCGATGTTGCCGTTTTCAGGTATTCTAAAGAAAACTAAATTTTTAAAAAATTAGCTCGAAATTTTGTACAAATACAATATAATCTTTCTCTTACTACGTAATGGAAAAAGTTAAAAATGGCCACCTAAATCGTTGCATAAAAATATATTTCATACGCGAAAAACCATAATAAAGTCGCATAAAAACCCTCTTCGTTTTTCCCAGAATCTATTTACACAGATCCACGCACACAAATTAAGAACTATGAGATTTCCCCAATACCCAAGTCGGCCACATTTTTATGATAAATTGGAAATCACAATGAAATCCTGGACTTTTTATTTTTTCCCGTCAAATGTGTATCCAATTCTCATTAGATAGCCCAGATACGAGAAATGGGAAATTCACATCATCAATAATCTATACCTGGAAGGCATTTAAACGACGCACACATGTAGCAATCGAAGGATAGCTGTGTAGTCTAAAGCACGCTTCTCTCATCTCTTTGAAGACATATAAATACAATATGTCCTCTTGAGAGAAGAAAAGGATCTGTTTGTTTATAATTTGGTATATGGGTTTATCATTCTTTTGAGTTATCCTCTTGAGATTTCATGAATGAAAATATTTTCCCGGATTTCCCAAATGCGAATTGCGTATTGAAGGACTTCAACACAAAAAAAAAATAATGAAAAGAAGAAAAAAAGGAATGAAATACCAGGACTGTTGGGTCTTCATAAATGGCTTAGTGATTAAAGCGACTGGTGGCGCGGCGCTAACTCGTAAGTGATCCCATGTGTTTTGATAATCGATTGGAATAAACGTTATGGTTTTTGGTTGTTGTTGGAAAATACTGGGATAATTCACATGCATGCCTAACATGCGAAAATGGTTGTAACAAAGATGTGCCATCTGATACGATGGAATAGTGGACTGAACGATTTGAATGTCGTTCACCCCAATTGGCAGACATAAAGTACTAATGCGGGCGCAGTTTCCCATCAATTGCACTTACATGATTCAAAATAAATCTTCACCTATGCTCAGACGAAAATACTTGGTGCAATAGCATCCTAGACATATTTTCATTCAACCTGTGTGAGATTTTATTTTAGGCCCAAAGGGAAGACAACAAATTTATCAGTTTGTCCATCTTATTCGGATCAGTAAAATTAATGTAAAAGTTCACCAACTTTTCGTCCAATTAATACTTTGTGCAATACAGTTTGGGTTGGAATTTGCATTGAATTTGGGCAAGAAAATGCGATTGTTTACTAACAGATTTTTCTAAAAGATTCCATTTAAATTAAATAATTTGGGAAGCAATAATAATTGGAATAATTTAAAGTCAAATCTACATCGAAACTTGCAGAGACTTGTCTGGGTTAGTGCTGCACAATAAATGAAGACACATTGTTCATATCATAGTGCTCTATTTTGACTAACCCTAAGCTGTCAGCTGTCAAACTGTTTTCTTTTATTTGCCAATACCCAACACTTACCGCACAAATCGCGGCAAATTAAACCATTCATGAGTTGTGTGACAACCTCTATTACACGTGTTTTGTTGAACATCTATTACTATCCCCAGTAAAGCAAAGCAAGGAAGAATTGCAAAAAAATGTACTCTACTGGACACTTCCGAGATTCGCATTAGGTATTGTTGTGTTTCCGAACGCAGCCGTTTGATTGCGAGTATCGCTATTCAGATACCGGCTCTAGTTTTATGCGTTTGCGGCATGTAGTTGTTACTCACAAAGAATACTTGTCCTGGATTGCGTTTTATTAAGTTTTATTACAAAAAGTATTTAAATACTTTAAGACATTAAACAAAGCTCGTGGCTTGACAGGCTATAAAGAAAGTAACAAAACCGTCAACAGTCAAAATGACAGATAAATCAAATGCAGAAATACTACTACTACTTGTTGGTCGGCGCTATTGTTTGACAGGGGGGTAACGCCTGTACCACGATAGCCGGTCGCCAGAAGTGTGTCTTGTCTTAAATATGTCACAACGTGATGGGAAAGGGAGGTTTAAACAAAGAGTTCTATAATAAATATTGTAGTTTGTCATATTTAATATTTTTTTCTAATTATCTCAATTAAAAGTTACTCGACAGCATCTGACACTTTCCTAGATGTTTGTTCGTTGCTAGTTAACTGCATTCAGCGCCTTTTACTTGGAGAAAGCGGGAACTAGGAGGATAAAAGTTAGATTCGAGACACGTAACAAAATATCACAGTTTATACCACTTTATGACAAATGTGACTGTGAACTGTTTTATTGCGCATTCGTCAAGTTTACTGTGCTGAGATGGGTATACGAGTAGGTCAATGAAAACTTTTTCTTCGACATACTGAAAGTCCGGCTCGAAGGACCAAAAAATGTATTGGGTTGAAAACTTGTATAAAATTTATTTCCTTGTCTTGAACAAAAAGTGAAACGCTATCCCTTCGGTGTTGTAAAACGTTATTCTTCCGTCGGAAACATCTCCTCCTGAGCCAGTCGTACTATTCGCGTAAGTGCCCTCTCAAGTTCCTGCGGCGTCAGTATGTCCGCGTACAGTTGAGAAGGCCTCCATTTGAGTTTGATACGCAAACAGTACGCAACTACTCGTATGGTTTTTTGTAGTGTTGAACAGTTGTTTAGGATTTCGTGAATAATACTCATGCCTTGGTTTTCCCTACAGTGATGAACCGTTGTAGCTCGGGCTTCTTGACGTGTCTCCAAACACGCTGGTTGTTCCGGAAATATGACACTCCATTGCTGCCTTAAGAACTCCGGTCCTTTCCACCACAGTTCATTGTCGACAATCGAAGACGGAAAGATACCACGGGACGCTACATCAGCTGGGTTCAACTCTGAAGGAACATGTTTCCAATTAGCATTACTGGTAAACTCCTGTATCTGGGATACCCGGTTGCAGATGAATGTTTTCCATTTTGACGGAGGAGCTCTAATCCAGCATAACGTGATGACTGAATCGGTCCACGCGTAAACATCCACTGCTTCCAACTTCAGGATCTTCGTCGTTTCATGAATTAACTTCGAGAGTAGTACAGCTCCGCATAGTTCCAATCTAGGAAGCGTTATGGTTTCCAAGGGAGCAACCTTCGTCTTCGACATCAGCAGGTGTAAGTGAATCTGATCGTCTCCATCTAAGACGCGGAGGTAAATCGCCGCAGCGTATGCCTTCTCCGAAGCATCGCTGAATCCATGGACTTCCAATTTCTTGATTTGTTTGTCAATATTAATCCAACGACGAATCTGGATCCTTTCGATTGCTGGCAAATCTTGACGAAAAGCTGTCCATTCTCGTTCCAGTTCTGGTGGTATGGGCTTGTCCCAATCCAGTCCTCTTCCCCATAACTTCTGCATCATTATTTTGGCCTTGATTGTGCAGGGTGAGATCCAACCCATTGGATCATACAGCTTGGCTATGGAGGACAAAATGGATCGCTTGGTAACTTTATCATCGCCGAACTCAGCCACCTGGAATACGAAGACATCAGGAATTGGTAGCCACCTGATACCTAGCGTCTTGACATCGGTAGTTTCTTCAAATGGTACCGACAGATTACCGCCTCGTTCATTCAACGAAATGTGTTGTAATATTTTTTCTGAGTTGCTTACTAGCTTACGTAAGTGAAAACCAGCACTTGCCAAAAGATCCTTTACATCCTTGAGTTTTTGTTGGGCTTCTTCAATCATATCGGCTCCACTGATGACGTCGTCGACATAAGTTTCCTCCTTGATGACGGTGGTGTTTTTTTTTTTTTTTTTTTTTTTTTTTTCTGTTTCTAAAAAACGCATTTATTCATAAAAGTCACCCTCACAGGGCTATTAACTCAGAGCTACAAACAGCGCAACTCTAAGCCATTTGCACATATGTAGGCGTGGTCATAACTCCGCAGTTGTTGTCCTTTGCGGACATCAGAACGTAGCCATCGTTACCCCAGTAGGTGGACCACGAGTTCTTCACCAGCCAATAGTCTTCGCCGTTGATTTGTCCGTAGCCGACAGCCAACACTGCATGGTCCAAGCGATCGATGTGGTTTTTGCATTCGGGTTCGCTGTACACACCATGCGAGTAGAAGCTGAAGCTCTTGTGCGACGCATCAATGGCCACCGACAGCGGTCCATTCTTGACAAGAGCAATCTTGAAGGCGTTCGGATCGTTAGATGTGACATTGACGAAGCCAGACATCTTGGCCACCAACTTAACACTGTCGATGTGGCACAAGCCATCCTGACCCAAATATTGTCCGTATTCCTCCTCCGTGGGGATACCTCCGACCTTCATCATCCATTGATAGGCACGGAAGTCCTCGCCGCCATCGCAGCCATTGTTGCCAAACTCCCACGAGCAATCGATCAGAGCCTGTTGCGACAGGCTAACCAAGTTGCCGCCGTTGCTAAGGAAGTAGGCACCTTCCACAGCGCCGATGGTTCCGAAAGACCAGCATGATCCACAAACTGATTGATCTTTGACAGGAGTGACAGCGCCAAGTAGCCTCCAGTCGAACTGCTGTGGCAGACTGTCCTTCAACCTGCGCGTGTTGTAGGGGAATGGCTTGCCAGTGTTGAATACTCTAGACGACTTGAATCCGCGTCGTGCCTTCAGTTCGTCTTCGGTTTTGTCAGCCAAATGATTGATGGCCAGTGAGTAGCCCAATTTGGCGCGGTTCTTCGAGTGGATGTACCGCAGATTCTGGCGGAAGATGTTCTTGCGAAGCTCGTGTTCGGTTTGGTTCATGTAGGTAACTCGGTGCTTTCCCTTGAATCTGTTGAACTCCATCTCGACGTGATGATCCTTGGTCGGGTGGACGAATTCCTTCATCGGATTGAAGGTGGCATAGTGTCCCACACCGGGACCGGGGAAGCTAACACAAACCATCTCCGGGTCGAGCTCGAAAACTTCATTGGGCACATCATCATGCGAATAGCTCTCATAGTCCAGGTAGTAGTGATCGTAATGTGAACCCAGCAGAGTGTTATAGCCGCGCATCTCGTATCGGACTGGAATTGGCATGCGCGAGGCTGGGTACTTTGGTGATTTCTTGTAACGCACCCACAGAGTGTATACGTTCTTTTTCGCGCCGATCACCTCTTCCAAACGAAATTTGTCACAGGTCATTCCGAGAAGGGTTTCGGTGCCGATCAGCGTGAAGCTCTTTGCGTCGGGTAGGATCGCCTGAATCTCTACTGTGTTGTCAGCGGTGCCGTTCACTTGCAAGCAGGTTTCCCTGTTCAGTTCCTTGGCTGTAGTTACTGGAGCGATCTTGAGCGATGTTCCATACTGTGCTTCGTTAGCCAGCTGATAGGTCTTCACCATGCCGCCATAGTAGTCGATACGTGAACGACTGGTGTGACTGTCATACCATGCGTAGAAGGGTTCAGCGATTTCCGCATACGGAATGTTCAACGTACCGCCGACCGAATAGGTGGCGTCCCATATTGGCGGTTTGGTGGCGACAGCTGTCACTGCCAGCGCACACGAAGCTATCAAAAACACACTAAAATACCTCATTACGAGGATGTTACAACACTAAACACTGACAAATAAAACACAACTTGGTTCTTGGTATACTTGTATCAATTCTATGTTTGGTTTTGAACAATCGAGCGAGTGATCCAGTTCAAACGAGAGCTCTAGAACGGCGCAACAGGTCCGTAGGGACCCTAGCCTAGCTTCTCACAACCATTCGTCTTGTGTGAGTTTGACATTTCTGGGACGAGTGGAAGGGATCTACAATTTTATGCCGAGTATAAATATAAAAAAGTTAATTGAGAATTTCTTTCATTACAGTTATACCTTTGTTTGTCAGGCAATGACGAAATTTTGCGCGGTCGAAAAAAGCCATTAGATGAAATTTGGAATCGAACCTGAGACCCCTCGCTTAGTAATTCAACACACTAACCACTAAGCCACTGCGCCGCGTTTAAGAACGATTAATAAAGAACAAAAGGGCAAGTACTTTCATTACTTTATATTTATACCCCTTTTTGGGAATGTAGATATGAGTCCTGGCAGCGGGGCAACAGCAAGTAACTCCTAGTGTAGCACAAAACTCAACTGAACTGAACCGCATTGTAAATCTTCCAGCGCGCTCACACTTATTTACACCGCAAAGCAGAAACCGCACTAACGAAAATACCGCGTTCGTACGGATAGATGATACAAGCGTCAAAGGTCCCAAACGTCAGTCAGTCGTCTCAGTAAGGAGAACCTAATTAATTCTTCACCCTTACCAGGGGTGAAGACCGGCCGGAAATTTATTCAACATGACATGAACCCTTCAGTTTAACCTCGGCCGCACCCTTCACAGCTAACCCCTATAAAATGAATATAAGACCTTCATTCTTATGCCTGGCACGTTCCTGCTGTATGTTCATCCTCCTCTTGTCGAGGTCCTTCAAGTCGCTGGAAGCTTTCCTCTACACCAAGCGAAATCCGTACAACAATTAAAATCAAATTACTGTCCAGCCACATCGTGTGTACAGCTGGGATGTGTGTAACATAGTTATTCCTCAGAATGATGGTTGAAGTGCGTGCGTGCGTGCCTTCAGTCAACCGTCCTGCTGCTGCTCCCGCTGAAGACCATATCGTATATCTAACGCGAAGTAGCACTGAAATCATTAAGTCAAGATGTTTCATTCAATTACAATCGTAATCTGTCAGAATTAATTTGGGTCGTGCGGCTGTGTTGTGTTGCTCCTGTACAGGGTGTCGGATGTGTGTGTGGATGTGCGGTTACCGTCAGAACATAATCATTTTCCTATGTTTGTCGACTTAGTGCTCGCATTAATCATATCTGACCTTTCGTCGGTGGTGGGTGGTTACGATGGTGATTAAGCCATATCTCTTCCAGCATCAGCCACCAGCGGTGGAAATCCTGTGTTGTCCAATAATTAAGAGCAAAACTTTGGGTTGCCTTCGTATTTCAGTTCCGAAGTTGTGTACCAAACTGCCACCAATCCCAATCAACGGGGAAACAATATTTAATTTGAAATTTCTGCTCCGGCTTCGGCACCGAAATTTGTAGGACCACAAGCAAAACCGCCAAGACATTCGAATAAATCTTGACTGGAATGGAGACATTCTGAGAAAATGTCCGACAAGAGTTCAGGCGTTTAGGTGTCTGTCATCCGAAATTGATGAAATTTTGTACTTGTTGCGTTACTTCTGGTTCTGGCTACATCTTTTCTGATAGGTATACACACGGTCGCATGCAATTAAAGTTTTTAGGTCCCATTGGAAACGCATTCAGTTGAAACTTTTGACTGTCAGTTGGGGATCTGATTTTCCGTAAATAGTTGTGTGGCGGAATGCTGCTAACGCTTCGATAAATTCAATTTAAGGCGGTTTGTTTGTTTAACGTCGACAGTGGTTTGGGGAGGGGTAAAAGCGAGCGACTATACAAGACAGGCGAGGGCCCTAGAGTTGACAGCTTCCTTAGACCAGATGGGTTTCTCTTCCTACAAATGTAAGGGCTAGTGACGCATGCCTCTTAGATAAATCTCTTGCCAGTGCAACCACAGTCTGATTTCGCTGAATATACTCCCACACCCAGCGTTGAGTTGGTAATTAATGTTTGGCGCCAAAATTCCATTGCATCTGTCGATTGAGGTGGTTGTGGTAGGATGATGTTTTAATTGGAAAAGTTGGGCCTCTTCGTCTTGGTTGCTACTAGAGTTATATAGCACCTACCGCTGTTTGAAAACAACACTCCAGAGTTTGACAGAAGGTTCCTGTGCCTCAGGACTGGTTCCATTAAATCCATCTGTGAAATATATTTGACAAAGTTAAGGTTACCATACTCGAGACTCACGATTTGAGTTCCTATGTGCTACAAAGCTCGTTCTTCTGCAAGCGTACAGTCCCACAAATGCGTTCTCAAGCCCGTTTTCAATGATTTTCATGCAGCTCAGCTTACAATAGCCTGAAACGCCCAAGTATCTAGCAGATATATTAAGAACCCCCCATGTTGATCCATTTCGAAGTAATTGATACGATAAGAATTTTAGCAGATACACAGGCTTTATATATGGATATGAAATTAAGATCTATATATATATCTCTATTATACTTCTGACATTTTTTTTTATTTATTTGTCAGCAAAATACTTGGATTTTCATAGACATTAGTTTATAACAATTTGTTTACAAAAATATTACTAAAAAAATAGAGCAAACGATTACGACTGAATACCATCTGGTAGCAATCGATGAGTTAAAATCAATTAAATCGATGTTATCGTTGTAGATTATCAATAAGCCGTTGATAGATGTTGACCTGCCGTAATTTGTACGGGAATGTGCGATATTAAAAAAACGGGTAATTCGTAAATTTGGACGATATACATTTAAATTCAGAAGTCTTAAGATCTCTGGAGAATCAATTTCTCCAATAAGAATCCCATGTACAAGATGGCGCAAAAGTAATCCTCCTATCAGAAAATGCTATAAATTTTGCGATTGGCCCCTAATGTCAGTTCTGTTTTGACGTTTGTGTAGTAAACACATGCGAAATACACGTTAATAAACAATGTTACGCTACACTGCTCCAGAACGCGGAATATTGGTGACTATTTAGTTGAGCAATAATCGGTCGGTGACTTTGGCACAACGTGAATTTCGTCGCAGATTTCCTAGCCGTCCAACGCCTACTGGTGAAACACTGCGACGTTTAGCCGCTCGACTCGAAGAGACTGGCACAACACGTGACGTGTGGCCAAGAGTGGCGGGCCCCGGAGCGCCCGTTGTGCCGAGAATATCGCCTCTGTTGACGCGGACATTTCGAGAAAGCCGCTGGTCAAACGACAACAGTGAACGGTGCGCGCTATAGGGCCATGTTTACCGATTTTTTTCTACCGCAATTGGACGATTTAGGACTGGAGGACATTTGGTTCCAACAGGACGGAGCTACGGCACACACTGGGCGAGCCACAACTGATATTCTGAAAGCGGTGTTCCCGGGTCGTTTTTGGCGATATGCACTAGCCCGCAAGATCGCCTGATTTGACAGCTCCAGACTTCTTTTTGTGGGGCTTTTTGAAGTCGCGGGCTTATGTCAACAAGCCTCAGACTCTTGCAGCTCTTAAAGACAATATCCGTCAAGAATGTGAGGACCTATCGCCGGAAGTTTTGGCCAAAGTGATGGAAAATGCCATAAAAAGGGCTCAAAAGACAATCAACTGTGGCGGCGGCCATTTACATGACATCATATTCTCGACTTGATGTAAAAAAAATTAAAAGACCAAATAAAAATAATCCACAAGAACAATCAAAGTTTTTAATTTTTTTTTAAATTACAGCCAAAAAACATCGGAAGGTTATTTTTGCGCCACCTTGTACAAAAATAATGCTAGCCACTATTCTCCTATTTTTAAGCGATTCTAGGCTAGTCAATAGTAGCCTTCATTGATATGAGGGTAAGTTACCAAAGTCAGCCCAAGTAAGCCCTCTTAACTCGAACCTGAGGAATCGTTTTTGGATAGATTCAATTCTTAAAATATGAACATTATAAAAGGGACACCAAACAATGGACGCATATTCTAAAACAGATCTAACAAATGAAAGATAGAGAACTTTGATAACATATGGATCAGAAAAATCGCCAGCATAGCGCCTTAGTAGTCCCTATGCTCTATTTGCCCTTTTTGTGACATAATCAATGTGATGTATGAAAGATAGTTTAGTATCTAAAAGCAAGACTTTTATTAACGAGACCCGCGGAATATCAATGCCATTGAAAGAGTAAGTGTACATGATTGGCGATTCTCGACGTGATTATGTAATAACTGAACATTTAATTACATTCAAGGACAGACAGTTTTTTGAGCACCACAAATAGAATCGCTGAAGACAATTATTTAGATGAAGGATACAAAAATCGTGCTTACCAGCCAGATACAATTTAAAGTCGTCCGCATACAAAAGCATACTACACTCAGGAACAAAATTAACAACATCATTAACAAACAAGACAAATAAAAGAGGGCCTATGGGGCTTCCTTGAGGAACACCAGACGTCACACAAATTCGTGTGGAAAAGTGACTACGAAACTTGACAAATTGATATCTATCGCAAAGAAATGATGAGAGCCATTGTAAGAGAGTGTGTGGAAAACCTATTTTATCGAATAGCAATATTTTATGGTCCACGCGGTCAAAGGCTTTACTAAAATCTGTATAAATTGCATCAACTTGGTTTCCCTTACCGATTACAGAAATCACTGAATTTGTAAACAAAAGAAGATTTGTAACAGTCGAACGATTCTTCACAAAACCATGTTGTTCATTGCAGATTAAACATTTGCAAGGAAAATTCAATTTGTCGGTAACCAACATAATCAAATAATTTTGGAATGTAGGACTGTTTACAAATGCCTCTGTAGTAATCTATTTTATTATTTCTTCCCGATTTCAAAATAGGGTTAATAGAAGAGTTCTTCCAGATAGATGGAAAGGTACTTGCTCTTAAAGATAAGTTAAATAAATGACATATTATTTTATGTAGAGGTATAGGACATTTTTTGAGAAAAATGGAAGGAAGGCCATCGGGACCAGGAGTAAAACTAAATTTAATTGCAAATAACTTAGTCATTTTCAGAGAACTCAATTTTATTAAAAATAGGAGTGGGAGATTCGCCAAGATAGCTAAAGAATTCTTTATCTATGATTTAGTCCAGATCTGTATAAACAGATTGAAAAAAAAATGATCTAAAATTCTCACAGATAGCAAGCGAGGAATCCAATGACTGTCCGACACAGAATTTGGTGGGGTAACCATCACTCTTATTTTTGGAGTTAATGGAATTCCAAAATTTATTAGGCATGGATTTGATGCTATTTTGAATATGATTGACCTGGATAAGATAAGCATGGTAGAGAGAGGTTTTGAATTCAGATTTTAATCGCCTATACAGCAAAAAGTCCTCATTCAACAAACTACTCCGCCATTTCCTATAAGCTCTATTTTTACCTAATTTTAGGCCACGAGTGACTTCATTATCCCAGGGACAAGAATCCATCATGGTATCATTTACCCGAATTACAGGAACAAATTTCAGAATTACATTATTAATAACCCGATAGAAAATAAGGCATAAGTCATTGATTTCAAGTGAAAGATGGGGGCACCAGTCATAATTGCTAAGCTCTTCACAGATATCATTATAATGAGCATTTGTAAAATCAAATCTAAAAGACTCATAACTGTACACATTATTAACATCAAGGGTACAAAATAACTATAAAGAAGGATGATAAGCATCTTCCGGAACTAGAGCTGTAAGGCATCTAGATAAAAAAACTTCCAGTACTATTGCTGGAAAAGATGAGGTCCAGAGTACGGTTTTGGTAGTTTTTTTACATAGTTCAACTGGAGTAAATAGAGTGATTGGAGGGAATCGACAATCTCAGATCAAATTAAAGATAGAGGGTTCACAGCGTTAAGGAAGGTACAATCAGGATCAGGATCTGAGCTCGAGCATTATGAGCGCGCTCTGAACAGAGCGTGCTCAGATCGTTCTGATGTATTTATGAAACACACTTGAGCACATAGCTGTCATTTGTAATAAATATGTGTATAAATTGAATATTTATTAATTGTTGTTTATTAAATTGGTTAACCTTCAGTTCCAGAGCAACAAGATTCGTCCGCCAATTCAATTATTTTGTTTATCCTGTTTTTTTTTTCTGTCAAATGTGCCTGTAAGTATGTAATCAGCTTTATACTCAGCCTGCTCAGTCAATTTATTCTGAGCTCATAGAGCGCGCTCTGATTATGCTCTGAGAGGATAAAAAGAAACACAAATTCTGAGCTCTGATATTTCTGAGCTAAAAAAGAAACACAAACTTTTTGTATAACAGTTCAGGTTGTGCTCTGAACTAAAAAAGAAAAACGCCTAATGATGTCAGGTCAATTCTGCTGCAGCAAATTTCAATGTCAGAGAAGTCATTGATATCAACATCTTTAGCACACCACTAAGTCGCTCGTAGACTCTGTTTTCTTCGGTACGGTCACAACGGTTGACATAGAAATTGTAAGGAAATAGTTCGGCATCATTAAAATTATTTTTTTGACGCGTTTTTTGGCGCGTTTTTAGACGCGTTTTTTCGCGCGTTCTTAGACGCGTTTTTTGGCGCTTTTTTTGACGCGTTTTTTGACCTGTGTTTTGACGTGTTTTTTGACGCGTTTTTTTGACTTGTTTTTTGACGCGTTTTTTGGCGCGTTTTTGGACGCGTTTTTGGACGCGTTTTTTGACTCGTTTTTTGATGCGGTTATTGACGCGTTTTTTGACGCGTTTTTTGACTCGTTTTTTGACGCGGTTATTGACGCGTTTTTTGACGTGTTTTTTGACGCGTTTTTTGGCGTGTTTTTGGACGCGTTTTTTGACGCGTTATTTGGTGCGTTTTTTGACGCGGTTATTGACGCGTTTTTTGACGCGTGTTTTGACGTGTTTTTTGACGCGTTTTTTTGACGCGTTTCTTGACGCGTTTTTTGGCGCGTTTTTGGACGCGTTTTTGGACGCGTTTTTTGATGCGGTTATTGACGCGTTTTTTGACGTGTGTTTTAACGCGTTTTTTGGTGCGTTTTTTTACGCGTTTTTCCGCGCGTGTCTTGGCGCGTTTTTTTTAGGCGTTTTTTGACGCGTTTTTAGGCGCGTTTTTTGACGCGTTTTTTGGCGCGTTTTTAGACGCGTTTTTTCGCGCGTTTTTAGACGCGTTTTTTGGCGCTTTTTTTGACGCGTTTTTTGACCTGTGTTTTGACGTGTTTTTTGACGCGTTTTTTTGACGCGTTTTTTGACGCGTTTTTTGGCGCGTTTTTTGACTCGTTTTTTGATGCGGTTATTGACGCGTTTCTTGACGTGTTTTTTGACGCGTCTTTTGACGTGTGTTTTAACGCGTTTTTTGGTGCGTTTTTTTACGCGTTTTTCCGCGCGTGTCTTGGCGCGTTTTTTGACGCGTTTTTTGGCGCGTTTTTTGACGCTTTTTTTGGCGCGTTTTTTCGCGCATTTTTGGACGCGTTTTTTGGCGCTTTTTTTGACGCGTTTTTTGACTCGTTTTTTGACGCGGTTATTGACGCGTTTTTTGACGTGTTTTTTGACGCGTTTTTTGACTCGTTTTTTTTATGCGGTTATTGACGCGTTTTTTGACGCGTTTTTTGGCGTGTTTTTTTGTGCGTTTTTTGACTCGTTTTTGACGCGTTTTTTGGCGCGTTTTTTGACCCGTTTCTTGACGCATTTTTTGACGCGTCTTTTGGCGCATTTTTTTAATAATTATTTATTAACTATTTAATTTTTATTTATATATTTTTTTTATTTTGACTCATTTTTTGGTGCCCACCTCGATAGTGCATAACTTTTGATCCTCCATCGAAGCACAGTAACAAATGTTTTCCTTTTTCAAAAAGTCTTCATTAGTTTAACGAAAGTCAGTCTCCAACCAATCGTAAAAATTAAAATTGCCGGTGCTTTTTAGCACCCAAAAATGTTTAGTTCGCATAGGATCACCCCCACTCTATCTCGTTTAAGGACATTTTTTCTTTAAGCACAATTTGTCAACTTTAACTACCTTAGACTACAAAAAAAACTATAAACCTGTCGCGCTCGAACATTTCAATTAGTCCTCCTCGGGATACTTTGTTTCGCCAGAACAAAAAAACCCATTGTATCCCGAAATGTAATTGAAACAACAACACCTAAATATAGCACAATCGGTGTAGCTTATCACGCCATCAATGTCATAATCATCTTCATCATCCACCATCTACAGCACCTGCTGTGCTCACAAAGGACTAATCGGCCGACACACCACTTCATGTGTCAACACATTCGGTGTTATTCTGGCGTACATTCGTCTTCCTCCTACATTCGCCACGACTATATACGACTACGACGACGACGTCGACGATGAGGAAATTGCATTTCATATTCATGACGAGGACTTTATTATGATACCCGGCCATGGCACACATTTCACACGCGATCCCTCATACAAAGTGAAAAGAACCACCCATCAGCAGCGTGAGTATCGAGCGTTAAGTGTTAGCTCACACTAGGTATGTATATATTCCCGGCGCAAAGGAGCTCGCTTTTTTGTTTGTGAATAAATGTGGAGGACCATGCACAACACTCGTCCGCATTGTAGTGAATATTAATCTCAAAAAAAGGATTCGCGGTATATGCGGTGATGATGGTATAGCGGTGGCTTCCCAAGCCTAAGCCGAACGGGGAATATCTCTGTTTGTGACAACTGAGCTCAAAATAAGCGCCCATCCCGCGACGTCATCCTTGGCTCCCGCATAGCGGCACCAACGAGTGCGCGCAGGAAATGATTGTTTCGTGCAGAATTAACTTGATTGACATGCTCTCAGATATTAGAAAACTTTATTAGGTGGTTGTGCCTAACGGCGCGGCGCAACAAAAAAAAATGCCAATCCCGTATAACTAGCCCAACGCCCAAGTTGCAACAGCATTCCCAGACGTATAAGGTTGCCTTTGCAGACCGGAGCTGCAGCTCATGTTCCACAAGTCACATCGATATGCAAATTAAGTTGTTGAGCTGGCAAATCGTATACAAGCTGAGGGGTTTCCCTCTCATCCAAACACCATCAGCGTTCAAGTGGCTTCCCTTTGGAGGATTGCTGATGGTGCGGTGCGGCTGGGTGTGCAATTTCCTTTGGCAACAATATTATTACAATTGCGGCAATTGGCTGAATGATTGACACGTTTATTGCTTGCAATTTTATTGCAACACCAACGGGCGGGCTTACGTAGTTGTAAAGGAGCACGGAACAGCGATCGTGGTGACGGGTTGGCGTTTAGAATACGAAATTCATTCGTCGCTTTAGAACATCCGCTGCCATGAATAAATGTCGACTGGATAGCCCCCTGGTGCTGGGATATTGTTGCTTGTGCTCGGGTAACGGGTATTTATATCAGCTGCCGGAAATATAGTAAGTCCTATGCTCGGTCTTTAACGATTCCAATTTGACAAACTTGGCTGTACATAAGAAAGGTGTTAACCGCTAATAAATTGGCTCCTGACTACAAGGTACTTTTTGGCTGGGACGATACATTTTGTTTCGGAGGATCGGGTTATAGTGACGCGAGTTATATGAGAAGCATTTTCACACCACACCAGCCACTGAATTGAATATATTGTTCTGATCTACGTGTCTCGGAATGATTTTGACTTTTATCTCCGGATATTCGAGACATCTTATAGGAAAGACTGTGAGTAAATATGAAAACTTACGGCGATTTAGTTGCAGTATTGGCAGTGTGACCAATTCAATTTTTGAAAGAATGCTAAATATTTGTTTGAAATCAAAACCGGCTAAAAAACAAAAAAAAAAAAAAATTAACAAAAGAGCTGTTTTTAGGAGAAATAAGATATACATCACAAAAATATCATTAAATAAAAATCACTTCGTGACGCTAAGTATTACATAAAAAGAAATTTTAATTCAATTAAGTTCAGTCTCTGTTCGTTGAATAAAATAAAATATTTTTGCTATTAGCTGAATTCGTTGAATGGCTGTGTTCAGTGTTAACCAGAGATGGCAGAGGTAATCTACTTAATTAACTACGCGTAGTAAATCTAGTAAACTACACTCCCGATATGTTTCATTTACTACCTAAATTTGTTACATGCTCTATGTATGTGAAAAAAGTTAAATTTCAATAATAATTAAAGAGGAACAGATTTGGAATAATTCAGTTTATCAGTTTGACGGTTGGATGTGACAACTCTAACTACATTTGGACAGTTAGCGCTACGTTTAATACAATTGGCTACATTAACTACTTGAGTAGCTCAGTTACGTAGCAGACGTAACAAATGTAGTAATTAAAAAAAAGAAGCATTTGAGACTAAGGTTCGTCTGCTTTGATTTCATTTCATTACTTTAATTCAAAATTTTGCTAAGCCAAAATACTGCTAATTTGTCCTGCTACAGCTTAAAATCATGCTAAAAAAAATACTGGCATGATTTGAAAAAGAGAGGATAAAAATATAAAAATCCTGATAAATTTAGCAGAAAACATGATAAATTGGTCACACTGAGTATTGGCCTTAATATGCAAGCATTCTGGAGGAGATTTGGAGGCCGTTTAGGCTCGCGGCTACTGAGAGACTTTTTTAAAAGAAGAATTGGCTCTAGTCAGCGATTTAAAGAAATACAACTTTATGAAGTTCGATCAAAACGGAAAATTACATTACTCGCTTTAGAACACGTATATTGTCAAACACTCCACGAAGCTTGCCTTAGCGCTTATGGCTCATAACGTTCCCCTTCTCGTTTTGTTCTCTACTTTAGGCGTTTATCTTTTTTAGTTCAGAGCACAACCTGAACTGTTATTCAAAAAGTTCGTGTTTCTTCCATCAGAGCTCCGAATTTGTGTTTCTTTTTTCGTTCAGAGAATGATCAGAGCGCGCTCTATGAGCTTAGAATAAATTGACTGAGCAGGCTGAGTATAAAGCTGATTACATACTTACAGGCTCATTTGACAGAAAAAAAAAAACAGGATAAACAAAATAATTGAAATGGCGGACGAACCTTGTTGCTCTGGAACTGAAGGTTAACCAATTTAATTAATTACAATTAATAAATATTCAATTTATACATATATTTATTAAAAATGACAGTTATTTGCTCAAATGTCTTTTATAAATACATCAGAATGATCTGAGTACGCTCGGTTCAGAGCTCAGCTCTGAGCTAAAAAAGAAAAACGTCTTTTGTGTATGACTTCGCGTCTGTGGCCTTTTCATGCCTCTATAATCTCTTATTCTGCATCGCTTTTGCTTTCGCTTTTTAGTGTCATCGGAGTTTCGAATTAGGCTTGAACAATTTTTATGTTAGTGGGTGGACTAATGTGTTCTAATTGTGAAAGCAACATTATTAAATAATAAGCCAAAACAAAAAAATGTTTTTGGTCGCAAAATAGTTCAGCAGTCTGTTGTTGCAGCACCTAATTATAGATGGTACTCACTTGGTTGAAAAAAAAAATACGTACATAGTTAAAAGGGCAGGAAAAGCAAGCAGTCCCCATACAGAGTTGTCACTTTAGGACTATATTTCCTTCTCTTAAAAAATGCAGTTGATTTTTTTTTTTGCAATAGTCGAAAACTTGAAATAAGTAAAAAGGTTGGAAAGAGTTAAAAAAAAATTATTTTAACCAGCAAACAAATAAAGGGAAAATCAATTAAAGTGTACGACTGGGTCGAAGGTAACTTTCTCGTCCATCAAAAGTTGCCTGATTGGGTAAATTTGAAGTACTTGGGTATTTATTTTTAGGGTGCATATTCAATATGGTTGGAAAAAAAGTTAAAGTTGGTAATATTAGTTAAAAAGAAGTTTTGCGTAGCTGTTATTGGATTTTGATTGGAAGTGCGCCGTTGTTATTATTTCAAAAATATACCGTAGAAATGTGAACACAGATCAAGATTTGGGAACTCATTTTTGAGAAATATTTATAACACTTGTTCGATTTTTTTGAGAAAAACTAAGTACGAGATCTTATTAAGAATACGTTTCTAATATTTAATAAGCATTTTGATCAAAATCGTTACAGCGGTTTTTGTAAAATTATGCAGGTAAAACAGTAACAGAAATATTGCAATGTTTAGCTTAAGAAATATTATTGTATTACTACATTTAGCTGAAAACTGAGTATCAGATATTGTTCGGAATGCAAGCATTACTTGGTTCTTAAAGATTTATCAAAACTAGTATCGCTTGTGGTCGAAAATCGACCATTTCCTTTATAAGTATATAGAATTTAATACTAAAAAACGCACCACAATTATTTTCGTTATTTATGTTCTTTTTATTAACGAAAAGAGCGACATATAGATATGGAAAAAATACGTAAATGAGCTGCTCAATTGGAAACAGGTTCTAATAATATTTGAATACGTTACTATGGTAATAATGTCGGCGACAAATTGAATGTCGCCAAAATCCTTTCTATTACCTGTTTTGTATGGGGAATTCATAGCTTAATTTTAACAGCCTTAATGGCGACATATACTCACAATTTTGGTTTGTGCACATCTATGTCACAGTACCTTTCGAATGGTTTAAGTGTTATTCTCCTCATTTCATAATAAATACTTAAAAAGTGTACCGAAACTTTGGATATTGACGTATTAATATAATGATTGAAAACGCGGCTTTTCTAAAATAAGCGTTTTTCGTGATTCGAATTAAAAAAAAAGCGCAATAATAAAACATAAGTTTTACTCTTACGGCCATATTATTCACTCCGGGTGTAACTCAGGTTTAAGTTGACTTTACACCCGGTCATTAATCTGCAATTTTTAAACCCGATAGTTTAAACCTACATATGTCCATATTATTCACTGAAAAACATGCATTAAACCCGTTGGATTAAAAATGGATTTAAAACACTTCAAACCGTTTTGAGGTGCTGAGGATTTGGAAAGAATACTTCTGCAGACTGTTAAATGGCGGAGATAGCCAACAACCCGCTGTCAGGCAGAATGATCTGTTCAGCTTGGACGATGACAGCCAAAATTTCCGTCCACCCGACCTACACGAAGTGAGGATAGCGATATCCAAACTTAAGTACAACAAAGCTGCTGGATCGGATGGCCTTCCGGTCGAGCTTTTCAAAGCAGCGGAAGATGGCTTGGTAAGGAGCATGCACCAACACATCTGTAAAATTCGGTCGGATGAAAGCATGCCCGACGAATGGAACCTCAGCATCGTGTGCCCCATCCATAAGAAAGGAGATACTCTGAACTGCGCCAACTACAGAGGAATAAGTCTCCTGAGTGTCGCGTATAAGATTTTGTCGGCTGTATTGTGTGAACGCCTAAAACCTCTCGCCAACAACCTTATCGACCCATATCAGTGTGGTTTTAGGCCAGGAAAGTTAACCATCGACCAAATTTTCACACTCCGACAGATGTTGGAAAAAGCCCAGGAATTTCAGATCGATACACACCATCTATTTATCGACTTTAAAGTCGCCTATGATAGCGTATATAGTGACGAGTTATACAAAACCGTGTCAAATTTTGGCATCACCGCCAAACTCGTCCGTTTGTGTAGGATGACAATGGAGGAATCTCGCTGCTCCGTCAAAGTCGGCAAGAACACCACCGAGCCATTTGATGTCGAAAAAGGTTTGAGACAAGGCGATGCGCTATCATGTACGTTCTCTAACTTCGTGCTTGAAACAATTGTACGAAACTCACAAGCCAACACCAGAGGTACAATTTTTCAAAAGTCCGTTCAACTACTTGCCTATGCTAATGATATTGACATTATTGGGAGAACGCGGCGAGCTCATTTGCAAGCATCGAAACGGAGGCGGCGAAGATGGGTCTGGCTGTTAATGAGAAAAAAACGAAGTATATGCTGTCAACGAGAAAGGACATTCAACATCGGCGACTCGGACAAAACGTGACGATGGACAGATACAACTTCGAAGTAGTTAAAGACTTTGTCTACCTGGGCTCCACTATCACTTCGCAAAATGACATTAGCGCAGAAATCAAGCGAAGAATCACTCTTGCCAATCGCTGTTTCTACGGGCTAAGAAGGCATCTAAGAAGTAAAGCCCTCTCTCATAGAATCAAGGAGATATTATAAATACAGCATATCCTTTAGATAGTTTTATTAAACCAACAACTCAAATTATTCGCCTTTAAAAAATATATAATAACTAACCAATAGCATTCAGATTTATCAGAATGTGGTATTCCCGAACTCTATCACATTTCCCCTAAGGTTCGCCGAGGTTGGCAGCATTTATTATTCGATTTTTCAGCGAAAAACTGAGTATGCAGTCATATTAACCTCACCTAATTAACATCAAATATCAATTTTGGTTGCAATCGTTAGAGCCGTTTTCGAACAAATCAAACTGGTATGACCATTTTATATGGGAAGTACCATTTATATTAAGGTTACCGTGCAAAAACACGGCCCGAACTGCAGGCCCACAAACTCCTAATGCTAAGTTTGGACCAAATCAGGGCAGCCGTTTAGGCTGTAGGCATCAGGATCACACGGACAGACGACAGACGGACATCATTTTCGAGACCCACGTTTTTGAGGTCCACTATCATCGTAATGTCAGAATTGATTTCTAACATCTCCACCTCGAAATTTTGTACGAATACAATACCTTTTCTTACTACTTAATCGAGAAAGTTAAAAAAAAAAATGAACATAATTTTAGTCTCTCCCTAGAGTGCGGACAAATTTTGGTCGCTGGGTTTTCAGTTTCATAGAAGGCATATTTAAGGTTTTTCCAATAAGAGGTGTTATTTTGGTATTCAAAGAAAAATGCCATTTTCTGAGATAAATGCTCATATGTTTATTTCATAATATAGAAGAAGGCATGCCGTTAATAACGAAAAACATCACCAGCCAAATGGCCACCACGAGCACGCATACAGGACCATATCCTTTTCATTAAATTTTCCATAACCAAATCGCAAAGTGGCCGCCCTATGTCCTCGATAGCCTCACGAATTTTATCTTTGAGGTCTTGAATCGACGCTGATCTCGGTGGCCAATTGGGATCACCTATTCGAGAGATAACACGAATCTTAATAATTTCAATGCGTTGTTGAAGTGCCGTTCGTACTAATAATAAATTTTAGTCTCGACTTTAAACTTACGAAAGCTCATAACTGCGACATAATTATGTATGCAAACTATAGCCACTTTGAAGTACTAAAATTTTGAGTCGAAACTAAAAATGTTTATCGGTAAGGCACAATGATCTGACAAATCTGAAGAAATATTTATTTCGACTATTTTCGTAGATTAAACAAATAAATGTAAGTAGAAATTCCTTGCATAAAACATTAACTTTCAAAATTTCGTAAAACGGAACAGAAAATGTCGGAGTGGGATTCTGTTAAACGCGAAGCCAAAAACACACTCCTTTCACACACAGGTCCAAGAGGCTCCTTCTTTTAACACCTTAATTGTTGAAAGTAGTTGGCTCTTAAAGACACAAATGGGACATGGTTGTCGTCATAAACTAACTATTAAATAGACTGACAGCTTCAGCCAAAAAAGAGAAATTGCCTACAAGCTGAATTTGACCTTGGATGTAGCCCAGTTTGAATTCATGTATTTGTGCCTATATTAATCAAAGGGGGCTCACCCATACTTGAAAAAAAACAGCCTACACTCTGGTTCCGGTTTAAACCGCCATGTCGGTAGCCTGAGGTGGACTTTCATTTCAATATCCAGGGCTGAGTTGTAAACCTTAGCTTTTCTGAGTTCCAGGCCGACATTTTTCGCAACTTTTTTATATAAATAGTTGTTCGATTTTCTTATAATTGAAAAGAAATTAATGTTCAAATTACAGGATATAAAGAAAAGGAATATTTTTTAAATCATTTTATAATGACTCTCTATTTTGGATAGAGAGATATTATTTTTATGATATCGATATAAAAAAATTGTTCGCATGTTTGCCATAGAATTTCCTTTAAGTTTCGCAGCCAATTTCTCCTTTCACATTCCCATTTTTTTTAATCATCGATTTGGTGAAACTATTAACAGCAGTATTAAACGAGACTGACAACTGTACTGTCACTTCAAAAAGTGTAAGAAAAATTACAAAAAAAAAATGAAGTAATAAAAGTCGTCAGTTTCCTAGAAAACAAATTATCAAAAAACAATAATAGATGTGCAGTCATCATTTTGTAACTTTATTTTACTTTTCATATAAATAGTGGCATTATTTTCATTCATAAAATGCCTACCGAAAACTTTTCAGTTGTGTTTTTTTTATTAAAAACTAGCACTATTCATGTTCTTGGCTGAAGCAGTTGATTTTTAACGGAATTATTTAAAATGTTCTAATAAATTTAAATTGTTTTTTTTTGTTGTTTTCCGCTATTAAATGGAATCTTCATGAAAAGATTATAACTAAAAAATCATATTTCAAATCATAATACATAATCGTAATCAGTCCATTGCCGTTTTTCTATTGACATTCCTGGCGAAATATTTGCTTGCATCAAAAAGAGACAACACGAAGATATGTTTGAATAAGCTTCATGAGTGAACGTGTCAAGATGTGGTTGATTTATAAACAAAAAGAATTACTTGAGTTTGTCATTGAATCTTCATTTTGATTATTTTGGTGTGTTTATAAATTTTGGGTATTCCACTAACATATTTTTTCCCCTAAAACAACAAACGAAAATAGACACTTTAATTGTAGGAACAAAAATATCTTCTTTTATTTCAACGAATGAATTTTTCACACTTATTCTTTTATTTATTTATGTTGATTACATTCGCTATTTTAAATTTTGTAGAATAGAAACCAAATGTTATCGTGGTGCAATAAAACAACGAATTTAAACTCTCAGAACGCATCCATCAGCTGACAGCAACTAACGAAATACACTAAATTTCAGTCAGTGTTCCTAGCACTCTCTCTTTATTTTTCCCACGAAGCGTGTTCATTTTTCCCTTTGCACTAAACTCAAATTACCTCAATTTTTTTATGAAAAAAACATGCTTTGAAGAATAAAATTTGTATTGTTCGGAAAGAAAATAACATTGAATTAATCTTCAGTTATAATCATTATTTTTGGTACTGAAAATTGTTGCTAAAGGAAAATCTCCTTTTTATGTATATTTAGTGCGTTCACATTCACGGTGATATGCAGTTTGAATGTTTTCTTGTCAGATTGTTGATAATCACACAATTTTGATGTTTTTCCTTTTACGCACGGACATTTTACGGAAAATTTAAATTCCCACAAAAAGGTAGAGATACAACAATGTAGGAACACTGCTGAGTGTCAGCAGGATATTACAACTCCCGCCATTTAGATTTGTATTTTTGTTGCTTCACACGTATTCACCGACAGTAAAATAGCGAGCGGTGGGCGGGGCTTATATTGAAAAAAAATCTGCGGGCAAATCGGGGAGATGTAGGAAAGCTGTCAGTCTATTCAATAGTTAGTTTATGGTTGTCGTTGTCTCCCTTTCGCATGAAAAGAAATATACATCTAGCTCAGCTTTGTCAGTTTTGGGGTTTCCCCTCAAATCTACGGTGTTTTTTTTACCGACAAAATATAGAAAATAGATAAGTCTGGGGGTTTTTCACATTTGTCTAGGGGGAAATATTTGAACCGTCTGGCAACGCTGATGTAGCTGTTATATATGTTCATGGAGTTACATAAGAAAAGCAAACGTCAATTAAAATGCTTTCATTTTGTTTGCTTTTGCATAAACGGGAATTGCTTTTGTTTTTTGAAAAGCACAATTTTGTCCTTACTTTGGAAAGCACAATTATTTTTGTGTGCGAGAACAAAATTCTCCGAAACAAAATTGCAAACAGTCTTCTCATCTTGACAGTACAACTCACGAGCTCTTATTGTATGCTTGAAAAGTAGGTAGGTATATCCTGCAACCTAAAAGCCTAAACTCAACTTTAGTAGATTCCAGATCTAGTAGGTGGAATGTTTCTTAAAAATGCTAAATAAAAGGGTAGTGGACTTTAAACTAATCTGTGGAAGTCTTAGTTCTCGATTGTTTTATTTTTTTTTCCTTGAAACTAGAGTCTCTCGTGTGTAATACCGCGTCGAAACACCAGAAAATAGTTCGTTGGCCACCATCTACGAGTATTTCTCACTGGCTTCAGCTCAGTACAATGTTTGAGAACAACTCCCGCAAGTTATCCATCATCCAAGCTATCGATGACACCGGGTAAATTTATTCGACATACATCCCTCGTCTAAAGGGCTCGTCTTATAGCCACCTGAGATTCATTTAGTCAGCCAACTCTGACAGAGCATTGTGAAGTTTCAATATCTGACTGCCTGCCGCGCTTACAGAAACCATTTTCGTAAAAGTGACGCTCAGTTTTCGGTGGAGCTTAATTCGCCAGCAACCTGGCACTTTCACCTGTCGTATCTCCTCCCATCATTCGCCATTGCTATTCGAAATAATATAGAACAGCCTCATGAATATATTAAAGTGCGGATATACCATGTCAGACATCGATTTCAACTGTATTGAACAACGCGAACGTTACTGCCCTAGTCCTACAAAAGCCATCGCCATCGAACGGCGCTTGACACTAATGCGGATTTCATTAAGCCACGCCGCCTACATATAGACTGAGTGGGCAAAGGACCAATCTCCTAATACCGCACTCTCTGCCAATTCGAAATTACAATTCTAATGCAAATTATTTGTTAGATTGCCAGCAACGTTTCAACTTTCCATTGCGCGGCAATGTGCAAACGAATGCTGATTTCATTTATTCCACTTAAGGCCAACGTTTACACAACGATCAATGAACACGTATGCACAATGTACATATTCAAACGTGTAATTACATTGACTACGTATGGCAACAAACAAAGGCAACAATGTTAGCTTGTATCTAATTACAGAATCCACGCTGACTTGGAATCATAAATATTCAATAAACCCATTAGCAGGCTTGTAATGCGAATTATTTGGACAGGATAAAAGGAAATTAAGTTGACGTTCCGTTGCAACGAATTGACATCGATCCTGATTGGGCCTTAAATCCGACAGCTTGGCACTCGGATACCCGTCTCATTGCTTCCTTTTAAGTGGCAGCCCCCCATTCATCCTTCGTCCGGCACTCGATGTTAATTATTAAGCAGCTTACATAGAGCTTGGCCAATTTCGCCTTACAACAACACTTGGCGTCAATATTTGCGGTTCCAAATATCTTAGGTAAATGTTTGACTATTCCGCACACTGTTTGATGTTGACCTCGTCAACATGGTACACAACATACACGATGTGCTGATTCATAGTGCGACCGAACGCTGATGCATTGTTGTGCATTTTTAATGAGACATTAAAGTTCCGGTCACACCCGAGTCCGGGCGACCCGTTAAAGTTAAAGTTGTACGGCATTTACACATCACTGAGAATAAAAATGAAGCATATTGGCAGGCGTGAACTGAAACGCTATAGTCACGATCCATCATAGTCAGAGCGACTGTGGCTGATGGTCGGACGAATTTTCGTATTGGCATACAATTTTATGGCAATTTACCACAAATTTAAACGGGAATCTGGCCTATTCGTTCGCTCTGTTCCGACATGTGCATGCACTTTTAATTAAATGTAACCGATTCGGCATTTGAATTTGTATTGTTTGGCGTTTCGATCGCTCCTTTACTCTCACACCTGTTAGGGGTAAAAAGTGACAGTTGTAACAAAATGGTGAGCCGGTATAGCGTACTTTACTGGAAGAATCCGTCTCCAAACAAAATATTCACCTTGAAAGACTGACCAGACCACGCGGAAAATAAAACCTTGGTATATTTGATAAGAATGAAAAATCCGTGGTTAGGTTGCAATAGATTTAGAATAACCCATGATTTTAAGTCTGTGATAACCGATGAGTGTTTGTTGAACGACTTTTCACTTTGCTCACTAAACCATAGCCTTGCGACAAATCGTTCCATTTTTGCAGTTTATTTGTCAATTCAGCGATTGACCGAATCTGTGGTTGAGTTTTTTTAGTTCACCGTGTTCGTTTAGTTTGGATTAGTAATTATTATCAGTAATCTAAAAATAATTTGTTTAGCACAGAATTTCATAATCAGGGCACAGATTTCTACGCGAATGCATATTTTTTTTTTGACGGCCTTAGAAGCAAATTAATCAGATAGTTTGCATATTTTGGTATAAATGCATATTTAGGTTTATTAAATAATATTTGTCGTGCATATTTAAAAAAAAATACACTTAAAAATTGATTTCACCGAAATGCCAACGAACCCTTCATATGGAAACAAATGAAACAATCGCTCGAGCTTTTGGCGAATCTGTAAAATTATTTGGTGAACAAAAATAAAATCCTTTTGTTTTTAACGGATGCAGCGCCTTATGTGGTGAAAGCAGTTCGTACATTGAAAGTATTTTAACCAAAAAATGGCTCATTGACTTCATCGAGTCGCTGAAGAAATTAGATCCAACTTCAACCAATCTATTTGTAAAAAAAAGAAAGAAAATGAAAAAATGTCCACCATTTTATCCTTAAATGGGAATGAAGAACAGTGCTTGGATATTCAATGTTTAATAAATGCGATTGTTTTATTAATAAATGCTTCACTACCGTCTTTTGAGGTGGAGAGGTAATTTTCCATGAACAAACGTTTTTTGAGACGAAATCGCCATGGTCTCAAATTTTGAAAACATCAGAAAAAATTTCACGATTCATGCTAACAAAACCTACTTACGAAACTTATGTTTACCTATATTATTAATAATATTTATTTTTTGTTAAACCTACCTAAATTTTATGTTTCATGTTAATTTTATTTACTTTTTGCTGTGAAAGTTTTCTATAAATTAACATAAAAATTTATAAATATATAAAAAATATTTTTGTAGGATGTTTCGGATTATTTATGGCAGGGGCGTGTCAAAGATACTGCCCGCGGGCCATGACAGGCCCTCGAAACAATTCGATAATCTTCTAATTTCATGTGCATTTCAATTGCTGTCACAATACTCCTGGTGTCTTTCTATGTCAAGTTTCTGGATCATCAAAATAATATTTCGACAAATATTACATCTCTACAAAAATATTTTTTTTTTTCTTAAATAAACATACTAATACATAGTAAAATATTTCGCATTTTATTTTTTATATGTCCCGCTGTCATGTTTAAGACAAAAAATTGGCTCTTAAGGAGTTTAAGTTTGACAGTCCTGATTTTTGGCATATTTTGGATTTTTAATGACATATGACATTGAAGTGAATATTTAAGGCGCATATTTTGTTTTTTTTTAGCATGAAAATCGGGACAGTGATCATAATTAAATGTTACAGACGTTTTTCAAAAACTGAAGAATAAAATCTAGTTCTTGCGAGACAAAATTAAATTTAAAAAAAAAAAAAATAACCGGATAAAATGACACAACAAATAAAATTCGTTACAAATGGACCTAATCTCAATTCATTCAACGACCGTCGCAATTTTCTCATTCTCTCAATATTTGCTCCGATGCGTGCGCTTTATCTCAAATAATGAGAGCTGCCAAATTGTTGGAAATAATCTAACTTCATCCTTCGCATTAACCAGAGACAAATGATACTGAGACCCCCAACTCACAATCCTCTTGCCGCTGGGCCCCTCAGTTTTTTTTTCAAATTCGCCATTTTGTTTTCCTATCGGTGTTCTGTCAATTAGGAATCCGTGTGACATGCAAAAACATACAAAAAATACATAAATAAATGCTGCCAACCTCGACAAACGTGGGGAAATGTGCTAGAATTCGGGAATACCACATTTTTACATTACTGAATGCCATTGGTTAGTAATTATATGTTGTTAAAAGGCGAATAATTTGATTTCTTTGGTTAATAAAACTAGCTAAATGAGATGTTCTATATACCAAAAACTTATTATGACAAACATGGTTGCGTATTTAGCGCTTTTGAATATCATTAACTTCGATTTAATGTGTAAATTTTTCTTAGAAAATTGACGAAAATTTGCTCAATATATTTCTATTTTACTTCAAACAATCTGCATTGTTCATTTTTTATATATATTTTAAGCAAATCTACACTTATTCCTTAAAAAAAATATTATCCACGCGTAACGAATAATTTCAAATTTAACGGATAAAATTCTATGAACACTGTCAACAACTTTGCCCACTGCGGAACTGGCATATGCAAGGTGCGAGTGTGTTGGTGAGTTGGAATTTTTGAAGTTAGGTGACATTTGTCAATACGAATTTCTATGTAACAATACAAGCGCACTTAGCATTTGCCACCCCATAAAAATATAGCTTGTAGGCTAATTTGGCATTAACTATCACCTTCAATAGACTAGCGTGTACCGTAGGTATTCTCTACATCTGTCAGTTGAAAACGTCTACGAAACCGATAAGACAGATTTTATTGGTTCAGTTCACTCCATCTTTATTTATTTATTTATTTATTTATTTAACTACTAAACATTTAAGCCACAGTTAATCAATTATTAATGTTATTAAAAAAAAAAAAGTAGTTATTTTAACATAATGTTACAATTCTTTTAATATTTGTTGTTTTAAATTTAATTTTGTGAGGTTGAAATCAATCACATGATTGAACTTATTAAAATCCTACGTCAAGTTATTGATGGCACCATTGCTTCCATAGTTACATCGAGACTTCCTTTGATATAAAAATATTGTATTCCTTGTTGTTGATGTTTATAGAACTAAGAATATAGGTTACCAGTCAGGACGTTAAATAAAAATAAAGCATTTCTCTTCGTTTTTCTAAGTTCTGCATATTCAGCAGCTTTAGTCGACTTATGTAGGAGGGAAGATGAACTTCAGGGTCCCAATGTAAATGACGTAATGCAAAAAGAAGAAATTGTTTTTGAATGCGTTCAATTCTTGAAATTCCAGATTCGTGACAAAGAGACCAAACAGGACTACAATACTCCAAAACAGGTTGGACTAGAGAACAGTATAGAAGCTGGTGATATAGTGGTCCTTGAATTCTTTTGAAAAACGTGTTTTAAGTCCAAATCGGCTTCTTGCCTTACTGACAATGGAATCCCAATGGAGGTGAAAGTTGAGCTTTTTGTCAAAGATAACTCCAAGATCATTAAAGTGATCCACACTTTCAACAACTTGATCATTAATAAAATAAATCGGTGTCTCGAAGTGTCAAGTACAGCGTAGTTGTTGTAATTGTGTGCTGAAAATCCTACTTTACTTTGCTTTGCTGAGAACGAAGCTCAAAAAAACACGCCTATTGTTGGTAACACAAAAATAATTCGACAGTACTACCGTTGTGTTTTGTTTAACAAAAAATTGTTATTCTGTCAGTTTCATTATTTTTATTTTTTAATTTAATAAATGAATTGTTGCGTGAATAGAAATAATCTGTCAATTCTTTATTTATTGTTTTCCCGAATGATCATTTGATGTTGTCCTTTAATATAATTTTAAAATAATATCCAGAATCTTCCTTACCATAAAAAAATAATTGGCGGAACAGGTCCGTATGGACCCAAGCCTAGCTTCTCACAACCATTCGTCTTGTGTGAGTTTTTATTTTTGGGACGAATGGAAGGGATCTACAATTTAATGCCGAGTCCAAACGGCCAATTGAGAAGCTCTTTCATGACAGTTATACTCTCGGATGTTTGTCAGACGTTCGCGAGAGGTGGCGCAGCGAAAAAAACCTTAAGTTGAAATTTTGGGTTTTTCTCTTCCTTACCATACCCTCGTAAAATAATTACATATTAGTAAATAATAAATAAGTTTAGCATGTAGATTTATTAAAAAAAAACTTTGTATGTGTACAAATTGCATTAAAATAAAAATAGTACAAAATATCGAAACAAATGTATAATTACTAGGTATATCTTAATCTTTAACATAATAGTATGGAATCACTTTATCTGTAAAATAAGAATATCTACTATACACTCTACCTCAAGCATATATTTTTCTACTTAAAATATTTTAAACTCATTAATAGAGACTTTCAGAAGAGATTACTTTCCCATATCGAAATTTATTCATCTCCTTCAATGTTGTTTCGGTTGAAGCATTTCGACGATCCGGTTGTAATTTTCACCAAACATGACTTAAAAATTAGCAGCCTTATTTATTAGAATTTGCTAAACGCGCCTTAACACCTGTATAGTTATGCAGTGTATAAGTATTTATACAGCTTTTATACACCCACAAAAACTTATTTATAAAACATTTTCCCAAGCATACTAGTTATACAGGGCTTGCGTCTTAAAAGGTACTGAAAAGGAGAAATCTATTACATATATCTGTCCGAAAAGATGAAAAAAACACTTAGCAGTTTGTGAGAAATGCAAATTCCAATATAAATATGTATTAAAAAATGGAAAGTAAAAAGAAAAAGTTTGCAAATTTGGAACTCCTATGAAATAGTAGTCTTGTGCAAATTAAACCAATTTTTTTAAACAATTCAAAACATCTCATATCCGCCCATATTTTTTATCGATGATACTTGTAGAATCTTTAAAATTGAAAAAAAACCTCTGTTGGGATGCAAAATGTTCCCTCAGTAAGATGGCGTGAAAGAAAAGCGCATGGAATAAAAACGCAGCAATTAGTCAAAATTATAATGTGGTTTATTCCAATACAAGGACAGATAGGTCTTACCTCTAGGATGGTTTGTTAAAAAAAAAAAAAAACAATGGATAGAAGGTTAGGAAAGATATCGTAGGCATAGATTCGTCATTGTAACATTTGAAATGCCATCTATGCGGTGACGCTAAAATTAATATTGTTAGGGGGGATACACAATAATATGGTATTTGTTAATACTATTTTGGGGAGTATTTCGACTTCAACAACCTCCATACATCTATCCAATTTCTTTTTAATTTCATTTAAAATAAAATGTGACAAATTTGTTCAGTCAAAATGACATTTCGGTACTATTCCACCTCTAAACAGACACTAAACAACCTCCAAGCGCGCTTAGCTTATACAGACTTAATTTTGATCTTGCAAATTAAAAAAAAGTATATACTTTCCACTTTTCAGAAATTCATCGGTGATTCCAATTGCATTCATATTTCAGATTGCTTCTTAACTTATTTTTACCTAATGACACTTTTTGAGAGGTTTTTGCCTTTAACAGGAGCTAATTTTAAAATAATATTAATATACAATACATTATTATATTAATTTTCTTCACTTATAATTTAAGTATTTCAGTTATAATTTAAGTGCTTTCTAACTTATAATTTAAGCTTTCTTTTTAAAAAGAAAGATCTAGTTCTGTAATTATGACCCTGTCCATAGCAGAATTTATTTAGTTCTGAGATATTTCCACCACTTTTATTCCGGATATTTTTATCCGCACTATCTACTAAATTACTTTCCAGTAAATTACACAATCAATGGCATTGTGTTGAAGGCATTGCGGTGGTTTAAATGCATTTTTTATCGATTCAACACTTGTGTTATCAAATCTACAAAACTAAATGTCAATTATAAAATTTTCCTTTTCATTTCAACAAAATGTTTGTAATGTTGATAATTTCTTTTTTGATTGGCTAGAAAAACATTTGCAAAAGTTTTGTCAAATGTACGAATTCAACAAAAGCGATTTTTGGTTTCGTTTTTATGAATATAACAAAAATTGTGTTAATACAAAAATAAATATATTCAATTTGACAAAATATCGATTACACAATTTTATCAAATGGAAAATCGTGTTTCGTTTATCTGACAAAGCAGTTTTTCAGTCAGTGTTTTATCCATTTGATAAAATATGGTTTCAATTGCTAAAACTTAAGTTGTATTGATACTTCATGTAAATGTAACCGAAAGATTTATATTTTATTTGAGGATAAATTAATTAAGACTTTCTTTGGCTTCGGAGTAAGAATACGAAAGAGAAGAAAGAAGTAAGGTTTTGACAATTTTGGTTTGACAGGAGGGTTGACAATTGTGAAGTTGTCAGTTGTCACTTAGGGCATGGTTACAATGATTTCTTTTATTTCAACACTTTATTTATCTTTATAACATTTTTTTAACCGAATTTTAACAAAATAATTTTTGTCCCTTTTATTTTATATTCAGTGCAATTTTGCAGCACACCACATCACAGCGAACTTACCTCCTAAATACCTTCAGCGACCCTATTCAAATCATTGACTTGCGTCAGCAGCAAACCTGTCAATGGGGTACTTTTCTAAGTCCGGACTTTACTAAGTCCATGGGGAAGTCTCCTCTTAAATGATGTCAATGTCAAAACATTTTCACTCACATGGAAATAAGTTATTCCTTCGAAACTTTGATGAGACTGAAACTTACTGCAAATCTCCACCAGCTCTGTCCATTGAGTTAGGTGGCTACATTCTGGCGACGAAACAACTGCAACCACATGAACTTTTTGCCAGTTGAACAGCTCAGTATGAATTCAACTACATATACTGCTGGCGTTTGTCAACCTAAGGGTATAAAGTTTATAAATTCACAAAATCCACTATGGCAAATCTGGAGAGCTCCGGACATGTTGGAATTTTCAGTTTTAATTGCTGTGCTGGCTAGCGTCTTGTAAAACTTTGTTAATTGAAAATAATTTCCCATTTGACATTGGCAAAGGGGAACGGGATTGAGTGTGTTTGTCACGGCGAGGAGTTTTGTTTAAAGACCTTTTGACCAACCACCCGCGGCGACGGAGTGAGAAGACAATTTTTGTACTGATAACCATTGAGTTTTGACATAAAGGTACAAGTAGGGGTCGATTGGGTCTTGAGCATTCGCAGCCAAGGGGGAATTGTTGTCTTAATAAATATTTCTGACTGTGTCCAGTGTTTGCAGGGCGAGGAAGTACTTGTGTTGATTATGTGTCCTTAAAAGAGTAGTAACTTTTGTCGCTCCATGCACAGCACAAGTCAAAAATATCTTCTCGGACTTAAATCTTATTCAGGGCATATAATTTTCATAATTTTTTTTCCCCAAATCTGAAATATGACTCTTTTGGGGTGTTAAAAAAAGTATTTTTGGGACGCGTTTGGACACATTTGTCGGTGCATTTTAACAAACGATCGTAAAAAAATATGTTTCTGAGCGTATTTCCAAAGCTATTTTTGACACCAATTCTATTATCACGCACACAATGTAGATGGGTTTTTCGGAGAACTACTAGCCCTCTCATTTGTGGGGTTTTCTTACAAGGGCATTATATTATTATTATGGGATAATCTTTGATAAGATTTTGAGCCCATTTTTTGAACACCTTTGAAAGGAATGTTTTAAAGTATTTTTTAAGCGATTTCATTACCGCTTTTTGTAATATTTTCTGGGACGATTATCCATCTTATTTTTATATATTCTTGGACCGCTTTTTGGGACTACTTTAAATTTTTTAAATGTGTTTTGAAGCGATTTCAAATACGTTTTGCATTCCCCACAAAACGTGTCGAAAATTTTTTATTTCGTTACTGACGCCAATCTATATGCGTTTTCGAGCTTAGATTTTTCAAAGTTTTTTGTTTCCTAATTTTTTTTTTTAAGATTTTTGATAAATTTGATAAATAAACAAATTTTTCTGATTTTAAGTAAATATGTTCGGATCTATTTGTGAAAGTTTTTTGGGCTCCTTTTGGATGTTCTTTTTATACATTTTTTTGGGGTATTTCTTATGTTTCTTGTTTCGATTTATGGCACGTATTCTCTTTTCTACAAAACTCTTATGCTTCTCACGAATTTGGCTGAGTTTTTTGAGCTAGCTTATGTCGTAATTTTCTACGCATTTTTTAGTCGATTTATAAATATGATTTCCAGTAGATTCTCTGATGGTTTCGATTGCCTTTTAATGCGGTATACTAAGCAAATTGTAGTCTTTACGTTTTTTGACGCAGTTTTGCCGACCCTTTTGTGATATCGTTTAATATGTGCAGGGCTCATTTTTGTTAAATTAAAGCTTATTAAACTTAATGAATTATAGACGTAGTGAAATATGGTCGCGTGTCGATCACCGGGTATACGTTTTGAAAGTCGGAAAAATTTTGGGCATATAAGCCTGGACTAATAAGGTCCTCATATGGCCCTCATCATCCCAATCTATCTTAATTCCGCAGAGTCGTGGTCGTTATCAAAGGCGGATAAAGATCTCCGTGGTCACTTGAAGCGCAAAATTCTTCAAGTGATTTTCATTCTCGATTCCGTTGACAGGCCTTAAAGGACGAGATTTAGCAGCGAACTCTATACCAGCAGAGACATCGACATGAAAAGTCCCATCAGTCATCTAAGATGGCTGCGACAAGTACAGCCAATGGACACCAAAGCTCAGGCCTGATGAGTTTTCTATTCCAACATGGAGGGACAACGCAGTAGAGGAAGACCTCGCCATAGGTGGCGCAGGCAACTGGAAAGGGACCCTATCCAACTTGGAGTTTGCAACTGAAGGCAGTTAGCTAAAGATCGTGCTAGCTGGAGAGACGTTTTGGTTGAGGCAGAGGAAATAAATAAGTGGAGCTCGCTGAAAGTGCAATTTGACAGTCTGATTTTGAAGAACTTTTTTTACACGCTGGTGCCGTATATCGTGAGTCAACTGATTGTAAAATGAGTCCAAAATGAGCCCAGCTCCAGTTTTTTCGGCTGACGTCGGATAAAAGTATTGTCAAATCAAAAAGAAAAACCACCCAACAAAACGCTAAAATCTGCTACGCGACTCGAAAGCTTCAAACTCCAATTATCCGTTTTACAACGCACAACTTTATGGCGAATGCGCCAACATATTGCAATGCACTGTCATCTGGTGCTGGATTACACTTCTGCAGATGGTCTAGTTTGCTGACTTCATGCATATGACCCATTTCGACTTTCATAGTTCATTACGAGATTGCCATCTTCCCTGCCAAATGTGTGCGCGGCTTCAGCCGCACCCGATGACGTATGAGATCGTGATTTAAAAAGTATCACATCTGAATACACTCGAGGGCCACATGTGTACCTATATGTGTAAGGAAAAAAACTTTTTTTAACGGTTTTCACCCGATAAAATAAACAAGGAAATAAAATGACAAACAATACAACTCCAGAATGTGTCCTGAATACAAAGCATTTCGTTTCCATTGCTTGGCATCACACACGAACACCTTTCCCCGGCCCTCCCAGTACACACTTTCTCTTATGCATATATGAAAGTCCTTATCTCGTGAAAGGAGCAGCGGGGGGATTTTAAAAACCGAAGGTCATACATCACCCCAGAACATAACATATACCAAACCATGTCAAACCGGTCTACGGAGTTATAGAGTTTGCTAGGGAAGAATGTCTCAACTCTCTGGCGAGATAAATCCTTGGCGCACAGATTACACCAATGGAGGAGTCATCTTTGCCATTACCATCCTGTGTCTGTGGCATGTACTGTGTGTCGCCTATTTTTGCAGAAAAAAGCATGCCTTCCCATGACTTGGAATGGAAGTGGAATGCTTCCTCATTGTATCCATCTTGCTCTCATATTAGAATGATTGCGTAAACAAAAATATTTCATTTTTATTATCCATTTGGCTGACACGCAGTACGTGCGACCGGCTTTGGGGTGTGTATACAGGGGGACCGATCTCAGATGAACCATGAAGAACAGAACGAAGACAAGCATTCGATTCATGAATTGACCCAGTTTGCAGCCGGGCCGAAGTATCGAGGGGCTAACAACCGCACATAAATTATGATTCGGGCACTTTCTCTCTCTCTGTGTTGTATATTCGGGACGAAGGACGAATCGCAGAATATTAACAGTGTGAGTATATTAAAATAAATACGCAGCACATAACACAAAAGGAAGACACGGAGAGAGTGTCGGCTTTGAATAGCAAAGCAGTCTTGTGAATATCGAAAAAAGTGAAGCAGAACACGGAAAAAGTGTCAGTGGAATTTTTGTCCGTACGCAAACACATACACAATGTAGGACATCTCAAGTTCAATATAACTGAAAAGAGAAGTAATGGGCGACCATTGCTTGATTTATTTCCCTAGAGTTTCGCAATTGAAATCGTTGCCGGATCTCTGGACTATTGAATTGAATGCACTGCTTCTAGTGAATGCATTTGCATAACTCACACAACTGCGAAACAAGGACAACTGGAATTGGTTTTATTTGCGTTTGGCAGATATTTTTGAAAAGCGATTCCATTCAGGAAAAGGTGAATGCCGTGGCGTGATTCTCGCGACTTTGTAAAATAATAATCCATCCAGTAAGGACGATTCAAAGCGCAGTTTCTTTTTGAAAAGTAGCAACTGTGGGCCTGCTTCTATCCTCGTTATTTGAATTGAACTTTGAAATATCTGCTGGGAAAAATCCTTCCAACTGTCAAGAAGGCCTACCTACACATACCTGACCACATCAGCCTCCGCTGGCTATGTGGTGTAGTGTCCTGTAGCGAACTCTCAGTACCCAGTCAAATTCACGAAAGCAATTTATCACCAATAAGCGGAAAACTGACGTAAGAACTGCTTAAACTGCTGTGGCGTTTCAATTTTCCCCATCCACTTCCGCACTACAATTCGGACACCTTCACAAAAATCCTCTGGCGGTTGCTGGTGTCTTCCGGACAGAGTAACCCTTCTCCTTCTGAAGCAATTGCGCGACAGTTTAATTTGTCCCCTTCACTACCGCGGTGAATGTCTTAGCCTCACAAAAATAACTTCCATTTGTTGTTTCTGTGTGCCTGTCATCCCACGCCGACACCAACTATACACGGTGTCCTTGTTTCGAAAGTTTTCCTCGAAATGATTCTTCACAAGATACCTGGGATTTGAAAGGATTTGCATGCAGCCCGCTTTATTTTTTATTTTTTTGAACGAAAAACTTTTCAATGAGTTTGTCTTCTTTGGTGCGACGGGAATCATTTTTGAAGGAGATTCATAAATTGGGAAACAGTTCCAATCCATTATAAGGTGATTTATTTTGATGAGCTTTTCCACACCACGCGGCAATGTCAATTTGCGTATATATAGAGACGGCACAAATTGTCCTTTGTCACGAGAGTGCAATAAATCCAAGTGGAACGTTGAAAAACGCATTTGGAAAGGAGTTTTTTTGTTTTATTTTTGTTGCATGTTTCCTTCGGAGAGGATATTATAAAGAACACTGACACAATTGCAAAGCACATTGCGATTTTGTGCTCTTGATGGCAGAGCACCGAGGATAGCTATTCTTTGAATTTGTTGTTTATTTTTTTTTCGTGTGTGTGCAAGAGTCGCCTCGGAATGGCATTTCTACGTTGCAGCAGGTGCAATAAATTTTTAATGTCCTGGAATAAATATGTCCAATTGATAAGAATCGTTTAGACTGGTATAGCGAATTTTGTACATTAGAGGAGTGAAGTCATTGCACGTTGTCGAGTTCGTTTACATAATAGTATGCGCTGATAGCGGCGAATTTACACCGAATGTCATAGAGCACGACTCGGTGGCACAGTGTGTGGTGCAAGTAGGTGATGGACTCAGGTATATTGAAATTTATGAACTGAAATCTAAAACAGAATCAACCGGAGCGCGTCTGTCATAATATAAGATGTTCATTTTTGATTTTATTTTATTTACTTTCACAGTGTGTTTTGTTTCTGTCTGTAACAGCGAAAGATGATTTTATTTAAAGCACTGTTTCAATTAGCAAACGAATGAAATAAATGTTCCGCGCTGAACGGGTTGATAAAAAAAAAATTATTCATGTCTTTTCGGAGGACTTACCTGAAACTCCTTCCTCAGTGGTTCGCGCATGTCACTGCTGTATCGGCTGACAGTTTAGGCTGTAACATGCAGAGACCTAAAAGCGAATAGAGCTACCGAAAACTGAACGAAACATAACGAAACTGTGAAAAATCTCAATTTATTTTATTATTATATGCTGTACTATTCCACTATTGTTTATAGTGATATGTATGGCATAACACATTACCGGGAACGCAGTTCAATGTCATCAGTTGTCAAATCATTAAAAGTCATTGCCGTTAAAAGTGACAACTCGCTATGGACATCTGTTCTTGACTTATCGTGTCGCTGCTGGGTTCACATTTCTATAACCTATTCCTTTTCCTAATAATTAAGATATTAAGTAAATAATATGTACTACATATCTCACAGTTGCAATCAATAGTAAACCTGAATTAAATAATATAAAAGTTATATTAATGGTTCGCGTTTTATAAAATCCTGAAATACATCAGATAGGATCGATAATTTCCTGACTTAACCATTGAATGGGAATCGAAAAGCCTATTTAACCATTTAAATTGAGCGAATTCGAGTCGATGGATATTGGGACATAGGAACTGCAATTACCACCTTATGCAGTTCCTCTAAAGGCACGGCGGCTATGATAATTTGTCTTTCTGCCCAGATGAAGAAGAAAATACTGAGACCAAACCCTCAGCGTGTAACAAGCTGTATGTTGAGGTCAGAAGACAACTGGATAAAGGTGTGTTCCTTTAAAACGAGCGTACACGAAAAACTAAGACGACTAAGAAGAGTCGAAGTGACAGACCAAGAGGATTAGCAGGATTTGATAACCAACCCTGCGAAGTAATACCTAACGGCAGTCCCGCGGGGAGAGTGGTTAAAGGGTGTGAATTAGTACATAAGCTCACTCCTGGTATCGATTAATTCAGTTTTGCGGATAGTGCATGTTGGTAGCATGGACGGACTACCGCATCTTTAGGACCTTTCAACATCCAAAAAAAGAAACGATGTTGGCGTATGTCTTCAAAATAAAAAAAAAACAACCGATTAAGTAGTCGGTCGATCAAAGGTTTTAGTGTTCTTTTTTTATTTCCAGTCCCAATTTGTATAGTGTTGTAGTGTCAATGTTACAAAGATCCAGCGAAAGCCAGTAGACAAAATACTAGCTTTCGCTGGATCTTTGTAACATTGACTCAATCCAAGCAAATGTGTTTGAAACTTATTCTTGGACATTTTTAATGGGAGCTTAAGGGCTTATTGTGTTTACTGTCAGAGCGCCGTGCATCAGTCACATATTGGTGAACTTGGTGAACTTGATTGCCAGCTTAGAATTTCGTTCGTTGGAAAACCATATAAGGTGCTGTATTGCCTTAGATTTAATAATTATGACAGTTGGGGACACTCTACGAAGTTGCAGTTGCAATTTTTGTAGACCTCCAAAGTTGCTCATAATATAGCTATGGCAATATATTTCGGTAGTTGGTTTTTGTATTTATTACCGGGCAAGTCGTATCTATAATTGTGTCACAAAATGTAGTCCGAAGGTTTTTGAAGTGATAACTTCTTTAGGCACGTTGGGCATTTTTGATATGGGGTAAAATCATTGAACTCGCGACACCAATATTGCGTTGCCAATGTTGCGACACCAGTGTTCCTGAAATTGGAACGAAAGTTGAGAGGGTATATAGAGTCATTGTATATAGAGAATTGTTTATATACAATGATAGAGTAGATAGATGTATCAACTAGGAACCAGCGACACCTAGCAGATAACAGATACCTCAAAGAAAACAACAGACGCCATTAATGGTGTCACCGGAAACTTACCTTCTCACTATATCGCTTGGATTGTAGTCTATGATATTTAATGTGGGAAATAAGTGTTACCAAATTACAAGACATTTTGTTTTTTTGTTTTGGGAACCATTTTGTGAAATAAGAGTAGGAGCTACAAACGAAGGTTAAATTAGCTTATGAATACTTACACACATGAATGGATGAATATCTTTACGGAATTTGTTTTTTTTTTTATTCTCTAAAGTTAAAACAATAAGTTTGTTGAGAAAATAAATTATCTTTTAGCTTCAGAGAATTTGAAAAAATAAAAGTAAAAAAAATCGCGCGAATCAGAGAATTTGACAAAAATAAAAGTAAAAAAATCGCGCGAATTTGAGTCCAGTTGCAGAGCTGAGATGCAGATGTCGCTAAGTGCAGGGAATGAGTTGAACTCGCAGCACAAATGTTGTGCTCAAATATTTTTTTTTGGTAAAGTGCGACAATAAATCAAAAATAAAACATAAATATAAAAAAAAAAAACAAAACATTTTGAACAAACAGCTTTATTTGTTTCCAATTTCATTCCACTTACCGGATTCTGGGATTATTTTTAAATAATGACAGATAGAGTGTTCGAAAAATGGACAGAGTTTGAAGGTGGAAACACATATTTTAAAACCGATGTTAGATTTAATTTTTTTGTATAGCAAAGATTTTTTAAGAAATGTTTAAAAAATTAAAAAATTTAATCAAAAAAAAAAAATAGTGAATTGAATGGGTATGGGAATCGTGGTTTAACAAGAGTTAGAAAAAGGGAATGCTTTCAGGAGCGCTGCTACCATAAACTAAATATTAAATACACCGCCAGCCAGCCATGCCAACTAAGGCTTTAAGGCTTGTTTTTTTTTCAAAAAGGGCACTTTTTTATATTTTTAAACATTCTTAAAAAATCTGGCCAAAAAAGAACCTCGGTCTTAAAGAATGTGTTTCCAATTTTAAACTCTGCCCATTTTACAAACAATTTATCGGTCAATCATTAAAATTAGTTCCAGCTTCCACTTCCAGTAAGTGGATTGAAATTGGAAACAAACTCGATAGCTATTTATTTTTTTTTTTTATATTTGAGCTTAATCTTTGATTTATTGTTCCACTTAAAAATAATTTTTTCGTATTATTTTATTGCAAATGGCATCCTTTTTTTTAAGTTATTTATTTTTTCGTTAAAAGTGGTTGGCAACGGTGCCGCAAGCTCAGAAAACTTAAGAGAATTTGCCTACTACAAGCTGTTTTCACTGTTAACCCTAGTAGGCGAATGTTGCTGACTACGCCTAATAAGCTAAACATTCGTCGATTCGACGATCTGTATTAAAATATGTTTTTTTAAGCTTTGTTTAATATATATGATTCTATTTTTTTTTCTGAAACATTAAGATTGTATTCCCAAATAAAAAACTTGATTTTACTAAGTATATTCTTCATTTTTTTATTATTAAGCAGACTTTTAAAATCAGTCTAAAATGAACATGTCTTCACAATATTTAAAAAAACTGAAAAAAAACATTCCTTCTTTGGCAATATAAAATTAATAATAACAGGTGATAAGAAAAAAAAATAGAGGAACAAATTTTTCTTTACGCAAAATCCGCAAAAGTCAATTCGATGTTAACCACAAATTCCAATATTGCATTTAAAAATATAAATAAAAATAGAAATACTGTTTTTACCTGCCGGACACAACCGTCTTTCGCAAGAACGCATAGGCGACTGAGTTAGTTGTTGAGCATAAGTTACTATCTGCCCGCGTTGAAAAGAGACAGGAAAATTAAGAATGTGACATCGTCGAATCGTCGAACATTAGCCTTCTAGGGTTAATGTGGGATGGGATGGGAATGGGAAATTGTGTTTTCTATGGTAAAGTAATTTAAGAGAGAATTTTATTTTCAAAATTTGCTGGGACAATCTGGTTGGAGCGATGGAAGTGGATGAAGTATCTACCAATTATATCTCAAGTTAGGGATAATAAAATTCATCATTATATTTGGTAAGAAATTAATGCATTTCCCGTATATTTGAACAATGAATTTAATTATGTATGGCTAATTGGTTGGCTTAAAATATAGAATAGTTTTTGACCCGATTGATATAAATATTTTAATGAGTTACTCGAAGTACTAATTCTACGCAGACGAAGTCACGGGTACCAACTAGCATACATTATTTTTCATGTACAATAGCGCATTAAAGGAAATTGAAGATGATAGTATAATTTTTGTAGTACATATTATATTTATAATAATGAATAAGAAAGCACTTCATTTAACAGAATTTCCTGCACATTAAAATATTTCCTGACGATTCAAAAAATACGCACGTAATTGGCATAATTGGCACTCCCGGAGTGCCATTGTTTTTTTTTTTAAGCGACCTAAGCAAGGTACTTTTTTAAGTTTAACTTTCAGCACCAGGTTTTTCAAAGCATGATCTTATTTACATGACATTTGATTTTGATATTCAGTGTTCGGATATTACGTTTGAATATAGGGACTTTAAGGGAATCAACTATGCCGCATTGGAACAAAATGGGACTACGTTTATTACTTACCTTCAACAAGTGACCAAATCAACTTCATGAACTGTGAAGTATTATCACTTTTTAACACTCATATCCCTCTTATTGCAAAAAATGCGTAAATATAAAAAACGAATTTATTGGAGGACATCCGAAGCTAGAGCTCCGGGGCCTCCACAAAAGAGGGGCTCCACAATAGAGACTTTGAAAAAAAAAAATCTTCCAAATTCCAAAGAGTTAACACTATTCAACAACTTTCCCCTTAATTCTTTTTTCGCTGCTTTATTCCTACTAGTTTTCTAATTGTGAATTTTATTTTGAAAATAAGTAGGGGCCACTCCTTTTTTGCTCTAGGGCCTTCAGACCTCTAAATTCGGCCCTGAGACATGGTTTACATTTGTGCTTCATCAACTCATGCCGAAACGACATCTAGAGTTCGAATATTGGAAAGTTATAGACTAGGGGCCTTACTCATAATCACTTTTAACCTTCACCTTATATATTTTGTAGGTCACAGCATGTAATTTTGTATGGGAATTTGCGGCATTGTGAGTTCGAAAAAATGCACCGATGTCCAGCTGTTTTTATCCCGGATAACTATTTCTTCACAATTTCTGCTTTCTAGTGAGGTTTTTAAACGAACTTGCTTAAGCACCCAAAAGAAGGCAGAGATCCGAATACTGTTATCAACCTCCAGAAGGTTGTTAACTGATTTTGTAACCAATGAAGAGATTTTTTTAAAAGTTGTTAACCGAATTTCTAACCAACGGAGAGATTTTTTTTAAATGAGAAGGAGAAAAAATGTCATTTTTGGCATGTTTAACGAAGTTTGCAGCGATGAAATTGTGTTCGTTTTGATTGAGGTACTTAAAAGAGTGTAACCTGAGCAAATCAGCAAAAAAAAATTGACAAATAGAGGGCGTTAAACCGAATAAGATACTTAAGCGGGAGGTAATAAACCACGTAAATGTACACAGAAATGTGTAAAAAATGTATAGATTTGAAATTTGTGGGCGTGTTGGGTACTTAAGCGTGAAACCTACTTATCCGGGTTTTACTGTACCATTAAAAGTGCATAAAATTAATCGATTCTGAAACCAATCAACGTTCCATATTTTGTACACAATACCTGTTTTGTAGATAAAATACACCATTTCAAATGGCCAACTAAAAAAAAAAAAAAATAAATAATTGGCGCAACAGGTCCGTATGGACCCAAGCCTAGTTTCTCACAATTCGTCTTGTGTGAGTTTTTTATTTTTGGGACGAATGGAAGGGATCTACAATTTTATGCCGAGTCCAAACGGCCAATTGAGAAGCTCTTTCATGACAGTTATACTCTCGGATGTTTGTCAGACGTTCGCGAGAGGTGGCGCAGCGAAAAAAAACCTTAAGTTGGAATTTGGGTTTTTCTCGGGATTCGAACCTGGGACCCCTCGCTTAGTAGTCCAACACACTAACCACGAAGCCACTGCGCCACCTACAAAATTCAAATTCTAGCCGTAGTCTTTGTGGAATAATTATCTATTTAATTTATTTTATTCCCTTGGTTACAAATTTAGTACTAAAATTATTATCTCGCTATTCGGACGAGCGCATTCGACATTCTACAACCTTAAATGAAGTGCCTTACTCCTAAACATTTTTTACTTAGACTCTAAACTGTAATAGTTCACAGTGGCTATATTTTCCATACAAATTTCGCAATTGTGAGCTTCCTTCAGTAAAATTAATGAAAAATGAGAGAATGAAATTTGTTATTGTTGAGAATCTAGTACATTCATTTAATGTTAATATTGCTCATATCTAAATTGTACCAAATCATTTCCATCCCTAACACAAGTTAAATGTCATTTTTTCCTTTGACATTTTTTAATAAAACCTACTTCCGTTCTTGCGTTCACTTGAACTAGTTCGTCTTTTTCTTTTTCCTTTTGTAACAACGTCGTAATCTTTAGCCATCTCAATAGTTATTAGAACGCGCGAAGTCTTTGCAAAGGTAAATTTGTACATGCAGAGCTGAACGTCAACTTTTTCGACAACTCTCATGTCGCTTGTATATATCCAAAACTCAAGGTCTTCGCTAGAGCTGAATGTCTATATTCTCACCAGTCTTGCACAACACACTGTGCCATTACATTCCATCGCTCCACATATGCCCCACGCCATCAACAAAATAATATCTATATACCTACACAATCCAGCCCTTCAGACCACGTTGGACATTTGAATAATGTTTAACCTGTGTGTGCTCCGGGGCCACATATAGGTGTGCACTAAATAATTTAACTGTCCTAGGGCAATAAATTAATGCGATTTATTGCGACGATAAGTAGCACAACTCGTCAGACATGCACAATTTATTGCGCAACCCTCGTACTAACAAGCGCCGGCCGCCGCTACTAACTGCGTCTCTCTTCCTGTCACACCTCGCTCGCACCTACTCTACACGAAGCCAAAACTTAGCTCGCCGTGCGACAGAGTTACGAGCACATTTATTAATTGACATTTTCAATTGGTCTCATGGCTTCTGGATCTGGATGTAACATGTGTTTTGTTTTGGGGCTGCCTCACCTTTGAGTCGATGCTGGTTGCAGCTCCACGCAGCTATACCGTATATATATGCATAGAGGTGTCATAACACATGGCAACACCGAAATACGACAAGCACCCCAAAATGAACTAAACAGTCATACACACCGGCCCGATGTTCGATGTCGAAAAGTTAAACTGACCATTAAATGGAAGTATGAGTGCGGGGTGTCTGCGGTAATTGTTACATATCCAGGACCAGGATATGGATTCATTCATCCGTCGTTGACTGCTGAGGAGCGTGTTTAATTTATAGAAGGAAACTAGGTAATGTTAATCGGCACAGCAGTGTTTGTGTGCTAAAATTTAATTACGAGTTCACCTTTATCCGGGCGCATAGAAATTAGGGCACATCTTGCTCTTGCCATGTGTTGCTCCCCGAAAAGGCCTTGCTCTTGTCTCGAGAGTAATTACGATTCTCGAAGGAATTAATTAAGGTCTTGAAAAGCAATTTACGATCTTTGTGTGGGTATAGATACCAAAAATCACACTTTACTACGTTATAGGCTGGGGACTGTGGAGCTCTAAGACCGTATAGCAATTGTTCCATTGGCAATGTCTCAACACGAAATTTGAGGCGCACTCAACATTAGGTAGCAGGGAATAGGGATGATATTGTTACGGCAACAATGTTATCTATTGGCGTATGCTCTTTTCGGTATATAAGGCTGTATAAAATTGTTTTTGAACTTTCTACATATTCAAATATCGGGGGTAGAAATGAGGAACCTGACAAAATTTGAAGGGCAACCAAATGCCATCAAGGAGGGGTTACTATGGAGTGGTTTTCATTAACAAATACTTGTGAAAGCGACAATAGTCGAGCCTGTCAGGAAGTTGTTTACTTATTATATTATTATTATTATATTAGTGTCCCGGCTATATTTTACAAACTCGCGAAATTTTTTAAAAAATTACCCATTGCGACCTACAAAATGTTTTCTGTGAAACTGAAGATTGATTATTAGCACGGCCCTCTATCTCTATGAAATAACTCACCCAGAGAAAAGCCTGTGTAAACTTTGCCTACACGGAAAGAATTGAAAATCACCAATTCCAAAACTTTGAGTTGCAATTCACGAATTATATCTTTGTCGCAAATTACAACGATTTTTTCTTGGATTGATATATAAAAATTCGTAATTTGACATTGAAAACGGCGTATAATACAAAATGCAGTCGCTCTTCAGCATCCGTGGTGATCAGACGACTTTGATAGTGAGGCAGTGCAAGTGCAAGCAAAAGTTAAGTAGTGTTTTTGGACAACAATATCCAATAAGCCATTTGGCTCAGTGGAGCAACCATCGGCTCAGACGTAGAAGGAGCCCAGTTCGAGTCCCAGTGGGGGAAAACTTTTTATTAATAAAATAAATAATAAAAGCAAAAACAAGTGGAAGAAGTGCCGCAAGGCAATCAGGCGATGGACAGTGGCCTGCCAAAAGTCCCGAAAGGCGATGCCTCGTTGCCAAAGCGATTGACAAAACAAGTCAAAGTGCAATTACAGCAAGTGGGAGAAAGCACAACAACAAATACAGGAGAAATAACTCCATCAACAAGTGCAGCAGCATTAGCTGCACTAACAACTAAAACAGCAGCAATAGCAGTACCAATGATACCAGTAGTGGTACAGTCGATGGACTCACCAAAAGTGGAAAAGAGGCGACGTAAGCTGAAGCCCATACCGAATTTGCTAACCAAAAAAAAGGCAAAGCAAGGTGGAGAGATGATGACGTCGAAGCCAAATACGTCAGAGGCCGACTCAGACGAAGATGACACGCGAAGCTACTCGTACGAGTCCGAAGGGGGCGAAGGTCGGTATGTCGGCGAAGGTAACTCATTCCAAGAGTTACTGGACGCCGTCGAAGACCAACAACAACAACAACAAGAGGCCGAAGATGAAGAAGACGAAGAAGCCCAGCTCGATCGTCTGATCAAAGAGCTCCTCGCAAAAAGAGAAAAGTTGCGCCAGCAAAAAATGCTTCAGCAACAACAAAAGCTGAAGCAAATACAAGCTGAGCAGCAAGAACACAAACAACAACAAAAACTGCTGAAGCAACAGCAACAACAAGCCATGCTTAAGCAGCAACAACAGCAACAGCAGAAACAAAATAAAAACCTACAACAGCAACAACAACAGAGAAAGCAGCCGGCACAGAAACAGCCGCTGCCACCGCAACAACAACAGCAGCAGAAACAGCAACCCCAGCAACAGCAGACGCAGCAACAGAAGCAGCAACCGAAGCAGCAACAGCAGCAGCAACAACAGCAACAGCAACAGCAGCAGCAACAACAACAACAACAACAACAGACGAGGAGGGAGAAGATACCTCCAATTAATGTAAGTTATTTAGATATAAGTGATAGCATAAGATTATGTAGGCTAGTTACTAAGAATTTTTATATAAAAAGGCTAAACGCCACTAAACATATCATTATGTGCACTAGTATGGAGGAGCACAAAAAAGTACGCACCGCTCTGGAGAAAGCAGAGACCGAATACTTCACGTATACTCCAAAAGGAGAGAAACGGCAAACGGTGCTGCTTAAGGGTATAGACCCTAACATTAAAATAGAGGAGCTTGAAAACGAGCTCAAAAATTATGAGTGCGACGACCTTAAGTTCGTGGGGGTCAAGCCGTTTTCCTCGCCTGCGGACAGGAGTGGTAGCCGCAAATTACCATTCTTTTTGGTGCAACTAACACCCAACAGCAAAATCGATAGTCTGAAAAGGATCAGATTCCTGTACTATCATGCAGTACGTTGGGAAAAATTAAAAAGGTCAGATCGCGTACTTCAATGTATGCGCTGCCAAAGGTTCGGGCACGCCGCAGCTAATTGCCATATGCAGTTCAGGTGCGTGAAGTGCAACAACGACCACAAACATGGGGAATGTGCTTTAGGTAGCGATAGGGTAGAAGATCGAGGCCAGCTCTCGTGTGTACTCTGCAAGAGCTCAGGACATCCTGCTAACTTCAAGGGATGTCCCAAGTATCAGCAGGTTAAACAAAATGTGCAGGCTCGAAAACAGAAGTCTGAAGAAGAGAAGGGTCGAAAGAGTCGCTCGTTCGCAAATTTTGTTGCACCCAATGTGTCCTTTGCCCAAATGGTATCTGGACCGGGTAGCACAAATACAAAAAGCGCGCCGAAGGTTCCTACACCGGAAGCGGATCTGGATTTGAAAACGATCCTCCTGTCATTGCACGGAAAGATCGATCATTTCCAGAAACAAATAAATGAGCAAGCGGCTCGAATAGACGTTATCTATTCGACGCTGTTTGCCGAGTCTGCCGCGCCTTAAATATGATGGGTACGCTGGATGAGGTAAACTTAAAGATCCTTGCGGTGAATGTTAATTCACTAATCCGGATCGAGAGAAGGATCAATCTTTCCAATCTGTTGGAAGCCGAAAAGCCAGATGTTCTTTTGGTTAGCGAAACTAAGCTAACTCCGAAGCGCAAATTAGGCTATAAAAATTATCATGTAGTTAGAAGAGACCGGCCCCTCTCCACACAAGGTGGGGGTGTCGCTATCTTAATACGTAAAGGCCTGCGCCATAAGGTCATATATAGCGGGGACGTGCGTAGGTTCCAGGTGTTGGAAGCATGCATCGTATGCATTCCCCTCAATAGCCAGAGGCGGGTGTATGTGGTGTCGCTTTATGCACCTGAATCTCCTCTTCGCATTGAATTTTTAAATGAGATCGAGACACTTTTTCGTTGCTTACAGCTTCAATCGGAAGATAATTATTACTTTTTGGGCGGAGACCTCAATGCTAAACATGCGGCATGGGGAAATAATATTCCGAACCCTAGGGGCAACCAGTTTTACGACTGGTGGCGTCATAATATGATTGAGTACAAACTCGAATTGTACGCGACGGATATCCCGTCTTTCCCTAGAGACGGTTCTTTCTTGGACTTGGCGCTAGTCGACGATAGACTAGAACTAACAAACAGTGATCTAAGCACGCGGAACTGTTTACGTGCGGTTAAGTACGATAGTGATCACTACGGACTTGCCGCCGTAATACGGATCCCGAACGAGCAAACGGAGCTGGAGCAGTACGACCAATTGCGTTCTTTCGATTACCGAAAAGCGCAGTGGTCGCGCTTCTCCAGAGTCTTAAAGCGAGACATACGCTCATGCGAGATCGACCCACCGACAAACAGGAACTTAACGAACGATGAGATCGACAGTCATTTACGGCAAATGAATGTCGTCATCAAACAGACAATGGAGCGGACTATCCCTCGGGTAGGACGTTCCACAGACGAAGAACAAACTGAAAAGTATCGAAACGCGACAATCGATGCTCTGTACAGACATAAAAGTAGACTGCTCTCGAGGCTTAAACGGCTACACAGACAGTTTACCGACAGGAACGATCCCGAGTTAAGAACACTGAAGTCGATGATCAAAAACTTGAAACAGTTGATCACCGAGAATTACAGAAAATCTGTAAGTTTGTATTGGGGCAATAAAATTCGGGCTATAAAATCCAGTAGTCCGAATATGTTCCCACAAATAAATAAACTGTTCAGGCGGAAAGATCATAACGACATTTCATGTGTTCGAATACCTCGGACGAACGAGAACAGACAGACACTACTGACTGCTGGCATAAGTCCGGAAAGTGCTGACTCGAACGACGGTTTTTTCGTGGTCGAAGACCCGCAGGAGAGGGTGGATTTGATGGGAGCTTTCTTTGAGGCTGTGTATACGGTGAACAACCCTGTTCGCCGGAACCGCGACCTCGAGGAGAGGGCCTTTCTTAACCACTTTTATCTGCGGACCGAAATCCAAAATTGGCGATCCGAGAACAACGGTTTCACCGTGTTCAATGACGACAACCGTGCAAATGGCACAATCGCTGATGTTAATTCTCATCTGTTCGTGGGAAAGGATGAACTCCGGTGCATCTTTGAATCACTGAAGAACAAAAAGTCGGCGGGAGTTGACGGTGTCCCAAACGTCGTATTAAGACACCTGCCACTAGAGGCGATAGATATTTTCGCCACGCTATTTAACAATGCGCTGAATAATGCATATTATCCGGCGCAGTGGAAAATAGCGGTGGTACACCCTATCCCGAAAAAGGATAAAGATAGGACAAACCCTGCTAATCTCCGGTCAATTAGTTTGCTCCCGAATGTTAGCAAGGTATTTGAGAAGGTCGTCAATAGATCTCTTTTGAAATGGGTTGAGGACAAAAAGATTATTCCGGACAACCAGTTTGGCTTTAGGGCGGGGCATGACACTATTCATGCCGCGTCGAAACTGGTCTCCGACATTCAGTGGAATAAAAGTAAGAACCAATGCACGGGTGCCTGCCTGGTCGACTTTGAGAAGGCCTTTGATACCGTATGGTTGGAGGGGCTCTTCTATAAGTTGACTAGAATGGGCATTCAAAAACCATTGCTATATATGATCTACGATATGCTTATGGGAAAGAAGTTCGTTGTCAAAGCTGGCAATGTGACTTCGAGCAGGGTTTTCGAAATTAAAAACGGCTTACAACAGGGAGCAGTGAATTCTCCGATCCTGTTTAATATTTACACAAGTGATCTGGTGGGTTCCCTCAGACATGCTATAGCGTACGCTGACGATTTAGTGGCGTACAGATCAGGAACAAAAATCGAGGTCATCAACATCCTTCTGCAGCGTGACTTCGAGCAAATTAAGAGGTATTGCGATGATTGGAAGTTGAAAATCAATTTCCAAAAATCGGAAACAATCCTGTTCAGGACTCCATTGGCTAGGGCCTCTAGGGATACCAGAAAAAACTGGAGAAAATTAACAATTATTGGACAGCAGGGGCGGCCATTGGCGGTGAGAAACGTGGTCAGGTATCTTGGCATCTGGCTCGACCAGTATCTGTATTTTGACAAACATATAGATGCTTGTCTTGCTGGGGCTAGGAGGGCTTACGCTCTGGCAAGGAGACTGTTTCGCAGCAGTCAACTTGACACCAGGGTGAAGGTCATCTGCTACGTGGCCCTTATAAGGCCTATCATCGCTTATGGCTGTCCTATGTGGTTCAATATAGCGCCGTTCTATATGGAAAAGATTCGGGTGTTTGAGAGACAATGTCTCAGGGCCTGTCTAGGGTTGTTTAGAACTCCCGAATCTCAGTACATAAAATACTATCCCAACAAGACCCTATACAATGGGGCCCGACTGAATAGGATTGACAATTTCCTTATTAAGGTGATTCGAAGGCACGTTGCAAGGGCGATGGCCAGTGATAATAACCTGATCTCAGGGGCTTACTACCCCAATTTAATGTACCACGAGAGTACGCTTCGGTCTGGCTTTATCCCGCCTGAGGCATTTCTTCATGTAGACATGAAAGGATTAGTCCAGCAAAAAGATGGTGTGCCGGTATTGTACCACAGCCACCGCGGCGCGAGGGATAAGCGGCTCATCCACGACGGGTACGCCGCCAATGCTCAGGAGCTCCTCCGTTTTAGTACCGCAATTGCGGATCGGGACAAGGTCGATACTCTAAAGCAGTTCACCGAATTTTGGTGGCTTGAGGAAGAGGTGAGAGTGGATACGCTCTCCCGGGCCGGTGCGCTACTTACGTAGCATCCTCCTTAGTTTTAAGTTTGTAGGTGTAGTTTTGTAGGTTAAGGTTTAGAGTAGGGGGTCCTCGGGAGGGGCCGGGTTAGCCAGCATGAAAGAGTGCTTCCGAGATTGGACCGACGCTAAGGCCTCGCTCCAGTCTCGGCGGCGCGTATGTGCACCTTGTTGGCGGCTGTCTGGCGCCCATGGACGCAATCAGGAGGGTGACCAATCGAGAGATTGCTCACCTCCCTGATTATAGTTAGTTTAGATTAAGTAGCTTAGGTAGTCTTAAGTAGTTGTAGAAAAATAAAATAATAAAGTATTCAAGTTTTTAAAAGTTTCTTGAAAATTAAAAAACAAAACAAAATTATATTGATAGATTTAAGGCCGAAAGGCAATAGTTTTAAGCATATTGTTAAGTTTAGAGCGCTCGCTAAGGGCCAGTAAGCTAGAATAAGAAATGTTAGTTTTAAATTAGATTTAATCGTTTTTGTCTAGGATATAAGTTTAAAGATTGAAGAAATAAAAATGAATTTAAAAAAAAAAAAAAAAATAATACAAAATGCTGCTTGTTGAATTTGCGATTAGAAGTATTAATTCGAGCTTCTTTTATTTTTAGTGATTTGCGATATTGTTTGGCTCAATTTACCACTTCAATGGGTCAATTTCTCAAGCACTACTTTACAATCGCAAAAAGTATTTGCTGATTTACAAACACTGAGTGATGAATCAATGAAATCTTTTAATAATTTAACACATGTAAATTGAAAACGTGAAACGACGTAGAGAAATCGTGAATTACAAAATATTTGTTTGTAATTTCCATGGAATTAACTACCCGATGTGTGGAATTTTTGTGCGCACAGGCAGCCGACAAAAACGAAACGTCATAGCATGTCCATGGTCCATGTAAAGAAATCCTTTTAAGTCCTTTCATTCTCTGCATGGACAGCTCCAACCATGAGCATTTGGCTTGATTAGAGTCAAACAGTCGGTATTCAATCTTTGCTTAAAGCAGTTCTTGTCGGGTCAAAGTTATTTATAAGTATAACTCATTCGTATTGATAGTGAGTGTACTAACCAACAAATTGTAAAGAATTTTGGAATATATCTTGTAAGTACAGTACCTTGCCATATTATTAGACCCAGCATAAAAAAAAATTTTTGTCTTAAATGGTTGCTGTGACTAAATTTGTAATAAATATCTTCTAGGTTGAATTTGTTTACTATAATATATAATATCAGGAATAAAAAAAGACGGAAAGGTTTTGCTAGTTAGTTAATATTGATTTATTTTTTTTATTTAAGGGTTGGGGATGCATGCTTTTCCTTAGAATCAATATTTGGTGTGCTCTCCTTTTGCAGCTATAAGTGCCTTAATTCGCCGTGGCATGCTTTCTATGCAAGATTGCACGGTTACTTGGATATGTGGGTTGTGATTCCACTCGAAAATGATCTTCTCCATCAGCTGCCTTTTCGTGGTTATGGCACTTTTAGCCACCGCCCGCTTCAAGAGCTCCCAAACATTCTCAATCGGATTCAAGTCCGGGGAATTTCCTGGCCAATCCAAAACGTTGATGCTCCTTTCTTGGAGAAAGGCAGTTATGCTCTTGGCTTTGTGGCAGGGAGCCCCATTATGCATAAAAATGGGTTGCTCGCCCACAGAAAACCATTCTTGAAGCTGCGGTAGCAGCCTTGTTTCCAGGACCTTCTTGTATTGATCCTGCCGCATAGTCTTTTCAACCAGATAGAGCCGCCCTGTGCCTTTCCCAGAAATAACTGACCAAATCATTATGGATGGGGGATGTTTAATTGCGGGCACAATGCACTCTGGTTTATTTTGTTCTATTAGAAAGAAGTTTAAATTGGAATGGAATGGAAGAAGTTGGAATGGAATCTAAAATATCATATGTTATTGAAAACGATTGTAAATGTTCGTATCAATGGCAAGTCCTTCTAAATAAATTGTTTGTACTTTGAATTTTAGCATAGACCGAAAAACCACCCCAGACAAATCCCGTTGTCTCCGGGCGATATGGCGCCGTATGCTTTTCATGGAAACAAATTATAAAATGTGACTTTAAATATGTATTCGAAAATAACCTAAATAATTAAACTACGAATTTTTATTTGTAAATCATAAGATATAAGTTGTAAATTGAGAATAAAGTTTTCTAATTTCACGATAAAACAATTTCAATTTAATACGGTGATGCCTCAAATCAAATCGGTAATGGCAATATGTATTTCTCGTTTGATCGCATTATTGACAATGAAAAGTGTTTATTCGCGACTTTTGAGGGTCAATGCCTTCATTTCGTACAGTTTCTAGAATTGCGAATTAAAAGTCGTGAATTAGTAAATCCTTAGCTAAGCTCTAAAACTAGACAAACTTTTCGTGATTCTGCGCGTATTTTTCTTGATTTCATCTTTAAATTTTGTCCGTGTATATCGTGGTATAAATCGACTTAGTTCTAAGGCCATTTTGCACTTGATAAGTTCTAAAGTAACCGAATTTTTTGGTAACGGTATTCCAGGCTGTCTAATGACTTTCACATTAAACTTAGACTTAATTGAGCCTAATCTTTTACCTAAGGAAATTGTCATCTTACAATGCAAAAATAATTGACCAGGTAAACTTAGCTTACTTCTTGTTCTAAATGATGCTTTGAAGGACTCAAAATTTAGGAAATTTGTTTTCCAAACACTTGACTTGGTTAATAGGCTAAGTTAGCTAAGTTAAGTTAAGCAGAGTTACACTTATTTGTATCTAGGTTAAAATACCTTAGCCTTAGGCAATTTAGCCTATCTCTCATTACTTATGCCGTACGTAAACCATGCCAGTTCTTGGCAATGCTATACCTGGGCACTCATTTCGTAACGCTGAGAACGATAATCGTTTGCGCGATAGTAGTCAACGATCTCGTCATTAATTTGCTTCACGTAAATCCATTACTATTGTGTCGTCCATTGTTTATTTCACACAAAGTTTGAGAACTTTCGGTATCTCCCAGAAGCTCACAAACTGTAGTTGGAATAGGCACTAGACGTCATCGTAATTGTCTTAATGACATTTGTTAAACAATTTTGGTTTTTGTCTTTGGTGCCGGCAAATTATTTGATTCTCAAATTGCAAAATGTAAGTACATACCTAGTTAATCTTTGTTAATTTTTGATTAATAATATAAATGTCTAACATATTTTTATTAAGGTCAGCTACGCAATTTTGATTGAATATATGGAGCATAAACTAACTATTAAAAATAGATTGACAGCTTTCCTACGTCTCCCCGATTTACCCCGCAGATTTTTTTTTCAATATAAGCCCCGCCCACCGCTCGCTATTTTACTGTCGCTGAATACGTGTGAAGCAACAAAAATACAAATCTAAATGGCGGGAGTTGTAATATCCTGCTGACACTCAGCAGTGTTCCTACATTGTTGTATCTCTACCTTTTTGTGGGAATTTAAATTTTCTGTAAAATGTCCGTGCGTAAAAGGAAAAACATCAAAATTGTGTGATTATCAACAATCTGACAAGAAAACATTCAAACTACATAATATCACCGTGAATGTGAACGCACTAAATATACATAAAAAGGAGATTTGCCTTTAGCAACAATTTTCAGTGCCAAAAATAATGATTATAACTGCGATTTCTATACTGAAGATTAATTCAATGTTATTTTCTTTCCGAACAATACAAATTTTACTCTTCAAAGCATGTTTTTTTCATAAAAAAATTGAGGTAATTTGAGTTTAGTGAGAAAGGAAAAATGAACACGCTTCGTGGGAAAAATAAAGAGAGAGTGCTAGGAACACTGACTGAGATTTAGTGTATTTCGTTAGTTGCTGTCAACTGATGGATGCGTTCTGAGAGTTTAAATTCGTTGTTTTATTGCACCACGATAACATTTGTTTTCTATTTTACAAAATTTAAAATAGCGAATGTAATCAACATAAATAAATAAAAGAATAAGTGTGAAAAATTCATTCGTTGAAATAAAAGAAGATATTTTTGTTCCTACAATTAATGTGTCTGTTTTGGTTTGTTGTTTTTGGGGAAAAAATATGTTAGTGTAATGCCCAAAATTTATAAACACACCAAAATAATCAAAATGAAGTTTCAATGACAAACTCAAGTAATTCTCTTTATTTATAAATCAACCACATCTTGACACGTTCACTCATGAAGCTAATTTAAACATATCTTCGTGTTGTCTCTTTTTGATGCCAGCAAATATTTCGCCAGGAATGTCAATAGAAAAACGGCAATGGACTGATTACGATTATGTATTATGATTTGAAATATGATTTTTTAGTTATAATCTTTTCATGAAGATTCCATTTAATAGCGGAAAACAACAAAAAAAAAAAACAATTTAAATTTATTAGAACATTTTAAATAATTCCGTTTAAAAACAACTGCTTCAGCCAAGAACATGAATGGTGCTAGTTTTTAATAAAAAAAACACAACTGAAAAGTTTTTGGTAGACATTTTATGAATGAAAATAATGCCACTATTTATGTGAAAAGTAAAATAAAGTTACAAAATGATGACTGCACATCTATTATTGTTTTTTGACAATTTGTTTTCTAGGAAACTGACGATTTTTTTACTTTATTTTTTGTTTGTAAGTTTTCTTACACTTTTTCAAGTGACAGTACAGTTGTCAGTCTCGTTTAATACTGCTGTTAATAGTTTCACCAAATCGATGATTAAAAAAAATGGGAATGTGAAAGGAGAAATTGGCTGCGAAACTTAAAGGAAATTCTATGGCGAACATGCGAACAATATTTTTTTATCGATATCATAAAAATTATGTATATCTATCCAAAATTAATTATAAAATGACTTAAAAACATATTCCTTTTCTTTATATCCTGTAATTTGAACATTAATTTCTATTCAATTATAAGAAAATCGAACAACTATTTATATAAAAAAGTTTCGAAAAATGTCAGCCTGGAACTCAGAAAAACTATGGTTTACAACACAGCCCTGGATATTGAAATGAAAGTCCACCTCAGGCTACCGACATGGCGGTTTATACCGGAACCAGAGTGTAGGCTGGTTTTTTTCAAGTATGGGTGAGTCCCCTTTGATTAATATAGGCACAAATACATGAATTCAAACTGGGCTACATCCAAGGTCAAATTCAGCTTGTAGGCAATTTCTCTTTTTTGGCTGAAGCTGTCAGTCTATTTAATAGTTAGTTTATGATACTGAGACCACTAACTTCGACCGATTTCCCGTTACTTGTCTACAAGCTATATTTTTATGGGGTGGCAAATGCTAAGTGCGCTTGTATTGTTACATAGAAATTCGAATTGACAAATGTCACGTAACTTCAAAAATTCCAACTCACCAACACACTCGCACCTTGCATATGCCAGTTCCGCAGTGGGCAAAGTTGTGGACAGTGTTCATAGAATTTTATTCGTTAAATTTGAAATTATTCGTTACGCGTGGATAATATTTTTTTTAAGGAATAAGTGTAGATTTGCTTAAAATATATATAAAAAATGAACAATGCAGATTGTTTGAAGTAAAATAGAAATATATTGAGCAAATTTTCGTCAGTTTTCTAAGAAAAATTTACACATGAAATCGAAGTTAATGATATTCAAAAGCGCAAAATACGCAACCATGCTTGTCATAGTAAGTTTTTAGTATATAGAACATCTCATTTAGCTAGTTTTATTAATCAAAGAAATCAAATTATTCGCCTTTTAACAACATATAATTACTAACCAATGGCATTCAGTAAAGTAAAAATGTGGTATTCCCGAATTCTAGCACATTTCCCCACGGTTGTCGAGGTTGGCAGCATTTATTTATGTATTTTTTGTATGTTTTTGCATGTCACACCGATTCTTAATTGACACAACACCGATAGGAAAACAAAATGGCGAATTTGAAAAAAAAAAACTGAGGGGCCCAGCGGCAAGAGGATTGTGAGTTGGAGGTCTCGGTATCATTTGTCTCTGGTCACTGTCTATGATCACGCTGATAATAAAATGCGGCTATTAACATAGTAACGTATTCAAATATAAATCATCTCAGAAAAGAACCTTCTTTTGAAGGAATGCAATTTACCTGCCTCTAAAAGTAAGCACCAGTATAATTTTAATTCGGGGGCATATACCTACGAGGTGTTAACCAACCACTTTCATTAACATGGGCACAAATACATGAATTCAAAATGGGCTACATTCAAGGCCGAATTCAGCTTGTAGGCATTAGGCAATCCCTCTGTTTTGGCTGAAGCTGTCAGTCAGTCTATTTAATACTTGGATTATGGTGTGTATCATAAAAAAAAACATTTGCATCATGTCTCCCAATTTTAAGGGTCAATTTGATTGAAACTTCAAGAAAGTGTCATTTCGACGGCTGAAAAAAATAATAAAAGCGTAATCTCGCGTTCTTCAGTTCGCCTATATGAATAACCCTTATGAGAGGGTATACTCGTAAAAGAACACCTTGTTTTCAGTTGTTTTCCGTGGCATAGCTATTCTGCCTGTCAATCACATTTTAAATAATTTCAAAACAATAAATCCCCTGATGTATTTCAAGGTTATATGAAACGCGAACCATTAATATAATTTGTATTACATATGTGAGATATGTAGTACATATTATGTACTTAATACCGTAATTACTAGAAAAAGGAATAGGTTATAAAAATGTGAACCCAGCAGCGACACGATGAGTGGAGGACAGATCTCCATGACGATGTGTCACTTTTTGACAGTAATGACTTTTAGTGATTTGACAACTGATGACATTGAACTGCGTTCCCGGTAATGTGTTATGCCATACATATCATCTCCCAAACTAAAATTTTAACAAACCAAAGCTGTGAGGTTTGAACAATTGGCAAAACAATACAAGTGTATAAAAAAAAAACATCTGCGTTCAACATTGTATACCGCTGCCCATTCAGGCTGACATTTTCCATTTTAGTTTTCTAATTAAAGTGTAAACACAATGGTGTACATTTCATTTTCTATTTGATTCAATTTTTTATTCGCTCTTTTACAAATAAAATCCATCGCGTGCTGCACGTTCAGCGCACCTTCACAACGTAGGTACCTATACTCCACACGAAAATATATATATTCATGATAAATATGAAAACTGAAACGAAACGAATTCACTTCCGTAAACTGTGTGGTCTCTCCCTGTTGACAGCCTGATATCCTTGACTGTGAATAAATAATTCATAAAAATGTCCCTTTTACACTTTGGATGTTTTATGAGTATATTACATGCGAAATGCTATAGCCCATGGTGGACATGTATAGTTTAGGACGATGGCTGGGGATGGTGTCCGTGTGCCCATCAAAAGTCTGATGGAACGAGAGTGAAAGTGTTTTTCGCCGTATTTTTATGGCATTTTAAGGGAAAATAAAATGTGAGTGCCCCAAGCGATTAATGGGTAAGACTGGAGGGGATTTTCTTTTACACATTTGAACGACGGTATGGATAAGTGTGAAATTGTAACATTCTGGGTTAGGACACAAAAATCAAAAGGAATTCCTTTCCCGACTAAAGCCTTGCGAGCGAATTTCTAAACAATGCGAAGGCGCCCCCCAAACCTGTATTCACTTACCGCAGAGAAATCTTGACGCATCCCCGATGTAACCGCCATTATTGCGAAAATAAATTAAGTCCTTGAAAGAAGCCGAAAGGCAAACATAATAACCCCCGATAGCGCAGGCAGACGGAGATTAAACATACGCGCAAAAAGCTTCACTTCACTCCTCCTTTCTGCGTTTCGGCTGCAATTTTAATTAAATCTCCGTTCATTATTCCTGCCAAAAGGATTTTCCCTAAACAGAGGCAATACACATTATAGCACAGCTATACAAGTACGCCAGGATGTGTACATGTAAACGTGCTTCGCGCGTCTCTGAGTCAGCACAACGTAATTTCGGGTTGCACTTAATGGCAATTAAATTTCAACCCTCACTGAGGAAACTCCGGCACACAGACACACACCGGTCCTTTGGAAGAGGATTTCCCCACTGAACCCCGGCAACGCGTCTGCGGCAAGTGTCTGCATAATTACATACTAAGAGCATCGTAAGTGGCACTCGTAGCATCGAATGCATCCACCCCCGGATTTCGCATTGATGTCTGCCCCGACGACGACGATGACGACGACGCCGTGGCACAACCGTGCTTCCAATCGACCATGCATCCTCAAGTGCCCTGGCCACAGTTGTAAATCACAGCGAATCTCTGGAGGTGGGAAAATATTGCTCACTCAAATTTGGATTCTGCGAATGATCACGATCCCTGGATGACGACTAGCCATGACTTACTCACACACATATGGGGTGCTTCCTTCCGCTGGGCACCCTCCACAGTCTGCAATGTTTGAGTTAGAGATTTGATTATTTACGCATCTCACAAACGTCATGACGATGGATATAAATTGTTACAATTACGAGTCTTTTGCCATCAGGGGTGGTTGAAAGCGGTTTTCAAAAATAAAATAAAAATCCTCCACTCCAACATCAGACACTACAATGTGCTACAACCGGAATAGACAAGGGTTGATCCTGTGTGCCGCAGCAGCAGTGGCATGCATTTTTCCCAGTGTCACACAGGCGGAATAGATGATGCTTTCATTCCTCGTTATTTGCCATCAAAAAAGGACACGTGCCAAGTGACTGCGCTACCAGTTCCAGCTGAACAAAAGCCGTTTTGCAACCCCATCCGGTAACCGGACCGTGTTTTGTAAGTGAATCGAAAATTTATTAGGAATCTTTCGGGGGCCCCGTGACTTGCATAACTCATTGCACTGCCAAGTAGTATACTCTTCTCTTTTGCCTTGGCAGACAGAGAGATGATACATTTATGCCTTCGGGGGAAAACAACGACGAACTCATTTAGGCGCTTTGTCAAGCACCAGGGATGAAATTAATTTATTTCACATAAATTCACGCGCGCGATGTGCTGATTCGGTTTTTGTCATCCAGTCGGCAATTATTCATAAAAAAAAAAAAAAAGGATGACAACAAAAATAAAACATTTGCAAAGGCGTCCGATGAAGTCATCAAAGGACAGCAAGCACCCACGTACAAAAGTCTTAATCGACAGAACGTGCTTGTTTGTTGGGTGCAATTTTTTTTTTAATTAAAAAAATTGAATTTTGTTTAATTCGTATTTATTAGGTTTTTTTTTTTAAGTTTTGCCTTAACAGTGGGTATAATATTTTATTTTCAACAGCGAATTGGAAGGGTAATAATTAGATCATTACGAAAGATTAAACAGCCGTTCATAATATTTAATAGCCTCGTACCCTACACTCGTGTACAGAAGTTTTGCATATTGGGAGTCAGTTGAGTATTAAATTATCGAGTAGGTAAACTGGCAGTTGAAAGGGTAAGTTGGTCTGTGAAATCGCGCGTAAATTTATCTCTAAAAAAAGAAGAACAGCAGACAAGATTAGAGAGCTGGGATGAGGAAGCATGCCAAGAATTTCAAGCAATACGACGAATGCCTTGGCGATGTCACACTGACCATCGTCTGTGAAGAAGAAGCCAACAATTTCGAAAACAAACCGTCCAAATAATCACCACTAAGAAAGGCATGCAGGTGCAGGACCAGTGGTTAGTTTGCTGGACTCCTGAGCGAGGGGTCTTGGGTTCGAACCGCGGAATTTTTGATTCAACTTTGTCACCGTTGAAAATTCTAGTGTTAAATTTTTAGAATTGTAAATATGACAACTCCCTGAAAATATTAAAATTTAATATTTTGCATTAAAAAGAAGGTTTATTATATTACAAAATATGTCTGAAATATTCAATTTTAATATAGATGGACATGGGCTTCAATGAGAAAGTATTTAAATTAAACCCTTATTTATATTGTAAAGTTATAAAATTTAAGTACATTTGTATTCGAATTAAAAAAACTGCAGATTCAAATATAATAGTTTCATATAAAATTCCATACCTCTTTTGCTTTTTACAAACCCATGGAATATTAAAATATAACACAGTTATGTACTTGAGTTTGTGGGTCTAGTCTACGAAATGAAGAACACGAGAGTTGTTAGGCTTAGGCTAACTGACTTTATTTAGTAAAAGTACTTAAAACTAACAAAAGAGCTTACAGACCATCAATATACTATCGAGAAAGAGAACAGTATATACCTGTATTTGTAAATTTTATATAAAGGTGAGTACATATCAAATACAATCCTTTTATATTTTAATTTACGCTTTGGGTTTGATTTTAGTATTTATGGGATATTTACTAGATATATTTGAACACCAAAAATTATAATTTAATTTAGTGTTCATTTTTATTGGTTTTAATTGGTAAAACAGAAAATTGTGAAGCGTACACAATTCCCGTGATTACTGGTCCCGTTTGAAAATAATCCAGTAGAATGCCGCTGCGCTCCCTTTAGTAGATATATCCTTATAGACCTTTGAGTGAAGGAATACTGATATGTGCCTGAATTATGTTATTAGTTATTCAGTCAGTTAATTACTTTTCGGTATGTAATGGCTATATTTCTGAGGCAATGAACTCAAATCTCTAGGCCGCCCTGATCTTCAAAAGCAAGTCCACTATAGGAACATCTCTTAAAGAAAAAAATCAAATGAATCTAACCTCTTACAGGAATAATTTAAGCTTAAAAATACTTACTTCTGGTTGTCTTATAAACTACAGAATGACACCTATGATTCATCAATGAAAATTGTTGCTTTTAGTGAATCATGTAAACTATTAGGTATTTTGATTTCAAGTTAACCCTGTTTTGCGCATAACTTTTACTTTTGAAAAAATCAATTAGGTATTTTTTAAACATTTTTCTTAAAATTCTTAACCAAGCGACAAAATAATAAATTTTAACTCAAAAGCAATACCGATATAGGGTGGCGCAAAATTAATCATCCAATCATAGACGTTTACAATTTTTTCTGTCAAGTTGAAAAGATGATATCCGTCAATTGGATGCCGCGCCAGTGTTGATTACACATTTTGTGCCCATTTTATAGGATTTTCCGCAAGATTTCCCGTGATAATTGTTCACATTCCTGTCGAATTTGCTCCTTAAGAGCTGTAATTGTGTGATGCTTTTTGGCATTAACCCGCGACTTCAAGTAGCCCCAAAGAAAGAAGTCTTGGATGGTTAAATCGTTGGATTATTAACTTTGCAAAGTAAAAGAAAAAAGTAGGTATTATAGCATTATTTGTTAAAAAAACGCTTAGCTGACTAAGCAACCAGGGATCAGGGAATGAAGCTAAACAAGTAAGCTGAGGAGCTAGCTCTAGCTATCATCGACTTGAACAATCCCCAAAACAAACTGTCGACCAGTCACTTACCCAAGTTCGATGCCAAAAACCTTGAAGCTATATATATTTAGAAGGTAACAAAAAAAAAAAACAATTTTGACAGGGCCAGATGGCAGAAAGAAGTCAAAGTTGTAGGATGTGAGAACACAGTTCTAGAACTTGACAAAAGCTGCAATGTCGAAAAGTAGGTGGAACGGTTTTTCGATATCGTGGACAATATAGAACACATCCAGGTATAGCGGATTCATTTACCCATCCGAAAGTTGTGCCACCCCTAACCTAACTTTAATTTGATTTACTATTTGATTGATTCTCGCATGATTCCCATCGACTTATTGGACACATCTGCTAAAAAATTTGCCATGTCACATTTTTAAAAATACCTGTCCAGTGCAGAGAATACAAAAATCCATGAGTAGGTAATGTATATATTGCTAAACTTCGATGTGATTAATTCCTTTTTAAACATTTCCGGCTCGAAGGACCATATTCCTACAATTAGAAGATTTGTTTGTTTGTCTTTTATTTTCGTGGTTTGGATGGGAGGCATTTAAATTCGGCACAAAGGACCATATTTCTGCAGTGGGTTACTTTGTTTTAGGTCTTCCGAGGCAGTGGGATAAGTTTCCAATACAAAAGGTATCAGGTTTACAAGGAAAATTCTCAAGTACCATTTTAGGGGCTTTTCTCAGTTTGGAAAACATTCGAGAGTATAACTGCCCAGAGAAAGTTTCTCATTTCAGCAGTTCGTCATAAAATTGTAGGGGTTCCCTGACATTCGTCCCGAAAATGCAAACTTCCACAAAAGAATGAGTGTGAGAAGACCGGAAGCTGCGCCTGGGAGATGTTCCACCCTCTAATTATTTTAAAATAAATCATCGCTTGGTTTCCATATAAAGAAGCGTCCACACCCACGCTCAGATTCAAGAGCGAAATTTAAATTTAGCTTGCATATACGTCAGTATGACCGAATGTCAGAATGGATGGATAATCCCCTCCTGTAGCAACAGTTCAAACAACTGCACGTGAAGGTAGTCATCAATGCCATGCCAACGCAGCCGAAATCGAAATAAAAATCCAAGTCGAGGGCGCGTTGTGTTCTCAATGGGAAAACTGAAGCCGCTGTCCAAAGCCATATTTTATTTGAGAATTTTTCTCTCACGTAGATTTGCATTAAAAAAAATCCCCAACAGTAGGCCGGCTACGAACTGTGTGTTTTCAACAAATGTCTTATGGCTTAACCGGAGGAAAGAAAGAGGACCTCTAGAGATTCCATAACCCTGCCAATTAAAATTAATTCCAAACAGGAAACCGACTCCATCCGCGATGCACAAAGAAACCATCATCCTCTCGACGGAATTTTCTCGCACATCCTCGAATCCAACACAAACAAGTTATTGAGTTGATCGCAAGCACTATACGATACGCGTCGCATTAGTGTGGCCTTCGAAGTTTGACTGTATACTGTTTAACGCGCCGATTCACACTGGAGAGATTTAAGAACTGAAGTTCCACAGGATGTGAGGAGATACACCGAGTCATTGAGGATTGAGGAAGTTCAAGGATAACATCGTGAGACCATAAATCATATCTTCTGGATTTGTGAGATGTCAAACGCGTAATGGCGATAAATCTCGTTCAACAAGAGTTTGCCTCGAAAAAGCGAGTGAGAAAAAAAGTTTTTTTTTTTTTCCAACTCTTGTCTATAATGGAAGTGACAATATTTTGATTATCCTTGATTCTGTATACAGACGGGTAAATATAAATGTGGATTTGTCTCCTTGATGGGGGGAGATATCTTTTTTTGGTATAGGATGGGGATCTGGAGGTTCGTGAAATTGGTGAGCGGATTTGAAAAAGGCCTCGAGGATTTTAAGGGCGGCAAAGTCTCGGTTGAACCTCCAGATTATGGGATTTTTATCTTTTTTTTTAAAGATTAAGCTGGCAGGAGGTTTGTTGTAAATTTTCAGATTCGACTTACTTTGTGTGTCATCACAATTTGTGCAAGAGGCTCCTAATTGACCGATTTTGCGCTGAGCAACATCTCAAAGATCCTTTTTTAAGTTGTTCCACAGCAATACAGATCTTACAGCCATGGAAATGGGTGGAGAGCTCCTCAACGATTTACTGATGTCTGACAGAGCCATTGGACTCAGACTTGATACGCAGCTATAGAGGCAAGAATCGGTCAATTGCAGCCGCAAAGCTGCATCTCGTAAAAGAAGATCTGATGAGTTAATTTTGCTCTTCACATTTAAAGTGTAAACAGTTCTGCAAGCATAAATGCCACAGTTCGACACTTGGAGTTTAGAATGATATCGAAAAAAGTTTAACTTCTCTGACGCTGACACCAGCTGCTGTAGGTAAATTTTAAAAGGCTGCCGTCCACGCGGATCAACATATCAATCAATCAATCAATCAATCGTTTAGGGTGCAGCTTTCTGTCACTAGGCGAAATTGACAAGCCAATCTCGCCCATGGCACTTCCGTCGTCCATGGTACATCACCCCTCTCTGATTAACTGTGTATTTTTTTCTGGGCTCTATTGGCATTCAGAGCGCACATCCTTTCGGATCGAACTTCTGCCCGTTATGCTCACAGAAGTGTATAATATTTGCTTCATAGACTTTCCAGATGGCAATTAATTTGCCTGGACTCTTGTGCTAATGATATGCGCCCTAAATATGTATGTTGACGCCACACCGGTCGCCATTTTGACACAAGTGACAGCTTGACCCATGCGATTTTGAACCTTCCGTGCTGCTGCGCGCTTTTTTTTTGTCTTTTCTCTCGATCTGTCTTACTAACTAGTTACAGTCCTTAATTCTCGTTAATAAAAGATCTTCTACCAATTACTTTCTTTTTTATTGACCTAATACGCCACAATGTAGGTGCTGGAAAGGGCGCCTACCAAATCACACAACCATAGACAAATCATACTAAGACCCCAACTCGCAATCCTTTTGCCGCTGGCCTCCTCAAATTTATTTCAAATTCCGCCAATTTGTTTTTCTATCGGTGTTATATCAGTTAGAATTCGTGTGACATATAGATGACTAATACAAAAAAATGCTGTCAACCGCCACCAACCGTTTTGTAAAGTGATAGAGTTCGGGAATTCCACATTTTTAGATTACTGAATGGTATTGCTTAGTTTTTATTTTTTAAAGGCGAATAATTTGAGTTGTTGGGTTAATAAAACTATCTAAAGAAGATGTTTTAGATACTAAAAACTTATAAGGACAAACATGGTTGTGTATTTTCCGCTTTTCGATAGCAATAACTTTGATTTCGTGTGCAAATTTTTCTTAAAAAATGAAGAAAATTTGCTCAAAATGTTCGTATTTTCCTTCAACCAATCTACATTCGGCCCTACCAATAATCAACTTTATTCTGGCAGTTTACGCAAAGACTCCACACTTTCCAAAATCCCTTTAAATGTTAATGTTGAGAAACCCATGTTTATTTCGAGCATTAGCTAAAGAAATCCTCCCTAAATGTCATTTTCAAGAGGAGTGCTGCCCAACCACCAAAAATGGCGGTATGGAGTTTCGTAATAGGAGCGAATTTAAATACACTTTTGTTCAGCCTGGACGTCTACAATTATAAACTCATTTTAGTAAGTTGTAAATATTTTCGCACTTTATTCGTTGGAATACAACAATGAAAGATGTTTTAAGGTTTAGCAAAGACAAATTTTTACAAATGCATGCAGAAAATTGAAAATTATTGCATTTTTGTTTTATTTCTAAACACTTGGAATATATATTTCGAATATGATTGGTATCTTGTTTAACCAGCGCTAGCTTTTTGATTGGTTTTCGTTTTTTAATAGTTTGCAAGTTACGAATCTATACGTAGTAAAAAATAAATAAGTTTAGGATGTTTCCAAGACTTTCTGGAGAGTCGTCGAGAAGAAAATAAAATACCGGTTCACTTAAGATTGGACAGCTCATACCCAAATACCTATATTTTTTTTCTAAAAACTCTTAGTGCCTTAGGCGGCTTAGGTAGATATTTGGTTACAACCAAACCCCCTTTGGAAATGGAGTTTGTTCCCTGAGAATGAGAATTTCTAATGAATCCGTGGTTGGTGTGAAAAGGTTGACTTCGCGGAAATATAGCTATAAGAATTGTCAGCATTCAGCAAAATCCCCGCGAAATAATAAATTTAGGAACTTCTGGAGGAATAACAGGTAAGTGTTATCAGATGGAACAGGTATTTTGAACATTTTTATAATAACTTCGTGGAAAAGATGAACGAAATCTTTAAAAGTTCAACAAAGAGTATAAACAAAAAACTTTATAGTAAGATAACCCCGTGGATTTCAAGGGATATTATAGAGAGATGTGAAGAGCGTGACCGACTTTATAGAAGATGGAAAAATAATAGGAGCAACATGTCTTCTCAGACCGAGTACAACAAATATACGAAATTTCGTAAACAAGAAAATATTTGCATGTAAAAATCAATATTATCAACAAAAATTCGAAAATACAAGATGCGATCCGAAAAGAACATGGTCCTTAATAAATGAAGTCCTAGGAAGGAAGAAGCCATCAATAGATGCAACAATCACGAAAAACTTCTCACGTAACACAAATACAGTAATTTTGGCTGATGAATTTGCAAAATATTTCTCGCAGCAACCGGCTCAGATAATTCACACGTGTAACACACCAACTAATACATATCATGGAAATTTTATACGCGACTCGATCTATGTGGGAGAAGTAGAGTGTTTAGAAGTGGAAAGCATACTTCAGCGTTTAAATGCATTAAAGGGTCCAGGAGCTGATGGTATCAGACCGATTGATTTAATGAAAAACGCACAAATATTTGCGCCTATAATCACTAAGCTTATTAATCTCAGCTTTGATACTGCAGTAGTTCCGACAAAACTTAAAGAGGCCATAGTTAGACCGATATATAAAGGAGGAAAAAAGGATGAAATATTCAATTATCGACCTATAGCGTTTCTATCGGTGGTTGATAAGATTATGGAGGAAATTGTTGCAGACAGAATATGGAAATTCGTTGAAAAACAAAACTTATTAAGCAAATCCCAATATGGATTCCAGAAAGGCAAAAGCACAAATCGTCTTCTTGGTGATTTCGCAAATTTGATAAATACCAGCCTAAGGAAAAATGTTCATGTAGTAGTGCTTTTCTTGGACTTTAGTAAGGCATTCGATACTCTTGACCACACAAAACTAATAGAAGCGTTAGAAAAAGCTGGAATTAGAGGGAAAATGTCTGAATGGATGAAGGACTATCTGAGGCGGCGAATATTCAGAATAAAAATAAATGATTGCTGTAGCAACAAAAAAGCCGTACATTATGGGGTACCCCTGGGTTCAAAACTCGGTCCGTTGCTGTATTTGCTATATACACATGACATGCTGAATTGCCTTAGGGAAAGCATTCCTTTCGCTTTTGCAGATGACACAGCAATTGTGGCTTACCACCGGTCACTAGATGAGGTAACCAAAAGGATGCAAGCGGAGTTCGACAAAATTGGCAGATGGTGTCATGACAACGGCCTAGTCATTAATGCATCTAAGTCAAAACTAATGTATATTCGCAGCCCGCAATACCGAAGTGAGCAGATTACAATTGCAACATTTAACTGTGACAACCAACAAAATGTTGATACTTTAGAAGTAGTCAACACGTATAAATATCTAGGGATTACGATTGATAACCATTTCATCTGGGAGAGCCATATCAATGATACAAGGAGCAAACTGAGAGGGTCACTCTTTGCTTTGGCTTGCATGCAATATAAAGCGACTACCACAGTGCAAAAACAAATCTATTATGCTCTTGTTGAATCGAGATTGAGATATGGTATACTTGCATGGGGAGGAGCTTCAGCAACTCATATAAAAAAACTTCAAAAAGTTCAAGACAGAGCGGTAAAATTACTAACGAGAAGTAATAGCACATCAAACGAAGAGACGCTGATGAAAGTTAAAAATATTTTCGAGATAACAGCAGCGGTGGAATATTATGATGAATTACGCTTTAGAACACCAATCAACCACAAATACAGAACAAGAAGACGAGCAGAGGGTTTTTATGAGCTTCCATCTATCTCAAACGTTTATGGCAAGAGGCAACTTACTTCACAATACCCAACATCCTGAACAAACTCCCGCAGTTTTTAAGACATATTAACAATACAACTTGTGGAAAAAAAAGACTAAAACAATTTTTCCTTGAAGCAATAACTTAGATAATCCTTTTCTTGCAATTATGTAATTAAAAAAAATAAAATTTGTTTAAATTTAGTAGGTTATACAAATAGAATAAATATCTAAGTTCAAAATTCAAAACTTGTTCACATCAATGTTAATTTTTTTTTTGTAAACAGCTATCTTACAGCTTCGCAGATATTCAAACATACTATGTATTGTAAATCTGAACTCATTAAAATTAAAATAAAAAATAAATAATAAACACGCCTTGTCAACAAAAAAAAGAAGAAGTATGTGCGAATTCAAGATAAAAAGAATTCTGTTTTATTTAGTGTGAATTCATAGAGGCGTACGCATGACAGTTTTCGTGTAGAAAAATGTCCGCGGGTTTATATTTTTCTGAAAGACTTTGCCGCTTTCTAAGTTTCCCGAATTAAGTATTATTAGCTATGCAATTTTTAAAAGATTAAATTGTATTTATTTTTATATTTCTATATACTTTTACAGGCACTGTTTCGTTGTTTGGCAGATTGAAATTCAAAAACGGAAGCGATAGGTCCTTAAAACGCTTTTGGATTTCTATGTGAGTTTTTAATTTATTCTAAAATCAAATAGCCGGCTACTATTTCTTATTTCAAAAATATGCACTTGGTAACCATTCAATCTTTAGATCAATAAGCTTCGATTTTCATAATCAGCCCAACAAACTGTGTCCCGACACAAATTCACTCATAAATCAATCGTGAAGGATTAGAAAAAAAAGGAAAGTGTACTATAAAAAAGTACCAAAAATTGAGTCCGATCGAAGGAGGGGGCATTACTGATATTTTGTGCATTTCCTATTTAGTGTTTTGTTTTTTACTTAAATTAAAAAGCTTCAAAAGACCTTTGACAGATAATATTTATTTATTATTATTATTATTATTATTATACTAGCTGACCCGGCAAACTTCGTTTTGGCCCAAATATATTTTTTGACTGAATTAATTTCAAGCACTCACGATTCCACCTGAAATTTGTTTCTTTGATCGAAATTTAGCGATACTTAACAGATGACTTCGTCCCGGCCAATATTTGGCGAAAATATAATAAAATCAAGTATTAATTTCTTTAAAGTCTATTAGATTTATTGAAATCTAAAACAAAAAATATATTAATGACTCAATTTTGCACGATACACTACATTTTTTGTTTTCTGCTCCGGAGCGTAAATGAAGAGTGAGGATGGTTTCCCTACTCGGGAACATGCCACATATAACTGGCCGTGTGAAAAACATGATTTTTCCAGATTTATGCCGCACACTTCCAGCGACTGCCCTTGTGACTTGTTTATTGTCATCGCAAATGCAAGTTTCACTGGGAACTGAATACGTTTGAATTGGAATGGCAAATTGTTTGAACTCAAGGGAATTCGCGGGATTAGGCATTCTTCTCCTTTGAACAGCCCTTTCAAAATCCTTGCCACTATCACATTGTTCATTAGCTTCATGACAATCAGTCGGGTTCCATTGCACAGTTTCGGGGCATGAAGATTTCTTAGCATAATGACGACAGATCCAACTTTAAGAGGAAGCAACTCTGGCAATTTCACCTTTCCGCCCGCGCAACACAATCCAGGCGGTTCTTTCTCAAATTTAACTGCATTGCAATGCTGACAAACGACAGACATTTGACCAAATTGAAGTGATGCGTGCGCACTGTATTGAATGCTTGGGTCATATCGAAAGGCTGCACGTTCAATGCTCCCCGGAATAAATTGTTGTTGCCAACGTTGTCGTTCAATAGTCGCACGTTGTGACCTTGCTTCATCACTTTGCCGAGCACGAACTTCTCTTCTTCTCAATCGTTGTTGCTCATTGTAAGCTTCGTTGATCTCTTCTGACTGTCGCGCACGATTTTGAATCATTCTGATTCGTGCTGATTCCCTTTCAATAGCACGTTCCTCTTCCGTTTGACGTGCTATGACATTTCGGTGTCGTGATGCATTCTGTGAACCCCGACCAATGTTACCATGACCTCTTTTTGGCATCGTAACAAATATCGAACTGTAAATGATCATAACTTTTTATAAATCGCACGCAGTTTTCACAAATCACTAACTTACCTTTGAAATAGCCAAAATACAGAAAGCAAACGAACGAAAATGGTGCAATGGAAATTTTGAATACAACTGGAAAAACAGAACAAAACACTTAACGACCTAACAAAACAATAATAATAATAGTAAATTTAAAAATTTTATTTAAAATTAATTTGACTTTCTTTCAAATGTTGTTTTATTTTTCTTTCTTGATTTACAAAAGGGTACAACTTCTTTATCAGTACATTAGTTAATAATCATCTCAACAGGCAATGCTAACTCTCTTAGATTGCATGACACTTAGATTCATAGTGCTACTACTACTACTCATACGATCACTACACAGGCGGCCGTCACAACGGACTTACACCATTATAAAAAAATATATACAATCGCCAGGAACCACCTCACACACCGTTGAACATCTCGCTCGCAGGGGAACTGGTGGATGTTAAACCAATGCAAAGTATAGACACAAAAGCCAGGCGACCATCACACACACCGTTGAGTGTCTCACTCGAATGGCAGTCGATGGATTTTATACAAATGCACATATTCCTTGCGAACCAGGAGACCAACACACACACGATTGAGTTTCCTACTCATCCGTTGTATGTTGGGTATTATATAGGGTGGCGCACCAATTGTGCTACAATAAGAAATTCAAATAACTTTTTTTTTTAATCGATGTATTTCATTTATTTTTTTTTTATTGGTTAGAAAATTAAATTTTATTTTAAATAGTTAGTTGTTTTTAAAGATTATAGATCGCAAATGACCTCCACGCTCTCCCACGCATATGCGGCACCTGATCAAAAAACTATTCATTGCGGCCTGAAGAGTTGAAGTTGGGATCGCCTCAATTATTGTCGTTATGGACTGCTTTAATTCAGTTAAATTCCTGGGCTTCGTTTTATACACCTCTTGCTTGACATAACCCCATAAAAAGAAGTCTGGTGCAGTCAGGTCAGGTGACCTTGGGGGCCAGCGAAGAGTGGAGTTCCTAGAAATTAATTTGTTTGCGAATTTTTTGTTTAGCTCCGCCATAACTGGGGTGGCTATATGTGCAGTTGCTCCATCTTGCTGAAACCAAACGCTGTTGAATGGTATACGTCTTCGGCGCAGTTCTGGGTAAAAAAACTCCTTCAACATCTTTAAATAACGGTCCCCATTGACAGTAACGGTTACACCGTTTTCTTCAAAGAAGTACGGCCCGACAATACACCTTGATGAAACTGCGCACCACACAGTGACTCGTTCTGGGTGCAGTTCCGTCTCATGGAGCATTTCTGGATTAGACTCTTTCCATATACGGCAATTTTGCTTGTTTACATTGCCGTTAAGATCAAAATGGGCCTCATCAGACATGAACAAACAATTGATCAATGTGTTGTCTTCTTCGGCCATTGATATCATTTTTTGGCAAAATTCCAGGCGAACAGGCAAATCCTGAGGGTTTAACTTGCTAGTAATTTGGACTTTGTGCGGAAACAAGTTTAAATCGTCATGAAGTATCCGTTGTAATGACCGTCTACTAACTCCAATTTGCCCCGATAAGTTTCGGGTCGAAACGCTCGGATTGGCCTGTATTGCAGATGCTACTGCTGCGATTGTATCCTGAACCCGAACATTGGCATCTCGATGGTGCGGCCTTCGTGCGATGCTTCCAGATTCGGCAAACATGTTTACAAACCTCATAATGGTCCATCTACTCGGGGGATTACCGCCAAACTCCCGCCTAGATTCCCTTTGGACGGAAATGACGGACTGCAAAGCATGGTACCATGCACTATCCAAATTCTTTTCTCCGTATCCCAAGCATGCATTTTTATAAATCTAAATAGTAACCTACAAAATAAAAAAAAAAAAAGCCGATTACTCACACAGAAAAAAAGTTATTACGTTTTATTTTTGTAGCACGATTCGTGCGCCACCCAGTACCAATCAGAGACAAATGATACTGAGACCCCCAACTCACAATCCTCTTGCCGCTGGGCCCCTCAGTTTTTTTTCAAATTCGCCATTTTGTTTTCCTATCGGTGTTGTGTCAATTAAGAATCCGTGTGACATGCAAAAACATACAAAAAATACAAAAATAAATACTGCCAACCTCGACAAACGTGGGGAAATGTGCTAGAATTCGGGAATACCACATTTTTACTTTACTGAATGCCATTGGTTAGTAATTATATGTTGTTAAAAGGCGAATAATTTGATTTCTTTGGTTAATAAAACTAGCTAAATGTGATGTTCTATATACTAAAAACTTATTATGACAAATACGGTTGCGTATTTTGCGCTTTTGAATATCATTAACTTCGATTTCATGCGTAAATTTTTCTTAGAAACCTGAATAAAATTTGCTCAATATGTTTCTATTTTACTTCAAATAATCTGCATTGTTCATTTTTCATATATATTTTAAGCAAATCTCCACTTATTCCTTATAAAAAATATTATGCACACGTAACGAATAATTTCAAATTTAACGGATAAAATTCTATGAACGCTGGCAGCAACTTTGCCCACAGCGGAAGTGGCATATGCAAGGTGCGAGTCGGAATTTTTGAAGTTACGTGACATTTGTCAATATATAGCTTGTAGGCTAAGTAACGGGAAATCGGTCGGAGTTGGTGGTCTCAGTATTGTCTCTGATACCAATGTTCAGTAAACAAAATTATGCACTGCACCAAAACAAACTACTACTGCCCTTCAAATTTATATATTATTATGCTAGGATAATTATTATTTAGCGAGACAAACTCACCCCTTATTAATAACCTGCTGCCGTCTTAATATATTTATATATATTTTTTTTTTTACTTATATTTATCTGATCACTAACTGAAGCCGTCAAGAACTCACAACTGAATGTGAGAGACAATATGGAAGGAGAAGGTTGCGAAGGTCACAAAACATAACCAGGTATAAGCAAATAAACTCAATGGCGTTGCCAGATCAGCAAAAGCAAATCTCGAAATAATGTTAGTACTACCGTACAATCAATTTTATTTTAGTTCTACTTTCAATTTACCTGACCAGCTTATAGAGGACATCTGCAGGTACAATTTAGGATATCCAATAACTCGATAACTTAAAAGGTTCTTAAATAAAAAGGCAAAATTTAAAACATTTCTACGATTTCCACATGATATGCAATTCATTCTCAAATCAAACATACTAACTGCGCAATATTATGTTGACATCTCTTTTAACGCTATTTTACTGACGGAGAGGGAGACAGAGGCAGTAGGCTGTGTGGTTTGCTAAGAAAAAAAAAAAACAAAAGAATTGGCAAATATGTAGGAAAGGTTTGTTTGTCTCTGTTTTGCTTATAAAATAAAGTGTCTAGAAAGAAATGTCAAATGGGTATAGGTACCAGTGATACCAGATCGTGGTATTATTACATTACGGGATTTATATTATTGAAAATTCCTGGTAATACACGTCGTACCTGTTTATAAATGTTATTTGCAATCAAGATGAGGCAGTAAATTACCCGGTGAAGTTTTTAAATAGCATTATAGCCAATGGACTTTTTGCTCATAAAATTGAAATAAAAGTTGGAGTTTCCATTATGTTGCTTCGCAATTTGAATCCCCCAAGCTTTGTAATGGAACCAGAGTGAGAGTGATTGCGTTGTAGAAAAACGTTATAAAGGGTGATTTTTTAGCTGGTTTGGTTTTGGCAACACCGGTTTTGACAGCTGACGTGTGTTTAGTACCTTGTGTCACTGTCAAACAGCTTCAGTTTGGTTTGCAATTTAACCATGGATCGTCTTACAAATGAACAACGCTTGCAAATTATTGAATTTTACTATCAAAATTCGTGCTCGGTTCGAAATGTTCATCGCGCGCTGCTTCCATTTTATGATCGGCATTCTCGACCTTCTGAGCAGTCTATTCGGAAGATTGTGACCAAATTTCGCACCAAATTTACTTTGTTGGACATTGGACATTAAACCACCAACACGTTTACGTACTGTGCGTAGTGAAGAAAATATTGCGGCCGTATCAGCTAGTGTGACAGAAGACCGCGAAATGTCGATTCGGCGCCGTTCCCAGCAGTTAGGCCTTTGTTACAGCACTACGTGGAAAATTTTGCGGAAGGATTTGGGCGTAAAGCCTTTTAAGATACAACTGGTGCCAGAACTAAAGCCAGCCGACCTACCACAACGCCGAATTTGGTGAATGGGCTCTTGGAAAGCTGGCCGAGGATCCGCTTTTTTATCGAAAAATTGTGTTCAGCGATGAGGCTCATTTTTGGTTGAATGGGTACGTAAATAAGCAAAATTGCCGCATTTGGAGTGAAGATCAGCCAGAAGCATTGCAACAGCTACCAATGCATCCCGAAAAAGCCACTGTTTGGTGCGGTTTATGGGCCGGCGGCATTATTGGGCCATATTTCTTCAAAGATGATGCGAATCGCAGCGTTACTGTCAATGGTGAACGCTACCGAGCGATGATAACAAACTTTTTTTTGCCCGAAATGGAAGTTCTTGACTTGCATGATATGTGGTTTCAACAAGACGGTGCCACATGCCACACAGCACGCGAAACAATGGCGCAATTGCGAGGCGAGTTTGGTGAACAGTTAATTTCACGTTTCGGGCCGGTCAATTGGCCGCCTAGATCGTGCGATTTGACACCATTAGATTATTTTTTGTGGGGGTATGCCAAGGCTAATGTGTATAGGGACAAGCCCGCTTCGATTGACACACTGGAAGCCAACATCCATGCATTCATTTGTGAGATACCGGCCGATATGTGTGAAAGAGTATGCCAAAATTGGACTCAGCGGATGGGCTACCTGAGACGCAGCCGCGGTCAACATTTGCATGAAATTATATTTAAACATTAAATTGCAAAGTTCAAACTATCGATTCAAATAAATATTTCATTCATTTTTTCGAATTTTTTGTGTTTTTTTTTTAAAAAAAGTTCTAAACCTCTTAAAAAAATCACCCTTTAGATGGGTTAATTTTAACTGGGTGTGGTAAAGGAGATACGGTATTTATACCAAGAATACAAATAATTCCCAGCAATTATCCATTTCAGTTTAAACGGATTCAATTTCCTATTAATGTTTGTTTTGCCATGACAATCAATAAGTTATAGGGTTAAACTTTAAGAAGAGGGGGAGTTGAATTCACGGGCAGTTATAGATAATTATGAAGTGTGCTCCAGGGTAAATAATGCAGGAAATATCACTATCTCAGCCGATAGAACCAAAACTTCTAAAGTATACAAAGAAGCGTTACATTAATAAAAAAGTGACTTAAATACCTATTATAAAATTACTTTCTTTCATTTTCATTGTGCAAAGAATATTAATTTGTTGCTGATTAGTCCAATGACCAGCTGTAATGCCATGAAGGCAGAGTGGGCTCAGTCTTTGGGACGTTTTTTCAATACGGGCTCAAGTCCCTCACTATTGCAGACCGCTCCCTCGCGTTATACCTCTGCTATGGCTATCGATGATTTTTCTTTGAGCGATTATCAAAAAAATATAGTGTCCCCTACAGACAGCAAATTTATAAAAAAAAAACACATTTTACAAGGGCGAAGCCGGGCGGGTACAGCTAGTCTTAGAATAAAATCCTCGTTCAGAAATAAAACATTGACCTTGTTTTTCACGAAAACAAATTATCAAATTTAAATTCTACGATAACAAAAAAATGTAGGTAATAGATTCTAAGAAAGTTGTCGCACTAGCAAATGTGGAGGTCTAATTATTGTTTATTGGTACCATTTCACTAATGCTGTTCAATTTTACTAAACTTGGCAACCAGCTAATCGTCGACATTAAAGTTTGATTATTAGTAAGGCCGATTGTTTATTTTTAACTTTCTCCATTAAATAGTAAGGGAAGATATTGTATTCGTACAAAATTTCGAACTCGAGATGTTACTCAGGTCTGACATTACGATGATAGAGGAACTCAAAAAAGGTGGGTCTCAAAATAATGTCCGTCTGTATGTCCCGAGGTCTACAGGCAAAACGGCTACCCGGTTTTCGTTCACACTATGTATTTGGAGTTTCGAGGGCTTACAGTTCAGGGCGTTTTTTTTTGTTTTCACGGTAACCTCAATATAAATGGTACTTCCCATATAAAATTGTCATACCAATTTGATTTGTTCGAAAACGGCCAAAATTGATATTTAATCTTAAGTAGGTGAGGTTAACATGACTTCATACGGTAAAAAATCGAACAACGTTACTTTTGAAATTTGGATATAACTCGAAAACTGTCCATACGATTGTAACAAAAATGTATTTCTAATATGGTCATTTCCAACTTAATGGCAGTTTTTCCCTGTATAATCTTAAAATGGATTTTTGAAAAATGTCATTTTCTAAAAATTTAGTTTTCTTTAGAATACTTGAAAACGGCAACATCGATTTCGACCAAAATCCAAACATGGAGTAAAATTGATGTTTTCAAAATTATTGCGTCCTTAGTTTTCAATTCGATTTACCGAAAACGCTAATTTTAAAAATTTCTCATATCTCGAAAACCCCATTTCGATTTTTAGAAAAAAAAAACCAAGTAATACTTACATCCAGAACAATAACTAGTACTCTGTTTTAGCTAAATAGTTAAGCAATTGTATTTTTCAAAATAAGCATTGCAATATTTGGTACTGTTTTGTTTGCCAAATTTTACAAAAACCGCTCTAACGATTTTGATCAAAGTACATATTAAAGATAAAATCGGTATTCGAAATAAGATCCCATATTTAGTTTTTCTCAAAAAATTCTAATAGTGACGTGTATAAATATTTCTCAAAAAATGAGTACCCAAATCTCGATCTGTGTTCACACTTCTACGGTATATTTTTGAATTAATTACAATGGCCCACTTCCAATGAAGGTACAATAACACCTACGCAAAACTCCTCTTTAGGTAATATGTATTTTTACGAATCATATTGAATATGCACCCTAAAAATAAATCCAACCACTTGAAATTTACAAATTTAGGCAAGTGCCGATTCATTTGGGCCAAAAATTTTGATGAACGAGAAAGTTCCGTTCGACCCAGTCGTGCACTTTTTTTATGAATATTTTAAGCAAATGTACTCTTATTCCTAAAAAGAAAAAAATTAAAAGGATAAAATTCTGTGAACGCTGCCAGTAATTTAAGCCACAGCGGAAGTGGCTCATATTTTTTGCGAGTGTGTAGGTGAGGTGGGGTTTTTGTAAGTTACGTGACATTACAATACTAGTGACCACCCCATAAAAATATATCTTGTAGGCAAGTTCGGCTAAATCGACCGGAGTTGGTGGTCTCCTATGCACACCACTTCTTCAATAAGTCATTAGACCAAAGGTTCATAGACATGCATACTTCCTCTGACCAGATACAACCCCCGGATATTGGCTCTAATATTATACCTATAATGCCAGTACACAGTGATTACGTCCCAAAGGCAAAATCTAATCACCAAATAGGAAACATCTATACTTATGCTCATATATATCATATTACACTCCAATAAGGCATTGTCCTTGAATGAATATTGATGTCCTTCGAGAGATAGAGAGAGAAAACCTCAATCGATAATTTCCTCTCGGCAAAGAAGACAAACGTCACAAGAAACTCCTTAATTGGGCACTTATCGCCACCAGAAGACACAAATTGCAACTAAAATCCGGCACACTTCCAGCCCATTGCAATGTTACCCTCGGGCGCGTCCAATCGAACACATGCACCCCATACCCCCATATGGAGAGCTCCATAACTGCATTTGTTGTCCCCTGGGTCATTGCCGTTGCCATTGCACACTCTCACAATATTCTGCTATACGAGTACAGCACATCCCTATTCACCGCATTTGCAAGGATATCATATTGACAGGACAGACTAACGCTTTGATAGAAGTAATCTTGTAATAAACCAAAAAACATGACAGCTCCATATCCATGCGAAGATTTATTCTATTTACTTTCTTGTCTACCGACAGGATTGATGGCCTGGTTCGGTTATCGGTTGTTGGTCTTGTGTTACTCTATAGTACCAGTTCACCCTCTCTGTGTCATGACATCTCCACATACAGTACCGAAAGACAAAACAGAGAAAATGGAAAAAAAAAATCCCAAAACGAACAACAGAAATTGAACTATGCTTGTGGCTGTGTTTGTATCAACAACATGATGGAACACAAGGAAGCTTAGCAGCAGCTTAGGAATGGAAGCACTGCTTCTGCACAGTATAGGGAACCTCTTGACAAATCGCTCTATTCCATACCAGGACAGCTGCTTTAAACCAGTGTGTCATAATAATCCTTTTGGTAAACTGCACCAACAACAAGGAGCCTCCTGCCTGGAGGGAGGACGCTACCAGGGTGCATTAAAGCCAGAACGTCTTAAGTTCATATCTGAGCGTCTAATATGGATGTGTGATTTCTTTACAGAGGCACATTATCCGCAAGGACTCACATCAATTTCCGTCGGTGTATGAGCAATAAATGATGGGCGAGGACAACAACTATAAATGGGGTGTGGGGAAGGTCGCTTTGAAAATGTCCTGATTAAGAAGTGCACTGTGACGAGGCAGCTGACAAGTAACAAGCAAACGATAAACTAAATTATTTATGCAGACGCCGAGCTGGCACTCTCGAAACAACAATATCAGCCGGCGTATGGGATCAATGGCTTTATATAAATGAAATGACGCGACTTGCTTCCAGGAAGTGATGAGTTCGACATTCGCCTTATCAAATGTCGTCTTCCGAAGCTTATCAGCTGGGGGCGGCAGAATTTCCATTCCGTATACTCGTATAGGCTACGCAAATCAGAGAAATAGCATTTGGAATCAACTCGAGTTTGATGTGATTGTCAAGTCGCTGAAGAGCAAAGAGTATACCAACATCGACAGTCCCTCTCTTGCACTTTTGTTATCAGTATATCCACACAGCAATGCACACGGTTAAAAATGACATAAAAGCCTCAGCGGGGGCAACATCTCATTCAGTACATAACATCCAACCACAATGGCCGACCTTCCAGTCTTGTCGATTCTGCTGGGGCTCACGAACGCACTCAGTCTAGGACCACAGCTGCCGGGAGTGCGATTTTCAAGCGCACGGATCGCAGACTTCCCCTACCTGGTCTCAGTGCGGGTAAATGACGACCACCGGTGTGGAGGTTCGATAATTTCGGAAAGCCAAATCCTAACCGCGGCGCATTGTGTGGCCAACACTGAGGTGACCAAACTGAATGTCCGACTTGGATCGACGCAACATTTTACGGGCGACTCCTATGCAGTGCGTTCGGCGGCAGTTCATCCATCGTTCAACCAGACCCATTTGGACTGTGATGTTGCAATTTTGACACTTGCTAGAGACATGACATTCGGACCGTTTGTCAGATCGATCGAGCTGTCTGAGAAACCCCCAACCGATGGAGCTCTGGCAAATGTTATCGGGTGGAGCGATACGCCGCAAGGAGGATCTAGTGGTAAAACGTTACAAGTTGGAAGTGTGCGGCTGATTAGTAGGACCTCTTGTCGAGCTGTGTACGACAAGAGTTTGATAACTGCCAGTATGGTGTGTGCAGATGGTGAGGAGTTCGGAACAGATCCTTGCCAATTGGACTCGGGCAGTCCGTTGGTTGACAAATCAACGGGCCAGCAAGTGGGCGTTGTATCATGGGTGGGCGGTTGCTTTCGACCCGCCCTGCCAATGGTTTATGCGTCAGTTGGGGTGCTGGTTAAGTCCACGGAGGTCTAGACAATAAATAGGTGGTGAAATAGAGACATGCAATTGTTTATTTTTAATGTTTTTTAAGTATAACCCTTGCCAATGAGCCCGCAGGTGTTTCTGGCGTGCTTCATGCATTTGTTAAAGTGCTCGGAGGCATGGCTCCTTGTCGATAAATCGGCGTCGGATAATATGGCGAGTACCGCATCATTTTTGTGTTTGTCTTGGGAATCAACTGAAGTCTTACGGCCATAGAACATATTTTTAGCTAATAGAAGGGCGCAAATAATAGAGCAGCAAATATCTCGGTAGTTTTTTAAAGACTTGCCAATTATTAGCTCCAAGAGTACCCAGCACAATTCCAAGGAGACGCTCCAATTTTTAAAACCACTATCGCGTCCTTAATGTCGGGGCAGTGGCTGAGTAGTTTGATTGGACCACTAAGCGAGGGGTCCGAGTCCCGAAAAAATACAAATTCCATCTTAAGTTTTTCTTTTCCACTCCGCCGCCTCTTGCGACCTTCTGACGAACATCCGAGAGTATAACTGCGATGAAAGAACTTCTCAAGTCGGCATAAAATTGAAGGCTCTTCCATTCGTCCGAAAAATGGTAAACCCACACAAAACGAATGATTGTGCGTACTCGAAAACTATTTTGTTTTATTCGCGTCCTCAACCAACCTTTTAATTGGTATAAACTCGACGCTCACTCACTATGAGTCTCATCACTTGGAAGCTCCCTTGCAAAAGCAACTTTTTGGAATAAAATTCACGCATATCTCAAGCTTGAAGAGGCCGTGATGCGTTTGTTCTTTCAAAAACCAAAATTCCAGACACTTTCGTCGACACCATCAACAGCAGAGCTAGGTCTACACACCTCCATTAGGTAAATAAAGGAACCCTAGATTGACCAACTGGGCAACTTTCTTATCAGGGGCCCTACTCTGTATCTCGTTTCGAAAGTAACATTTTTCGAAAATTAACGTTTTTCACTCTCTATTTCGAAAGCTGAATAAAACGTTCTTCGATTTAGAATTCCGAAAGTATTACAGAGTACCAACTTAAAAGAAATTTCGAATAGGATTGACTTTCGGAACAAATTTGAGAGTAGGGTCCCAGAAGTAGAAAAAGATGATCAAAAATTGAATCAGCAAAAAACATAGACGCCAGAAGAAATCGAAGCAACATCAACAATGTTGAACGAAATCCTGAGCAAGGCATACAAAAAAAACCTGTCCCTTATGGACAAGGACGAAGTGGACGTTAAAAACAGAAGCAGAACCAGAGCGCTTTTTAATTGAGCTAAGGCCACAAATTCCCAGACCGACTGAGACACATGTAAAGTCGGCCAGAGGAAATTCAAAAGAGCCATAACCAGTGCTAAGCGCACAACATGGCGGACGTTCTGTCGCGATATTGAAACCTCCACAGAATCAGCCAGATGCAGACAAATTCTATGCAAGGAATCTGCGTTCCCAGGTTATCTCAAGGACACTAATGGAATGTGGTCACAATCTTATGAAGAGACTCTCAGTCTGTTATTACAGACTCATTTTCCGGATTGTACCATCAACCAGCCCAACCAGTCAATAGATGTACCGTAACAGGGACAGATCCAGGAGAACTGATAACTTAAGAAAAACTAATCGATTCTTTCTCCCCGTTTAAATACCGTGGATGCGACGGGATTTTTCCAATCATGCTCCAGAAAGCTAAGACCACCATAACACCGGTCCTTTAAATATTTTTTTATTCGCAGTATAGAGTGCGGCTTCATTTCCAAAGACCGGCGAGAAGTCAAGGTTGTCTTCATTCCGAAGGCAGGGAAGTCCAGCCACACCATTGCCAAAGACTTCAGGCCTATAAGTCTGACATTATTCATTCTTAAAAAAAATAATAAACGTCTTTATGACAATGTGACAGCCCAACATGCTTAGGGTAAGTTCGGGCATTATGGCGCACCTAACGTCAATCCGAAAACACATTACCATGAACAAAATTTTATAATTCAGTGTAATGTCTCCACTGACCAACAAAAGTAAACCACGTGTAGTTTCGATGGGTGATTACAATGGAATCTTTTATTACTTCAAAATGTGAAACGAAAAAGAAAAGAAACAAAAGGAAGTAAAGGAAAATGACGAAGAAGAACGTTTTGGTTATGCCAGATCTCCATTATTTAGGCAATACCCAACATTCTGTATTTTTTTTTTAGTAAATTAGAGAACAAAAGTAACAGAAATAAATTAAATAAAAATAATAATTCAATTTCATTAACAAAAAATAAATTAATTTAAAAATAGTTTACAAAAAAACGCAACCCTGAGGGCAATATGGCGGGGAACTTATATTTTTGATTTAAATCTGATTTTCCATCGCAGGTGTTCTTAAATGCAGTACAGGAGTCATGGCAGCACTGTCCACAAATGGAACACTGCATCCACTCGTCCCTATTGGTTGTAGGGGTTTTGCGGATATTTGGCATTTCTGAAATAATTATAAATAACCTTCAGTTGAAATACTATTCTTACAATGGATAAAAATATAATATGCATATAACCTAACAGAATGCAAAAACTGGGAAGAGACGAAGAGAAATAGGTATGAGACTTTAATTTACATGAAAACTAAATAAGGGCCGCATAAGGCACTATAGGTCTCCTCATCTAGTCTTTGACAGACCAGTCAACTGCTCCTTTCCAAGTAGAGAAGAATGGAACACAAATGAGTCCACGAAAAGAAAATCAATATCCATATCTACACAGACGGATCAAAGATGGACTGTGGAACGGGTGCCGGCACATTCTCGGAGAAATCAAAAATACCCTACTGAATCAGAGAGTGACAGCCCGTGGGCCGTCAATATTGGCAGTACCTCGTAGCTATATTACCATCTTCATTGAGACCGCTGCCGCGAAGAGCTCAAGATTCTCGCGGCACATCACGAATCTCTGCTGGGTCCCTGCGGACACAGTGACAAAACCGGCAATAAAAGGGCGGCTGAACTGGCGAGAGAGGGGTCCGTAACGAATCTTGATCGCGCACTTCTAAAGACCCTAATCCATTGCGGATGACAGAGTAATGCCTGTCATTTCATAATGACGTAATTCAAGCCATATTATATATATTAATCCACCGATTTTATTTCCTCAATGGCAACCCCAACAGCCATTCAAATAACCATATCAAATCAATTTCGTGCACAAACTTTTAAAGAAGACTGCGGCTACCGTTTACCACAATTACCAAATTTCTTATTGATAAACTTTCAGCGTTCGTTCTAAAAAAAAAAAAAATGTTTCTAAAAGGAAATTCCAAAAAAAAAACAATCCCCTCAATATTTTATGTGACAGGCAATTGATAATCAAACGGTAAATAACTCACCGACTCTGCCCAAGAACTCAGGAAGCTTTTAGCACTTATTTTCGAAATCAACTCCTGACAGGGCACGGCACAGGCAACGGCACATCAGCCACCCACAGGACAGAAACGTTACAAGTTGATTACCTCTGAGTAGGAAACATGCTCCAAAAATGGACTTTTCCGAGACTAACTTCATAGAACCGCCAGTAGGCACAATTTATCCTCGCTGCCAATTTAAATTCCATCAGCAGGTGATTGCGAGTTGAATTCAACTTGCGCCCGCCCTACACGCCAGTGAATAACTGAAAATAAGCAACAAGAGGAACGACACAAGCAGCTAAAAATAAAAAAAAAAATTAGTAAAACCCCTCGGCAACATTTATTTTTTTCTCCTCATCCTCGCACCCTCCCCAGGCCCAGTCTAAAGGGGTTGTTAGACACAACATTGACTGTTTGCTGACGATGGCTGATGGCTGGTTTTTACGCCGTCGTCGTCTATATTGTAAGTATTTTGTAGCAATCCAGCCACCATCCCTACAGCTACAACCCCAACCGCCGAAAAGTTGTTTACATTTTACACATCCCTCAACATGTTGGTCGGGTTGGGGTGGCGGTATAGGTTGTCCCTTTCACGAGCGAAGCATGCGATGGAAGGAAAATGAAAGAAAAAAAAACTCCGTTTACAAGAGCATAAAACAGCAAAGTCCCGTTTAGGTACAGCTACGACGACGGGTATGACTGACGACGAATGAATGAGTGACGCTTGAGCACGGTATGTCATAGTCATAGGCAGCAACAGCCGCTCTGGCTGGCACACTTCACTTACACAACGCAAAAAAATAAAGCAGCAGGCTTCACAGAATCTGTAAACATTTTTTTTACCGTTGTGCTTTCGCTGAAATTGAATAAGACTAGGCACACCGAAAAATATAGGTATACCCACGCATAACTGAATCTTTGACATTTGACAGATTGAAGAATTGTTTTTCGAGTCGCCTTTTTTGGCCGCCCAATTCGAGTCGAAACTTTAGATGGAGCGGTGCGTGGAACTCATTGCCCCACAGGTGTGACACGAAGTTGGGTCTACGTAGGTCGTGGCCTATCAGGATAATGGATGAGTAAGTTCCGCAGCATCGATTATGTATATTTCAAAACGGGACTCACCCAAAAGTAGGGAGACGCTCTCTGTCTATACCCTAGGTTAGAGGCAATCAAATCATTTGGGTATTGCATTGAATTTTGTTTTGAAAACTCAATTCGATGGAACTACACATTGACGCTGGCAGGGATATTACATTAGGATAATAGATATTCAAAGTCCCCGAGGGGATTTGCGTTTAAATTGATAGGCCACGTAATTAAGGAGCTAGCCGATTACAATTCTGTTATGGCAGGGTATCGACAATCGATATAAATATTGATGGAGAATGGGGACTGACGCTTGGGGTTCGATTCGAAAAAGTGGCTTCAAATGCGCACCGGAATTTAAATTGCGGATTGGTTGCTGCGATGATTGAGTTGGTTTTGGAATGTACCTTCTCGTTTTCATACCTCGGGGTGGTACCTATGGACTATAGAGTGTGAATCATTTAGTTGTCAATTTGCCGCTCTGCAGTAGCGATTTTTATTGTGTATAGTTTATTCTACCTCATTTCAAGGAAGTAGGTCTTGGTATAATGGAAGTGAAGACTGTAAGACTGGTTAGCTATGTCTCACAGGTCTCTTAAGCTTCCTCTAAAGAGAGCTCTTAAGGTATCCAAATTAAAAGGTCTGACCCTATATATGGTGCAACGTGCTACAGAATAGATTCAAGAACTCGTTCTCACAATGGAAGATCAGCGACTTAGAGCTCCAAATGCTCAAATGCTGCCCTCGGTTAATTACATTTTATATTATGAAAGTTCATACCAAAACCTGGAAGTTAAACTGATTCCCTAGCAGGACATAGCTACAAAGGTCAGAAGGGCTTAGTAAGTTTTTTGGGTGCGATATTTACCGGTGTGAGGAACAAAAATGCAAACTTTCGAGGCATGAAATCGCAGGTCCATTCTTTTCTTTCGTAGAGTCTTTTGCGTGTAACTTGGCCATATAGGATCGACTTTAGAAGGTATAAATTAAACCGCTTGTCGAAAATATTTGAAGAGCTCTTTTGCTGACCAATGACACTATCAGGTTCAGCTTTGCGAGAGAAGTCGTAAATGTTAAACAGTCTGGACCACTATCTACATTCTTAACGTTGGAATCTATATGGGAGGCCTTCTGTCGGATCTTAATCTGCTTTGGTCAGCACCGCGATATGACAGATAAAATTAGTCTGAGGTTTCCAGATTCCAGTAACCGGTAAGCTTTTACGAGGATTTGACATAACATCTGTTTATTCCAAGACTCACCCGTTTAAAAATCGTGATCCGCCGGTCGTGACTTTCGAAAATGGTTTACCATGCCATGCACTATATGAGCATCAAGTAAGTGAACAGTATTGTTAACTAACAGTGGGCTCAACTTCACGCCCCTACTGTATTGAGTGGTGAAATGCCATCTACTCGTGCTTGGACAATATGCGTATTAATTAGAATAGGTCCTGCATACGCAGCTGGACTGTGTGACGATTGGTGGAAAGCGTAGATGTATACAATATGCATTCCATATCGACTGTTATGGGCACTTGGTTGTGTTCGCAAAGTGTGAGGGTTTATTATTACTAAAAGTTTTCATTAACCCATTTCTTTGTTATATACAATTAAATAATTCGTGACTTAATATCTACATTATGTTTTATTTAAAACTAAATAGCTGCACCCGTCCGGCTTTTCCCGTGCAAAGAAACTTTGTTGCTTCGAAAATCTCCTAAGTAATTAAATTCAATTAAAATCAAACGGAACTCTTATCCTCGCGAAATATGTGAAATTATTACAGAAAAGGGGAAAGCTAGAAAACCCTGGCAACCGATAAGGGCGCCAAGCGACAAAACCGCACTGAACAACTTAAATTATAAGCTCAGAAAGTCGGTAAGATAATTCAATAATGTATCATTGAAAACTTACCTCACAAGTCTTACAAATGATGCTAGTACTGACTGATCTGGAAGACAGCGAAGAAAATGAACAGGCATATGGCTCACATTCCGCCAGTAAAAACCAGAGAAGGTAGCTGGCCGAAAAGCAGCCAAGAGAAAGCAAACACTTTTGCTGAGTATCTTGAAGACGTATTCAAACCTTATAAAGATAAAGGTTATCAAGGACTCGAAGTAAGATGCGAAGAAGAAAGGCCTATTCGGTCGGTAACAGCTAAAGAACTTGCCAAAGAAATTAAAGAAAGCATAAATACAAAAAAAAAGTTAAATTTAAAAAACCAAAAAACCCGATTGACTGTAAAAAAGAATTAAAAAGATATGAACAAGACACATGCAAGTTCCTATACCTTACTATTTGACAATCGGAGACTATCCTAACAAATATGTTAGTATTGAGTATCCTCCGACTGTCAAATATGAGGTATCCTCATAAGGTATATATATTCAGAATCAGGATCACATTCTGAATCGATTTAGCCATGTCCGTCTGTCAGTTTGTCTGTCTGTTGACAGCACGATAGCGCCCATAGTAATTGACATAGGCCAATGAAATTCGGTGAAATGACTTGTTTTTATCGTCGTCAGGTTGGTATTAAAATTGGGCTATGTCGGTCAAGTAGTACTGGTACCTCCCATACAAAACCAGTTTTGCATGACTTGTATGCAGTGGAGGGTATCAAAGCATCGGCCAGGCCGAGGATAACACCTTTACTTGTTTAAATTAACGTTTTTGTATTTGTATCTTTTTAACATACGACACTCCGGGGAAGAATACGAATCTAATGACACCTCACTGTTTAAAATCGGTCAAGCCATGTAGGCTACACGGCGTCACGTAGGAACGTACATAGGATACGCGCGAAACACATAACCCTCCCTGTGTCCAGTCGGGTAAAAAGGCCACAGGGTTTGATTTGGTTACAGGAGACATTTTGAAACAATTTTCACGAAAATAAAAAAAAAACCAGCGCAGGTTATAAATGCTGCATTTAAATTAAGATATGTGCCAAGCATGTGGAAAGTAGCTGAGGTAATAATGATAACAAAACCAGACAAACCACCTAACAAAGCTACCTCATATCGCTCAATATCTATTCAACTAATGTTGTCCAAGTTATTCGAAAAAGTGCTGGCAAAACGGCTTCAAAAAATAATAGATGAAAAAACGCTAATCCCAATTCACCAATTTGGATTTAGAAACAAGCACTCTACTATTGATCAGTGCATAGAATCACAGATGAAATCATTAAAAGAGAAAAATGTGTGCCCTACAGTATGTCTTGATATAGCACAAGCTTTCGATAAAGTCTGGCACAAGGGACTGATACACAAATTACAAAAGCAACTGCCGAAGCAGTATTCGACCATTCTGGAGTCTTATATATCAAATCGATTGTTCAGAATAAGGAAAAATACAGGGTACTCAACATTGAGAGAGATTAAAGCTGGTGTACCACAAGGCAGTGTGCTAGGTCCAATTCTATACCTACTTTTCACTAGCGATCTGCCTGAAAGTGTAGAAACCACCATAGCAACTGTCGAAATAGCAACAAAAAGACTTCAAACAGCAACAAACAATATTTCAGAATGGACTTAGAAATGGCAGATTAGATTAAATGACCTTAAGTCAGTCCACATTAATTTTTCGTATTAAAACGAACCACACGTTCCAGTATACATTAACAACAATACAGCGGAATATTCAAACACAACCAAATATCTAGGCATGACTCTAGACGCTAAACTGCGTTGGAAAGCGCACGCTAAGAAAAAAAAATGAGTTAAACATGCGATACGGAAAAATGTATTGGCTTATCGGGTGATACTCATCCCTGTTCAACTACAATAAAATATAGCTTACACGCAATTTCTGAAACAAGTATGGACCTACGCATGCACATGCCAAACAAATTTACAAAATGTTCAAATTTTCCAAAATAAAGTCTTGGAACATAGTTAATGCACCTTGGTACATGCGTAACGCTGATCTGCGTAGAGATCTAAATGTTGAAATGGTTGAAGATGAGGTTAAGAAGGTTGCTCGAAAGCACAGAAGTAGGCTTCTCAACCACGTTAACACAGAAATAACAGAACTGTTAAATGACGACAATGTAATCAGGAGATTGAGACGGATAAAACCTCTTGATCTATTAGATTTAGCTAGAGCTTAGAAATCAGTTATTGTTTTCAAACAAAACAAGTTTGGAAATCTGTCAAACTGCGGATTTATCTCTTAAATTCATAAAATAATTCAAAAATTATCTTATTCGGGATGGCAAATGTCATTTCCCCGGTAGTTTTTTTTTAGATGACCTAAAGTCCATCACTATTGCAGAAGCATCCCTCACGTACTAGCTCTGCAATGTCTTCGATGATTTTTTACTTCCAGCGAATTCCCAACACAAAAAAAAATAATTCAATCTGCATATAGCGATTAAAATTAAAAGTGTATGGAAAAATAATAATTTTTACGAATTTTCCAATTACCCTTTTAAATTTTCCAATTTATGTACCTATCTTGGGCGTAGACAAATATAAAAAGAAAAGATAGCTCTAATCGATCGTCTGATCGTTCTCGAGGTATGGGCGGTCTTATGGATGCAACTTTCACTTTGTCTTATATAAATAGAATTTTTATTTTAGTTAATGTATTTGAAAATTTACCACAGTAATAAATTTTAAAATTTACATAATCCAGTTGACTAAATCCCTCCATCTGTTTTTTTTTTCTTAGGTAAAGGTAATTTTTGCGATAGCTAGGTGAGCAGCCCAATTTCACTTATTTTGCTTTGCCGTTGTGACCGCATCCAAAAAATTTGTCATATTTTGAATAGATTCATTCCGAACTGATGATATATTGTGCCCAGTGGGCCACTTTTTGGTAAGCAGAACTGGCGCTGTGGGATGAACCAAACGTAATGTTACGGTGCCTAAATTAACATCTCATGCAGATAACTGCGTTAGGGCTCAGTTATAACCATATGTAAAATGCAACCGAAAAAGCTGGAACAGTGTGAAAATGAATTTCTTTATTTTAAGGCCGTAGCAAAAAATCTGTCAGACAATTTTTTCCCTACGATAACAATTCCAACCAATCAACCACCACGGATTGGAATCCATCAGAAAAATAAATTCCTAATAATTGGAACAGTAAAGAAATTAAATATTTCAGTTGAACTAACTGGGCTCTAATCGCGTAAGCACAAAACGATAGAACGATATCGTCTCGACGATGCTTCTACTTCGTGTAACAACGAAAAACCGATAATCGTTGAAACGATTGGACCATCATCGTTTCTTGTTGCTTCACTTTACTTATTCAAATGTCAAATACTATCGTCGAAACGATTCGATTGAACGATGGCTAGTTTGCAATCGTTTCGTCGTTTTTGGTGCATATTTTTCAGTTTAAATCAGGTCTGAGAGAAGCATAATTAAAGGAAGACGCACTTATGTTCTTTGAAGGCAACTCGCTCCTATCCAAATTGTAAAAGAATTTGTTCAGTTCAAAATGTAATCGAACATAGCTTTCCGAAATTACCGTAGTTTGTTAACATAGCGACAACATTTAGATGTCGCTCAAATAGCATAGTACTTTGTTCTTGTCCGGAAACCACTTTTCCATATTTTGTAATTTATACTTGCTTTTTCTTCTTTTGTACGACCTCAACGAGGTAAGACCGGCCTAAGAGAGAATAAATCGAATTGTACGATATCAACCCGAAATCTTTTTTTTTTGTTTTTGGGTCAACCCCTTGACTTCATCGAGATCATCGATCAACCAGCCGGGGATACTTCACCTCCCAAACAGAATTCATTCTTTGCAAAAAATAAATAAGTGGTAATTACACATTTTTGGAATAGCAAATGAATTTCATTTATTTGTTTTATGATTACATACGTAGATTTTTAATGCAACTAGCCCCTTACCAAAAAAATTCTACTACCAAAGCTATCTATTTTTGACAAATTCCACATCAATCAATGTCAACGAAGAAAAATAAACAAATTCAAGAAGAAAAAAAAAAACAATTTATCGTTTTGTTCAATCGTCTCGACGATAATCGTTTCAATAATTATGCGATTAGAGCCCTTATAATTTTTGGTCAGAAATAGTTTTTCGTACGGAAAAATCATAAATTATTTTTCTAAAAAAATTTCAAGATCATTTTATAAGTTCGATATTTAACGAAAAACTCCGTTTGATTCGTTTTCATAAATTTATTTTTCATATTAATGATTTTGCGCATGCCTTTTCGGTCCGCCGACTCTTTTTATCTTTTCAATATGGCCGACACCAGCCTGAAGTTGGTTGTCGTGCGTCTATCATCTAATCTGAAGTTAGTTGTCGTGCGTCTATCATCTAATTGCCAGTTAGTAATGCTCGTTTTCTTATTTTACTACAATTTGCTTTGTTTTATAAACTAACCACGAATATTTCATAAGCAATATTTTAAGACCATGATTAAGTTTAACCAGTAGGTTTAAGTGGTAAAAAAAATGATAAAGAAAATTTGTACGGTTTCGTTTTACGTATGGCTATACCTAACTAGGGTCTTATTTCCAATTTCTGTGTAGATTTGGCGGTGAAGGTTCAATAAATTTGGGAACTGTTGTATTCTTCAATAAAACTAACTCCGTTTATTTCAATGTTTATTTATTGTGAGTCAAGTTACAACTGAGCTTATCGCATTCAATCAAAGATCGAGACCAACATGACATCTGAATCAGCTCGCACACAAACATATGCTCGAGTGTACATAGGTGTTAGGTGTTGCCAGGCTCAATAATACATCATCTCTCTTCTTTAAATAAATTTGGATCACTTTTGTTTTAAACTTAGCAAACTATCTACTCAGTTCAGTGTACCATTATTTTTGAAATTATTTATAGAATCCATGATTTCAATAATTTTTTTTTTTTTTAGGACATATTTGTAAAATTCAAATTTAACCTTTGCCTAACTGGGGCGAAAATAATCTGGTTTCTTACTGATCCTACCATATTTGGTAACATACGGTGCAGTACTGTCTTTATGCGATAAATCAGATTCAGCATTGTTTGTAGTACTTGATTCAGGCAGTTTATTTCTCTTCGGTTTAGAATTATCAGAGTCGCGATCTATTAAACTTGCACTCGTTACACTTGTATCAGAAACATATGGAGCTTTCGAATCTGATGGGTTCGTTTCAGCCATTTTGAAATTTGGGGCATGTTGTGACTTTCTTAGATGAAATGTATTACGACGAATAAACCTATTGTTCTCATTTTGTATAATATATGACCTAGGCATATCATGCTTCGCAACTACGCGAGCTGGTTCCCATATCCCATTATTCCTATAAACTACATTTTCACCCTCATGTACTTCTAACTCTTGTCTAGGTTTCACAGGATTATTATTCTTGACCATATTTTGTTGACGTGCTTCCAATCTAGTTGGTAAATCCAAGGGTATTTTCGGAACAAGTTCTTCGTTTCTAATGGGTAGCCACGTTCTGAACTTTCGGCTCATTAACATTTCAGCTGGAGAATAACTTAATCCAGTGACAGGTGTAGCTCTATACTCCAATAACGCAGCTTCTAAACTAACTTCCCCATTGTTGATTTTTCTTAACATTGATTTTGTGATATGCACTGCCTTTTCTGCCAAGCCATTTGATTTTGGATATCGAGGGCTGCTGTAAATAAATTCAAAGTTTGAATCCTTTGCAAAACTTCTCAATTCGTAGGAATTGAACGGCATATTATCAGCCACAATTATTTTTGGAATGCCATGCATTGAAAATATCTTATTCAGAACATTTTTCATAGTTCTCGCAGTTTTATCCAGAATCGGATGAAGTTCAATCCATTTGGAGTAATAGTCAATGGCGACGAAATATGATTTTCCGGCATAGTCTAGACAATCTACTCCAATTTTCAGAAATGGTGTTTCCGGTGGAGAGTGTGGCATAATGGAATGGTTTTTGTTTTGTGGCCTAAATCTCTCACACTCACGGCATTTGAGAATCATATTCCCAATATCTCTTGCCATGTATGGCCAGTAAAGAGACCCTTTTGCTCTACTCAAAGTCTTAGTTATTCCCATGTGAGATTTGTGAAGAAGGCTTAAAGTTTCTTTTATTAGCGCACGCGGAACAAAAACACGATTTTCGTAAAAGATCAATCCATTTTCAACATGAATGTTGTTTTTCAATTGCCAGAAAAATTTTAAATTTTCAGGTACCTTATGCTTATCAGTTGGCCACCCCTCAAAGTAGTATCGTTTAAGTGATTGTAAGATCTCATCGTTCTTAGTCGCTTCTTCAAAATCGATTCTCTTGGGCTCACTCATATTAACAGTGTGAACCAAATCTTTCAAAGTTTTTTCCATATCTATAGTGGGATCATCAATAAAATTTCTAGAGAGAAGATCCGCTACATACAGAAACTTACCAGGGACATACTTTAATTCTAGTTTGTATTTAGACAGCTTTAATTTCATTCTCTGTAAACGTGCAGAGTGCACTTGACCTATCTCTTTCTTTATAATGGCAACCAAGGGTTTATGGTCTGAGTGCACCGTAACAGGGTAACCATATATATAGTTATTGAATTTTTCACATGCGTATACCACGGCTAACAACTCTTTTTCAATCTGAGCATATCTCGTCTCAGCATCAGTTAAACTTTTTGAAGCAAATGCTACAGGTTTATCATCCTGCAATAAACAACATCCAAGACCATTTTGAGACGCATCGGTTTGGATGATTATCTTCTTGCTGGGATCAAAAATATGAAGAATTGAATGTTTGGCTAGAATATCTTTGATTTCGTGTAAAACGTTGGTATGGGAACTAGTCCACTGAAAATCACTATTTTTCTTCAATAAAGCACGAATTGGTGCGTTAAGATTTGAAAAGTTTGGGATGAAATCACGTAAGTAATTAAACATTCCCATTATTCTTTCAAGCTCTTTTCTATCTTTTGGTTCTTTCAATCTGAGGTTCGATTCTACGCGACTTGGATCAGGACGTATCGTATTACCAGTAAAAATATGACCTAAATATTTTACTTCACTTACGCAATATTGAACTTTATCTTTGTTGAATTTAACATTTACTTCACGGGCCTTTCTTAACACATTCTCAACATTTATATCGTGCTCTTCCTTAGTCCTTCCCCCCGTAATTATATCATCTATATAAATAAATGTTCCAGGCAAATTACCGAAATATTTATTATTCAAATTTTGAAATTTTTCCGCGGCTATTTTGAGTCCAAAAGGCAGTACATTGCATTCAAATGTTCCGTAACGCGTACTAAACACCGTGAATTTCTTAGATGAAGGGCATAATTCGACCTGCCAAAACCCTTCCTTTAAATCGAATACCGTGAAATATTTAAACCCTCTCATCGCATCACAAAAATCAGACAGCGTTGGAATTATCCCATGCTCTTCTTGAAGATTATCATTCAAGGCACTGGGATCCAAACACAACCTCAAACTGCCATTGGATTTTTCTACTACCACTAATTGATGAGACCATTCTGAAGGTTCCTCTCGCCTACGAATAATACCCCGTCGTTCCATGTTTTCGAGAGCTTTCTTAACTTTATCCCTTATTCCCAACGGAATTCTACGCGGAGGTTTACAGACAGGTATAGCATTAGGTTTGAGTTCTAACCTACATTTATCGGGAAATCTACCGTCTCCTGAAAAAACGTCACTATTTTTGACCAAAAAACATTTCACTTCACTAATTGCATTCACTCTGCGGATTAAATCAAATTGAATACAGGTTTTCAAACCAATTAACGGCTTTGAACTTCCATCAACTACAATATATTCAACGTCATCTACTAAATCCTTATATTGTGTGCGAAGACGAACCGAACCCAATGTTGCAATACGAGAGCCTCCATACGCTTCTAATCTGTGTTTTGCCGGACACAATTTCGCTTCGCATTTAATTCGTTTTAGCGTTTTAAACGTAATAATGTTAACATCTGCTCCACTATCAAGCTTAAATTCTACTAAACAGTTTCAACGGTTATATTTTCGTACCAACTACCAAAATCATGCCGAACCTGACTTACCGCACCAATAGCGCCAATATACGCAACTGATTCACCACTGTCATCATCATCACTCTCATTCGTAGCTTCATTAATACAGTTAATTCCTTTAGATTTGCAAACAACTGCAAAATGGTTAAATCTTCCACACGCCTGACATCTTTTTCCAAATGCTGGACAATTACCTAGAGCATGATGTCTATTACATTTGAAACAAACATTGCCTGTATACTTTAAATTGATACCACTCTGCTTTATACTGTCATGCCTGTCATGCTGATCTCTGTTCTTTGTTACAGAAATTCTAGAACGAGAAGAAAATGGAAAATTTAAATTATGTCGAACATTATTGTTATTTGAATAAGAATTAAATTGTTTATCTCTTTTATTTTTAACAGCATCAACAGACGATCCTCTTTCGGCTTGCATCTCCTTTGCTTGCATATCCGCTTGTTCAGCCACCCGACAAATTTCTTTAGCTTTTGATAGATCAAGGTTATCTGTTTTTAAAAGCTGTAATCGTATGTTTTGTTCAGCTATGCCCATCACGATACGGTCCCTTATCATACTCTCCTTCTGGTCTCCAAATTCGCAGCTTTCCGCAAGTTTCACAGTATCAGAAACGAACTGTTCGAACGGTTCTCCTTCTTTTTGGTATCGAGAAAAAAAAATATAGCGTTCGTATACCACATTGCTTCTCGGAACACAGTACAGTTGAAATGCTTCAATAACCTTTGTAAGTATATTCCTGTTTTCCTCTGATATTGGCAGTGTTTGGTAAACTTCAATGGCTTTTTCTCCCGCACACGAAAGAAATCTTGCAGTTTTTATTTCCTCGGATTCACTATTGGTTTTAGTTGCGACAGAATAGATCTTCCACATATTATGAAATTTCCGCCAATTTTCCTTCACATTCCCTTCCATTAACAGTGGACCAGGTTTCTGGAAATCGCTGGCCATTTTAACTCGTTTTGTATTTCAATTATTAGTTTTATGTTACGATTAATTCGTTTTATATTTCAATTTCAATTATTAATTTTAAATTGTATTATATGTATGTATATATTTTTTTTTTTTTTTTAAACAACTACCGACTGCGCCATGTTGTATTCTTCAATAAAACTAACTCCGTTTATTTCAATGTTTATTTATTGTGAGTCAAGTTACAACTGAGCTTATCGCATTCAATCAAAGATCGAGACCAACATGACATCTGAATCAGCTCGCACACAAACATATGCTCGAGTGTACATAGGTGTTAGGTGTTGCCAGGCTCAATAATACATCAGGAACCGTATATCATGACGGGCAGTTTTGTCGAAGAGATATTTTAGTTGGAGCTTAGTTTCGAAACGAAACAATTTTTAAGTTTCCAAAACTGCCGCCAGCTGTTTGCAATTCTTCGGTCTATTTCTTTCCCTTCTTTTTTTTCCAGTGAAATTAGTTGGCCTAGATAAATGTAATCATCGACACATCGACTTATTATGCACAATAATAATTTGCTTAATTTTGGTTTATCTGTGTTCATTGTCAAACCTACAGTGACGCATTGTTCTTCAAATAATGCTTTACCATTCTTTTCATGTCTTCTTTTGTTTGTGATACAAGCACGATGTTGCCTGCAAACCTCAGATTATTGAGGTATTCACCATTTATTTATAATCCTAAGAAATCTCAATTCAGCGATCTTAAATTTTTTCTAACACTGCAGAGAAAAATTTGGGTGTTAGGGGATCACCATGTCTAGCTCCTCCGTTTACATTATTCACTTGTTTTCCAAAGATACTTAAGCAGTTGCATTTGTGTATAACTTATTCCTAATCGAGTTCCTTTCACTAACGTATTTAATTAGCTGTCTCTTGCAGTTTTCACCATGACAAACCACCCTGAGACCACCAACTTCGGCCGATTTTCGGTTATTTGCCTACACGGGGTGGTTAATGCTAGATGCGATAGTATTGTAACACGGAAATTTGTACCTAGAATATGCAACTTCCACAATCCGCAGTAGTCACTATTAATGACTTCCATTACCTATACATACCAGCCTCACTAACGTTAAAGAGGCCTTCGTCTAAGCTTTCTTCGCAATTGGAACTCTACAAGTCAATTAAAGCACTCGAGACACTCGAATGACATGAAGCAGTTCTGACACTTCTTAGCTGTTAAATATTTTAGTCGATTAATGTGCCGTATTAAGGACATATACAGCTACATCATAAAAGGCAGCACAACAATCCGCTCAAGGGTGTCTGGGGCAACCGCACTTACTGCTCAAATAAAAGGGTTAATGCGCCAACATTACTCTTCTTGTGCTTTGCACTTAAAAGTCCACCCCCCTATCTTCCATACAGTGTATATACCTAAAGAGCCCAGGTCTCAGGTACACGCGCGCCGCCATCGTTTTCCAGATGAAGGATGCACGTACATTGTCGTTTTTATGGCTCGAGAAGTGGTGATCCATTAAAGTACGAGGGACGACACACCTACAGGTGTTCTTCGCTGCTTGCTACATGGTTTTTCACGTCAAAATCACGCTTCTTGAGTGAGTTTTGCGCTTGCAGGCGAGCACAACGAAATGAACAAATTCACTTTATTGTGCTGCTGACGTTGACAGAGTGAAAAAAATAGTGTTAGTCGCCATTGTTGGGGGTGCTTGAGTGTCCTCTCATGATGATGGTGTCGTGGGCGCGTGGGGAGAGATATCCTTGAAATAATTACGCGTAAATAATACTTTGTGCATTTGTGGCATTACAATGAGAGATGTATATAGTGTACTGGGAAAATTAAGCAAGGGATTGGTCTATTGGTTCTAGAATTCTGAAAAGTCGCAAGAAATAGGGCCAATGGGAAAAAAACAAGTATTTGTTTGCTAAACAATATTGACACCTGTCAGCTGTCATTTGAAGTGTCATAATATTAGTTCAATGTTTGCCATTTACGATAATGGATCGCTTAACAATCGAACAACGCGTTAAAATTACTAAAACTTACTACAAGACGGTGCAATAAGCTACACAACCCGATCAATTATGGCTTTATTGTGTAAGAAGTTTCTTGGTCGCTAAATTTCACGTTTTGCGAAGTCAATTGGCTACCAAGATCATGCGATTTGACACCGTTAGATTTTTTTCTGTGGGACTACGACGGACACGCTGTTCGGTTTAATAAGGCGTCTCATATGCGGTTACTATTTGGACTTTTCTGTTAGCAGTAGTAGTAGATATACTCTCGAATTATATACATTAAACTCTTCATAGACTTTTCATTTCTAGTCAATGCTGCCAACTGCCGGACTGTCAATACAGTGCAACCACGGCGCCGAACTTTAGCCATATTTCTGCTTTCACATTAGGTAGATAGTGCCCAATTCACAAGGGCGTCTTTGGCCAAGCCAGGGCCCTTGGGCACACAACAATCTAGGGCCGCATTGGAGAATAAACAAAGTTTTCTTATTTTATTAGGTATGTAGGTAAAAATCTGAGAAGCGATGATATATAAAGGCAATGGTTCATAAAATATACAAATAGTGTCAATTAAAATCCAGTTTTGGGTTACAGTCCACGGCAGATATGAGAAGCACTGATGTAGATAAGACAAATCGCTTATAAAACTACGATTACACCTATGTCCTTTCGTGGCAAATTTTTACATACTCATGTCACAAAAATTAGGCAATTTTGTAGTCACTCGTGTGCCTTTCGTGAGAGTGTGCTGCGACAGCCCGCGTGACAGAAGCTTGACAGGCGATCACACGTAGTGACAAATTTAGACAAAAATGTTTACGTCATAATGACGTCCGCATGTCAAAATTTGACATGAAAAGTGGCATAAGAAACGCATGTGGAAACAGCATGTCACTTTGTGACTCGGATATAATAAACATTTTTTTTGGTTTCATATATCGGTCGTGGACTGTATTCATCTGATATGGGAATAAATGTCAAAATAACAAGATCTTATAAACAAAAACAGGTAATTGTAATAATTCCCGGTTACTTTAAAGCTTACACACTTTAAAAGATCTTTGAGTACAAGGACAAGCATAGCAGGAGTTTCTGTTATCTGACATGTTTCAATTTTTGAATGGAATAGATAAGTGACGTTGGTTTTAAGTGTGTCTATGATTGGAAGTAGGGTTCACCATATACCGACATCTTTATATTTAATTATATGTAAGAGCTTAGAGATTTGTTTTTGAATTTACATTTACAGTTTCAAGCTGGATATATTCCGATGGACGTGTTTGGGGTGCAAATGAAGTGGAAGTTTCTGATTGTGTGACTTCCAAGTGGTTGCAATTATTTTAAGGTGCCTATTAAATATGATTGACAGAAATAGGAAATGGGTAATATTTGCTAAAAAGGAGTTTTTGCGTAGCTCTTATTGCATTTTTATTGGCAGTGCGGTTTTGAGTTTTACCAAAATATACCGATGGAAGGATTTGGTTGGACAAATAATTTAAAATCGAATTTATATGTTTTTTTTTTTAGAAAACCTAAGTACAGGATTCACGTATTTTAGGTGAACATCAAAAGCTTTCGTACACTTTTTAAACATTTATCATAAAAAGAGGAGAACGAAACTTATGTCATTCGAAAGGTTCTGTGCCATAGATGTGCACAAACATAATAATTTGGGTTTATGTGTGCATGAAGACTGGTAAAATTAAGTTAACAATTCCGCATACAAAATGTCAATCAATTAAGTGAAAACATTTTGGTGATATTCAATTTGTCGCCGCCATATTACCATAGTAACCTATTCATCTTTGATTAGAACCAATTTTCGAAGGAATGCAATTTAACTACCCCTAAAAGTAAGCGATTGTATAATTTTGTTTCAATGATGTTACTATGAAAATGAACATTTTTCAAAGTACAATTTTTGCGCTAAATTTTTATTGTGACGTATTAAAATGTAAATCTTAAGTAGGTAAAACTTTTTTTCAAAGGGGCGTATTTTTTCGTCGATTTTCTTTAATAAGCTTTCTGATCAAAATCGTTAGAGGTTATTTTTTTGCAAACAAATTCCAATAGTTTGAGAAATACTATTACATAACTATTCAGATGAAAACTGAGTACTAGATTTTGTTCGAGATTTAAGCAAGACTTGGTTTTTTAAGTTTTATCTGACTCGAAAATGGGGTTGCCGAGATTTGAGCAGATTTTTAAATTAGCTTTTTCGGTGCTTCGAATTGAAAATTAATGACGCAATTAATTTGAAAACAGCAATTTTATGCATTTGAACCAAAATCGTTAGGGCCCTTTTCATGTTAAATAAAGGAACAAATATCTTCAAAAAATGTCATTTTTCAGAAATCGATTATTCGATAAAAGCGAGAAATATTCAGTTTTCTATCAAGTTGAAAATGACCATAGGAATGCGTTTTTGTTTCAGTAATGTGGACCGTTTTCGAGATAAGTCCAATTTTAAAAAGTAACCCCATTCGATTTATTAACGAAAAACTCGGTATGCAGCCATGTTAACCTCACCTACTTAAGCCCAAATATCAATTTTTGTTGAAATCGTCGTAGCCGTTTTAGAACAAATCAAACTGGTATGAATATTAATTTCAAGGTTACCGTAAAAAAAAACAAAAACACACTTGAAATCCGAAGTTTGAACCGAATCCGGGCAGGCATTTAGGCTGTATACGGAAATAATTTCGTATACCACTTTTTTGAGTATCCTCATCGTAATATCAGAATTGAATCGAGTTCGAAATTTTGTACGAATACAGTATCTTTCTCTTACTTTTAAGAGCTATACGAGAATGTTTAAAATCTCATTCCAGCCGGAAACCATCTTCCAAAATGCCATTGGTTGGTTTGTCCACTGCCTTCCTAGATGTCATCAAACAGAGTCTCAACTTTGTGAGCAAGACCTCAAATCCCAATTCAATTTGATGACACAATAATAAAATCTGCTAACGTGCGTTGCCCACCATCGTTCCCCCTCCATCCATTTATCATCATTAGTTAACGTAACCTACCTGACTTTCTTGGTTACAAAATGAAAGAAAGAAAGAAAAAAATTCCATTACTTGGGTCCTGGATGTCAACCCCCCAGCAAGTATAATATACGCGACTCCGACACGTACATACGCTGCGAGAACTTGTTAAAAGTTTTCCTCGCCACAAGACGAATATTCAAATATATCTAGCATATACATCAACTTCGAATTACCCTTGCGGATGTGACGCGCTCCTATACCTGCTAGCGAACTGGCGACAAATTACGCATTGGCATTCGTGATGGACCTAGGGTTGCGCACTTCCCGTAAAGGAGTTGATTGGATAAGCACTATGTGACTGACAGCTGAAAATGCCAAGTACCTTGGCGGAATACTAACGAACAGGAATTGTGTTTCCGGCAACCATCTATCTGTTGAGTGAAATCGCAAATCTGCATAACAAAAAAATATTTCCCGTACTCTCAACTCTCAAGGCTACCACGTAGTGACATTGTTTACGAGCTACCGCTACCTGCCGAAGATGAAGTTTGCCTCCGATGGGTAGGTATAGCAGTGAATCTTTCTCGCAAGGTCGCGGTTCAGACGTGTTTGTTTGAACGGTAATAATGCCATCATAAGTTTTGTTAACATACCTATAGGTAGTACGCCGTATGCGTGACAAAATTAGTCTGTTGAAAAGTTTTGTCTGTCCATTGGTTGCAGTGTTGTGTGTACTCTCAGTGCAATATGAGGACATCCTTTTCTTTGGCACATAGATTTACCATTTGGCTGGTAACTGCACGCCTAATGGGGTTACCTATTGAAACAATTTATTCGAAAAATAAATTCCCCCAAAAATAGGGTCGAACAAGCGATGACGATGACATCGATAAATTTAATTTCACTAAAATGCCAAGAAATGGATTCTCGAGCACATTTTCCTTTTCATCGTGTGCAGTATTATACCCGAAGGCAGCGATGCGATCATGAATACACAAGTTACTCCCCCAAATTGCCATCGGCACCGACCACAAAATACGGCAACAGAAAGTCAAGCAGCCGTAAAACTGAAATAAAATGAAGGACCTCAGGTCCGAAATGCAATTTACTCTATTTCATCCTTGGGGATTCCAGCCACCCTCTCCTATATAAAAGGCTACCCAAAACCCACCTCCCTTACACACTGGAATTTCATCGCTCTTTTGTCAGTAGAGTACTACTTTGCCTGAGATCCTTATTAAGTGTAGCCCCCATGGAATAGTTCAGCCGGAACGCACTTGAAGCGTATATACCTACGTACTTCAAGTGCAACTCCTTGGAAAATCGTATACGCAGCGAGATGAAAAATATAACAGAGATTAAAGTATGCACGCGTATGCGTTACGTACCTATGCATGTGTGACTTAAAGTGAGTTTTTAAATTAATAAAAAAAAAAATCTTAGTCAAGGATGAGCAGAAAACTACCCCAACTTAACACAGATGTGGTTTCGCACCAAGGGCGAAAACCTTCGCAGTATTACAGTTCTATGCAATACAGAAAAATGTATTTTAAATATTTCCAATTTATTCAAATTTGTCTGTAATATTTTTATATTAAAATTTGATAATTGTTTCATTAAAATGCTCATTTTCATACGAGATTTCTGAACTTTAATTTTGAAAGATTAAAATCAAATATATTTTATTTTCTACAATCTAACCAGGTCTATATTAAAACAATTTAAATCAAGAACTTATTACAACTAAGTTAAAGATGAGCTGAAATACAAGGTGCCGCAAAATGAATCACCTTACCTGAAGATATTTTAATTTTTGCAAATGGCGTCGTACGTCTGTCAAATTTGACATTTGTGAACTAGACAGCTGCAGAAAAGAAGAGACAAGCAATGGAGCGCTATACTCAGCAAGAGCGTGGAATGATTAATGGATATTGTGAAGGAAGCTCTTCCTGGTAGCGTAATCTTTCGTGTTGGCGATTTGGCATGACCAGCAAGATCGCTCGATTTAACCATCCAAGACTTCTTTCTTTGGGGCTACTTGAAGTCGCGGGTTTATGCCAAAAAGCATCGGACAATTACAGCTCTTAAGGAGCAAATTCGACATGAATGTGAACAATTATCACGGGAAATCTTGCGGAAAATTCTATAAAACGGGCACAAAATGTGTATAATCAATACTGGCGGCAGCCACTTGACGGATATCATCTTTTCAACTTGACAGAAAAAATTGTAAACGTCTAAATAAAGATCCATCACCAAAATCATTTTTAAAAATTAAAAAAGTAATTCAGAAACAAAATTGGATGATTAATCTTGCGCCACCCTATATAACATCTATGTATTGCGATTACATTTTAATATGAACTTATTAAAGACATCTACTTCAGAACATTTGTACAAGGTGGCGCAAAAGTAATCCTCCTATCAGAAAATGCTATAAATTTTGCGATTGGCCCCTAATGTCAGTTCTGTTTTGACATTTGTGTAGTAAACACATGCGAAATACACGTTAATAAACAATGTTACGCTACACTGCTCCAGAACGCGGAATATTGGTGACTATTTATTTGAGCAATAATCGGTCGGTGACTTTGGCACAACGTGAATTTCGTCGCGACGTTTAGCCGCTCGCCTCGAAGAGACTGGCACAACACGAGATGCTGCCAGGCGTGGCAGACCCCGGAGTAGCCGTTCTGCAGAGAATATTGCTGCTGTAGCCGAAGATGTCATGGAAGCGCCGTCGACATCGACCAGACGACGTGCCACGCAAATGGGTATCAGTCGACGGTCTTTACAGCGAATTTTGGTACAAGATTTGAAGATTTTTCCATACAAAGCCCAGACGGTGCATCAGCTGTTAGCTGCTCACCGCCAATCGCGTCTAACATACGCTCAAGCCATCCTTAATCACCACCAAGAGGAAGATGATTTTTCATCAAAAATAATCATGAGTGATGAGGCCCATTTCCCTCTTAGCGGGTACGTAAATAAGCAAAATTTATGCTTCTGGGGCACTGAAAATCCGCGTGTAACCCACGAAGAGCCATTACACCCGCTCAAAGTCACTGTATGGTGTGCTGTTTTCGCTGGAGGAGTCATCGGACCGAAGACGTCGCGGGCCAAACGGTTACTGTGAATGGTGAGCGCTACAGAGCAATGATCAACGATTTCTTTTTGCCGCAACTTGATGAATTGGGATTGGAAAACATGTGGTTCCAACAGGACAGTGCAACGGCACACACTGCACGTGCCACAACCGATATGCTGAAGGATGCATTTCCCGGGCGCCTAATCTCCCGTTTTGGCGATTTGCACTGGCTAGCAAGATCGCCTCATTTGACCGCTCCAGACTTCTTTTTGTGGGGCTTTTTGAAGTCGCGGGTTTATGTCAACAAGCCTCAGACTCTTGCAGCTCTTAAAGGCAATATCCGTCAAGAATGTGAGGACCTATCGCCGGAAGTTTTGGCCAAAGTGATGGAAAATGCCATAAAAAGGGCTCAAATGACAATCAACTGTGGCGGCGGCCATTTACATGACATCATATTCTCGACTTGATGTAAAAAAAATTAAAAGACCAAATAAAAATAATCCACAAGAAGAATCAAAGTTTTTCATTGTTTTTTTAAATTACAGTCAAAAAACATCGGAAGGTTATTTTTGCGCCACCTTGTATTTGGTTTAAATACACAATCAGAACTAAAGTGATTACATTTAAATATATCGATATTACTTTTGAGCTAAATTTTACTTTTTTGTCGCTTGGTTAAGAATTTAGAGTTAGATTGAGCAAGCCCTACTCAATGGAATACTTAGTGGACGATTTGGATAGTTATTTTTAAGAAAAATGTTTAAAAAATACCTACTTGACTTTTTCAAAAGTAAAAGTTATGCGCAAAACAGGGTTAACTTGAAATCAAAATACCTAATAGTTTACATGATTCACTAAAAGCAACAATTTTCATTGATGAATAATAAGTGTCATTCTGTAGTTTATAAGACAACCAGAAGTATGTATTTTCAAGCTTAAATTATTCTTGTAAGAGGTTAGATTCATTTGATTTTTTTCTTTAAGAGATGTTCCTATAGTGGACTTGCTTTTGAAGATCAGGGCGGTCTAGAGATTTGAGTTCATTGCCTCAGAAATATAGCCATTACATACCGAAAAGTAATTAACTGACTGAATAACTAATAACATAATTCAGGCATATATCAGTATTCCTTCACTCAAAGGCCTATAAGGATATACCTATTAAAGGGAGCGCAGCGGCATTCTACTGGATTATTTTCAAACGGGACCAGTAATCACGGGAATTGTGTACGCTTCACAATTTTCTGTTTTACAAATTAAAACCAATAAAAATGAGCACTAAATTAAATTATAATTTTTGGTGTTCAAATATATCTAGTAAATATCCCATAAATACTAAAATCAAACCCAAAGCGTAAATTAAAATATAAAAGGATTGTAATTTGTAATTTATTTGATATGTACTCACCTTTATATAAAATTTACAAATACAGGTATATACTGTTCTCTTTCTCGATAGTATATTGATGGTCTGTAAGCTCTTTTGTTAGTTTTAAGTACTTTTACTAAATAAAGTCAGTTAGCCTAAGCCTAACAACTCTCGTGTTCTTCATTTCGTAGACTACACACCCACAAACTTAAGTACATAACAGTGTTACATTTTAGTATTCCATGGGTTTGTTAAAGGCAAGAGGTATTGAATTTGAGGTGAAAGTAAAGGGCTTACCAATGAGAGGTGTTATTTGAATGACCCGCTATTTCGGTAGCAGTCACTTTTGAAGCTTTCATTCTTTGACATTTGACAAGTAGAAACTACGCCATTACTAAAAATCTAACGATACACGCTTCAACAACGCATTGAAATTACTAAAATTCACAACAAAAATGTTGAAAATCTTGCAGTCACAGTCCGCAAAACTAAAGCATTTTTTGGTCGTCGTGAAGCACCTTGTCGGACCGCAATACAGAAATTGGTGGAAAAATTCGATCTGTTGGGACAAGTTAGTGATGTGAAGAATAAAACCCGTGCACGTCGCTCAAGAACAACTGAGAATATTGCTGCTGTAGCCCAGAGTGTTGAAGAAAACCCAGGTTTCTCCATTCATCGTCGTTCTTTGGAATTGGGCATTCCACAAACGTCATTACACCGTATTTTGCATTAAGACTTGGGTCTTAAGACTTATAAAGTTCAGTTAACACAAGAACTCAAGCTGGCCGATCATCAACAACGTCGTGTCTTTGCTGATTGGGTCCTTGAAATGCATGAAAATGATCCGGAATTCCATCGAAAAATCATCTTGACTGATGAGGCCCATTTCCACCTCGGAGGCTACGTCAAAAAGCAAAATTGTCGCATCTGGTGCTCGGAAAACCCAAGATAAGAAGATAAGGTCTACGCCAACAGCCCAGCGTCGATTCAAGACCTCAATAAAATAAAATTCGTGAGGCTATCGAGGACATAGGCAGCCACTTTGCGATTTGGTTATGGAAAATTTCATGAAAAGGATATGGTACTGTATGCGTGCTCGTGGTGGCCATTTGGCTGATGTTGATTTTCATTATTAACGGCATACCTTCCTCTTTATTATTTAATAAACATATGATCACTTATCTCAAAAATGGCATTTTTCTTTGAATACCAAAATAACACCTCTTATTGGAAAATTTCAGTTTTTTTTTTAATTCGGTTACATACAAATGTCTTAAAATTCTATAAATTTTCTATTTAAAAAAGGGTTTTATTTAATGAATTTGAATTGAAACCCATCTCCATCTATAATAAAATTCAATATTTCAGATATATTTTGTAATAGCAGAAACTTCATAAATATAATACATTTTTTATTAGTTTTCTTTTTTTTTAAATTTGAATACATGCAAAATATTAAATTTTAATATTACTGCGTTTTCATATATACAACCCCAAAAATATTAAATTTAACGCTAGGATCTTTAACAGTGGAGCATAGTTTTGAAAAGTCCATTGCTTAGCAGCATACTCGGTCAGTGATGAGTCCTGACCGAGTTGGACTTAAAGTTGGTTTAAATGCAAAAATCTTCGATCTTCCTGAGCTGAGAAACTGAGTTGACTTCTTCTTCGCAAACCCTGTTCCTGGCTGTATAGGTTTTTCCATGCAATACTCTATGGGGGAGTAGGAAGATTTTTATACAACCATCTCGTCCTACGGAAGCCATACCTGATGCCAACGATTACATATAATATCGCGAACATGATTTTACGGATAATGGTCGTCCATTTATATCACAACAACCATTTCTGTCCTTTCACTTTTCCATCGAATTGACACTCAGAAAAAACAATCAGTCATTACCCCTCAAAGGATGCATGCCGGATGTCGCTCCATCGCTCTTCTAACCAAATCAAATTTTCAAAGTGCCAAACTCGCAAAGTGGCATCCAATTAGCAAGGGGGTTCACTGTATACGTTTAGTTTGTGATGTGCGCTGCCATCTCGTGGAATAGAGTCATCAAAACCGTTACCATTACCGACAAATGAAAAGAGAAAAGAAAATAGAAAAAAATATCTCACATCCAGGTGTCACACCCCAACATGGCCCCCGATGCACCTTGCACTTCACACACGATAAATCATTTTCCACAGTAAAGCACATTCACGAGTCACGCAACTGCATTTGCTGTTGCTATAGCGACGCGTTGATTTAATTTTTCCACACTGCATGCAACTTTAATATGACCGGCCCGTGTGTTCGGGTTTCGCGGGCTCGAGCTCCCCAACTCACTCGTCCTTCTTTAATCGCATTTCAGTCAACCGCCCGCAGCCTCACTTCCATGAGCGAATGGTATTTTCTCATAAATTATGTGTAACATGCCGATGTCATTGACGCAAACACACACACACAGGTATACATTGTGTGGGCGATACAAGAGGTACATACGTTACAACGTCAGGGCTAGTCACTATTAAGTGTTGCACAAGGCGCTAATACCTGCTAACCGAACTATTAAGATTACCGCAGCCGCATGAACCCCATGGCCGAAGAAAAAACAGAAGAGAACGCTACGCGACACTTAATCCTAATCGGGACAATTATCAAAATTAGCGCAATGGACTCAGCATGAGTCCTGCATGCTGACTAGCAGGACAATTTCCAGCCAACTACTACATAATTGAGCCAAAACGTATACACATAGTACAGGCCGCTCGCATATTTGTCGTCGTCGTTGTTGTTGTTTGTGTCGTCTCTCGTCGGTCGATGGCATTTGAACGGATCCAATATGGCGGCGCGACGGCTGAAGTGCAAATTGAATTACAAATTATCCCAGTTCATGCGGAATTGTAGGGGATTGTGCGAGATGCATGCTCCAAGCTAATTTAGCTATTGGAACTTTCAGCTTAAGAGCGTAAGGCTCCACCGAATTAATCACGTTCTGTGTATACGACATTCGTGCTGAACGGGGTTTGGGACGGGCAAAGTGTAAACAACGCGCAAGCATACGCCAACGAATGACAGTCACGCGATGCGGACAATTCGCTTAATTATTGTGCACGTATAATTGTTTCGGGCGCGTATGTATATTTTCGATGATGAATCAATATTTATGGAATTTTAATGTATCGCTGCGGTAATACATAGTTGGTTCCATATTTTTGAATATGCGGTTGGCGCTCGCCTGTCCGAGGGTACGAGACATTTTAATTTGTTTAAATTTCCCTGCAAGTCAGTAGGACAGGAAATTTGAAACTTGTAGATATACGAGGCAGGGTCGTAAGCGTGCCTGCGTAGAGTTTTTGAGAGAGAGAGAAATAAGTGGATGCCAAGTCTGGAGTAAGTTGGCCATCTTGGAAAAAAATGTCCAAATCAGAAGGAAAGGCTGTTTGAACAATTATTAAGCTGGTTGCTACTTTAAAGCCACTAATCGCTTTGCGGTCGATGATAAGGAAAGCCTAGATACGACACAAGACACACCCGCGAACCCTATGTGCTGTTTCAAGAATTGTTGATTGTTGTTCAAAAAGCCAAACCAAGTCGACTTGGCCACAGTGCGCATTTAAGAATCTAGTTATCTTAAGCCGACTAGATTGGTCTGGATAAGATGTTACCTGAACGCAAAAACTATATTGGTCGGGAACGTCACTTTTCCTACGTCATCCACCTACGCGAACTGTCAACTTAGAACCAAGTCGAGAATTGACGAATGCAGGCTAACCCCTGGCGGTAAATTTTCGCATCGGTAGGTTGCTATAGATTTTGACAGCTGATGGTAAGCATTTCTATGAAAAATCAAGAAGTTGTTGTGAGAAATTGTGTACTTAATTCAAAATATACATTTCATATAAGAAAAAAAAATCATTTTATAACAGAAAAATAATATCTTAAGAGTGAGTGCGATAAGTGTTAATATAAAAGTGAATACTAAGTTTGTATATTTTTGTAGAAGAAGCTGGAAACAATCGCGGCTCAGTTTTTCGATTGTGGCGTTCCTCAATGCAATTCATATCGTAAAGAGCGAATTACACTAAGGGAAAAAATGCGAACTAAAATTAATATGTTCTATTTGGTTTTACATTGAATAAACTTGAATGAAGAATATTCCTTTTCACGTTAAAACATATTTGATTTAAATACGCAGTGTAATTTTAAAGTAAGTCAACGTAGATTCAAAGTGAAACGTATTCACTTTTACATTTAAGCATGATTCCACGTCAAATCAAGCTCCATACGTGGTTAGATCAAATTTAAAATATATGCATTTAGAGTAGGGGAACCCTTTGAATTAATGTAATGCCACTTTGATTTAAAAATTTTCGTGGTCGATGCTAAGTCATTCCGAAAAATATTTAAATCAAAGTGGTTTTCTTTGATTTTACGTTGTTTTTTCTCTGGGTGTACATTGTACTATCTTCCAAAAGTAGTTCATAACCATAGACAAACCATAGTGAGACCACCAACTTCGGCCGATTTCCTGTTACGGGCTATATTTTTATGGGGTCCTGGGGTGGCAAATGCTAAGTGCGCTAGTATTGTTACATAGAAACTCGTATTGACAAATGTCACGTTACTTCAAAAATTCCGGCTCACGAACACACTCGCACCTTGCATATGCCCCTTCCGCTGTGGGCAAAGCTGCTGACAGCGTTCATAGAATTTGGGAGCGTATCGGAATCCTGCTTTTCAAAAATCCCGAAAAAAAAAAACGTTTTAAAATCCTGTCTGCTAAAATACTGCTTTTTAAAATCCCGCTTGTTCAAAATCCCGATCTATTATAATCCCGCTTTTCAAAACTCCCGAAAAAAAAACGTTTTACAATCCCGTCTGCTAAAATACCGCTTTTTTAAAATCCCAATCTATTATAATCCCGCCAAATCCCGCCAATCCCGTTTTTTTACAAAACATAGTTATCAAAAAAAAAATCGTGGGTATATGTCGCCATTAAGGCTGGTAAAATTAAGTTTTGAATTCCCCATACAAAACAGGTAATTTGAAGGATTTTGGCGACATTCAATTTGTCGCCGACATTATTACCATAGTAACGTATTCAAATATTAATCATCTTAGATTAGAACCTGTTTCCAATTGAGCAGCTCATTTACGTATTTTTTCCATATCTAGATGTCGCTCTTTTCGTTAATTAAAAGAACATTAATAAAGAAAATAATTGTGGTACGTATTTTAGTATTAAATTTTACATATTTATAAAAGAAATGGTCGATTTTTGACCACAAGCGATACTAGTACATATTAATATATCAATTTTCTTCAATAATTTACTGACTATGAGAGGAAGAGAGCAAGAAAATGGGGGAGCGCACACTCCCCTCTCTTGCTCCTAAAGTATGATACAGACAATAGGCCACGGTTGCCACTGACAAAAGAACTCAAACTATTTTATTTGATTTTGCACAAAATTACCAGTTGCTAGAAGACATGGGAGATCATCTGCCTATTTTCTTATGACAAACTCTTAACAAATAAGAGTTTCATGCCTCTATATATATAATATTATTAATTATTATTATTCACCATCTGTCAAAAGAAGAAAATGAGTGCATTCTGTAATTTTTTGAACAGCGAACAGTTTTATATGGATGGTGATGAAACATATGCAAATAATGCAAAGCAGTAAGGTAGCATTTAAATGAAGTGATATCGAGTTCGCATTCTTGGTACATCTGCTCAAAAATGTACCATAACCAAATAAAAATTACCAAATTAGCAAAAATCAAAAAGCAAAAAAAATACCAAGTTTGGTAAAAAATTACCAAAGTGGCAACCTTGCAATAGGCGTGCCTTAGATATACGTAACTGGCTATTAGAGAAAGAAAAGAAACTGTGTGCTCGCACCTGTCTCTGTTGCTCCTACAGTGTGATACAGACAAATGGCGTGCACTGCTGTGATACCAGACTTTAGAGGCAGGTTATCCCACGGTTATACCCAAAAAATCCCTTTTCTCGCTCGTCAAAATATAAAAAATTCCACATTTATCTCACGAAATGTTAAGTTAAAAAAACATTTCTTTTACTAAATTCTGTCTTTTTTATTATTAACAAATACAAGTTCATTATACATTAACTATGCAAGCTAACAAAAACAAATACATGTTAAGATACGTTTTGTGTATAATACGAAAATAGAAATGTGGGTACATCTTACACATTTTTAAAATGTTACAAAAAGGAACACAAAATTGCATTCGGCATAAAAATGAAAATAATATTCAACATAAAATAAATACCTTATGAATTATTTGAAACTGTATCTCAGTTTCAAGTCTCATTATTCTTGATTTTTTATACAAAAATGACACAGAAATTTGATTTGAGAATGTGATACCAAGGCTTTTTTGCTTACATTCCAATGTTTACAAAATAAATAAATTTATTATTTTAAAAAATACTCGGGTTTCATTCACAGATACATATGTCATTTTATGAAACAGTTTAGGGAAATAAAAAAAAAGAAAATGAAAGCATTTAGATATTTTGAATGACTTTTTTCTAAACATGAAAATATTTAATTTGATCGCAGGTTGAATATTTTTTTTATTCTTAATGAAATGAGCAATTAGGAACAAAATTTGACCAAAAAGTAAAAAGAAAAATCCCTTTGTCCCTTTTAGCTTATTATTAGAGAGAAAATCCCGCAAAATGTGATAAATCCCCCGATCTGGTATCACTGCTGCACTGTATGCTGTGTCTTAGATAACGAAACGTAACTGGCTGAGAGAAAGAGAGAACGAAAATGTGTGCTCGCATCTATCTCTCTTGCCTCTACAGAAATATACGAAACGAAACGTAACTCTCTCTTTTTCTATCTTCACTAACTTATATCTCCCTCTCAACTTCCGCTCCCAATTTCCGTAACTCTTTCGTGACGCAATCCCTAGCTAACGCCCCAAGTCAAGCGTGCCTAAAGAAGTATTACTTCAAAAATGAACCCTATAAACGCGGTCATTTGACCTTAGGACATTCCGCACCATTTGGTGGTCGGAGAGCTTCGGAAAAAATGTGCCATATTGAAGCTGTCAAAAGTGACATAACGTGGTACAACGCAATGCGGGGAGGTGCGCTATATATCGTTGGAGAACTTTTTTCCAAAAGTAGTATCGGAACGGATAACTCGATAATTGCGAAAGAGCCAAACTAGTGTTCATTTAATATGAAAAAGTGTCTCGAAATTGGATCAGATCTCAGATAGTTGGACCGCTGCACGTGACCTATTAAGCCTCCTCACGATCTACGTGCTTGGCCGAAAGCGTTTCCTTTACCGTCTGTCCATTAAATAAAACACATCTACCCTTTCGTACGGCCTTGGGAGTTACCACACTCAAAAACCTCTACGCAACAAAAGTTTACTCTCAACTCTGAGTGAAGTGGAAAAACGTTCCCCTTAAAGGGTTAGAAGTTCCGGAGGACCACTTTCCTTTTCAACTGTTTAAACCCCAAACATAAGAACTTTTACACTCCAACCAGTTCGAATGGTCAATTCACGCCGAGTAGTTTTGCACACCCCACAGTCACCGCATTCCCGCATGCCATGTGTGCGTGTATGCTCATGCACACCCCAAATAACGTGTTTACAAAACACTCCAACCAACAACACCCAGGCAGCGAGAGGTTAAAAGCTGAATTCAATTCACAAGTAGACCCTCCGAAATGGGTTAACTCGTTTACAGCCTTAAGGCTTTTAGAGCGGGACAAACAAAAATAATCCACCCGTGTCTAGAAGAGTTTGTGTTTTTTTTTCTTTTCTTTTTTGCTTTCCTTGCCATCAGCACCATCTGAGGAATGGAAACTAGATTCTTGACATAAGATGAATGAAAAGGAGGTGTTGAAAATAATTTCCGTCGTCGTCCTGAAGATGATGCAAAAAACTGTCAACAAGTATACCTTTTCACAGGACGGCAGCAGCAGCAGAGCAAAAGAGGAGAAGCGTCAGCTCAAAAATGTGAAAGCAGTAGCAGACCGTTTCAATTCAAGTGGTATATTCAAATAACCGCAATGAACGTTATGGATATAGCCCTGGCCATGGGACACTAGTATTTTTCCTATTAGAGAAGGGTTGCTTATCTCAGATTAATGTTTGTATTGTGTGTGACGCTTGTTTGGAGCAGTGGATTAGAATCTTTTGTTATTATCATCCCTATGTATGTTTTGGAAGGGCATTCTCCCATAATGCGGTATATGGGATTAAAAATGTTTTCAGGCGTTTTAATTGACATGACAGCGGCTTTAAAATTTAGCTGATGCCAATCTGCTGAAAATTACTTAAAGGACCGACAACTATTTGTGAAAGTATAAACAATAATATTGAAATTGTGTGTTTCTACTTTTGAATTTTTCTTTTCAATAAAACGGTTCTGCCATTCAATTGGAGTTGGCGAGACTTTTAGGGTTTTTTTTTCAGCAAAGGGTGACAGCATGCGTATAGGTAGTCTGATTTAAAAATTACTAACAAATTGTAGCGGCGCGCATATGTGACATGAGGTCTTGATGGGCTTTTGTGATCCCTCCCAATATAACTAAGTCTGTAACTTTCTCGAATACGTAGGAAAAGAAAGATATTATTCGATATTAATCAATTCAAAACTCAAAAAAGTGGGTCTCGCAATTCTGTCCTTCTGTCCGTATGCTCCTGTGGCCTACAGCCTAAACGGCTGCCGGAATTCGGTTCAAACTTCGGATTTGGAGTTTGAGGGCCGCAAGATCGGGGAAGTTTCTTTTATTTAGCAAGGTAACATCAATATTACTGGTACTCCCGATGTAAAATGTTCATACTTGTTTCATTTGATCGAAAAAAGCTATAACGATTTCAACAAAAATTGATATTTGGGATTAAGTAGGTGAGGTTAACATTGCTGCATACCGAGTTTTTCTCTAATAAATCGAATGGGGTTACTTATTAAAATTGGACTTATCTCGAAAACGGTCCACATTACTGAAACAAAAACGCATTCCTATGGTCATTTTCAACTTGATAGAAAACTCAATATTTCTCGCTATTATCGAATAATCGATTTCTGAAAAAAGACATTTTTTGAAGATGTTTGTTCCTTTATTTAACATGAAAAGGCCCCTAACGATTTTGGTTCAAATGCATAAAATTGCTGTTTTCAAATTAATTGCGTCATTAATTTTCAATTCGAAGCACCGAAAAGGCTAATTTAAGAATCTGCTCAAATCTCGGCAACCCCATTTCGAGTCAGATAAAACTTAAAAAACCAAGTCTTTATTAAATCTCGAACAAAATCTAGTACTCAGTTTTCATCTGAATAGCTATGCAATAGTATTTCTCAAACTATTGCAATATTTGTTTGCAAAAAAAAACCCTCTAACGATTTTGATCAGAAAGCTTATTAAAGAAAATCGACTAACAAATACGCCCCTTTGAAAATAAGTCTTACCTACTTAAGATTTACATTTTAATACGTCACAATAAAAATTTAGCGCAAAAATTGTACTTTGAAAAATGTTCATTTTCATAGTAACATCATTGAAACAAAATTATACAATCGCTTACTTTTAGGGGTAGTTAAATTGCATTCCTTCGAAAATTGGTTCTAATCAAAGATGAATAGGTTACTATGGTAATATGGCGGCGACAAATTGAATATCACCAAAATGTTTTCACTTAATTGATTGACATTTTGTATGCGGAATTGTTAACTTAATTTTACCAGTCTTCATGCACACATAAACCCAAATTATTATGTTTGTGCACATCTATGGCACAGGACCTTTCGAATGACATAAGTTTCGTTCTCCTCTTTTTATGATAAATGTTTAAAAAGTGTACGAAAGCTTTTGATGTTCACCTAAAATACGTGAATCCTGTACTTAGGTTTTCTAAAAAAAAAAACATATAAATTCGTTTTTAAATTATTTGTCCAACCAAATCCTTCCATCGGTATATTTTTGTGAAACTCAAAGCAGCACTGCCAATAAAAATGCAATAAGAGCTACGCAAAAACTCCTTTTTAGCAAATATTACCCATTTCCTATTTCTGTCAATCATATTGAATAGGCACCTTAAAATAATTGCAACCACTTGGAAGTCACACAATCAGAAACTTCCACTTTATTTGCACCCCAAACACGTCCATCGGAATATATCCAGCTTGAAACTGTAAATGTAAATTCAAAAACAAATCTCTAAGCTCTTACATATAATTAAATATAAAGATGTCGGTATATGGTGAACCCTACTTCCAATCATAGACACACTTAAAACCAACGTCACTTATCTATTCCATTCAAAAATTGAAACATGTCAGATAACAGAAACTCCTGCTATGCTTGTCCTTGTACTCAAAGATCTTTTAAAGTGTGTAAGCTTTAAAGTAACCGGGAATTATTACAATTACCTGTTTTTGTTTATAAAATCTTGTTATTTTGACATTTACTCCCATATCAGATAAATACAGTCCACGACCGATACATGAAACCAAAAAAAAATGTTTATTATATCCGAGTCACAAAGTGACATGCTGTTTCCACATGCGTTTCTTATGCCACTTTTCATGTCAAATTTTGACATGCGGACGTCATTATGACGTAAACATTTTTGTCTAAATTTGTCACATACGTGTAATCGTAGCTTTATACGCGATTTTTTCTTATTTGCATGAGTGCTTCTTATACTATATATACTATATAACCCAAAAGTGAATTTTATTTAACACTAAATTCGTATATTTCTGTGGCAACTAGGAAAAATAGCATAAGTCATTTACCCACATTGAAAGTCAAACCTTTAAACTGCGCTCCTGAAAAATGACTAAAACTGACTTATGCTGTTTTTCCTTGTTGCCACAGATTTTATGAACCGTTTCTTTTATCTGAGATTTTTAAAACAAAAAAAAACAACCGAACCGTTTTTTTTCAAAACGTGAATATTTTGTGCATTTTTTTCAACTTTAAGTACACTTTTGCGAAAATCAGCCCAATTCCAAGGTATCATCGAGAGTTCCCCCATTGATACCTCCTAAATGTGGAGAACTCCATTCTGCATAAAACCAACATCTGTTTCAAGTCTAGAAACTCAAGACGTCCAAATAGATGGAACAAATGTCATTGCCGTAAAATGCGTTAATCATCTTATGAACGTTTAGGTACGACTTCGAAATTCCTCCTGTCAGAAAAATGTTTGACACGCTTATGCCTTACTACATTATATTTTAACAACTGTCGATCTATCAAAAGCCAACAGCACATTAATCCCGAAATCGAAGGTAGCTTCTTTGGGAAGTAGTTGATTTGGGGACCCTGGAGTCTCCTCAAAGCAGAATCCAATTTCTCACAGATCACTGACTGTCCGTTATAAGAATACAGCTGTCAGTAACAAAGCAAACGTCATACGTCAATCAGTACATGTCATCTTTCTCTGTTGGTAGGATTTGTTCCGCATCAGGATGAAACTACTCCCTCAAAATGTATGCATTTTTGAGAAAAACTAAGGACCAAATACGTAGCAACATTCAGCTTTGTTTTTATCGAAATCGGTCATTTGCTGCAAGCAAATTTTACAATTTTATATGTCGGCTAATTGGTTCCCCTCACTGGAAAATGTTTGCGCATGGACTGTTAATCGCGTTGTTATTGTTCGTCTGTTCCACGACCTTTGGTAAAGAGGGGAATAACAGAAAAAACGACTTCGATGGATGTTTTAGAGGCATATGTGCTCAAACAGTGTTCCAAGACTGTTTTCCCCTAAGTGCGATTTTCATTATTTTCATATGAAAAAATCAAAAAACAAAATCATAAATTCAGACTCTTTAAAGTTAAGGATAATATATTCAATTTTTGTACATGTACGTACACGTTCGATGAGCTGTTTTCAGTATGAACAGTATGAATTAGGTGGGTGGAGGCTTGAATTAGTACACTAGGTTGTTTGGATTTTATCATCTCTACTTTTACACAGTAACAGTAGCGACAACTGCGTTGTAGTGGCCAATTTTATAGACAAAGGCATACAAAACTGAAGACCTCATCCAAACCCCATATTGATGTGAACATTTTGTGAAAACGCAATTGTAGCGCCATCTCTTAAAACGAAGTTGAAGTTTTTATTTCTCGATTTTTTGTTATTATTTTGAAAATTTTGCTTAGTGCACAACTTTGCTTAGAGTAAGGTAGGACCAGCACTAAGCAGCCTCGAATATTTAAATAATTAGTTATAATTTTATTTCAAAAAGGAAACTTGGTGAACCGAACTAATATAGAAGATGTCGGCCCTTCCACATGCATACGTTCAACTGTACTATATTTAAGTAAATTCCAAAGAGTTTCCCCTTTTTAGGCACAAACTATGAAGTGACAACCCTTTCACAAGGAATTTGCAGTACAAGTCCAATTATTCTTACACAAGTCGTGTGCTTTCAATTTATTGCCACTCTCCCTAATAGCATAGGCAGAGGCATGTAGGCACTTTACCGCATAAAGAAACTATCATCCCCCTGCTGACGAGGCGGCATTCCAACGAATGTACTCAGTATATCAAACACCCTTCAATGTACAGTCAGGCTTGACAGTGGGGTTTTGGGAGTTAGCGACACAAGGCATTAGTTTGCCGCAACATTAACTGCCAGTCTCAATATATTATATTGTTCCTCTCCATATGTGCCCGGCCCGTGTGTAAGAAGGCTTAGGCATGATTGCTCTCTAAATTGCTTTAGGCGCCCTCCCTCTCGTCAGAGTACCGTGCGTTGTTTTCCCTCTTCTTCTTTTTTTTTTGCGACAGTTCTTATAGTGCACTGTGCACCCCGTTATCATCACCGTTAAGTTGAAACAGAGTATCAACAACAAAATGCATTCGAAAGTCAAATGGGTAGAGACGAGGATGACAAAAACGGAAAAATAACATCACAAAGACCATAAAGAAGAAGAATGCCGTCGTCGTGCTTGAAGACACAGCATAAATTCCGTCATCGTTTAGCTGCACGTACATATAGGGGTTGCGTCGGCGGATGGTTTCGGTTCGTACATACATATAGAATGTTGAATCCCAGGCAATGGCAATTAGGTCAAGTGATACCATTGAAATGCACCAGGGCTTCTGCAAGTAGGCTTCCGAGTGTTGTTCTCAATTTAAACCGCATTTAGAGGAAAAGCTACTACACTGCGTGCGTAGTGTACTGTGAGCGAGGCTAAAGGTTGTCCCATTGAACGGTTTGTGCAGTGCAAGTTGAGTGATTTAGTGTTGTCCTCTTTTAATTCTTTTAATTGCACTTGTTAAAAGAGACTGGGCACAGTGGCTTACGGATAGTTGTTTTAATGGTATATGGGGGCGGACATGGGTTGGTTCCATTTCAGTGGATTTCTAGCGAATGTTGACAGATTTGAGTCAAAAATTCAGTCGGTCGACACAATTTAGCTGACAAAGCTATTGAGGTTGAAGGTTGCCGCTTGTACGAATGTACACAATTGGTAGACGAGGGTATTTGGCGAATGGAATTCAGCTTACCGTGTGGATATTGTGGTTGAACTACTTAAGAAAAGTGGGTCGAGTTTGGAAGGTTTATGCACTGGGCCATAAGCGAAATTGTTGTTAACTGTTAACTGCCTTTTGAAGGGTCTGCTGTTATGCTATCGGTTGATTTTCGGGGACTTTTTGTTATTTCAATGATAAAAAGGCCATCTGCAATGAATCGATGTGAATAGATAGAGAGGAGTTTTTTTTTAAATTTTTGAACGGAACAGACACAACCAGGCTTCCTCACGAAATGTTCCGAAGCAACACAATAGTTGGCTTCATTGCCAAGCTCCGTCTGTTTTGCCTCAAAGTCAAACTTGTGATTTTATTGCTTTATTGCTTTTATTTGTTATCTTAATCGCATAGTCGCCTTAGGCAATTGTATGCTGAAGTGGACGTAAAAAAATATGTAACGCCACTGTATTATGATACAAGCAGAGTGGATCGGGAACGTATTGAAAAAAGCTGTTAAAAGGTATCTGTGGATTTCATGGAATTATTCGCACCCCAGGAGTGCATATTTTGCAATGTAAATCCAAGTAGTACCGCTCTTAACTTGTTTTTTCCAGCAGTGTGCTGAATAGGAGCCACCGAACTGCACAGTCTTTGAGAAGCAGTTATGTCAACAGATTTTAGTTAGCGACTTATTTGTCGTCTATTTGCACAGTCAAACACAGTTTCTACTTACCAAAAACGGGATACAAAACGCACAGGTAGCAGGATGAGACACTTCTTTGCATTAACGTGACTGCTTAACTATATTCGCGATTCTAAAATTTGAGTGTCCAGTCTAAATTTGCCGAACTCGTAATGGTGAAATTTTCCATACAAAAAATTTCATATTATTGCAAAATATTTAGCGTAAAGATTAAAATTGATTATTAAGCCATTGTGAAACAAATTTTTTTTTATGCCGTTTTTCATGAAATGAAACTAGAACCGTAAGAAAACAAAGTGCACGACTGGGTCGAACGAAACTTTCTCGTTCATCAAAAATTTTGCTTGGTTGTTTTCTTATTTTATTATGTAGGTATATGTAGGTAAAAAACTGAAAAACAAATCTAAATAAAAGAAACAGTGCATAGATAGAATAAAGGAAAAGGAATAGTATTAATTAAAATTCACTTTTGGGTAGTCATCTGATAGGCAGTACATATATATAAATAACAATGTGAGTTTTTCAAAGTTGAAGCTCTCAGTAAAAGGGAATTGTCGCAAGTTCTGGTTAGGAGTTGTAAGTGCCACTTTGCTATTTTAGAAGCTCTTACACTTTACAAGATTTTTGAGTACGAGGGCAAGTGTAGTAGGAGTTTCTGTTTCCTGATCTGTTAGGTCATGTTTTTATATCGATCCGTAACACTGATATAAGGTGTCTATGATTGGAAGCGGGGTTCGTGAGAGATCTATATTTTACATAGATGTATATTGTAAGAATTCGGAGACTTGTTTTTGAATATGCATTAGCAGTTATAAAATATCCCAATGGACTTGTGTGATGTGCAAATGGAATGGGAGTGTCTGATTGTGTACACCCGAAGTAGTTGGCATTATTTTAAGGTGCATACTCAATATGGTTTAAAAAAAAAAGAAGTGGGTTATATTTGTTAAAAATAAGATTTGCTTAGTTGTTACTGCATTTTTATTAGAAGTGGAAAATTGAGATTATTACAAAAAATATACCGTGAATACAAATCGGGATTTGTGCAGCTATTATTGAAAAATAATTATTATTTTGATTTGATCGAATTTTTTGGGAATTACGGGATCTTATTTAGAATACTTTTATTATCCTTAATAATCATTTTGATCAAAATCTTTAGAGCGGTTTTTGAAAAATTTGGCAGACAAAACAGTACCAAATATTGCAATGTTTATGTTATAAAATAATATTGCTTAACTATTAAACTGAAAACCAATTATAAGTTATTGTTCGGGTTGTAAGCATTACTAGGTTTTTAAAGTTTTTTTTTTTTTAATCGAAAATGGGGTTTTCGAGATATGAAAAAAAATAATGTTTTCGGTGAATCGAATTGAAAATTAAGGACGCAATAATTTTCAAATCATAAATTTTACTCTAAGTTTGCGTTTTGGTCGATATCGATGTTGCCGTTTTCAAGTAAACTAAAGAAAACCAAATTTTAAAAAAAATGTCTTTTTTCAAAAAATCATTTTACGATAATACAGAGAAGAACTGAGTTTTCCATTAAGTTGGAAATAACCATATTACCTTAGAAATTAATTTATGTAACAATCGTATGTACCGTTTTGAAGATATGTCCAAATCTCAAAAGTACCGTTATTCGATTTTTTAGCGGAAATTTGAGTATGCAGTCGTAGTAACCTCACCTCCTTAAGCTTAAATATCAATTTTGGTTCAAATCGTTAAAGCCGTTTTCGAAGAAATCAAACTGGTATGAAAATTTTGTACCATTAAAACCGAACTGTAAGCCCCCAAACTCCAAATCCGAAGTTTGAACGAAATCGGGGTAGCCATTTATGCTGTTGGCATCGGGACATACAGACAGACGGACAGAATTTTGCGACCCACTTTTTTGAGTTCCTCTATTATCGTTATGTCAGAACTATGAGTAACATCTCGAGTTCGAAATTTTGTACGAAAAAAATATCTTGCTCTTACTACATAATGGAAAAGTTAAAAATGAATAGAAAATGTTTTCAAATTACATTTTCCAGCTGGCAGCTTTTTTTTGACATTTCAACATTATTTGAAAATTAATTCGTTCAAAAATTTGTGGTTGCTTTGCAAACAATTCCAACACTTTCGTAGTATGCACTTTTTGTTTATTTTAGACGCAGCTGACTTTTTAACACGATTTCATATGATAAAAATGAGTGAAAACTGAGAGAAAAATGTAGTGTCGTACAGATTTTAGCAAGGCCAAGTGTCTTTCTAAATGAGAACTTTGGCTAAGTCGAAGACTCGATGTGTATCGTCATTATTTTCAAATCAAAGTGTCTAGAGTAGCAACGTGGACACAATTAATGAAAGATGTTGCTTTCTATTTTTATTTTTGTTATTTTATTTATATATTTGCAATTTAAGATCCTACGAAGGTTAACCATTTTTAAAATGCGCCTAGGAATTATGGCCCACCCCGTGGCGACATGACTGTTTTATTCACTTTTGTTGAATTTGCCGATAACTCCGAGGGTGGCCATTCGGAGTTGTTTTAAAACTGAGAGTTGAACGGAAAATTGAGCTAAAAATTGTTTTTATTGAACTCAACTACGGTGTTGAAATTCAGCCAACTTGCTGTTTCAGAAATATCCCTGGGACATTTGTGACACATGACACAAAATATTTCAGTTTCAACTTTGGAGTTGTATTTCGTCGAAAATGGGCAAACACGAAGCATACTTTGCATATTTTTTATTCTTTGTCTATGATTTTCGATTTAACGAGCAGATATCCATATAAAAATTAATTTAGTTCGAGGGAATTTTGCTCTAGTATTGCTCGGTATACGAATGAATTGCTGCGCAAGATTGACAATTACTTTCGACACTTTTGTTTCACCAAAATATTTGAGCTTCCAATGCTTTCCCCAATGAAAACGGCAACCGCCAATTGAATTGAGCAATACGTTTAATAACTGGGTTTTTAGTCGGAATTCACTTCATCTATGGTACTGATCAAAATTCACGCGATTTTATATAAGATGTCGCGAGACGGAAACGATAGATGAAGCCGGGGTCGTACCATTTTTTAAGTCCACAAATAGTATTGTATGCATCTTGCATCTCTCATAGACCAAATTCTAATCCTCTCCATCATCCTCACTGCTCGAATTAGACTTGGCCAATTCTCGCAGCAAACATTTAAACGAACTACGGTATTTGGTCAAAAAGATATAAGTTCATTTTTTACGAAATGCAGAAAAAAAATATTTGTTTTGTCTTAACAGCAATGTTTCAGTAAACCGTATCCATTTATGGAGTGGTCCTAAACACACATTTCAGGTATTTTAAAAATTGTGTTGCTCGAAAGTACTTCACTCCGCATGGCCTGTTTTGACCGAGCAGAAGCTTTAAATTTTTCAAATCGAAACGTGTTCAAAACAACATTTAATGTAACTCAACTGTTGCCTTGTTGTCACACCTTTATCGTAAACGCATTTTGTTCGCATTTTTGTATTAATATTGTTGCTTTAGCAATGTGAACGTGACAATTTTGTGAAAATTCTTACGCAGTTGACTTTCATTCTTAAAAATTTCTATTTTACTTTTTGGTTTTAAATACTTTTCTTGTTTTTCTCGTGTTTTTTTTGTTAAACTAAAAAAAATAATTTTGGTTTATTTTTAAACTTGTTATTAAATTTACTTTCAATCTGAATCAACGGGTTGAGAAAAAAAAATGAAAATATCGTTAAGTCAAAACAATATAGCCCCAATAGAATTTCTTTTTATTACAATTTTTTAAAATCTTAGTAATTTATTATTGTACATCTAATAATTTATACTATTTTTGCATTGCAATATTACTTCAACATGTAAAACTAGATTTCGAAAAAAATGTTTAAACTTTAAAACACATTTATCTCAGAATTACGATTTAGGACTTGTGGAGTTTTGATCAAACTCTGTATTATTATTGCAAATTTACAAATTAATTCATTATACTTACTTTCGTCACTTGAATTGAAAAGCTAACATTCAATCACCAAAAAAAAAAAATCTAAATTTATACCGCATAAAATCCCAAGTCTGCTTTCCTAACTTCTACCATTTCGGGAAGTTGAGCAAATCCAAAGTTGAGCAACTTTGTGTTTTCCCAACTTCGGAATATCTTAAGTTAAAAATAAAAATCCCCAAGTTGTGTTCAACTTTGAGTGAATAAAACCGGCCACATTCTTCTATAAAAATTTGATTCAGAGTTTACGTATACCTTTGAGGTAAATAGACCAAACTGTCCTGGTGAGAGACGAACGTAGCAATTTGTGTTTAAGAAATTGTTTACGCTGAACAAATAAATAAATAAATCGTGGGAGGAATTTTATGGCTGGAAATCTGTACTTTTGACATTTTGGGTTTCGAATTAAATTTGTTTACTTTTTCATACTTTTTCATTGGCTTTGGAGGTCTTTTCCATATGTCTACATTAATAAAATTGTTTGAATTGGATCTTTCGTCGCTCTACATTTTCCAGGCACTTCATGTGGCTCAATGGAACATCATTTATAGGCTTCAAGTTTTATAGAAGGTATCTGGGTGAAAAGCAGCCAAGAGAAAGCAAACACTTTTACTGAGTATCTTGAAGACGTATTCAAACCTTATAAAGATAAAGGTTATCAAGGACTCGAAGTAAGATGCGAAGAAGAAAGACCTATTCGGTCGGTAACAGCTAAGGAACTTGCCAAAGAAATTAAAAAAACCAAAAAACCCGATTGACTGTAAAAAAGAATTAAAAAGATATGAACAAGACACATGCAAGTTCCTATACCTTACTATTTGACAATCGGAGACTATCCTAACAAATATATTAGTATTGAGTACCCTCCGACTGTCAAATATGAGGTATCCTCATAAAGTATATATATTTTGAATCAGGATCACATTCTGAATCGATTTAGCCATGTCCGTCTGTCAGTTTGTCTGTCTGTTGACAGCACGATAGCGCCCATAGGAATTGACATAGGCCAATGAAATTCGGTGAAATGACTTATTTTTATCGTCGTCAGGTTGGTATTAAAATTGGGCTATGTCGGTCAAGTAGTACTGGTACCTCCCATACAAAACCAGTTTTGCATGACTTGTATGCAGTGGAGGGTATCAAAGCATCGACCAGGCCGAGGATAACACCTTTACTTGTTTAAATTAACGTTTTTGTATTTGTATCTTTTTAACATACGACACTCCGGGGAAGAATACGAATCTAATGACACCTCACTGTTTAAAATCGGTCAAGCCGTTTAGGCTACACGGCGTCACGTAGGAACGTACATACGATACGCGCGAAACACATAACCCTCCCTGTGTCCAGTCGGGTAAAAAGGCCACGGGGTTTGATTTGATTACAGGAGACATTGTGAAACAATTTTCACGAAAATATTTAAAAAAAAAAACCAGCTCAGGTTATAAATGCTGCATTTAAATTAAGATATGTGCCAAGCATGTGGAAAGTCGCTGAGGTAATAATGATAAAAAAACCAGGAAAACCACCTAACGAAGCTACGTCATATCGCCCAATATCTATTCTACCAATGTTGTCCAAGTTATTCGAAAAAGTGCTGGCAAAACGGCTTCAAAAAATAATAGATGAAAAAACGCTAGTCCCAATTTGGACTTAGAAACAAGCACTCTACCATTGATCAGTGCATAGAATCACAGATGAAATCATTAAAAGAGAAAAATGTGTGCCCTACAGTATGTCTTGATATAGCACAAGCTTTCGATAAAGTCTGGCACAAGGGACTGATACACAAATTACAAAAGCAACTGCGGAAGCAGTATTCGACCATTCTAGAGTCTTATATATCAAATCGATTGTTCAGAATAAGGAAAGATACAGGGTACTCAACATTGAGAGAGATTAAAGCTGGTGTACCGCAAGGCAGTGTGCTAGGTCCAATTCTATACCTACTTTTCACTAGCGATCTGCCTGAAAGTGTAGAAACCACAATAGCAACTGTCGAAATAGCAACAAAAAGACTTCAAACAGCAATAAACAATATTTCAGAATGGACTTAGAAATGGCAGATTAGATTTAATGACCTTAAGTCAGTCCACATTAATTTTTCGTATTAAAACGAACCACACGTTCCAGTATACATTAACAACAATGTAGCGGAATATTCAAACACAGCCAAATATCTAGGCATGACTCTAGACGCTAAACTGCGTTGGAAAGCGCACGCTAAGAAAAAAGAAAGATGAGTTGAACATGCGATACGGAAAAATGTATTGGCTTATCGGGTGATACTCATCCCTGTTCAACTACAATAAAATATAGCTATACACGCAATTTCTGAAACAAGTATGGACCTACGGGCTTCAGTTGTGGGCATGCACATGCCAAACAAATTTACAAAATGTTCAAATTTTCCCAAATAAAGTCTTGGAACATAGTTAATGCACCTTGGTACATGCGTAACGCTGATCTGCGTAGAGTCTAAATTTTAAAATGGTTGAAGATGAGGTTAAGAAGGTTGCTCGAAAGCACAGAAGTAGGCTTCTCAACCACGTTAACACAGAAATAACAGAACTTTTAAATGACGACAATGTAATCAGGAGATTGAGACGGATAAAACCTCTTGATCTATTAGATTTAGCTAGAGCTTAGAAATCAGTTATTGTTTTCAAACAAAACAAGTTTGGAAATCTGTCAAACGGCGGAGATAAATCATAAATTCATAAAATAAATCAAAAATAAATTGCTGATTATTCGCACGACTAGGTGCAATCTTATTCGGGATAGCGAATGTCAGTCAACCGACACAAACAAAAAAATTATAGCTCAGTCAGAAGACACCTATAAGAATTTTAATTTTTGTTGAAGATTTTTTTTTTGGTTTTTATTATTAAAGATGGAAATCTAGAAACACCCAACCCAGACAGAGTAGTGCGAGATTTTAACCGCACTAAAAACACCTCCTGACCACCTTACCTCATGACCAATGAAAGAATGATCAACAAATGATTTTAGTTTCAACGTTCAGTTGCTTTTGAGAAGGTATTATATTTTAAAAACGGGTTCTGATATTTTATTTAGATTATAAGGTCATCAGGTTCAGTTTTTCAGTATTCTACGAATATTATATCTTGCATTTAAGGCGTCTTCTACCTCCGGGGGGTTATTCCCAAATGCGCGGCGGATCGTATCAATAGCGATACGCTTTTGCTTATTCTCAAATACGAAAGGGACAAAAATTGTCTTTCCCAGCGCTTTCCAGTTATTTCAATTCTGACTTCGAATTTTTCATTTATTTTTCCAAACATTTGAGAGCTGTTTCCCGACACAAATTTTTTGTTTGTCTCATATCAGGCAAGAACATTTAAGCCATATAAAACGCTTGAGCACGTGCAGCTCGAAATTGGTATGGATAAGTAGGAGAAGAGCGTATGATCATTGTTCCTCCAACCGATCTTGCAATGAGCGGGAAAGTTTTGTGCGATCCAATCGTCCACGTCGCTTTTATTTTTTATTTATATTTCAACTGCCTTTAAGTAGTTTCATTTACTGCCCTCTCCGTAAATTTTTCCCTCACTTTTCAGGAGCAGGACGATTTATTTGCAAATCTACTGTACTATTTCAAGCTGAACCATAATACTGTGCAGTACAATATACATAGTTGCAACGATATACGAGTACAGTCCAGATTTTGAATGGGTTGCAAAATTTCACCGCACACGGGTTGTGATACAATCTCTTGCAAGAGGATATAAAAGCAGCCCCCAAGGAGTGTGTACGTACATTATACGAAACCCAATGGCGATGCATTAATTAAATTAGAACTAAAACGAGACGCCATCATAAACAGTTAAAATAAAGGTCGATGTGCACAAGTGTTTCCCGCCCTAGGGGCCACATTAGGGGAGGATATATACGATTACTGCAACTCTGTTTATGCTAAATGATACTTTTGCACGTGCATAATACGTTTGCCGCCAGGAAGCCATTATAATGCCATAATGCCGCATGAGATACTTTATGACCATCAACAGCACACTTCTCTAGACGATTTAGCCGCCAAAACAATTTCTTGCTCAATAGATCCGGGTTGAGCAAAGCACATCTTTGCAGCGAGCTGCACAAAATATCGACTTTCGTGCTCTGGTATATGTGGCTGAAGTCGTGCCGCGCTTATCGTCCGTGCAGCGGTTTAGCAACGTCCAGATATGCAAATTAATTTCGGAGGGTGGCAGAAAATTATGTTCTCCTGCCATAATGTCGGCCGGAAGGAAATTTCAGCTCGAATTTAAGGGTTAGCTAAATCAGCCAGTTCCGCCACGAATGGTTGCGCGTTTTATTTTTTCTTTAGCCCTTATTTAGCCGCATGTATCTGAGTGTGTAAGTGGATAATATTTCACAGCCATATATGGTGTGGCAGAGAACATGCTGACTGTTGATGAACATCGGGCAATTTATTATGTGTGCAGAAGGTATGGCGTATACGTAACTAAAACTTTTACTCTCTCTCCCTCTCTCTCTCTCTCTAGGGAGATAAATTATTATTAATCGCGTTGAGGAAATTTCCAATCCGACATGACAGTCAAGACATTTTCTTCTTTTTTGAGCTTGTTATTCTTAAAGTGCGCTGTATAGAAATTTGTATATAGACGTCAGTCAGCGAGACAGACGTTACGAGGTCCGGTGTACTTAAGTTGTCAATCACAATATTCGTTAGGAAAACACGCGCTGCGCAAAAAAACAACCGCCCCATTTGAATATTTATGGGTGGACACAGATGTCAGGAAGGCCAACCAAAAGGTTTTGTGCGTTACTTTCGTGAGAAGGACATCAGCGTCAATCAACTTTAGCGGATTTCTTTTACCCCCAAATCGCCGAATGGGTGGATACATCTGCCAGCAATAAAACAAAAAAAAAAAGCCCAACGTCAGTGACAATGCAAATTTTGCTGTCGGTTTCGTCCCTGGCAAGGCAGGAAGTTTTTCCTGGCCTACCGCGGCTGAATTGAAAGTGGCGCGCATTCATTGAAATTCAATTATGCCGCCCGATGATGTACTAGTGTACGTTTCGCTAAACCAATATTGGCATCGACGAGCTTAGCTATTTGTGTCAAATTCTATAGACTTTTGGAAGGTTCAAGTCGGTGGACCTGCTGCATCCGATTATGGGCTGTTGCTGTTGGAGGGAGGGGAATTTTTTTCATTGCTGTATGGTTTATTCCCTATTAATTTCCTCGTACCCACTGCAAACGTCGAGGAAATAGAACAAGGTAACAAAAACAACGATGCGATTCACATCAATCATCAGTCCTGTGACATTTGAAACTGTAAAACTAGCCTAAGACGGAATGAGTCGGCAGATTGCCATGAAACAAACACTAAATGTTGCTCCATATAAGAAGGACATATGTTCTTCTGAATCCTTACAAATTGGGAAAGTTGTTTTGACGTGATGCGGGAACAAATCCACATACAAAATTTACAATTGTTATTACCTACATAAATCTAGATTGCATAACCTCCATTTTGTTGGACTGGTTCTTTTCATGGAAAATATTTTCTGAACTGGAAGTAGATAGAAGTTTCTTAAAAGAAGAAATTGTTATGGTCCAAGTCAGTTTTTTTCTTGTTTTTAACGTTTTCTTTTTATCAGTCAAGAACGAGAAAGAAATACTAAAATTATACAGTTTTTCTTGAATTAAGAAAATTTTGCCTCAAGAATGTTTTTTTTCCAAAAAGATTTTTGTTTCTTAAGCCGTTCATAGGTTTTCTTGACCTAAGAAACTGTTTTATTTTTTAAATGAAATAAGGGCTCTAATCGCGTAAGCACAAAACGATAGAACGATATCGTCTCGACTATGCTTCTACTTCGTGTAACAACGAATAAACGATAATCGTTGAAACGATTGGACGATCATCGTTTCTTGTTGCTTCACGTTACTTATTCAAATGTCAAATATAATCGTCGAAACAATTCGATTGAACGATGCCTATTTTGCAATCGTTTCGTCGTTTTTGGTGCATTTTTTAGGCCTGAGAGAACCATAAAAAAATAATTAAAGGAAGACGCACTTATGTTCTTTGAAGTCGATTCCATACGTAGATTTTTAATGCAACTAGCCCCTTACCAAAAAAATTCTACTACCAAAGCTATCTATTTCAACGAAGAAAAAGAAACAAATTCAAGAAGAAACAAAAAAAAAACAAATTTCCATACATTTTTAAATTTTTTCGGTGTCAGAGTTTGTTTACGATGAACGATTCGATTGAACGATGCGACGATGATAGCCCTGTAGGATTTTCAGCACGCAATTACAACAACTACGCTCACTTGACACTTCGAGACTCGCAGTAGTTGAGTGCTGAAAATCTTACTTTACTTTGCTTTGCTGAGAACGAAGCTCAAAAAAACACGCCTGATGTTATATGAAGTAAACTAAAAACGATATCGTTTTGTTCAATCGTTTCGACGATAGTCGTTTCAATAATTACGCGATTAGAGCCCAGAAATAATTTTCTTAAATCAGTAGCTCATTCCTGAAATCAAGAATAATTATTCTTTATATGATATATAATAATTTGACATTAAGAACTTTTCATTTATTTCAATACCTTTTTTCTTAAATCGTGCATTTATTAGTCAGACGAATTTATGCGAACCATAATTTTATTGAAATATGAATATTAAGTTCATTTTCTGATATCAATTATTTACTCCTTTGGATTTTCATAGAAAATATTTTTTTTTTCAGTCAATAAAGAATTTAAAATGGAAATAAATTAAGAAGGACTTACTGTTTTTTTTAGTAATTGTTTTTATTTGGAGAATTAAGTTATTTACCTCATTTTAATTATGTATTTCAAATTATATTTAACCATAATTCATAGTGTTCTCGTTTTTAGAATAGTCATAATGTCGATGTTTTCAACGTTTTCTTTCGAAAATTCATCTGTTTTTTTTTCTATGTAAATTGAAAAAAAAAATAGTAAATCAATTAAAAATAAATAAAAGAAATATATAATAAATAATAGTGACCACGATCTATCCAAGCACAGGAAAAGGAAACACAGCTTTTCGAAACAACTTGTATGACAGAAAACGCTTCTGCTTCTTATATCTTAGTTTCAACAATTTGGAAAAATAAAGAGTCTCCGACCGAACTAAGAATTTCGGAAAAAAAAAACGGATGCGAGATATAGAGGAATAAATGGTACAACAAAAATATAACAAATTTCAACTGAATAGACAAAATTACGCTTACAATTATTGTAATATTAAAATGAAATAATTTAACAAAATTTTAAATGATTTTTTTTTAAATACACTTTTCACTCGGACTTACTCAGAAGGAAGTGGACAATGGACTAACTGTTTATGCTATAGCTACCCGAAGCATCAATCCTTCGAAACAGACAATATTGCAAACAAGAACTTGGTTATTTTTGTCGGAAATGTGCAGCGAGAAGATGGGATGCAAATGTGAATACAAAATTCATTGAGTTACTTGAATACAATGCGAGACATGTTTTTTTTTGTATTCGTCCTTGTTTTTTTTTTTATACTAGAATTTGGTTCTTGTAGTAAGCGTATAAGGAAGCACACTCGAAAAAAGTGAACCAACATGTGGAGACAATTTCTTCTCGATATAAGAACCCCTTTCTCTCCCACCCCCTCCCCCGGCACATCTCCTCAGTGATATCAATCTGAACAAAAGACGATAATCGTATTCGATCAGAATTATGGTAGAAAAAAATCTGTTTTTTTTTTCAAATATAAGTTTAATAAAATTCTTCTTAGTCACTGCAATTATTTTCTTGAAATTAGAGAATCAGTAATAGTTTAGCGTAAAGTTCAAAATTCATTGCATCAAATAATTACTTCTTGATTTTAGAATATATTTCCGAATTTTGATATACAAAATTCGGTTCTGAAATCAAGAAATATTTTTTCGTTTAACTAAGATGATATTTGAAAAATATAATTTTTTTACCAATAAGAATTATTTTCTTGATTAAGGAATAAATGTTTTAAAACAATTTAAATTAAATTTAATTAAAATATAGACGAATTTGTTACTTTTTAAATATTCTCGATTCCGGAAACGAAATTTCTTTGCGTAGAAAATAATTTTCTTTCCTTGTAACTACAATGGCTTGGAATACCTTTTGGATGAAGTCCCGCTGCTGTAGGCCACAAATCTTATAAGAACCAAGGAAGCAGTAACGTTAATAGTTGAGACTATAGTTCTCTAAATAAAGTTCACCTTCTGATGGCATTTCTATAAAATACTCAATTTTTTAACTAATAAAACAGTCTGACATTCATTTTCTGGACTTTGAGGTTCGTCACACACCTACAGTTCTTGGCCGTCCCTACAACTTTCCAAATTATGCGGCTCTTACAGGTCTGAAGTGGAACTCAACCTTCCAGTCCACCAAAATCTGTTATCTCTAAAATATAAGCAATGCAGATATAAGAACTCAGCTTGTCTCTAAATTTAATTTCTCTTGTAAATTTATCAGAAGTAAAACTTTGCGGGTCGTATATCCTATAAGAGGCGCATGGATTGGATTAACTAAACAGCTGTACAATATCAAGATAATCAAAAGTCCAAATGCTTGCCAAGCTGAACCTTCTTTATAAATCAAAGCTTTGTGACGCATCAACATCGGCAGAATGGGTCTAGGAGGTCCTCTCTCGTTTAATTAAAAACGTGCACCAACCATTTACGCACGAACTTTGCTGGCATCAATTTCAGGTTAATTATATTTTCCATAGCTCCAAACTAGCGGCATCAGCAGACTTTAAAGTGCACACGTTTCGCTTGCATGATTGACTTAATCTAACCATCAGTAAAGGATAACCCCTGCTTCACTGATGAGGTAAGCACAAATGTCCTCCAAAACTGGAGGAAAAAAATAAAGGAAAACACCCAATCGCACTTAGCCCCCTTTCATACCGAATCGAATGAATGGGGCTATGCGTTTTTTTTTTATTTCCACTACTATCAAGACAAAATTGGAACACCTTTTCTGAAACTGAAACTATTTATCCAACGTGATAGACATTTAAATTGCACCGGTAGCCGCTCCTAAACCCCTACTACCCTGGCACACGCCACAAAGAGAGTGGGGTGAAAATCACTTATCCCCGGCAATAAATAATATAAACCAAAGGCAAACATAGAGGTATATAGTACAAGCTAACCCGCAGCAACTGTCCACAATCGTCCGCACTGTATGAACAGCACCACCATCAGCAGCACTCTCGTATATGCGATATCCTGCTGGTTATCGCAATCAAAAGGAAATACTCAGCGTTCTTTACAAAAACCAATTACGCCAATCGATGGCCCGAATTAACCCAATGTCCTTTCGATATAGCGGTGCCCACCTTTACTCATCAGAGCGCATTGCAAAGAGGCGAAATAAAAGCGTTCATACGACAAAAAAATAACCGGGGGGGGGGGGGAGAACAAAAAAAAAACATCAAAAAACCAATCCTCGAACTCAAACGCAAACAATTATCGATGAACATTGTGATGGTAGGACTCATTTGGAGCGTGAACATACGGCTATCGCATCTGGGTATGGACACGGACACGGACAGTGTGGGGGCATCGGTGTAGTTGACGCAAAGATATCTGGACACTGCTTCCTGAAGCCCTGACGGAACTACAATTTGTTGGTTACGATTTCACATTGGAACACAGAAACTAGGCAAGTGGAGCCGATCAGGGAAAGAGTGTGTTTGCCTTTGGTCCTTGCAAATTGCTATAAATAAATAAAAAAAAAGCTCCAATAAGCAACAGTGCTTAAGAGGTGGAAAAATACATGAAGACGATGGAATATTATTTTTTTAGCATATGAATAGTAACGAACAATAAGTCGATAAAAGGAATACACAAATTACTTTTTGTTTTAAACAGGAGTTGCGAACAATTTCCGAACGAACCGTTAAGAGCATGTCGCCGGTGGCATTGTTTTTGTACATTAATAAGCGAAAATGCAAATACCTTCATTTGTTTCACATTCTATCAAGTTCTCCTTGCATCATGTGCATTCCAACCAGTGATGCCAAGGCGATTTAAATTTGTTAACAGAATGTTGGTCACTCAATAGGTAATTAAACCTTCTTTGATCTCTGTAATCCAAGCTTTCGGTTTGCTGAGCTAGTCAAGTAGAGAATTGAAAAACAAGCAAGACGCAGTGTTGAAAATGAAAATTAGTGATACGACTTCGATCAAAGAATTTACCAGATTTACCAAATTTAAATTGTATTTGTATGAGTCTATTCTTAAAAAAGAACAGTTCGTGCATTTTTTTGCTTTTTTCAATGCATGCCTCAAGCATCGCAACTATGCCTAAATTAATTATGCCGCAGTTGGCATCATTGATTCCACCAGACATTGTCGAAAGAAAATTCAAGTACATGGTGTTGCTTTGTGTTAACAGCTCCGGCAAAAGTGCTTTCCGTTTCTTCTTCTTATTTCACGTTACATATTAAAAAATATATTTACATCACTAGATAAGTTCCCATACATTTCAGTGTCAGTTAGCTGTCAAAAAATGACAAGGATCCTGCAAATGTGTTAGCATATAGCATATCTACTGAAGAGAATTTCCTTCGCCCAATTCTCTCTAATTGGAGCAGCATTTCCTAAAATATGTCTAATTATTAACGAAAATATCTTTTTCAACTAGTTTGTTCCTTTGGGATTTTTTTTAAGTAATAAAAAAAGTTCCAATATGTTGCCCAGTAACAATTTTAACAGGTTTTTCTTTACGGTGTTCAATCTTTTCGAATCAGCATTTGTTGTAATGCGACAGCAACTCTAACAGACCTTGTTGCTCATTCTTAACTTGAAAATGACAAGAATTAACAAAGTCTGATTTGCTAACCAATATTTGGCAGTATAAATATTCGCCACTGCAGCAGCGAACGGCCGCACTGAACTCAACAATCCACTCCGTTCAAATGCCTGCACACCGGACCGATATTGTCCAAACCGGTAAAAGCTTTATAAATAGCTTTCCTGTGTTATGAAATTCAATTACATCGATTTCTACTAATTGTGACATCCGCAAGGCGCAAACTGTGGGTGACATAACAAATGTGTGCACGTTCGGCACGAGATGTTTTATAGGTAACTACATATACATTCTATTATTTTGTAGAAACCGCACCGAAAAGGACATGCGATTAAATGAATTTGTCAAAATGGTCTCTCTTATGGTCCATAACAGGAGAGTACAGGCAACAACAGCAATGCTTTTATTGGTGTTGTTGTTGTTATTGATGACCGCCAACAAAGAAAGCTATCGCAATTGCACAGCATTGCATAAAATGCCCACAGAGGACTTTGATCAAAATGTATTTCGCTATTATGTAACCAGTTTAATTGGAAATCCTTCGGCGCTGTGGTATAGCTAGGTCAGAGTTGTTTTGTTTGGCTCTTATCTATAATTCATCGCAAAAAAAAAAATGGATCCCAAAATCGGCAACAACTGAAAGCAATGCAATGGCCGCATTTAAGAATCTAGTCATCTTAATTCGACTAGATTGGTCTGGATGAGATGTAACCTGAACGCAAAAACTAGATTGTTAGGGAACGTCACTTTTCCTACGGCATCCATATACGCGAACTGTCAACTTAGTACTCAGTCACGAATTCCTTGACTAGATTTGTCGGCTACCCCACCATAAACGTCAACTGAAACAGCTGCTCACATGACCGATTTCGACCAATCAAAACCGAGATTCACTTACTGATAGAGCTGTTAGACTTACCAAACTAGATACTTGAACGTCCCTAATGTTTAGAGTTCTGCTGTCTTTTAGTACAATAATTATTGTACTCATATCGAATAATGTAAATAGTTTGTTCAATGTCATATGATTATAAAAATGCACAAAATACATAGTAATTGTTGTAATTGTTTAGTCTGCTATAATTTTTTTTTGTACCTGCACTTGCATTCCTGATCAGCAAGCTGTCGAAATAAGCTGTACTCAGATTTTTACGCAGACTGCCTCGTCAATTTCGTCTGAGGTCAAAGAGAGAGTGCACCCTGTTCATTCTCTGTACGAAAAATGAAACACAAAAACAGAAGACAAAAAAAACTTTTTGTTTGACAGTTTAAGCATTGCTAGTTCACTTTTAGTTCAGAGGCTAAAAAAGAAAACCAACACATATCGCAGCTTAAGAAGGCAATCCTTTTTGTCTCACCGAATGTGAATATAAAAATATTATTAAAGGCGTCTGAAAGTATGCAGCACATTTTGGGAATCATTTCTCTTCCGATCGCTGAAGTGGTTGGTGCACAATTTTCTTTACATCCATGTGGTTCGTGCACATGATGGTTTCTGCATAAACTATGTGGTTATCGATAACTAGTTAATAAAATTCGTTATAGGTCACTTTTTCGTTCTCAAATTTCGTTAAAAGTCGTGCGATATTCGAATATTCCTTGCATCTGCAATACCTAGTTGTTGTGGGTGACAAACCTGAGTTCAAAGTACATTTACATTAGATTCTGTTTCCAAATCGACCAAGACGCATTAAAATTAAAAACAAATGCCAATTGACCGCTTCCTTAAGACTCTACGACATCTTTATCGACTTTTAAGCTTAGTATCCTTGCGCCATATTTTAGCGTCCCTAGTCTCCACTTCGATTCTCCACACCAAAGATAGATGGTCGCCAAATAATTATTTTGTATTTTTGTATCACGCTAACGTTCTCTGCGGTTTCCTCCGAAAAATCCATAATAATCACAACACTAACATTTCCTCCTTTTTCTTCTGTCAACATTTATTTATCTTCGATTTAAATTACCGGGCATTTATTTCACGAGCTAAATGAGTGGAGACTTGTCATCGGCCCATCTAAATGAAGTTAAGAATTTAGCGAGCGAACCGCTAATTCCGGTAATCTTTTGTTAATTTGCCTCGCTAAATTTTATCTTTGTAGACATTTTTGTATGGGAGCTAAAATTTAGTGCGTTTAAATGAATACCCTTATTCAACACTGTTGTATTTGAAAATTATGTTCATTATGACTTATTTTGTATGAAAAACAATTAAAATGTTTTGTATTTTAGAAGTTGTTCATCATTCGTCTGTATTTCGTTTAGATTTTCAAAAACAATAACCTAGACCAGCGATGGCGAACCTATGGCACGCAACGAAATATTATTGCCACGTCACTAATTGAGAAATCAAGTTGCATCAAGTTTACAACAACAAAAGGCACACTAAAATAGTTCGTTCCCAGTTTTTTGTTAATCAGATTTTTTTTTTATTTAAAATGAATTAAGAACTGTTAATTCCAAAAATGAATTTATATGTTTACACATAAAATGCTGCGCAGTGTAGAATTATTTATTTTTGTTCCTAGTAGTCACTAGAAAACTAGATCAAGACTGTATGCTGGCACGCCAAATGCACTTCAAATTATTTATTTTTTTAAAATGGCATGAAGCTCTAAAAAGGTTCGCCATACCTGACCTAGACATTCATGCTTATGTTGAGATTCGAACGAATAATCAATTCTAACGAATGTCTTTATTCATTCGAATGAATTTTGTGTATTTTGAGATTCGAACGAATAATATTCATTATCGAGAATGTCATAAAATTCAAATGAATTCAACTTTCGAAATCGGCTGTTTGACAATTTTTTTTTTGTTTATGGAGTGACCATACTTTTGTTTTTTTTTTTTTTTTGTGGAGACTGTTTTTCCATTATTTTATTAAAATTATATAAACATTCAAAATAAATGCTAAAAACTACAAAAATGTTAAGTAGCACTTTTTACTCAAATACGACCAGGTTTAAGAATATTAAAATGTGTTATTAGTAATAGTTTGACAAGCTAAAGTCTGAAATTTAAATATGAGCTTATCTAAAATAGGCTTTTAAAATTTTGTTATTAAATTGCGAACCCATATTATTCAAGTAAAGAATGCAAAAGAAAGAAGGTATATGTTATAGGTATATTAAACCTCAAGTTTTTGCTTTATTTATTCGACTCTATTCTGTTCACACTACCTTCCAAATATGGTTACTGTTCAATTCAAAACAAATTTTTTTCTTCATTGTATACAATCGGTGACCAATAACAACAGCCATGGCGATTGTTTTGTTTATGGATTACGAAGAAAAAATTCCATACAGGAGGAGAGTAATGGATACTTCAAATCCATTTCCAAAAAAAAAAAACCGCTAGGAAAATTTGGAATGACAACAATTATTCCCGTTAGCGTAAGGAATATACAGACGAATAAAAAATGACATTTGTGCGAACGATTAGAAAGTCAAAATGCACTCAATATTCGAATGAAAAATTAACTCTCGATTGATAGAATGAACTTCTTATCTGTTCGAATATCAAAATAAAGATTCTTCGAATGCAACACACTTTCGAACGAAATCGAATATCAAAATAAGCGTGAATGCTAAAGTACGAAAACTTGAAATGAAAATTGTGTTCCAATTATTTTGTCATTGTTCATTATTTGGAACAGTAGTAGTTTACTACTGTTACCGTACTTATGGTAGTATTTATAGATGTACGGGGGGACGCTCAATTATGCAGTTTAGTAAGTCTGACAGCTGCATGATGTATCTCAGTTCTGATTGGCTTAGATCGGACATATAAACAGCTGTTTCAGTTGACGTTTAGGTAGGGTAGCCGACGAATCTAATCAAGAAATTCGTGACTGAGTACTAAGTTGAACTGTCAACATATGGCATATTTGGCTGCCGTGTGAAAAGGGTCTTTCGGCCAATGTAGTCTTTGCTTTCAGGTTACATCAATAGTCCAGACCAATCTAGTCGACTATATTTTTGAATGTACCGATGCCGAAACAGCCTTATCAAGTTTCGGCATCCTTCGATGGCCCCATGCAAAACTATACTAAGTGCAAATAAGCTATTTTTCAGGGGAGAGGTTCAAAGTATTTTGAGTATAATTTGTTTCTTACTTAATAGATTTCTGAGATCAATACATCAATCATTTTATTATTTTTATACTTGTTTTTTTTTTTGGAATAAAACACCGAATCTGTGTTAATGCGTCTTCTAGGTTAAAATGTAGTTGGTATACTTATTCGTAGTATTGAACTACACGGAAAGAATATGCTTGAAATCTATTTTAAGTTGACTTAGTATGAAAGTGGTTGGAACATTATTAAGAACACAGTGCCCTAAGTGTTACTTAGAATTGTTAACTTTGAAACTTTTGCATTTTCAATGTACCATTATAGAATTATAGAATACACAAAATTACAAAAAGACCGATTAAAGATCAACTTTTTTTATTTATAACAAAAAAAAAGAAAGAACAAAAACAAAAAAAAAAAATAAGTTCACATTGTTTACATTATATAATTATGTACTTACTTATGTTGATTCAGTCATCAATTTCGGTATCTGATGGAGCTGGAACAGAAGATGCGGTTTTTAATATCCTGTAGAATTACTGATAAGTTAAAGGAATAAGATTTTGGTTGCAAAACCAAATTAGGTCCACATATTTTTCAGTGGAAACGGCAATAGGTTCCTTGTAAACACGTTCAAACACTTCCTGCGGAAACATGTTTGATCGGTTCTTGTTTCAATTTTTTTGTTTTTGCAGCGTTTAATTCTATTGTTTTGAATTCATCCTCAAAATAGTATTTGTAGTTCATTTCATAATGTTTGTCAGCATTGAAATATTCTTCACGAATTTTACTTATTGTGAGTTTTTCGTTTTTGGTATTTTTTATCCTTTTCAAAGAATTTGAAAAAGTTTTAAAATCTTTGAAATCATTGACTTCGTGAGAGGCAAGTTCATAGACCGTGAAATTGTAAACTTGTAATTTTCTTTTATAATAAAAGCAGCTCGCATTGGCAGTAGGAGTAGAAAGTATTTTTTCGAAGTCAAAACAAGCAGTAACAGTGGCTGAAGAAGTTTGTGCCGCTATTTTATCTGCTTCTCGAGCTTTTTGTTTGTTAAATAAATGTTGATCATTTTCAAATTTTGAAGCTATTCTTCCTTCGGAAGTCTTGTTTTCGAACTTCAAACAGAAATCGCACTGATCTTTCTTTGGAATATAAAAGTTAAAGATGTCACGATACTGCCTTAATGTTACTTTATAAATTAAATCGCAATCTCTAGATTCAAACCATTCTTCATAAAACCAAAACATTTGTCCAACAGACTTAATTTCATTACTTAAGTATTTTTATTTTTCAAATCTTTTCGGCAGTAATGTGAGTCTACTAATGGAGAGGACTCGATGTGTTCCTTTACAAACATTTTCGAGTTTTCTCTTAACACATTTACTGGCCTTAAATGCTGCCCTCTTTTATCTGGACTTAGAGTTATTCCATTATTCATTGCAATCTTTTCGAAAACTGTCCGGATCGTTTGTGCGGGGATCGAAAATGTATTTAAAAACATTTTTTGGCAAACTTGGACTTTGTGTTCACTATTGTCTGGAATGAAAATTAAATTATATTTTCTAGTGCATGTCCTTTTTTACTTTAAGTTACACCAACAAGAGTTCGTTTTTTATCATTATTTTCTACAAACCTTGACAAGAAGTCCCACTGCCTTGTTTTGCATCCAAGTTTATAAAAGCTTTTAAAAAGATCATACCTGGCTTCCTCTGAAATTTTGCTTTCACATTTTATCCTGCAGGTGTCTCCACATCCTTTTAGCATACGTTTTTCTTCTTTTGAAACATCTTTCGAGGAAGTGTAAGGTTTTCCTGAATTTTTTAAACGTTTCGCTTGATTCCTTTTCCAAAGTTTGCAATTAAGCGGCCGCTTTCTTCCAGATTTGGTTTTCAGATTTTCGGGAGTTTCGTACCGATGATTATGATCAAAAATTTTATTTTGGGGTGGTGTCAAATTACTATGTCCTGGCGTGGAAATGCTGGAGTCAGACGAATATTCATTTTCTGGGGCATATTCGCTTCCACTATCTTCAAAGGGCTCTATAAAAAGAAGCAATTAGTTTAGAACAGAAAGTTTTCGCCAAGTTACCCAAAAATTCTAACTCTTCATAAATTTCAAGGGCATTTGGAGCTGCAGAACTAGTCGGAACACCTATTCAAATAAACTGTTTACTATTTTTAAATAACATTGCCTTTTGAAAGATAACTTACTTGTATTCATGGCGTCAATCAACTTGAAATCACCTGTTCCGTTCTCAGGACAGCTCATAGTTTTATCTGAGTTGAATTATATTTTTAAAATTGTCTTCCAACATTTAAGCTTTGCACTTACTCATTTCATTGGACTTTCTTGCAAGATCAAACATTTTTCTCGCCCTAGGTGCCATAATTTATTATTTTTTCCGACAAAAAACTTTATCACTAACTTAGGTCACGAACAAGAATGTGCAAAGTTCCTCCAGACACAAACATTATAATGGTAGGTACTTAAAATATGACATGAGACAAAAAGAGACAGTATGAAGCATACTAACACCTACTTAGGTGTCATCTTCGATCTCTTTTGCACATACAAAAGAATACCACGTGTCACTTGAGTGTTTTCGGCTTTTGAAAATTCCAGGTAAAACAATACTATGTCAACATAGTATACAAGTTACAAAGGAACATTTCCAAAATAAAAGTACTAAGAGCAGTTAAAACAATTAAGTGTTATTTAAGCTGTAATTACAAGGTTTTTTGTCGGATTTGCATGAAAAATAGAAGTCGATGCGACGGTTTTAATGATATAAATAACTCAAAACTATACAAAGTTGACTTAGTATAGTCTTGCATGGGACCATCGCTTTCAAAACTCGAATGGACAATAACGATATTATCTACCGTATGGAGCAGACGAATGGACTTACTCGAAAGCAGATCAAAAACTCTTTGGACGTTTTGAGAGATATCGGGTGATGACGTTGTATCTTATTGAGTGCGACATAAAACTGCCACCTTTCACAGGCTAATGCCTGTGAGGAGCTTCAGACCACGGACGTATTGCTCCAACTGTAATATGTATAAAAATAAATAAATATTTGGCGCAACAGGTCCGTATGGACCCAAGCCTAGCTTCTCACTGTAATATGTATATTCATAGTTTTTATTTTAATTTAATGAATTGTTTCAGAATAATTTCTCCGCTAGTCCATTTGTGCAATACTTTGTGACTGAATTGCGACCTCTCATTTGGCGAAAGTTTTTGAATCATCAATCAGTCCGTAACGTTTCTCCTTTCGATTTCCATCGCGAGACGCCCATCGCAGGGACTACTCAATTACCTTATGAAACAATGCATCTGCAATACAGATCTTAGTTTATATATATCATTCCGATCTCACTAATGGACCGGCTTTCAGTAACTATATACATTTCGCTCTCAAATAAAACATCTTCTTCGTGTTTCTAGGTCAACCGCTTCATCAGCGACTTGAATTGAGCAAATTTCACTACCATCAGCTATATGGAGATGCATCACTGGTAATGACGGATGAAGTAGACCTCTCTCCAGCATCTCGAATTCAATCATCGACACCGACGTCTGGTATTGATTGCAACCATTCGAGGGCTGCATCGCGTCAACATGTACATTGCACATAAATAAAAAAACGAGGCGCACATTTGGTTGGAATCGATATTGAGGCAAAAGTGTCACTTGCTGAACGACGGGAGGGGCACTGTCGAAGCAGCAATCTGTTGATTTTATGATTTTGGCATGACACTTGCGAGAGAGGGAGGTGCGGTTGCATGGGGGATTTGGTCTGGTGTTGCAGCTGCACATGCACTTTGAGAACATTTACCAACTTTGGAGGTGGAGGGTTCCGTTCGAATCTGTGTTCCTGTACATTTAAGGTAAATTGTATTTATATCACGATGGGATGGAATAAATTCCACATCCTTTAGTGGATATGTTTGTCTCCCCTTCTTTTTTTTTTTGAGAGGCGATATGGGAAGTGCATAATTGAATGGCAATAAGTTTGAACAATTCATGAAACGTTGTTAACAAAGTGTGAATGAATAATATGTTTTTTAAGAGATATGACATTAGGTGGTACTGTTTTTATGGACGTGATCGAGGTGGATGTAGAACTGAATTTTTACACAAAAAAGTCCTGCGTTATTGGACAGATGGTGTATGTTATTTAAGCTTTATTTTCGCAAAACAAGAACAAGAACACAGAGCCAAACAAGATACTGATAGGTCTCTGATTATACAGATGGCGATGTTGAAAGAAGGTAGAGGACATGTGAAGAAACCAAAAAAAAAATGTGCAACTATGAAGCGCATTTTGCATTTATTCTCCTGCTGTGCGCATTCAATCCACCTCGTAAATCTGCATATTGTTCCCTAGAAAGTTCGCATATTCTTCACGTTCAAATTCGAATACGGTGTTCTGAGGCTGCGAATGCCTCCAAGAGTGAAGATTATAGTCTTTGCGGACGATATGGCCATAGTAACCGTGGCAAAACATATCCACGAGATTGAGACGGTGACAAATGAAGCGATCTCCACTATCAAAGACTGGTTGGAGTCTGCTGGGCTGGAACTAGCAGAACATAAAACTGAAGCAGTTCTAATAACAAGTCGGACAATTACGGAATACATACAATTTCGTGTAGGAGACCAAACAATTCGATCGAAACCAGCGATCCGATTCCTAGGGGTAATGATCGACAATAGGCTTAACTTTAAGACGCTCCTCGACTACGTCGGTAAGAAAGCATGGATTCTCCAATCATCGCTTGCAAGAATGCTGCCAAACATCGGCGGACCTGGAGGCAGTCGCAGATTACTTCTGTCCAGAGTAACAAGCTCAGCTCTGCTATACGCATCTCCAGTGTGGGCTCACGCAATGGCTTCCAACGAATGCAGGAGGAAGTTATCGCGAGCTTATAGACTTAGTGCTTTGTGGACGATATCCGCTTTTAGAACTGTCTCAGAGGAAGCGGCTCACGTCCTAGCCGGCATGGTGCCTATCGACATCCTTGCTGACGAAATGAAGTGTACACAAGGAAACTTGCTAGCCATCAAAATGTAGCAAGCGGCGAAATCCAAAAAGAGGAAAGGGCAATTTCTATGCTGAGGTGGCAGAACCGTTGGCACAACGCTATCACAGGAAGATGGACACGTCGTCTTATTCCGGACATAGAACCCTGGGTAAAAAGAAAAACCGGAGAGTTAAACTTCTACATCACGCAGTTTCTAACCAACCACGGTGGATTCAGAAAATACCTGCACAGATTTGGACACGACCCATCACCAATTTGTCCACGCTGTCAAAACGAGGAGGAAGACGCAGAACATGTCCTTTTCCATTGCCCATCTTTAGAAGAACGGATTCAGATCTGCCAGATGCAAATAGCATAGTTGGAGAGATGATCGAGTCAGATGAAAGATGGAGAAAAGCTAGTCAGTTCGTGACCAGCGTTCTTAAAGAACTGAGGGCGATTGAGCGCATACGACAACAGAACGCCGAAGCGGAGGGAACAGCCTGAGAGGCTAACCAGCCCCGCGAAGGAGTACCTAACGGCAGTCCCGCGGGGAGAGTGGTTGAAGGAGGTTCGGGTGTGGATTTGTACGCAGGCGCACTTTAGAAGATTACCACAAAAAAACTCCTTCGCATGCACTAGTTGTTTGCATTTTGTTTATCCGCGTGTGTATTGGCGAACCACCGCCAATTCGTCCAGCTGCATTTTCTTTTAAATATTTCCGTTATTTCCCGTATCGCCTGGGATAGGTGGTCCGTGATTGAGGGAAAAAGCGCTTTTTGAATGAAAAAGGGGAAAAAGCGGGACAAGTTTAAGAAAAGGGGAAAAATAAAAAAATCTGTGTTAAACGTTAAATGCTTAAAAATACAAATTTTAAAAATATTTTTATGAAATTTAAAAGAATGAAATGTTCGTATTACCGACAAAAGAAAACAGCCCATCGATCGAAGACTTTACGTAAGACTTTTTGTGCTACTGAATGCATTCACTCGTTTTGATATAAAATTAATATCAATAATATTATTATGCCCAGTAGAAAAGTATAATATGTAGTTGTTTATGTGACAGTTACATTTTTTCAGTTTGTCTTTCGGAAAGAAGTGCAAATTTCACATACGAGAGAAAAACTGGAGTTTTCTTGGAATTCAGGGGAAATTAATACTTTTGCTGATAAAAACAAAGGGGAAACAGTCTTCAAGGTCTGGGAATACTGCCTGAGATTCTTAGGAGCGAAATACTCTTCCGAAATTTTTATTTTATGTATTTTTGTTTGTACATTCCGTTGCGTTGGCATGTTGGTCAATAGCTCTGCTTCAAACTAATAACCACATTAAAGTTTCGACTTAAAATTTACGAAATTTACAAGTGCGAATTTTCTACGGAAAATATATCCACTACTAAAGTTAAGAGTCGAAGCAAAAAATGTTTATTAGCAAGGCGCTCTGTGTTTTGTTAATATTAAACGTTTGTGACAAAATTATATAGAAGAATAAGCTACGTTGGTGAACTCACCTCTTATTTGATCCGTGTTTCATAAAAATCGGTTAAGTAAAAACGCGGTATTCGGTACAACAAAAAAGAAAAGAAATATAAACTATTATTTTATTTAAAGTAAATAAATATAAATAAGCGAAGGGAAATAATTGAGAACTACTTTCACTGCCTTAAACACAACATATTCGCCAAATTTTTTCTTTGTTGGGAATATTGTGCAGATATAATATGTTTTTCAAAAATTTGTGTAGAAGCCAGGTCTCTATAATATGGTAGAATTTCTACCGATGGACGAACTCTAGTGTAAATAAATAAATAAGAAGTGCGTATTAGATAGCCTAGGCCTAGCGTTTCTGTTGAGGTGTTTTTTTTTTTGCCACAATTTCGTACCGAGTTTATACGGCTTAATTGAGAATATTTTCAAGACAGTTAGAACCTAGGTCCTAATCGTAGCGTTTCTGCGCAAGTTTTTCTTTCTGACGGATGTTAAAGTGATCGATTTCTGAGTTCAATCGGCTGAATTGAGAAGTTTTTCCAACACAGTTATGTCAGACGTTTGCGAAAGGTGGTGCCGTTATAAAGATATAAATTCTTTTTCTGGGAATCGAACCTGTGAACACTCGATCAGTTTTCAAGCCTACTAACAGCTGAGTCAATATGTATGATATTTGGTATGTTCCACAAATTTGAACAAATGATATTAAGCAGTACACCAAAACCAGGATTAGAGTCGTAAATTGGGACCAGAAACACACGACGCAAATCGAAATAACGATTTTTAATATTAAATCAAATATTAAAAATAAATAAATATGTATTTCATAAAACCAAATAAAAAATCAATAAATTCTACAGAAAATATAACTTCATTTTAATTAATCCCCTTTTAACAAAAAAAAAATAAATAATGAAAAAAAAGGAATAACAAAAACGCAAACTGAAATAATATCGACGCAGCTTTAAAACCACGATAATTTTTAAATGACGCAACTTCGAAACGACACAATACAAATTTTACTCTTAAAAGCATGTTTTTTCATAAATAAATATGGGTAATTTGAGTTTAGTGAAAAGGGAAAAATGAGCACACTTCGTGGGAAAAATAAAGAGAGGGTGCTAGGAACACTGACTGAGATTTAGTGTATTTCGTTAGTTGCTGTCGCCTGATGGATGCGTTCTGAGTGTTTAAATTCGTTGTTTTATTGCACCATGATAACATTTGTATTCTATTCTACGAAATTTAAAATAGCGAATGTAATCAACGTAAATAAATAAAGGAATAAGAAGTGTGAAAAATTCATTCGTTGAAATAAAAGAAGATATTTTTGTTCCTACAATTAAAAATAACAATAAATTAATATTCAGTATAAAAATGGCAGTTTGCTAACATTACAATGATTATTTTTGGTACTGGAAATTGTTGTTGATATTCATGGTGAAATGTAGTTTGAATATTTTCTTGTCAGATTGTTGATATTCCCACAATTTTGATGTTTTTTTTTCTTTTACGCAGGGAAAATTTTTCAAAATTGAAATTCCCACAAAAAGGTAGGGATACCACGATGTAGGAACACTGCTGAGTATAAGTAGTTTATTACAGCCATTTAGAATTTAATTTTTTTGCTGCTTCACATGTATTCGCAGACAGTAAAATTGATGTCGTTTTCCATTGGGACCATTGGGACCACCAAAAATCTCAGATTTTATACGGCTCATGGAACATGCAATGAAATTGGTCTGCTTTTGTAAATGGATTAGTGCGATATTTGACAGCAATGTCAGCTGTTCAAATTGCATTTGTTTTTGGTAAAATCAATCACGGAAATTGGCTTGAAAAATGTTTCCTCTGTTGTAGCTACAAATGGAGTAGTTTTGGTGATTCGTAGTTTCCAGATGATGAGGAAGGCAATGAAGATAATTATTCCTCCAAAACTATGTCCATTGCTGTTTATATATTTCTTTATTTTGGTTTTCACGAAACTTTCCACATTTGTTGTAAAACAAACTTCTTTAAATGACGTAAATCAGCTGTGCTGTATTTGTGGTAGTATGTGTAAATCTGAAAAAATATCGAGATCTGAAAAAAGTGATCCGAATCAAAAAAAAAGATTGATTTTTTTTCCCCAATGGAACGCGAAAAGTGGTTTAGATCAGAAAAAAGATTGATTTTTCGTCCCAATGGAAAACGACATGAGACCGAAGGGAGGGGCTTATATTGAATAAATCTGCGTGGTAAATCGGGGAGACGTAGGAAAGCTGTCAGTCTTTTTCTACTTAGTTTATGGTTTGATATCATTCACTGTATCGAGTACGTTCGTTATATCGATCAATATTTTATACTACCTATTTTAAAAAAAAAATTAAGTCATTAAAAAATATGTTTATTCAAATGGTTTTATTTGATGTTAAATTGAATCGATTATGGTTTTTCGTTTAAATACTTATATATATACTTTCGTTTTATCGGATAGGTAATCGTGGGCACCGTTCGCTATATAGAGATACTAATGTATATCTGAAAAGCATTCCTTATATCGGGTATTCGTTATAATAGACGTACACTGTATACCTATATATGTATTACATTTTTTTATTTTTTTTATAAAATTATAATATTAAAAAAAAATCCAAATTTTTATTAGCGCAATAGAAACTAACAGACTTATCTATTTGTGCATACTGACATTAAAGAACTCTTGCTTTTTCGAAAAGTTTGGTAAGACCGAAAGAGCTTGGACAGAAAAATGGGTGATCAGGTTAATTCGTTAACGCCATAGAGTGAAAGTAGCTTCCTGTCACTACTTTTTGTGACCAAATTAATTTTTTAATATAACAGATTTTAAGCTTTCATTTTTTATTTTATTTCCAACACTTTTTGCCTGTTTAAAATTACAGTCTCTTCTCAACATTCGTTTTAAGTTTTATCCCCTTTCTCTTTCCCTCGATTTTCAACTTTCCAGTAACGGTACAAATCGAAATAATATATAAAAAATGGTTTCGAATTCAAATGGCAGCAACCAGACGGAGAAGTTGAGCAGTTTGTTGTAATGAACGCATTCAAAGTATCCTAGTCTTGGATTGTATTTTTTCTATTTATGACACTTCCCATAAGCAAATTTGGCCAAGAGTAGGTTTGGTATTTTAAATTTGATTTTGATATTTTATACATTTGTATATTGCTTGAGGATTTTTTTTTTTACTAAAAATTAACCTGTTCGAATTAAGGGGTTCTTATATAGATTTAAGTGCATTATAGAAAAATTGTCTAAGAAACTACAGTAGTTGGCACCCCTGTACAATAGTTGACACTCTATGGTAATACAATGGTTCGCATAATAACTACCGGTTTATTAAAATGCATTTAATGATCCTTATTAAACAGAAATGAGATTTAAATAAAAAAAAAATTCAAAATTATTTAAATACAATCCATTTATTAATTAAGTTGTTGTATTTAACTTAAAACGTTTAAGAAACATAGCTAAAACGAATTTATTGCAATCTTAAAATTGTATTTAAATAAACAAAAATTATTGTAGCCTATCCTTTTTTTTATTCAGGGATTTCCACAAATCTGAAATCTGCGGTCCCATAATTACCTATATGTGGTCCCATATGAACATTAGGGTGGAGTGAAATAAAAAAAAAAAATATTTTTTTTATTTTCCTATTATACATAGTGGGGATAGGTGCCATTAACCTTCAAAAAGGCGGTCAACAAATTTCGACATGATCAAAAAATATCTTGAGGGTTCACAACAGCCTTGAAAAATTGTATAGGGATATCAAAATCAAAACGATATGCAATGGGGGAAATTATATGTTTTGCAGCTTTTTGCTGATTTCTGTTACAAAACCACCCAGAACTCACCACGTGGAGGTTGCTGCTATTGAGTTCCACCCCCACCCTACCCAACCAACCTTCCATTAGGGTGTAGTTGTATACTTTATTCTATACAAAAACTCTTTTTTGAATGAAATTCAGGCATTTTTTGTCGAGATGCGATTCTAGCTCTTATCAACCCATCCCTATTTTGGAATCCAAATACTTCGCTAGAAGCTTCGGTTACTAGCTTAACACAACGTTCCACACTTTGCGTATGACATGGGAACCGAGGAAAAGCAATAATACTGCAATCGCCACTTTTAACAATGTTCGAGATATTTTCATCGCCAAGGAACTTCGTTACAGGGGGCTCAGTTATTTGTACGCCCTGCCAGTTGACTAAATCTACATAATCGTTGGCTTTAAAGTTGAGTTTTGGCACTGTAAACCTACGAATATTTATTTCGCTTTTTTCCGCTCGAGCTTTCATCACTCGCCGAAGTGCCAGCTCACGAATCGATTTTCTTGGGTCTGTCATCATAGCTAAAAGTAGGTTTTCCGGATGGGCATAAAATGAATTTCGTTGGATGACAGGGTCTATGATCTTTTTGAATTTCGAGTCCAGATATCGAGACAATGAAATCATTTTCCATAAGTGACGCGCACCATCTTTGCAAGAAGGATGACTTTTGATAAGAAACCATAACGGAGCATAAACGCGACCAATGAAATTTGCTAGAACGACCAAATTGTCTGATGGATTCTTAGTTCCAATATAAAGTCTCATAATTCTGTTTGCCGCAGTCAGCCAACGAGCATGTGATAACTTGCCGGGATTTCTTTGTAATAAAGACACGGGACAGTTTCCAGAACCTACGGCTTGGCATATATTATGCAAGTACTTTTGGTCACAGCTTAGATCATTGGTATTTGTAATATCCGGTAAAACATGAAGTATTTCTTCAATTGGTACAAATTCTGCAATATCCGACTTTTCACAACACTCCAACATTTTGCCGATTGGACCGGAAAAGCCATATGGACCTGTTGTTTGACCGTCTAAATTTTGTAGAAGATGTCGAAGAGGCAGCTCATTACAATGAAGCAAACATATATTCCATTGTAGAGGTTTGCCCACAGCTTCTTCCATCAATCTTATAACACCCCCCTTTGAACCAGTATTTGCAGCCGTTCCGTCGCATCCAACTGCAACAAGGTGATTCAGGGATATCTTGTTTTGATGTAAGAAACTGATTATGGACTCGCACATGCTTTTTGATTTTCCATCACTAGGGGAAACATGTCCCACATAGCGTGCACCGGGTTCTTGAACAAGAGAAATATGCTCTTCGACAGATAATTTGTGATATGATTGCTCACCTTGCTTTGATAAGATTTTAGTACGATCTTTACGGCCATCAAAATAAAGGCTTTCAAGCTGGGTACCTTTAAGTAAATTATTTTCTTGTAACTTTTGCCTGACTCCATACCTTAAGCGCCTTATTTTGGATCTATCTATGACCTTCGATTGATCCTCCGGGGTTATTATACCAACGTCTGTCAAAACACTACTTGCAATTATAGCGGCATTTCTATCTGAGATCACAAGCAAGTCCCAAATTAGGTAATTTAAGTCGCATTTGGTTTGTAACGAGCTCTGTTTTTATCTTTTTAGGAGGAGAGTCTTCAAAGTCACTGCTTTTGTCAGTTGTCTCAGATTCAGAAGTATTGATTCGAGTTTCGACAAAAGTTGGTTTAATACAAGGATCCGTACTTTTTGATTGTCTTTTTTTTTCAACTTTCTCAGCTCTGTCTTGTTTTCTTTTAGAGCTTTTCTCCATTTTCCGAGTAGCATTCCAGTCAATATTTCCGATACATAACTTTCTAGTTGTTCTTTGATCCATTAAAAAAGCTCGCTCCATAATTGGGACTTTATTTGCTTGATCACACGAGCACGCTTGAAATAGTTCACACTGGCAAGAGCATATGTCAAATAGCGTCTCAGATTTTTTCAAAAACAGCTCCAACTGTATTTTGAAGCTGTCTAATTTGTTCCGTTTTTCGTTTATTTTGTAGTTTTTAAGATGTTTTTTATATTTCTCATGGTATTGCCGAATTTTCCTTACAACAGAGGAATGAGAAATAGTAGGAAGGGAAGCCTTTTTCCATACCTTGACCAAATTTTGAGCCACTTTTTCAGACACTTGAGAAACAGTTGGTTCTTTTTTTGTTGTACTTTTAAGAATACAGACAGTATTTAAGAATAACTTCTTTGAAAGTTGGCAAACACGATTCTTTAAATGGTCCCGTATTTCCAAAAATTAAATCTTGCACCCTTTGCCTTGTAGTAGCCATCTTACAATAATATATTTTATTTTATTGTAGTGTGACGTATTTTTTTTAATTTTGACTTGATATCAACACAACCTCTCTCTTACATATACAAATATTGAGTGAAAAGAAATTAAATTACCTAGTATAAAGAAGTAAATTGAATTTTCGAGAAACAGAATATATTTTTAGGGCATCGTTAATATTTAAAAGAATGCCACAGAAAAAATATTTAGTTTAATATTAAAATTAATACTTAATATGATTATTAATTTTGTATATATAATGTTTTTGCATTCTCAATGTGTGAATGATAAAGTGTATGGAAGTATGTATTTATGTCTGACAAATGCAACACTTTTTCTATTATTGCTATTTTTAAGAACTTCAAATGTGTTGTGCACCCTCTAAAAATATTTCAATTGATCTCACATTTTTTTCCCGTTATTGGGAATCTAAATAGCACCCATTCTGCATATGTATATGGAGAAATAAGAAAAAAATATTTTTCGCTCCACCCTAATGAACATATTGCTGTTGTTCGATACAGTTATCGGCACCCCTTTTATTTAATATAGGTACTAGCACATAATTTTAATATATAAACTTAAATTTAAATTTATTATATAAATTGCCATATGGAAATAACTTAAGTTTAAGTGTACATTTTTAAAATTTTAAAAAATTTAATACTAAAAAAATCCCCGATAGGTGTCTACAACTGGACTTGCAAGTTTCGACTGAAGAGAAGAATTTAAGAAAAGCGGGAAAATATTACAAATTTATTAGTTTGTTTGGGGAAAATAAAAACTTCCTCGAAAGAAGTAACTGAAAGGGAGGAAGTCGCTACTGAACTCTGTCAACTACTGTATCCAAAAATAGGTGGCAACCAAGGTATATAGAATATAATTATTCTATATACCTTGGGTGTCAACTACACTGTATTCGAGCTATCTTCTGATATATAAAAGAATAATTGTATGGAAACCACAGGCGAAACCAAGCTCCAGCACTGGTTCATGTGCGGGTATTGACGCAAAAGCCGTTACGATAAGTGGATGAAATCAAAACGAAATATATAGCTGAAGGATATTCACAATAGACAGACACAGTCTAACACTTAACCAAGGATACAATACATAGGTATACCTACCCACTTCAATGTTAGTCTCCCCATTATCTCCACCAAATTTATGTTTGAAGTGGCACGATACGAGCTAAGCAAGTGCCCACGCCATTCGCATTCAGCAAGGAAAGTCATTTTTTTCCCACAACAAAGTTCCTTCTGTCCCAATGGTGCTGCTGCGCAACAAAAGCAATTAATGCCTCCCCTTTGAGGCGTTTTCCAATCAACTCTCTCAATTAGTTCGCACATTCAATCAGACTAACAGTTCAAATTTATGCTTATTACGCTGTGAAAACCGTCCGGACGGCAATTCAATCCACGCGTAGATAATTGCACATTCATTCCATCGCTTTATGATTGTTTCTCCTACAATATTCCACAAATACAAAAACTGCAAACAGCGAAGGACGAAGAGCAACCAGAGCAAGGATCACGCCCGGTGTCTCTCGTTCAAGTAAAGGCGGCATGTAAAACTATTGTCGTCTCATAACACATCTGATTGTGAATGGAAAAATATTTAAAAAAAAAAGAACCCCAAAGCCAAATAGGACGAAATGCAATTATGGGTCACTTCTCTATAAATGTACGCCCGTAATAAAATCGAAAATCGACTGAGGTATTCGCTGAGCACAGAAAAAAACTCGACACAATAACCGTGATTCGTGATTGCCACTGTTTTATAACATTGCAGCGTTGTTCGTTGTTCAGTAATTGTTTGTTGTTATTGAATCCTTTGATCCAAATCGGTAGTGCCCGAGGGGAGCAGCAGCAAATCCATTTCGTGCCGCTTATGGATGACCACATCCTCTTAGCGGCAATAAAACAAATATTGCCAACATAAAAAGAATGCAAACGAAGCCGTAGCAGCAGTGTGCCTCTCTATGGTTATCGGCGACAGGCTCAGTGGAACAGCAGTGTTGCGCTCGTTTACTTTAATTATTGTTCGGTTAATAGGGTGCATCCGCATTTGTATGCATTGATTGAAACATAAACTTCAATCGCCCAGAGAGGTAGTAGTCGATATGTGGATGGATGGTAGCGAACGGAGGCACAACGCCCACAAGCTGTAAGATCTACGTCAATTTACAGTACTGAAGCTGGAATATGGGGTTGACCAGAATCCTGTATCCCAGCAGGGAATGTGGTCCAAGTGCTATAACACAAGAGAATTGAGCACTACCTGGGGATCAATGGTATTGGGCGAAGTAGCTGATTGAGTTGCAGAAGTGCTGACCCCAAAATACAAAACAGATCGATGCCCCACTCGAGTTTTTAGTGGTGATGCGGTTCGGTACGCCCTTCGTCAGTAAACCTCGGCGAGAGCAACTTTATTTTTTTTTGTAGTACGCCATATAATTGTTCAGCATCATCAATATGTGGCCAACTCGTCGTGTTGTCCATGTCGACTCAACAAGAGCTCGTAACTGTTAAAAAACAATATAAACAATCTGGAGGACTCTTCAATTAAACCTTCATTCGGGTAAAGCCTCCCGCTCTGGCGCAATAATTCCGTTTTTGTTAACAATTTCCAATAAATTGCATACCATTGAACAGACACGCATGCCCGCGTATATACGTAACTACAATTTCAATTTTATTTTTCAATCCTTGCGAACGACGTCAAAAAGGAACAAGCACACGCGGTCGAAGGAGATCGCCATTCATTGTGCGACCGCCATAGCTGCGATGATTTATGAGCCGCAGCCGTAGCGAATACGCGCAACAAACCCCACACTGAAGATGAAAGAACAAAATTGGGCCAACAACATGCTGTGCTTGGAGGGAGGCCCATCAGGCACTCAATTTTAATTTATTCCACGCATTGGCAGGGCATTCCTTTTCGTTTGGCCTTTGATTGCCAGCGTTGGAGCTTTTTTTGTTCGGCTGTGTCGCGGTATGTCTTTCTTTTGCGCGAATTTTTATCGCCAAGGTCCGTGACCATCAACAGAAAACAGCTTCCCGGCGGAATTTGCAGGCATTTTTGGTTGGTGGCTCTGACTACTCTTCGGCTTGGTGTTGTTGCAGCGCTTTGGTGTAATCAAAAGTGGTATGCCAGACCGCGAAGTGCCATTAATTTATGCGTAGCAGAGGAATCTTAAATTTTATATAACCGCATGGGTGCTCAAATGCATAAGCGGGGGGGGGCCGCAGCCGACTATGGTGCAGCGCCTGATGCTGTCCGACTATGTGAGCGAGTCCACTTATCACTGTTGTGTGGCGGGGCGGGGGGACTTTGGTTTACACGATGATGACGACGACGACGACGACGGAGTCGTTAAGTGGTTACGGTCATCACATCAACATGGTGCCGTTACATGACCTCATATCATCAGCAGCACAAAAAACCTGAACATCGGGCCGTATGTCGTCTGGCATGTGTGTGACGTTGCGTGTGTCGATATGAAGCTGCAGCTTGGAATGGACGTTCTTGCAGGCCACTTGGCCGCTTGGAATTTTCGTTTGTCTGTTGCCTTCAATCAAGTTCATCAGAGGAATGGTTTGCTTTTTTACGGTCTCTCTGTTGTAGGCACTCGTATGTGCGGAATCTCGTTTTGGACAGACGCATGTGCGGTGGTACGCACTTGGTGTTAGGTCTGTTAATGACAGCCATTGCATGTGGTTTGGTTTTGCAATGAATAGCAGACAGATGTATGACGGTGACAGTACATATGCGGCTACAAGACGCCAGAACATGATCGTATGAATGTCGATAGGCGTGGGTGACGATTGCGAATTTGGATGAGATTGGGGGGTGTGATACGCGCCGGTAATTGAGGCAATCTCTTGTTAATAGCGTTTGGTGCTCATACGTTATGTTTTCAAGGAGGCTGATGGGTTCGACATGGGCGGCAAATAATCCAACAAAGCGTGTTTACCGAGAAAGTTCTAATATTACAGGGTTTGAATAAAACTCTGTTGAGTTTTGAGAGGGAGAGGCAGATATCTTTTCTACAGACTTTCCTTCTGGTCAGGTAGGTAGGGTAGGGTGCGGAGGATTTGACACATTTTCATATCATACAATTTCTAAGTTGTTTCTCTATGGTTTCATGCTTTTTAGACGTTTAGGTATTTTTTTTTTGCGATGGAAGGTGGAAATCTTGCATGAGACACCAATGGTCCGACGTCCATTGATAGTGCCGGATTCCTACCGGCTAAAACCACTCCCTTCCCGAACAGACCGATTAGTTTCCCCCGCGGAACCGCCGTAAGGCATTACTTCGCGGGGGTCGGTATAAAGAATTGTTGCTTTTTGCTCAATTGTTGGAACTATTAACATGCCGTTGGCGTTCTAAGCGTCTTAGGTCGCTGAGAATACGCACCGCCAGACGTTTAGGTATTGTATCCATTTTCCTGCAAGGTGTATATGTGCCATAAGCTCCCTCGAAGAAGGAGAATTTGGCAACTTCATAAGGAGGATTTCATATGTGTGGGAGGATTTATCGCAGAACTATTATCATATAAATAAAATTGGTGTAGTTCTGTTCGACTAAGATTGAATTTGACTGCATGTATTTAAATGCAAAAATCTTAGAAACTGCTCAGTATATTCTGGTGCATTTTTCATAGGCCTATAGAGGATACCTAGGCCGACAATCTCTACTTTTTTTCAACTCTATATCTCTATAAATTCCGGAAAACATTGGACAAGAGTAATTTATTTTTTCGTTTCGTTTTGCTGTTTTCTTTGTCACGCTTTCCGTTCGAAATTACTGGGAGCATTTAAATATAGTTAACAGCAGCTTATAAAGGACGCCTGCAGGTACAACTTAGGATATCCAATAACTGGATAACTTAAAAGGTTTTTAAATAAATAGGCAAAATTTGAATTATTTCTACGATTTTCACCTGCATGAGATATGCACTTCATTCTCAAATCAAACATACTAACCGCGCAATATTTTGACATCTCTTTTAAACTTATTTTACTCCAGTGACGAAGAGGGAGACAGACAGAGGCAGTGCGCTGTTTGGTGTGTTAAGAACAAAAAAAGCCATAAAAGAAATGTCAAATATGTAGGAAAGGAATGTCAAATAGATTTAGGTATCAGTGATACCAGATCGTGGTATTATTACGTTATGGAAAATTCCTGATGATATACGTCGTACCTGTTTATAAATGCTATTTGCAATCAAGATGAGGCAGTAAATTACCCGGTCGAGTTTTTAAAAAGAATTACAGTCCATGGCTTGGAATTAAAAGTTGGAGTTCCCATTATGCTGCTTCGCAATTTGAATCCCCTAAGCTTTGTAATGGAACCAGATTGAGAGTGATTTCGTTGCATAAAAACGTCATTGAGGCGTTAATTTTAACTGGGTCTGGTAAAGGAGATATGGTGTTTATACCAAGAACAAAAATAGTTCCCAGCAATAATCCATTTCAGTTTAAACGGATTCAATTTCCTATTAATGTTTGTTCGCCCATGACAATCAATAAGTTAGAGGGTCCAACTTTAAGAAAAGCGGGAGTTGAATTAACCAAGGATTGCTTCAGCCACGGGCAGTTATATCTTATACGTAGCGTGCTCCAGGGTAAGTAATGCAGCAAATATCACTATCTTAGTCGATAGAAACCGCTAATATAGTATACAAAGAAGCGTTACATTAATAAGAAAAAAGTGAGCTAAATATAATAAAATTATTTTCATTGTCCAAAGAATATTAAATTATTGTCGATTAGTCCGACGAGCATGTGCAATGCCATGAAGATAAAGGCAGAGTGGGGCCAGTCTACGGCAGGTTTTTTTAGTACGGGTTCAAGTCCCCCACTTTTTCAGAAGGCTCATTCTAACATTTTTTCCATCAATTGTTCTGAAACCACATTTTGCACTTGCGAAGCCGGGCGGGTACAGCTAGTAAAAAATAAAACTCGAGTTATAGGCTTTCAATTGTTATAATGTTGTCAAAGAAGCTTGAACAAAAATATCATTCTTTAAAAAAGACTGACATTAAATTAATAATAATAAAAAAAAACAAGAGCAAAAAAAAACAGACTCATACTAAAAAAATAATTCACTTCGTTAAGAAAAACCTAACAAATATCTGAGTTCTTAAAGTCTACCATAAAGATATTTTCGGTCTGGATTTTGATGACCACGTCCGGTGGTGGTAAGTTTGCTGCAATATCCATTTTAATGGCTGCAACAAAGTCCTCGTTAAACGGTTCTCAGAAGCGATTCTGTTTGTTTTGTCGCCTTAAATATTTTATTGTGTTGGGCATCGAAATTTTCTCGTCTACTTCCTGTATGAGTATGACCCCAACATAGTAGAATAGTTTATTTTCTACAAATTTGACAAGGACATAATCGTTTTTATTCGGAGATATAATTTCGGCAATTTTAGTCTTTACAAAATCGTTGCACAATTAGTGTCATATTTTCGTGTTGTACTGCTGGGTGTATTTGTCCCATTTTCAATTTTCATAATCGCATTCCGCAAGTTACTTTCGTCCACATTGCGGTCTGGATGTTTTCCTTTGTACACATTTGCCATGCTGATAATGTATTAATTAATAGATTAGTTTTAATGGAAATGGAAGGAGGATTTCACAGGTTGTGAAATGATTTGACAGGTTGTCAAATGATTTCACAGGTTGTCAAATGATTTGACAGGTTGTCAAATGCTCCTACATCGGCACCATCATCATAGCATAATATAAAATTAAAAAAATGTTCTTAAAAAACATCAAATTCAATCAAAACAACTAAACATATGAGCTCTTTACAAGTCACATGAAAGGTTTTTAAATACCCGACTTTATATTAAGCCAGTAAAAAAGCAATGCACCGCATTAACTAACCTTGAAAGTTATATCCAAAGGAAAATAAAAAAAAATTGAACCACTCACAACAAACACAAGGCTAGACTAACTACTTAGTTTATGGCTATTACTGAAAGAACACGCACGACGTCCCACGTGCCCCGGGGTTGACGATAACTTAAAAAAAAAGTCACTAACTCGAACTTAAAAATCCAACAGATTTGCTAAATTTTTTTCAAAAAAAAGTCACTAGAAAAAAATGTTCACTACCCACAAATGACAAAAAAGGAGTGTGCTTTAGACCACACGACGGAAATAAAACTTCTTAAGCTCCATCTATATATACATGTTTATTTTATACATATTAATATATCAATTTTCTTCAAAAATTTACTGGCTGTGAGAAGAGAGCAAGAAAATGGGCGCGCGCAATGCTCTTCTTGCTCCTACAGTATGATACAGACAATAGGCCACGGTTGCCACTTGCAAAAAAACTCAAATTATTTTATTTGATTTTGCACAAAATTACCAGTTGCTAGAAGACATGGGAGATCATCTGACTATTTTCTTATGACAAACCCTTAACAAATAAGAGTTTCATGTCTGTATATGAATAATATGATTAATTAACCTATTTATATCTCAATATAGTTATAAACAGAAACAGAAACTATTTCGAAGTTCACTATCTGTCAAAAGAAGAAAATGAGTGCACAGTTTTATATGGATGGTGATGACGCATATGCAAATAATGCAATGCGTTCACTCAGAAGCAATAAGGTATCATTTAAATGAGGTGATATCGAGTTCGCATTCTTGGTACATCTGCTCAAAAATGGGCCATAACCGGATAAAAATTACCAAATTAGCAAAAATCAAAAAGCAACAAAAAATACCAAGTTTGGTAAAAAATTACCAAAGTGGCAACCTTGCAATAGGCGTGTCTTAGATATACGTAACTGGCTATTAGAGAAAGAAACGAAACTGTGTGCTCGCACCTGTCTCTGTTGCTCCTACTGGGTGATACAGACAACAGGCGTGCACTGCTGTGATACCAGACTTTAGAGGCAGGTTATCCCACGGTTATACCCAAAAAATCCCTTTTCTCGCTCGTCAAAATATACAAAATTCCACATTTATCTCACGAAATGTTAAGTTAAAAAAACATTTCTTTTACTAAATTCTGTCTTTTTTATTATTAACAAATACAAGTTCATTATACATTAACTCTGCAAGCTAACAAAAACAAATACATGTTAAGATACGTTTTGTGTATAATACGAAAATAGAAATGTGGGTACATCTTCCACATTTTTAAAATGTTACAAAAAGGAACACAAAATTGCATTCGGCATTAAAATGAAAATAATATTCAACATAAAATAAATACCTTATGAATTATTTGAAACTGTATCTCAGTTTCAAGTCTTATTATTCTTGATTATTCATACAAAAATGACACAAAAATTTGATTTGAGAATGTGATACTAAGGCTTTTTTGCTTACATTTCAAAGTTTACAAAATAAATAACTTTATTAGTTTAAAAAATACTCCTGATTCATTCACAGATATGTCATTTTATGAAACAGTTTAGGGAAATAAAATGAAATGAAAAGAAAATGAAAGCATTTAGATATTTTGAATGACTTTTTTCTAAACATGAAAATATTTAATTTGATCGTAGGTTGAATAATTTTTTTATTCTTATTGAAATGAGCAATTGGGAACAAAGTTTGACCAAAAAGTAAAATGAAAAATCCCTTTGTCCCTTTTAGCTTATTATTAGAGAGAAAATCCCGCAAAAAGTGATAAATCCCCCGATCTGGTATCACTGCTGCACTGTATGCTGTGTCTTAGATAACGAAACGTAACTGGCTGAGAGAAAGAGAGAACGAAAATGTGTGCTCGCATATATCTCTCTTACCTGTACAGTAATATACGAAACGAAACGTAACTCTCTCTCTTCTCTTTCTATCTTCACTAACTTATATGTCCCTCTCAACTTCCGCTCGCAATTTCCGTAACGCTTTCGTGACGCATTCCCTAGCTTACCCCCCAAAACATGTCAAGTTTTACTTAAAAAAAATATTCAATTTAAAGAACATTTTTATTTTGAACTATAAATCAAAGACTAGATCGATTTCATCTTCATCACTTTCATTTACCTCAATATCGGATGCATTTTTAAAATTATTTCTTAAAAGAACTTTTTTAGGAATTTCGTATTTATGACAACTTTTTTTTTGTATTTTTAGTTGATTTCTGATGAGCATTATTGAGTTCAAAGTTTTCGTTGACATTTTATTTCTCAACTTATTTTGAGCTATTTTCTTTATACTAAAAATGCGTTCCTCTTCAGCATTTGAATGTGGAAGCGACATTTTACAGTTCGAGCAATACCAGGGATGTAACATAACCGGGGGCGCAATAATTTAGAAAAAACATGTGTTTGCAAAAAGTCACTAGAAAAGTAACAAGCATTTTTTAGTGACAACAAATAAATTTTTGTCACTAAACTTTTGTAAATTCCACTAAATATAGCGACAAAGTCACTAAAACGGCAACCGTGACTTGCTCTCGTCGATATCTTTATTTATTTCAAAATATTGCGTTACCAATCATACGGTTTTTGTAAAAATGACTGTTGTCATATCCTCTTGCATGTCAACTCCTCCGCACCTCCCAAAAGATCTTGTTTTCGCTGCCGCTGAAAAAGATTCAAATAAAATCCTGACGAGACAACGAAAAGCGACTAGGTCGGTAGACGCGTATAAATATTTGACAAATTCAAGCGACGTCTGGTACTTTTCCAGAACACCTTGTTTGACCACTCTTTATTGCCTATTTTCTGTTTTCTACCACTCTTACGTCATGTGTTTTCAACAACGTTGAATTTTATTCCATTGCAATATTTGTTTGCCCTTTCTGAACCTTTCTGAACGTTTTTTTTTTTAAGGTTTTCTAACGCGTTTTGTCTCGCAATTATGACGCCTTTCTCAAACGATTTTTTCGAGAAAATTTAATGCCGTTCTCCGCATGTTTGTAGACAAGCTTGGTAGGGGAGAGGGGGGCACCTTAGGATACTTTTTACAAAAATCTCTTAAATCGCGGAGTATCAAATCTTGATAATGATTGTTCGTTGTTGTTTTAACTTTCAATAAGATATCCAAATGATTAAAATTTAATTATGATTATTACATATTGTTTTTTTTTTCATTTAAATAAACTCTTTAAAGTGTCCCAATCTGCCCCTCTGGGGGGGCACCTTTGGTGTTGGCCATGTTGCAGTTTTGGACATGTCTAAAAAAAACGCTTTCAATAAGTTTTTACCAAAAAAAATATATTATTTCAAAACATAACATCAAACAAAAAAAAAAAAAATATAGGACCCACGTTCACGAAATCTGTATTTGATTTAGCGTATATAACAATTTCTTCATCTGTGTCATTTGAGCCGGAATCGTTGGTCTTCTTCGTTGTTACCTTTGGTTTGATTTTTTTTATTTTGAGTGCTGATTTTTCTAATCTCCTTTGCCTTTCTAGGAAAACTGCTTAAATTCCGTTTTTTTTTTTTCTGGTGTTTAAGTGAGGATACGTGACTTGCCTTTCTGTCCTTCCTCTCGACCCTTCCTTTCGTGGTGGAGTTTTGGGAAACACTCTGACCATTTTTGGAGACAAGGCTAGCTGCGTTTGCCTTTATGGTGGTTGTCCTGAACCTGAACATCAATTCTCCTGCATTTGTAAAAGCATAGTTTGGATGAGGATTCTTCACTCTTTAATGTTTTACGGCTCTTTTTCTTCTTGAGCCTATAGCCCAAAGCGCTTTTTGAAATCCCAAAAGAATTCGCAGCACTCATTGTTTTATTCAAAACAAGTTGTATTGCTTTGAGCAAATCGGCCTCATAAGGAACGGTTTTCTTCTTTTTCTTGTCACAAATTAAACGAAAGGGAACCATTTTACACAAATTACCGAAAAAGACTGTTAAGTGATAAAAGGGGTTAGATTAGTACATGTCCAAAAGTGTCCCTCGCGCATTATCCAAAAGTGCCTGGAGAGGGATTAAAAAACTAAAAACTGCATGTTTTTTTTTTAAATTAAATTGTTAATATTTTGGTTGAATACGATCACAGCATAAATTGGGCATAATTTTTAAATAATATACTTCTATGCGTCATATACTATTTTTTTTTAAGTTGGTATCGTTGCAATTTCCATCAGATGTTGGTTTGAAGTTTAGTTGTCCCAATAAAATTTTGTTAAAGTATTAAAAAGTTTTAGTACTTTTTTTTTGTAGTTTCCTAAACTGGCCCCTCTCCCCTACTAGTATTTGACCGAATTTTTTACGAGCTTTTCTACCCATTTTCTGTTGGGTTTATTTCCGTCTTTTTTTCTTCTCCTTTAGGCCCGATTTCTGTACCGATTTTTTTGGGTATCTGATGATTTCTAACTCTTATTTCGAGGCATTTCCTGTGATATATTTACAACGCTCCTTAACCGATTCTAGATGCGTTTTCTAACGGATTTGGATTTTTTCTTTTAGAACGTTTTTCACTTAATTTCATATTGCTTCGCATTTTTGTGCCAGTTCTGATGGTTGTTCTTACGAAATTTTATATTATGTATTTTTGATACTTTTCATTTGTAATACTTCCCATTGTTTTAGGGGAATTTTAAGCCACGTTTTCTGATTATATTTCTGTCGATATACCTATTTAGTTTAATTCGCGTACGCAGTTTAAATCGAACGCAATCGATATAATTCGATTCGCACAAGGTTTAGACACGTTCTCATCAAAAATTACAGAAAAAGAGAAAATTAACAAAATAACGAGTAACGAGCAGTTCCTCTCTTGGCTCGAAACGGCTCAGAGAATTTCAACTGGCAAGTACTTACAAAAATGTCAAATGACAAAGTTGACAAGAAAGAAATTTAAAATCCGTCTGAAAAATCATTTGAGCACAAAAATAAAATCTGTGAAAAAAAAATCGGTGGTGGTCGAAATGTTCTCCCAATCAGAATGTTTCACAATGTTGCAGAAGGGTAAGTTCTATATTTATTTGTGATATGAATTCGTTGTCAAAGATGCAAGTTTCTCATAATAGCTACAGAGTATATTTGGAGCTCTCTGAGAGAGTTTCATTGTTTATGGTTTTTGAAATTGACAGATTTTTAGTTCTTGGCTCGGGAAAGTACGCGAATAGACCTATTTTGCCAGACAGTTTGCTAGACCTATTTTGCCAGTTCTGTTGGTTGTTGTTACGCAATTTTATGAGTATTGTAGCCTTTTTGACAATTTTCGTTTGTGATACTTCTCGTTGTTTGAGGTAAATTTTTCGTCACGGTTTTTGCTGAGTTTTCTGTCGATGAATTGGTTTTCCGTGCTTCTTTTTGTGATTTTTATAGATTTTCTAAGGTAAACTGAAATATTTTTTTGGTAGGATTTTGTGATAGGTTTCCTGTGGACATTTAGCGAGAATTTGAATTTTTTAATTTAAATTAACTAAAGAATTAAATGTCCAAGGTATTTCTCTTTCTTTTGACACTTCTTGTTAAAATTGGTTGATTGCGTGGGAACCGCAAAAGGTATCTATTGACTACAGAAATAGTAGTATCTAGAAATAAAAGAGGAAACAGTTTTGCTAGTGTTTCTTAGTGCTTTTTGAAGTGTCGTTTATAATGTTGAGCTGAAGCGGGTGAAGGTGCTTGCGGGGGTGTGTGTGTGTGCGTGGCTGAGTGGAGCTGAAGAGCGGCGAATAAACGGCGACCAAGCGAGCTATTTTGCGTATAAAAGAACTACACGTCACAATTTAACTTTAAAGTATTTTGACAGAGTTAGATAATGAAAATTGTTTGTGTTGTATTTTTTTTTTAATTCGTTACAAGATAAAGCAAAATTAGTTGAATTCAAAAAAATTACTGAATGAGAATGTGTATTGTGAATGTTGAAAAGATATGTATGTTTATAAAAGTAAATGTAGGTGTAAAAAATATAAAAGAAAATGATAAGAATTTAAATTAGTTATTTATGTTGCTTGATGGCTGTTACAAAGCTTAGTATTTTTGAGCGATTTTCAAGCCTTTTAATCTTGTTTTTCTTTAACCGTGGTTCAAATTTTGTCGCAATTTTTTTCGATTCAAGTTCTTAACTTTAACGTGTCTTTAGTTACCAATTAATCTTTCTGCGGCTTTCACTGTTTCTTATTCTATCGGATTATTTTCTTAATGCCATTGCTCTTACAGTGGACGTCCATTATTACGAATATCCGATATATCGAACGCTTTTAGAGAATAAAAAAAATAAATAAATAATTGGTCGCGTAGGGACCTTAGGCCTAGCTGCTCACAACCTCCATCAGTTCATGAAATAATTTATTTATTTATTTCAACGAATGGGTTCACAGTAAGATTACATCTTATAGTTTGAAGGCTTTAAAAGATTTAGAGTTCAAAAGCAAATTTAACATTAGATAGATGAGGACAGACTACATTTAATTAATAACAAAAACAATAACAAAATATAATAATTGACAAATCTGTTAGATTTTTATTTATGTATCACTGGCCAAGTGTTTGAAAAGGTAAGTTTTAAATGTGCTTGTGTTTGTGGTTCTCCGTAGTGTAATGGGTAATGAGTTCCATAGAGTTCCACCTCGTCTTGTGTGAGTTTTTATTTTTTGGACGAATGGAAGGGATCTACAATTTTATGCCGAGTTCAAACGGCCAATTGAGGAGCTCTATCATGACAGTTATACACTCGGATGTTTGTCAGACGTTCGCGAGAGGTGGCGCAGAGAAAAAAACCTGAAGTTGGAATTTGGGTTTTCTCGGAATTCGAACCTGGAACCCCTCGCTTAGTAGTCCAACACACTAACCACCAAGCCACTGCGCCGACTAGCGAATGGTGCCCACTATTTGCTTTCCATTATAACGAACCCTGGAAGTATTTAAATGTCAGGACCATCACCTATTCAATCTAACATTAAATAAAAGCGTTTAAATAAACGACGAACTATTGCTGTAACAATATTAGTTTATTGTTCACAAAAATGTCAACCAACACTATAAAAAAAAAATTGAAAACATGTCCTTCTAAATCTAGTAGCGGATCCATTTACCATCGTATGCAGTTATCTTAGAGTCTTATTAAGTTTGCCGTACACAAACGCCCCAATGGCTTGATAAATAAACGTATCATCGTCTTTATTCGACAAGTGAATTGTTATGTCCTACATGCATCCCTATCAAATATCCGGCAACAAAGGGCGATGCCAACAAATTTGTTTTCCAAATAATTGGCATCCAGAACCAGATACCCGCCATCTGATGCCCGGCAGCAGAAACAGATGTACGTTCACCATGCGCTAAGTCATCAATTTCCTTCATTACTCGGGCGTCAGCACATACACCCAACAGACATTCATGTGAAATACAAAATTAGTACCCTTACTTTGGGTGTCCAATTGCACAAAAGAGCTTACCAGCCCTCAGAGTAGTGGCCTCTTCGGCAACTACTTTGGGTGGTGATGGTGGTGAATGACCTAAAATTTGATTAAACCTACACCTTCTCGAGTTTCCTTTACAAAACGGCTAAGTGTAGTCCGATTATCCTATTACGGAATTCGACCGCAATAAAGTGTGCATTCGGTGTGTTGGATGTTGGTCTCTGGTCCGGCGTTCGCCTCATCTAGTCGGTATGCAATTACTGTCACTTTGGATGGGTTAAGTTGTTTTCTTGCAGCCAGCGCCAGCGTATGGTGTATTCGATTTTGTTGTGGTTAATCCCTAATCTGAGGGGAAGAAGGTTTCCTTTTACAGGAAGTGACAGTCTGTCTGTGGATTCACTCAGAATTCGTTGGAAATGCAAATTGTGTGGCCAGGTACCGAAAGTCATGGTTGGATGAGCACTCTTTCAAACATAGATGCGGGTGATTCAGAATGATTTTCATCTATGCCAACCACAAAGGGGACCACAGACCACACTGAGAAATTCCCTCGAAGAAAAGTGAAAACATCATCAATTTCGTTCCCATAACACTTAACATTGGAATTAATTACACTTAATTAGCTGGAAGTTATTGCACTCGCGCTACTACATACAACTTTCTTCACCGGCGACGGTGGTAAATCAATTAACTTACGTAGTTCATTTCAACAAAAGTGTGTTGAATTTTGTTTCTTTCATTTTTATTTTTTATTATTTAAGACTTTAAGGTACCCCATTTTAGGGCATTTGACTATCCCGTCGGCTTGAGTCGTGTTCGGTTCCCACTCCAAAGTTGTGCTCATTTAAAATGGATGGTGGTAGCTCCGAGGTTGCGCCTGCCTGTTTTCTTTGAAACCGGTATGTTCAACATAAACGCTACAATCAATATATTCCGAATTTGAGCGCCACAAAGCACGATGGCCCTTCTGCTGGACCCAGAACTCATCCAATCAAGACAAAGTCTGCCACTCACTTTCCCAAGTACACAAATCTGTCCAGTCCATGTCTATGTCGACGCATTTTTAATGGCATTGATATTAATACTAAACGTCTGGGTATTTTGACATCAATTTAACCTGTCCATTTCCATAAGCTTCTCCAATAATAAATTCTGATTGATGTTCACAGAAGAAAATGAAGCCGAATCCTTGTCTGATGCTATATACATTTTTAATCATCATTTTGGAAGTTGAAATGCGAGTGGTAAATTCAACAATGCCACTCAGTCGTTCGATTCAATTGAAACTTTGCAGAGCCCAAATAAGCATACATAATGTCCTTCCGATGCGAAAATAAATTAAAACAGTGAACTTCCTGATTGAATCGTGCCAGCCAAAAGTATACACATACCAAACACGGATAATACATAAATAAGCAGACTGTCAGTTAAGCTGCCGGGAAAATAATTCAACCTCCAATAAATAAACTTCACCAGTTAATCAGGCCCTCATACATGTCAACAATTAAAATAAACTTCGCCAATAAAAGGAAGAAAACAATTATCATCCTTTCTCTTGTCCGGAGGCAATCTGTCGCAGTCATCTGTCAGTAGCTCATCATATATAACGCAGATAGGCATTCCAAACAGAGAAAGGAAGAGACAGACAGACAACAGAAAGATGGAAATTGCCCTCAGTGAATAAACAGTCAGGGGAACAATCAACAATAAAAAGGCATGCAGATATTGTTGGTAAATTTTATCACGGATAGTAGAATACAGTAGGTATCCTTCAAAGCGATATTGTGTTGAGAATATATTTGATTGAATTTTGGGGAGGGAAGAGGTTTTGGCAATACCCATGGCCAGAGATCATATCTACACTTAGTTGATCAACTCACTCAACTTCTGCATAACTTCCCAAAAGCAGTTGATTAATTAATTTTACTGTGGAATTGTTGAATATCCTTTTACACTTTTTTGATCAACTCCTTTAATAAGAAAATTTAGTTAGAATACTTAGAATTGCTTCATACTCCACGTTGCTAAACTCTTGAAATATGTACGTCTCTTGACTCCTTCAATTTGATCAACTTATTCAGCTGTTCAAATGCATTTTACACTACGTTGTAACCCTAGTTGATCAACTCTTTTAATAAGAAAACTTAGTTGATCAACTAATATAATATGAAAATTTAGTTGATCAATTAATTTTACTACGGATTTTTTGAATATCCTTACACACTTTGTTGATCACCTTCGCAAACATATAGTTGATCAACTCCTTTAATAAGCAAACTTAGTTGATCAATTAATTTTACTACGGATTTTTTGAATATCCTTACACACTTTGTTGATCAACTCTTTTAATAAGAAAATTTAGTTAGAAAACTTAGAATTGCTTCATACTCCACGTTGATAAACTCTTGAAATATGTACGTCTCTTGACGCCTTCAATTTGATCAACTTATTCAGCTGTTCAAATGCATTTTACACTACGTTGTAACCCTAGTTGATCAACTCTTTTAATAAGAAAACTTAGTTGATCAACTAATATAATATGAAAATTTAGTTGATCAATTAATTTTACTACGGATTTTTTGAATATCCTTACACACTTTGTTGATCACCTTCGCAAACGTATAGTTGATCAACTCCTTTAATAAGAAAACTTAGTTGATCAACTAATATAATATGAAAATTTAGTTGATCAATTAATTTTACTACGGATTTTTTGAATATCGTTACACACTTTGTTGATCACCTTCGCAAACATATAGTTGATCAACTCCTTTAATAAGAAAACTTAGTTGATCAATTAATTTTACTGCGGAGTTGTTGAATATCCTTTTACACTTTGTTGATCAACTCTTTTAATAAAAAAATTTAGTTAGAAAACTTAGAATTGCTTCATACTCCACGTTGATAAACTCTTGAAATATGTACGTCTCTTGACTCCTTCAATTTGATCAACTTATTCAGCTGTTCAAAAGAATTTTACATTACGTTGTAACCCTATTTGATCAACTCTTTAAATAAGAAAACTTAGTTGATCAACTTATATAATATGAAAATTTAGTTGATCAATTAATTTTACTACGGATTTTTTGAATATCCTTACACACTTTGTTGATCACCTTCGCAAACGTATAGTTGATCAACTCCTTTAATAAGAAAACTTAGTTGATCAACTAATGTAATAAGAAAATTTAGTTGATCAATTAATTTTACTACGGATTTTTTGAATATCCTTACACACTTTGTTGATCACCTTCGCAAACATATAGTTGATCAACTCCTTTAATAAGCAAACACAGTTGATCAATTAATTTTACTACGGATTTTTTGAATATCCTTACACACTTTGTTGATCAACTCTTTTAATAAGAAAATTTAGTTAGAAAACTTAGAATTGCTTCATACTCCACGTTGATAAACTCTTGAAATATGTACGTCTCTTGACTCCTTCAATTTGATCAACTTATTCAGCTACGTTGTAGCCCTAGTTGATCAACTCTTTTAATATGAAAATTTAGTTGATCAATTAATTTTACTACGGATTTATTGAATATCCTCACACATTTCGTTGATCAACTTCATAAACGTATAGTTGATCAACTCATTGAACTACGGAATGACCTCGGACACATCGTTGATCAACTCTTTTCATAACTACACCTCTTGATTAACTCATTCAACTGTTCAAACGCATTCTTAACTTCGTTGATTAACTCAGTTGATCAACTCATTTTATAAGAACTTTTTGTTTATCAACTCATTAAACTACGGAACAGCCTCATTCACCTCGTTGATCAAGTCATTTCATAAGTACACCTTTTGATCAACACATTCAAGTGTTGGTTAGCGACTTACACCTAGTTGATCAATTTATTATATTGTTGAAAAGTCTTGTACACTTTGTTGATCAACTCATTCAAATATTACACAGCTCATAAGTCTGCACGCTTTAGGATCCTTTCGTTTTAGCCTAACGACGGATAGACAGACAAATTTAACGGCTGCTAAAAATCAACAATTACTGATGCGTATCCCAAAAGGATAACTGACTGTGATCTGTGTTACTGAAAATGCAACCAAAACGAATGCACTCTATAAAATGTGCAGACACGACACTGTAAGGCCGCAATATCCGCGGTGAGCTCATACAAATAGAAAACATTCACAATCCCTCCCACCACAAGTCGCTATAAAACACCCAACAAGGACGAGCGGTCCGGAAGTCAAATCAATTATACCCGTTGCCGCAAATAATTGCCGCCTAAATGATTTTTCATGCCATCCTTCGGCTTGTAAATCATATTTCCTCGCTCTGCATTTCCGCTTACAAAATCATGGCACACTCTTGTGGCTGCGATTCTTCCCCCCCCCCCTTTCCACTGCACGGCGAGTAGTAAATGATCAGACATTCCATTCCAGCCAATAACTGTCCATCTGGTCGCAGCTGCTCGATGGTATCCAATCGTTATCAATGTCCGCATAAAGATGCAGTCATAAAGCCGTCTCTTCGAGTTCTATGCAAACCGCACACTCTGACACTCTTAATGAGTCAATTATGAAAGAATCGCAAGCGCACAAAAAAACTCCCACCGCATGAATTAAATCAGGAAAATCTGCCGTTCCATCTCATAGAGCGAACGCGAATGTCCTTGTATACATACAGAAACAAAAATTATACACCAACGGAAAAGTACAATTAAAATAATTGAATTATTCAGCAACGATTAAAATTCATGGAACTTACTTCCGCAGTTGATGTCCCTGTGACAAAGTCCTGACTCAATTCCCTATGGCAAAGGGAGCACAAGAAAAAAATTAATTGCCCATAATTGTACGTGTGTGCGAGAGTTTAATGCACGGGACCCACTGAATTGATTCATTTTGATGATATAGGGTGCACTGATTGCCATCGGATTTTATTGCGCTCCAGCACCAACAGTATAGGTAAAGGACACGCAAATAGACAATGAAAAAAAAAGCACAAACGCATTGTTTTAATGCAGTAACATAAAAAGCCTATTACCACTGTTTGCTTTGGCACTCGCATGCTCATCTGCAACCGGTCAGTGGGTGGGGTTGCACTGGTCGTTGTCCATAAATCGTTGGTTGTGATGAGGTGCACAGATAGCGCGGCAAAGGCTGAAAGCTGTAAAAATGAATGTGTCGCCGATGTGGTGTATCTGTCATTGAATGACCATTGATTGCTGGACAATTAGTGGCGATTCCAGAGCAATAATGTCCAAATTGCATATCAATGATGTTGCGGTGCAGTTTAACGACTGGTACAGTGAGGACATCTGACAATCCATGCAAATGGTGGGTATCCTTTGTTGTCTGTAGCTTACCGTTTAGAAATGAAAATATGTCTCGTCTTTGACGCGTGTGAAAACAGAAAACCGCTCGACGAATAGAAAAGCAATGTTCAAAACGGCCGTTACGAAGCTGTTAAAATGTTGGTCCAACTTTGACTGTTGGTTAGGCCCTTCCTGATTGAACCTCTATCTGACCCTTTGGGTTAAAATCGATGATTCTGCGGGCCAAAGCGTTGATGTTCATTCGGTCCACATGTCACAGCCATTTCAAAGACGGCTTACTTGATGGAAGTCACTGTACAGTTACAGGGTGTAATCTACTCCAAACCTGGTATCGCAAACGGGACCAAACATCTCACGAAGACCCCATTCCTTTTGGTGGTAATGAGGGACGGGTTCTAGGGAAACCTCCCATAGTCAAAGTTTTGAACTTGCCTAAAGGCGACTACCCACCATACTGAAGATCATTGGTGGCTATTTTTTAAAAAGACTGCAAGAAGAGCTTATATGACCCTTAGAAAACTACAGCCTTGAATGGTTTTAGAAAGGAAACACAAAACGTAGGCGTCCGAATGAGCACTACATTAAACCCAATGGCTGACCTTAGTGACCCTTGACGATAGTCCCTCGTTCACCAATCTAGAATCTACCTATAGGGACCTTAAAGCTGCCTACTGTCATTTTTCGTTTCGTCGAACTACTTCTTCTGCTTTTATATTTACAAAGTCCACCAGTGACAAACCCATCTGTCAATGTCATTAGTAGATATATGCAAGTTGTTGTAGAGACTTTTGGAAAGAGGTTTGCTAGATGCGTACCGTTTTCAAGGTAGCGATACTTATCATCTATACAGTGACGAGAAAGTCGGGGTAGCATAGTTTTGATAACGCTGCCAACCTTGTCAGGTTATACAGAATGACGGCGGATAACATCGAAAACGACTTCAACGAGGCCTTTCATGTCCAGAAAACAGCTTAGCCAGAGTGGCACACCTTAAAAAAGACGGTAAGAATCTAGCAAGCCTCTTTGCAAAAGTCTTCAAATCAACTTGCATACACTGACATGAGATTGGCTTGTTGCTGGTGCGTTTTGTACCGATAAAAAGCTGGTGAGTATCGTTCTGGACTTTTCAGGTTTTGTCAAGACTGAATCCATGGCGAGACCAACGAGGATGACCAAACGGCTGATAGGCAGGCAAAAAAAAAATATGAAGATCGGACCATATGGCTTGCGAATCCGCAAAATCAAGTAACCAGAACGCTAAGCCATAATATCGTTCGAGGCAGAACTGGGGCTATCCAATCAACTCAATTGCTGTCGGAATCGAAACTGTTTAGCTTATTTTTCCACCCCGATATGTCAACTATTGTAGTTCGTGAGACTAACCGGAAGGCTGCGAGTATTTATGCTATTATAAACGCAAATAATCCATCGCAAGAGCCTAAAATTTGGAAGCCACTTACAATTCAGGAGCTTAATGGTTATCTTGGAATACTTATAACAGCTGGTGCCCACCATTCCAATAACGAACATACTGTAGAGCTCTGGAAGGTTACAGCCTTGCCATTATATCGAGCTACAATGAGCATCAATAGATTTTGGGCCATAAATCGATTTGTCCGATTCGATTACTATCTGACCCGAATGCATCGACTGATAGACGACAAAGCTGCCCCAATTCGAGATTTTTGGGATATAATGAATGCAAGTCTTAACAAGAACTATAGGCCATCAGAAAACCTAACAATCGATGAGCAGCTTTTCGAAACCAGCCAAATATGGTATGAAAGTGTGGTGGGCTTGTGATTCGAAGACGTTCTATCCTCTAAAAGGGGAAATATACACCGGAAAACCGAGAAATGGCCCACGTGAAACACAAGTAGGGGAAAAGGTAGTCAAACGGTTAGTTCGTCATTATACGAAGGATCCGGCCGTAATATTACAATGGACAACTTTTTCACTTCTATGGATCTCGCTGATTATCTCTTGAGTAAAAATCTAACGTTGGTTGGAACATTACGTGCTAATAAAGCTTGCATCCCTAAAGAAATGCTAAAAAATAGATCACGTAGAGTCCAGTCGTCTCTATTTGGGGTTCATGGGGAATAAGACCATCGTTTCCTATGTTCCTAAAAAAGATAAGGCCGTTATACTTTTATCTACAATGCACCACGATAATGCCATATCAGATGATAAAAATAAGCCTGACATCATAAAATACTACAATAGTACAAAAGGCGGTGTGCATGTAATGGACAAAATGGTGTCACATTATACTACAAAACGGGCTACTAGACGATGGCCAGTTGCTATGTTTTATACTATACTCGATGTTTGTGGATTGGCGGCATACGTTCTTTACTACGAGCACAACAAAGCAGCTGCAATAAAAAAGGATAATCGCCGAAAATTCCTGCAAGAGTTGGCAAAACAATTGTGCATGCCGAGTATCATGGAAAGATCCGAAAATCCGCTCATATACCGAAACTTCAATACCAGAAATGGCATTGAAGCTATGCTTGGTGAGAAGATATGTTCACGTAACTCAAATGATCCATCAACATCACGAATAACACCAAGGGTCCCCGATGGACGTCTCAAAATACAAGGATAGTGCCATATTTGCTCTAAACCCCTTCCGGTAGGGGAAAGAATATACCCGAGGTAGGCATGCCTGTCGTAAGAGGCGACTAAAGTCCAAATTTTTAAACTTTTTGAAAAAAAGTTAACCAAAAACGAAAAATATGCAATGAACAAAACTAATAATATAACTACCCCAGGTGGTACGCCAGGTAAACTGGTAAATCCACCCTCTTCGGAGGCCGGTTCCATGGATTCTGGGGGGAACCATTTGTTGCTGAAAGATGACCCTTTTATAAAGAGTCGTAAATTGGTAAGGACACCACCATCCCAACCAACCAGAGAAAATCCAATGTTGGAAGCTAATTATAAAAAAGCCTGTGAAGAAAGAGATAATTTTAAGCAACTCAGTGAAAAACTGGCAAGTGAAATTGATAAATTAAAGCTTGAGCTGCAGCTGCTTAAAGACCAGGTCAATAATAGCAATCAAAATGAACAGATACCTAAAACTGTAGTGTACTCTACGGATGAAGAAGAACTGCGCAGAGTGACAGAACCATCCTTTAGAAGGACAAAACGGAACAAGAAAAGAAAAATCAGCATGTCTCCAGAGCTTTCACCACCAAAGGAGAACCAGAAAAGCCCTGAAAAGGTGAAAGATAGAGAAACTAAACCACTCAAGCCAATAAAGCCTCCCCCAATTATAGTGCTCTGTATTACGAAGTACGAAGGCTTATTGAATATTCTAGAAGAAAATAAAATAAAAGCTAATACAGCTCTTCTAAATAGTAATGATGTTAAAATAAATGTGGATAACGAAGAATCCTACAGAAACTTGACAAAATTACTAAACCAGAAAAAGGTGCAATGGTATTCGTTTGAAAATAAACAAACAAGACCAATAAAGGTTGTTGCAAAGAAACTGCACTACTCATGTACACCTGAACGCATTGCGAAAGACCTTAAGAAGAAAAACTTCAAAATACTTGAAGTCGTCAACATGCTTAAGCACAAGAGTAAAGCACCGCTACCAATGTTCATGCTTACTTTTGAGCAAGATGAAGACATCAAGAAAATTTATGAAATTAAAGATATCTTAGGAATGAAAGTACAAATTCATCCTTTGCGGAAATCAAAGCTAGTTCCTCAATGTAAGAACTGCCAAAAGTATGGTCACACTCACAAATACTGCAGCTCTAGCCCGAAATGCGTTAAATGTGCAGGAGACCACCATACAAAAGACTGCATAAAGGAAAAAAAGGCTGTCCCTAAATGCGCCAATTGTAGCGAAAGACACCCAGCCAACTACAGAGGGTGTATAGTAGCAAAAGAGCTACAGCAGGTAATAGACAACAACCAAAAAAAAAATGCAAAAGCCTGTTCAAATAGACGCAATTAAAGACAGAGAAAAACAAAACAAAAAAGACTCGAGACCGAAATCTAGGCCCAAAATTAATACAAAAATTGGATAGAGATAAAGGAAATCTACCCTTAAGCAAAAATGACAAATTAAGCCCCATAGCCGGTCCAAAGAAAACATATGCACATGTTGCTTCGACAAACGTTGCAAAACCAGTTGGAACCCCCAAGCCTCCCAGCAATGTTATGGAGGATATAATGCAAAGAATTCTTAACAGAATGGAAGATATAGAAAAGAATAATAAGAAAATTCTGGAAAGAATATCTTTCCTTGAAAAACAAAACAGTAATAAAAGAACTGTACCTAAAAGATCATAATGGCTAAAAGCATACAAATCTTGTTATGGAATGCCAATGGCCTCGAGAATCGCAAAGATGAATTACAAGCGACTCTCGATATAAACAAAATTGACATATGTCTAGTCTCCGAGACACATTTTAAAATTGGAACAAAATACAAGCTTCGCGGATACAAGACATACCATACCCCACATCCTCACAATACAGCAAGAGGAGGGGCCGCAGTTATAATTAAGGAAGGTGTTAAACACGATGAAGATGAAGAATACCAGTCGTGTGAAATACAAGCCAAATCCGTAAACATAAAAACAAGCACCGGGCAGATAACGGTAGCAGCGGCATATTGTTCTCCTAGCTACAGACTGAAACAAAATAATTTTGAATGCCTCTTACGCAAATTCGGAAATAAATTCATAATAGGTGGAGATTTCAACGCTAAGAACAAATCTTGGGGATCAAGATTAACAAATACAAGAGGAAGAGAACTCCTTGAATCTATTAAAAAAACCAATACTAACTACCATTCAACGGGAAACCCTACTTACTGGCCCACAGATAGGAACAAAATCCCGGATGTTGTCGACTTCTTCATAACTAAGAATATTTCTTCAAATACTACCCAAGTTAAGGAAGGGCCAGATCTTGACTCAGATCACTCATCTGTGCTGCTTACACTTGGTAATAAAATTATAATGAAGGATCACAACCCACGTCTAGTAAACAAACTAACTGACTGGATATATTTCAGATACCTAATAGATGAATGCATCGAACTATCCACAACAATTAATACAATAGAGCAATTAGAAAGCGAAGTACAGTCCTTCACCTTAGCTATACAAAAGGCTGCATGGGCTGCAACGCCCGAACTAAATAGCAAAGTAAAAAGAAACGTGTATCCCAAAGAAGTCTGGGACATTATATCAGAAAAGAGAAGAGCTCGCAAACGATGGCAACTGACAAGAGCTCCGAGTAATAAAAATAGACTTAATAGTTTAAACAATAAACTCAGAAAAAAGATAGCAGAATTTAAAAATGCATCGATGGAAAGATACCTTACAAATCTGACAAACGATGATAGTACACAATACTCGCTGTGGAAGGCTACAAAAAAAATGAAAAGACCAACGGCATACATTCCGCCAGTGAAAAACAGCAGTGGTAACTGGGCTAAAACAAACAAACAAAAGGCGGATCTATTCGCGGAACACCTTGAAAATGTCTTCCAGCCATATGACGATAATGATAATTCCCAACAAATGGAAGAAATGTGTGAAGACGAGAGATCGATTCCAGCAGTAACCTCTAGGGAAATAGCCAAAGAAATAAAAGAAAAGATCAACCCGAAAAAAGCTCCGGGATTTGATCTAATAACGGGTGAAATTCTGAAAAAACTGTCTAAAAAAGGTATGAAAAAAATGGCACAGATAATAAATGCAGCGTTCAGACTAAGGTATGTTCCACGTATGTGGAAGATCGCGGAAGTTATTATGGTACCTAAGCCGGGCAAATTGCCCAGTGAAGTAACGTCATATCGGCCGATATCATTGCTGCCAATCCTTTCTAAGCTATTCGAAAAAATCCTTCTAAAACGACTCCATCCGATTCTAGAAGAAAAAACACTGATCCCAAACCATCAGTTCGGATTTAGAAATAAATATTCAACTATAGATCAAGTCCACAGAATAACTAATATAATAGAAAAGGCTTTAGAAGAAAAACAAATATGCTCTACCATCTTCCTTGATGTAACACAGGCTTTTGATAAAGTATGGCACAAAGGATTAGTCCGTAAGCTACAAAAATATCTTCCAAAACAGTACTCTGAAATACTGGAGTCCTATATAATGCAACGATTATTTAGAATTAAACAAGAAGATGAATACTCAGCATTGAAACACATTAAAGCTGGAGTACCGCAAGGAAGTGTGTTTGGACCTGTACTATTTCTCCTATACACGAACGACCTACCACAAAATGAAGAAACTACTGCAGTAGGAAAAACCGTGCAGGAAGTTACCGAAAAACTACAAAGCACAGTAAATGATATATCTAATTGGACCAACAAATGGCAAATAAAATTAAATGAACTGAAGTCGGTTCATGTTAACTTTACAAATAAACACGTACAACACATACCTGTGTATATAAATAATAAAGTGGTTCAGCATTCGAACTCAGCTAAGTACTTAGGCTTGACTTTGGACGCAAAGTTGCGCTGGAAAACTCATGTCAAGAAAAAACGTGATGAACTAAATTTACGATACATTAAAATATATTGGCTCATAGGGAGGTATTCATGCCTCTCAATTCACAATAAACTGCTTCTCTACAAGCAAATATTAAAACCAAGTAAGTCCAACCTTCAAAGCATACAATGCTTCCAAAACAAAGTATTACGCAATATTGTTAATGCGCCGTGGTACGTACGTAACGCTGATCTACATAGGGATCTAAAAATTGAAATGGTAGAGGACGAGGTTCGGAAGGTCGCTAGAAGACATGAAGTTAGGCTTCGCAACCATGCTAATTTAGAAGTAGTCCAACTACTTAATAATACTAATTTAGTTAGAAGATTACGTAGAGTAAAACCTTTTGAACTAGTTAACTAGGTAAAAAGAAAAGAAATATGTAACAACATAATCACACTAACAAAGTGATAATGAATTAAAAAACAAAAGGCAACAAACCAAAGTTAGTTCCTTAAAACTGTACGTAAGTATTTACATTAGTACATATTAGAACAAAATTGCTGATTAGTCTGACGACTAGGTGCGATCATTGGAAGGATGGTAACACCATGCCTTCCCTGGGTGTTTCCAGTCCCACACTATCGCAAAGCTCGCATGCGATGTCTTTCAACGATTTTCACCTAGCTACACGAAAAAAAAAAAAAAAAAAAAAAAAATATTTGCTCTGAGCAATACATGCCCAGGCGAAAAACTAGGAAATGCTGCAATTTCCTATATGCGACCAGCATAATTTAACTATTAACAAATGTCATTCTTGCAATAATTAAAATATAAATTTTAAACTGAATTAAATTCACTCTTGACTACTTTTGTAACTTTTTCTACACCATTCATTTTCTTTTTATCCCAGCACATATACAAAATGTATTGGGGTACCCGTCGCGCTGACAAACCGTGTACTCATTTCGTATTTACACAAAGGTTTATGCTGAAATTACACTTTGCTGCAAGTGTAAGATATTTTAGGGCTTTACAAAAAAAATGGGAGTACTTTCGGCAACGCTGGTCGCTATGTAAGCCTGTTAACATAACCGCAACCAATAAAGGTCCCACTTTTTGTGGGGTCATTTGGCCGAAAACGGCTCTGCATTGCGGAGGCACTAAACCGCTTCGGGTATACATGAATTAGCTTTATTTTATAGACCTCCTCCAGCCGAAGTGGCAGGGCTGGAAAACCTTAAGTACCCCTTAGTTCCGCATACATCAAAGTGTGCCAATTCATTTTTGGAAGCATCATATACGCCATCGTGACCGACACCATTATTTCAGAGAATTCCTAGTAAGCTCCCGTCTTAGACTCAATCAGACGCCACTTTCCATATGCTTTCAGGTTTAGCAAAAGTCGAGTCCAGATGGACAAAGCCACCAGTCAGTCCCTATCGTCCGGACGTCAAACCGTTTACTTATACTTAAGTCCGAATACGAATGCGAACATGAAAATCAGTCCTGTAAATAAGAGCTTTCAACCGCTAAACTCGCACTTATCACTTCCAAGCGACTCCCCCCGAAATGCGTATCAATTGGCAGTTCAGCCCATGTGTGGCTAATCTCAAATAACCGTCGGATATTAGTTGGCGTTATACTGATCCATTTATAATTGGACTCAATTCACACACACCACATGAACGGGCCCGCAACTTGTTCGATTTTTTTTTATTGCGTGCTCCCCCCGCACCTGAAACGCGTCCTCTCTAATTAATGAGCTGTCATGGGGCGAATTGCCCGCGTGTAATAATACATAGGTTCTCCTCACAGCTGGCTCTTTTATAGTTCAACGCCAAGTCGCCCCAAATTACTCAAGTCCGTCACTATAAAATTGCCTACGAAGTAAATTGCTACACATAGTCGCAAGGAATCATCATCATTATCCCGCAAACCGAGAGACTTCCGTTCGCTGTGTGTGAGTCACTGCCACTCCGCCGCATTGAAAGACCATAAATTAGACGCTCTAAAGTCATTGGCCTATAGCTACCTACAGTTTGTTGTGACTGTGGCGACCTCTTAAAGCAATTTCGTTGGCCTCCCTCACACCCACACTTAATATGGAAATAATCGGAGCGCGCACCGGTCCGCTGAAGACGTCTTCCATCATTTTTGGCCGTCACGGTTCCTTGGCCACAATGGCGATGCATTCAAACAACTTGGTTGCGACCGCTGCGAAGAGAGCCCTACTAATTGAAGATACGAACTTTCGTCTTCCATGCATATCATCGTGCGAGGGGCAATCCTTCGATGAGATCAGGTGCCGTCTTTGTTACCGATTTTCCCACAATTATCGGAACTCTGGTCGCAGCTAAATCATCCTCCTATCATGGTGTCTGATTCCACCCCTCTTCGCATCTCAAGTGGCCGGCTGTCATATGTGTGTGCAGCGACGATTACCCCGTTTGATTATATTCTCCTTTTGGTTCCGTTTACACCGAGGGTTTGTTGGCGTTGCTGCTGGTGCTTGTTGGTCGATTGGTGATGTTGATATCAAACTGTTGCCCGAACTTAGTACACTGCCAGTGAGAGTGTACGAGGTTGTATATCCTCAAGGGGCTCATGTTTATAGACTGCACCCGCTGAGGCAAGAAAACCATTTACCTGTTGATTTTGACAGCCCTTCTCGGTTAGGGTTGGGTTCGAGTGCTGTGGCTGTGGCAGTGTTGGCTTGCTGAGCTAGGTCAGTGGAATTGCTGTTATTGCCAGGCGGTTATTCCACCTGCTCTTAAATTAGAAAATGTGTCTAAGGGATGACTTTATGGTCAACTGGCTGGGGGATGATTGTGTGTGCCGTCATCGTCATGCGCTACGATTCGTTTCATGTAACTGACAGTGAATGTGCAAATTGTCGGTGGCGAAAATTAATCAGTGCGGTATTGGGTTGGGATTGGAACCACCAACCACCAGCACTGGCGATGTGTCCTCCGGGACTCTGTTATGATGCAGCCAGTAAATTAGAACTGGCTGCGTATTGGCAGTGTATCGGAGATGTTCCATTTAATTGACTGCCTTCGGCTTTGTAACGTTGTAAATGAAACGTGACTTATTCACGTGTTCAGGGGTTGGGGGTATCTCGAGTTGAAGTTCAACAATTCATGTACGACTCTGGTCATGGTAACTGGATCTACGAGACATATTGGAGCGAAGTGTCATGCATAAGCAAAGCGAGCGTGTGTAAAAAAAACGTGGCAGTTACCATGGCTAATGCAGGCGACTCGCCAAGAATTCTAATGTCGTTTTCCATTGGTTTCACTCGGGGATCCACTCATTCTGTGGTCCAATGGAACAACAAAACTGCTTCTGATTGAACCCACAAAAGTATTGGTGAAATGCCAAAAAATAATCTACGGCGGCTGTCAGATGACTTGTATAAAATACATAAATTACATTTGTGTGAGTGCTTCTTCAGTGGATTCTGACTTCAAATCGAGAAGCGAAATTCTCTTCTCAGAATCACCAGAAGAGTATTTTTGTGCCAATGGAACGGTTTCAGGAGTGATTTTTTCGATTCCGGACTCTCCCGGACGCTTCTTTTTGCCCAATGGAAAACGACATAAGATTGGCAGCAGTCTCAAAATCGCTGTTTTTTATACCCTCCACAGGAACGTAGGTATATTCACTTTGTCATTACATTTGTAACGCCAAAAAGGAGTCACCGGAGACCTCATAAAGTATGTATCGTCGTCGTTCTATGAAAACTCCCTAAGTCCATTTTATTGGTTTTGAGATATTAGCATTTGAAGTTGATAATCAATATTAAAAATACGAAAATGTTCGGAAGTGTTCGATCTTGGGTTTCGCATGTAGAAGGAACTTTGGGTAACCATTAACATATGAAATATGTTTTAACTGGTTAGTCGGGAAAAGGTAAAATAGGAAAAATGGACTTGGGGAGTTTTCTCTGAAAGAAAACACGAGAAGACAATAGTTTTTAAAATTTTTAATATTTAGTTTTTAGTAGATAAACGTCTTAAAAAAGTCTTATTCGTCTTCATCTTTGCTGCTGTCAACTGTTGCCTCTGGAATCCGATCTAGTAATGGAAGGGTGGATACCGGAAGCGATTTGTACCATCCATGAAATTCTTCTGGAATAACTCCGTTCTCACACAAACGCAATAAGTCTCGTTTTTTTTGGGTCCATATTGGCAGTGGCTCATTGCGAAGTATTTCCAATTTAACTTTTTCAGTCCTCCCTCTTCCACTGACAATTGTAGTTGCATAGGGACTATGGTGGTCGTATCGGTATTGCAATGTATCTGGGCGACCTTTCCAATACTTAAAACTTTTTACTTTAAGCTAGTTCACTTTTCTTCCATCGGTGTCAACATTTAAATTTTTAAGCGCTGCTTTGGCTAATGAGGAAATATTGAAATAAAATTGTATCTTAGTAGGTACTATTCATCTATATTCTTTTAATTTTCATACCTGTACTTCTGCTTTGCTTGTATTTTGTAAAGCTAAGTTTACCATCATTTTTCCCCTGCCTTCCATTGTTAAAATTCACTACAATAATAACTCAACTTTGAAAATAAATTAAACAGGAAATAAAACGACAGCTTTCCCTTGATACGCATTCACAACAGAATAGACTCAACCGAAATTCTGTTTATTATAACGTTTCACAATCGATTATAGTAGGCAAAGTGAATTTCAAATAACAAAAAACTGCAAAACGTTTGCCAGTCAAAACCCCCTAAGTCCATTTAGGGAGTTTTCACTGACAAGAAATTCAAAATGTTTTGATTAGGGGAATATTCATTTTGTATACTTTATAAAAAGAGAAACTAAGGACTTAGGGAGTTTTCACAGAACACAGATTTTGTTATTTGATTATATATGGTGTATTTATCTCAGTTTTGAGAAAAATGGACTTATGGAGTTTTCATAGAACGACGACGATATATTCTGAATCAGGATCACATTCTGAAATGATTTAGCCATATCCGTCTGTCTGTTGAAAGCACGATACCGCCCAAGGAAATTGACATAGGCGAATGAAATTTGGTGAAAGGACTTCTTTTTATCGTCGTTAAGTCGGTATTAATGGGCTATGTCGGTCAAGTAGTGCGGGTACCTCCCATACAAAATCAATGTTAGACCCATGTGTCTCTCTGTCTGTTGAAAACACGATAGCGTCGAAAAGATTCTACATAGGCAAGTGAAATTTTGCGAGAGGACTTATTTTTATTGTCGTCAGGTTGGTATTGAAAATGGGCTATGTCGGTCAAGTAGTTCTGGTACCTCCCATACAAAACCAGTTTTGCATGATTTGTATACAGTGGAGGGTATCAAATCATCGGCCAGGCCGATGATAACACTTTTACTTGTTTTTTTTTAATACCTATTACCTATTGTGAGCAGAATACCTTTCTAAATCATTCACTATTGAGATGTTTAAAGAATGCGGCAAGATGAAAAAGAAATGCCGATCCAACTCAAGTGAACGCAGAAACGTGAGTAAGTTTATTCAAAAGTGCCAAAGGAAAAATCACATTTAACTTGTGCTGGGAATATGTATCGCCGTGGCTAAGTCGTTGTTAATATATTGGACTACTAAGCGAAGGGTCCCGGAAAACACAAATTCCAATTTAAGGTTTTTTTTACTGCGCCGCCTCTCGCGAACGTCTGACAAACTTCCGAGAGTATAACTGCCATGAAAGAGCTTCTCAATCAGCCGTTTGGACTCGGCATACAATTGTAGATCACTTCCATTTGTCCCAAAAATTAAAAACTCACACAAAATCAATGGTTATGAGAAGTTAGGACTATTTTTGTTCTTTTTTTTTAAGGTTTGTTTATATTTTGGTTCAATAGATATCGTCGGTGTCCTGCAAAAAGTGCTCAAGTCCGTTTTTTTCTATGAAATGGAATTATAAATGCAGAAATTGCCCCAAAACCTTTTTTTATCATGTGCAAGAATATCGCATGTCCACTATTAATAGTTTTGTAGATAACACAAAATAACCATACATACCCAAAAGTATAGAGCAAAAAAGACTCAAGTGGATTTGAGATTTTTTTCCACGCAATTTTTGTTTCATTTTGGGAAAGAAAAATTCAAATTCAAACAGAAAAAAACGTTGCGTAGCCTACTTGTGATATTGAGGGGATTTCCCATCATTGTCTATGCCATTAAACTTTGGAATTGATATTATTTGAGAAAAAGTTTGTTGTGAGTCGGATTTCTCCCGGGATACAAATTTAAATAATGATTTTTTCAAGCCGAAGTGCCACTAGCTGTTCTTTATTAGCTGTTTTTTATTATCAGCTATGATCCATATAGATCATCGATTTACATGGACTTACAACAACAGCACATGGTCCTGCTTCTCATCGAGATCACGAATCATGATCTGAAAATTATTTCTACTATTGGCTACTGGGTGGCTTGTTTTATTTTGAAATGTTGGTGTGCCTGTAAACGATAGCCACACAATCACGTTGCCAGACTAAAATGTTGATCGCCATTCATAACACAAAAAATCATTTAGCATTTTTGCACATTCGAATAAATTTCACGTCCGTATTTCGAGATCTTACTTTTTCGTTTTATAATATACCAAGATAAACAGAAATACTAGCAGCAAAACATTGTTCATATGTTGAATATTTGAACATTAACTTGTAAATAAGTTCCTAGAAAAAAGAAATTGAAATGAAAATTTATGCAAACTTGATTAATATGGTAACACCCCAAAAGCTGCTAATTGAAATGTCAAACGAGATAAAGAACATATGTTGGTAAACAATGGAGAAAGCCGCAGATAAGTCGTAAGTTTGTTTTTTAATATTTCAATTGCTTTGATTAGAAAATAATATTTTTTCTTAAGTTCAAGAAGAAACTGGACGAAGGCCGAAACGGAAGCGTTTCTTGAGGCTTACGGCTGGAGGCAAACCGAATTTCTGCACACCCGGAAAAAAAAATATGCCATGCCAAATGTTTTGGAAGACCTCCTAGCACAGGAAGTTCTGGTATGTATTTACATTTTATTTGTTTTTTAAATGAAATTAACTGTTATTTATAATAGACGCAATACACAACTCGGGAGATGCTGGAAATCAAGCTTAAAAACTTGTTAAGAGCATTTAAGGCAACAAACGACAACAACAAAAGGACCGGGGAGTCGCCGAGCACAGCTCCGCATGAGGATGAAATGCAGGAATTGTTCGGCAACAGGCCCGAAATTCACAATACCCACACCCTCAATTTGTCGGGTAAACCAATAATTGCTCTGCCGGTGAGAGTAAAGCGAAGTGCTGAAGAGCTGTTGTCGTCAGACAGCGAAAAAGAAAATTTAGATGTTCCACCACCCGCAACCACATCAACATCAGCCCAAAAAAAAAACGAGGTATTATTATGGTATTACATACTAGTTTCATAAAATGTTTCTGTTTTGCATTTATCTTCTTATCTTAAAAATTTGTAATACCGAATGCAAACCGACTGTTTGTTTTCACTTCGTAGAAAAACACTAGTGTCGAAACCAGTTTGGTACTGGAACATTTTTAAATAAGAATTTAAATGCAAAACAGCATATGCCATTTTGTTAAATGGATCAAGACGAATTCAAAAATATGAATATATGCAGAATGAAGGATAAGCAAAAAAGTATTGTTTGGAAAAAGTACATTCATATTGTCGCAAGCATCACTGTATAGATCCGACCTACGTAAAACTCGGCTGTCATGTAAACTTCCTGGTTCGCCACAAAAGATGTTGATAAATTTTTTGTTAGCATCCACTACGGCCTGAACAGCGATGCTATAAAATCTTTTGCGATTAAAATAGCTCTCCTTGTTGACTATGGGGGCTTTGATTCTAATGTGAGAACCGTCGATACATCCCAAGATTCCGGGAATCTTCGTTTTAGTTTCCATTACTGCTGCGTTTTGTAATGCTTCGTTTTCGGTTGGCCATTTAACAAATTCATGTCCAATTGTTATCAGCCACTCTGTAACTCTCCTTCTACTGAACCTCTCTAATAAATTATAGCGATCTAAAAGCAGAATAAAAACAGAAGTACACATATTTGAGAGAGTAAATTTGCAACATCACATACCGATCAGACCCTGGGATGTTGAGCGATATAGTCTGAAATGCCTTTTAAAGTCCAGATCGCTGTAACTTCGAATTACTTCTTCAAAATCGTGAACTGTTTGATGTACTCCAGTATTCTCGTCATTAAGAAGTGATGAATCTGCGCTTTCCTCTCCAAATATTGATAGTCCTGATTAATTACTTTCGTCGCTTTCATCATCGCTTTCAAAAAGAAACTTTAAATTAAAGAAATTAATTTCAGAATAAGCAATTTAATAAAATATATGCACTTACAATTGGAATAATTGCTTCCATTTTCAGATTCTTGTAATTTGTGTTTACAAATGTCATCACATGACGTCTTATCTGTCATGTTTTGAAAACAATTGTTGCCACAACATAAAAATAAAATTTTTCAATGATCCGTATTGTTTTATTATCGTGATCTGATCCGGATCAGATCACGCTGATAATAAAAAACAGCTATTATCAGCTTTGATCCATATAGATCATCGATTAACATGCACTTACAACAACAGCACATGATCCTGCTTCTCATCGAGATCACGTATCATGATCAGAAAATTATTTCTACTATTTCCCACTAGATGGCTTGTTTTATTTTTAAATGTTGGTGTGCCTGTACACGATAGCCACCCAATCACGTTGCCAGACAAAAAAATGGAACATAAAAAATCAATTGATTTTTTCGCGCACAAATTAAATCCCCGTCCGTATTCCGACTTATTTTCGTTCTCTAAAGGTATGTCCAGACCAGCTTGATAAACAATTGTATGCCTCCAAGTTTAATTAATATTTCTAAAACATTTATTAAACAAAAAATTTTTATCAAATGTTTAAGAAATGTTTTGTTGGTTTGGATCTGGACACAAAAAAAAAAAAATTATGAAATGTTTCACAATTTCCCAATCGTGATGGGAAAATTTTTTTATTTTACAAGTTGAACTGCAGAAAGCGAGCGCTGTTTTTCGATTATTATTTTTTTTTTTAAATAAAATAAAAATCTTAAGAAAAGCTTGGAATACCTAATGAGAAAGTGATTCATTTAATAGATTATTTGAATTAAATCCTGTGTCACGTGAATCACCGAGACCAAAATTACAAAAAATATAAACTTTACTCGCTGCTTATAACCCTACCACATTATTATTGCGGCCAATGCGATAAAAAGGGTACACATCTTTGTGTATCAACACTGGCGGCAGCCACTTGACGGATATTATCTTTTCCACTTAACAGAACAAATTGCAAAGGTCCAAATAAAGATTTCCATCAATCAAAACCTTTTTTATTGAGTAAATAGGTAATTCAGAAACAAAATTGGATGATTGATGTTGCGCCACCCTATGTATGCCGTTCGATAAGGAAGGACATCCATACACGTCGGTCAGGTCGGAAACGTGACACAAGGTTCCACGCAACATCAACCCGTCATCGAGTCAAGCTATTAAATCTTTAATGTCGGATCTGTATAAAGGCTTTGTATAAAAAAATCAGCTATGGCCGAAATTAAAGCTCCCAGACAATTTCCAGCACAAAACTTTCATCGATTTGATGATCCGTGTACAAAATAGAGTTCTCCTTCGCACTTAAATGTGTCCACTCCTCCCCTATCGTAAAAGAGTCAAGTATCCTTCCATCCTCCATCCAAATCGTCACATTCTGTTTTCTGTCTATAAAACGCTGCCTCCGTGAATAAATCTAACATTATGACCATCATCGTCGCTCGGCCAGTTTTAAAACGACTTTATTAACCATTAAGCACAACGTCAGCTGACTATAGCGACAAATTACATTTTATTACGCAATTTGTCAACCATTGTCAACCAGTGTGCGGGCGGCATTGCCAACTGTCAACACACCCAACACGAACTCAATACGACCGATAAATTAGGTAAATTATTTGGTAAGGAGTTCCTGCAGGAAACTTCGACGCCTTTTGCTAAATAAAATATATATACCCACCCTTTGTATGTATACCGAAGGAAGGCTGTGGTTAATCTTGAAACGTTAGGAATTCGATTAAATTTACATTTTTTTTTTTATTTGCCAAGGAGAACTTTCTGCGAAATATTTTATCCTTCGGTTGTATATGCGGTGACTGCGGCGAAAGCGCGCTCACACAAAGTTTTAATCAAAACCAACTGGCTTGAAGTTAACGACATCGAATTCTCTTTTCAGAAACTTCACTCGTATGAAAGACAGCAAAAACAAAAGGACGTCGTGGATTTAAAATTTCGCGCAGGCTACGCTACGAGGATTTTGTTTGCGTGCGATCCATTTGTTCCTCTTTGTAGCTCACTCCATCTGTTTGCTGTATATATGTGATTTATTTTTATCCCTAAACATAAAAACAGGATGCGGGACATTTATGTGATTATAACGCTGCTGTGTGATATGAATAAAATGCCTGCTAATTAAATTTACCCCGCGCCCATCCAAGTTGTTGGGAAAACTTTTGTGGGCGTTGGAAAAAAAGTTTTTAATCCTTTTCCACGCAGTCACCACGAGGCGCTCAATAATGCGGATCGGCATCGTTCGCGCCTTCGTTGGTTGATACGACTCAAAGTGAGAAGACTACACGTCCACAGGCGCGCTAATTACATAGATGGCTGAAGCTCACGTTGAGCGAAGCGTATATCAATGGTACATGTATGAAAAGTGGAGGAGAATTAAAAAGCCGCGCTAATAGCGCCGCTCTGGTAACGGCATCATGGCATCACCACCACCGGCAGATGAAGAAAAAATAATGATGGCGGCGGGGAAGAAAAGGATTTAGCGGATCAACAAAACATTCAGCTGGAACAAGGCAACTTTGACGTCTTTGCAAATGTCTTAGGCACTGGATGATTTAACAGGATTACAGTGAAAACGGAAGCTCAGAAGTTTGGTTGATCACAAGTATTTTGGAATCGATTTAATTTAAGTAGGCATGCGAGGTCGAATTAAAAACAACAAAATAAATAAATTCCAATCAGAAGGACTTAAACAATTTTTAGCATGTCGGGGTAGATAACAAGTAGAGCGTGAGCGGTTATCTCGTTAGGTGGAGGCCAATCTGTATGCGATGCACCTTTGACACAGTTCAAGGATGAAGTACAGCGATTAGTAGAACAAATTGGTTGGGAAGTTAGATATGTATAACCTTGGAAGCCGAAAGTATTTAAGATTTTATGCGGATTAGTCTGATGTATGAACCTTATAACACTCTTTGAGACTTCACGGTTTTTACCACGGGTTTCAAGAGCAAGCCCAAAAAGGTTGTTTGTTTTTTTACTTTTATTTAAAAATTAAGGATTTTAACTTGTGTACTTTGCAAATGCTTTACGGAGGGATAGCTTTAAACAGCAAGCTTCAGGTATATTCAAATAGAAGTCGTACATATGTTTGACATTGACATTTTGCAAACCGTACAAATGGCTTATAAACTTTCCGACACAGATTTTTTATGAATTCAGTTGGTAAAGTAAATTTACATTTTCACCACGCAAATACAGAGACCAACTGTGGAAATTTGGAACAAAATGAGTAGATCGTCAAACTTCTGGACCGCTTGATACTATTTTTGGTCAACGTATTCATGTCGATGATGAAACTGCTGAGGAAAGTTGTTGCTGCAATAATTTATAGGCCACGGGATCTATCCATCCTTAAATATTCGGTATATGATCTACAAGTAAAGAAGAAGTAGTAAAAGGTAAGGAGTAACGAGTACGAAAATAACGAGTAGAAAGTAACGAGTTATGACAACAAAAAATAAGAGTAAATAAAAGGAAATTTACGAAAGTAACTAGTGAAAAGTAACGAAGATATCTAAGTAACGAGTAAGTTATGATAACAAAAATAAAGAGTAACGAATAAAAGGAAATGAGGAGATCAGCGATCCACCAAATACCAAAAGTCGATGGTGTGTTGCTCTACTAAGCGAGGGTATCCCTGCTTCGAATCCCAAAAAAACCCAAATTCCAACTTATGTTTCTTTCCACTGTGCCACCTCTCGCGAACGTCTGACAAACATCCGAGAGTATAACAATCATGAAAGAGATACTCAATTGGCCGTTTCGACTAGGCATAAAATTGTAGATCCTTTCCATTCGTCCCCCAAATGAAAAACTCACACAAAACGAATGGTTGTGAGAAGCTAGGCCTAGGGTCCCTACGGAACTGGTGCGCCAACTATTTATTTATTTATTTTTTATACAAGGACTTTTAGACTTTTTATACAACGTTGACATATTCGTTTACACGCGGAAATAGATTTTTTAGGAAATACGTCTGATTTTTTATGTTTTTCTAGAAATATTCTGCAACTAGATCTTTACTTTTGTAGTGGATAGCCATCGCTGGACCGGATATTGAAAATTATGATGACATAAGATGATTTGTTAATGCAAGAGGCAAAACTACGAGTACAAAAAAATGTACACTGCCAATATTTATAAAAGTCCGTTCACTTCAAGGCGCAACAGGACCCTAAACCTTTTGTTGCGTGTCCATATACATCAAAAGAAAAAGGCGGATATAATAATTTACAATCAATACGGACAGTCAAAACCGTAGTTTATTGTTACCCCAGGCCTACTTTCTCCCAGTTATTCGTTTTTGCGGAATTTTTTTTTTGTTTTTGGTTCGACTAGCAACTTTACACAGAAACTATACTTCTTAACAAGGGGTGTTGAGCAAAACAAAATAATGCACACGACTGGGTCAAACGAAACTTTATCATCAAAAAGTTCAGTTGACTCAGAGCCGTTTGCTGATACGACACATAGCGAATGTAGTGCCACATAAACTCTTATGTGACAGTTTACGCCCTAAAAAAAATTAGTCTATAAGTATTTAATTAAATCAAATTAATAAATAAAAAATAAATAAATAGTAAAAAAAGAAAAAGTAGAACTTAAATCGTTAAGAGTCGTATGAGCAAACGGCCCTCAATCGGTAGGTAGGTAAATAGTTCAGAAGCAACTGTACATAAAATATAAGAATAGGTGTTGCTCCCACATTTTACAAGATTTTTGAGTCCAAGGAGGGGTGGTAGGAGTCTCTGTTTTCTGATCTGCTGGTTTAAGGTGAAAGGGATTAAAATTCGAAGTAGGGTTCGCGATAAACTGATATCTTTGCATAGATATATTATATAGAAATTAAGGGATTTTCTTTTGAACTTGCATTGGCAGTTATAAACTGAATATACCGATGGACGCGTGTTACCCTCACGCAAATGTTCCCAAATGAAGTGGAAGCTTCTGATTGTGTAAGCTCCAAGTGTTTGCAATAAGTCTACGATGCATGTTTAATATCGTTGAAAAAAAAAAAATAACAGCTGGAAATATTTGCTAAACAAATTTGTTGTTGTTCTATTTGCTTTTTAATTGACAGTTACTGGTATTGAGTTAAAAAAAAATATTCGACAGACCGTGATTTGAGAAATATGTAATTAAAAAACTGTCTTTTTATTTTTTTTTTTTTTAGAAAAACTAAGTGTGGGATCTTAATTGAATTTATTTTATTATCCTAAATATGAATTTTGAGCAAAATTGTAACGGTTTTTGTAAAATTTGGCAGACAAAACAGTATCTAACAAATTTTGTAATATTTATTTTGAGAAATACTATTGCTTAACTATTTAGCTGAAAAATGTATATTGGATATTGTTTCCAATGTGAGAATTACTTGATTTTTAAAGTTTTATTGAAATCGAAAATGCGGTTTTCGAGATAGGAGCAGTTTTTAAAACTAGCGTTTTTGGTGATTCGAATTGAAAATTAAGGACGCAATTATTTTGAAAACATCAAGTTTGCATTTTGATCAAAATTATTTTTGCCGTTTTCAAATAAACCAAGGAAAACTAATTTTTAAAAAAATGTCTGTATACAGACAGACAGACAGAATTTTGCCACCCACTTTTTTGAGTTCCTCTACCATCGTAATGTCAAAATTAATTAACATCTCGAGTTCGAAATTTTGTAGGTACGAATACAATATGTATCTTTCTCTTACTACGTAATCGAGAAAGTTAACAATTAGTGAAAATGCCAAAAAGCGGTAGAAGAGGCCATACAGCTCACGAGCCACGACGCATGAGTCTATCTGCAGGAAAATCCCTCAGTAGAGTTTAGGCGCCAATGAATTGTTCTAGCGGCAAACATGAGCATGGGTGCAGGGAAGTGGACCATTTATGTCAGTGAAAAGCCATCTAGCCATCTTTGCATTTAGAAAGAATGGTGATCAAATCAGTCTATTACCTCTCAGAAAATGCATATCAGCGAATCCGATAGAAAAAACTCTCATTATGGAATGATCGTTCCGTAACAAAATCATGATGGGCATGACCTGACTATCGATTTCGATCCTATAAACGTCTTGGCTTTTACAAAAGCAAGTCGTCACTTGCCGTTTTAGTGACTTTGTCGCTATATCTAGTGGAATTTTCAAAAGTTTAGTGACAAAAATCTATTTTGTGTCACTAAAAAATTCTAGTTACTTTTCTAGTTACTTTTTGCAAAAACATGTTTTTCTAAATTATTACGCCCCTGGTGATGTTACATCCCTGGTATTGCTCGAACTGTAATGTCGCTTCCACATTGAAATGCTGAAGTGGAACGCATTTTTAGTATGATGAAAATAGTTCAAAATAAGTAGAGAAATAAAATGTCAACGAAAACTTTGAACTCAATAATACTCAAAATAATAATAATAATAATAATAATAATCAACTAAAAATACAAAAAAAAAGTTGTCATGAATACAAAATTCATATAAATGTTCTTTTAAGAAATAATTTTAAAAATGCCTCCGATATTGAGGTAAATGAAAGTGAAGAAGATAAATAGATCTAATTATTTCTGTTTTGTAGTGATTTTAAAAACTTAACTTTGAGACTGAATTTGTTTTTTTTTTATATGTTAACATTATGCATTTACATATTGTAAGTTTTTGATTTATTGTTTAAAATAAAAATGTTGTTAAAATTGAATATTTTTTTTTTCATTTGTATGTAGTGAACATTTTTTTCTAGTGATTTTTTTTTAAATTTTAGCATATCTGGTGGATTTTTAAGTTCGAGTAGTGACTTTTTTTTTAAGTTAACGTCATCCCTGATCGTCACTGGAATAAAGAACATTTTGACAGAAAAGGGAACAATTAAGTCCAAAAAATTCAAGGGCTAAGTCGTGCTGGTTGTTTTGTTTGTCCTTGAAGTTTTGTGTCATCCAATGTCATCAAAAGGAACTTATTTTCGAAAGTCGATCTTCGGTACATTTTTAGTGCTCTTCTCTCATTCACTAAAAATCGAATACCTGTCGGACATTGGGTTCATGGGAATGACGGTGTAGCCACACTAAATTTCAGACGAAAACAGCACCGCAGGAAAAGTTCTCTTAGAGAACTTCATTACATTAAGTGTGGTTCAGTGCTGTCGTTGTACTGAAAAAGCAATATTTGTACTGCTTTCTGTATCTTTGTACTATTGTGCTGCACAGCTACTTAAAATACTGCCTTTTTAAAATATGCGCTTTTTGTTCTTCAAATGTTCCAAGACATTGTTATGAAATTCAAACATCTGAAACACAGACGCACCCTTAAAGTATATTCTATATTTATTAAAAAAATATATATTCCAAGACATTTTTTTATGTCGCAAAACGTAACTTCTTTAATTAATTAGAAATAACGAATTTTGAATAACTTTTTTTGCATTGGAATTGTTTCTTTTTTGTAAACAGTGCAATCTATTTTTTATCTAAGTACAAGCAATTTACATAAGTGTGTTAAGGCCTGGTTTGTTCAATCTTGGTTATATTTAGTCATCGGTTATTTCAGCTGATTATCATCGAATGGTGAAATATTAACCAGATAATCGTTGGTTTGGTTAGTTAACCAGAGAAATCGATATCCACCCGATTTTGCGCGGTGACAATGATTTTCTAAAAATTTCATTTATTCAAGATTTTGTAAGGACTTCGTAGGTATAAGTTTTGACGTATCTGCTGTACAACAACTTTTTATAGATTATTACGAGCAATCTTCTGCGAAAAAAAAAAAACAATTAATAATTGTATATATAACGCAAGATGGAGAAGTCCCTGACCAATAAAATCTCTTCGGTTAAGTTAACGTTTTCAACTGACAGATGTATACAATACACTTCACGCCATTATATGAAAAGTGAGGGTACAGACAGGTTCCCAACTTCAGCCGGATGAATTAAGATAACTTTCAACATTTTTGTCCTTTGACATAAATTGAGGAAATATTTGTGAGAATGAGAAAATTATTGCGACATCCGTAGATGAAATTGAGATAAGGCCCAATAATGGGATAACAATTTTTATTGCTTGTTGTACTGATTCAGCTATGTTCTCAAGTACTTGTCTCATACCAACAGGATTTTATTTCTTAGTTTATAAAAAAATCCTGTATCTTTTGATTTTGACATTTACGTAACTACTAAACAGTAAAAATATATTAATTAATAAATTACCTAGGCAAAAACTCACGAAGCCAGAAACAAAAAAATTAACCATAGATTGCTCTAGGTAATCACTGAATTTACAAATGAACTGGCAAAGTGGAACGATTTGTCGGATATCTATGGTTTGCTGACCGAAGTTAAAAACCGCTGAACAAACACTCATTTGTTATCACTGATTTGTTATCATCGGGTTAAACAAAATCGATGGTAACGCAACCAAGGATTTGACCACCTGTGAACAGACCGGCCCTAAGTGTTTTAATTTTAACGTTGATCAGCAGCTACTACTGCTTTTTGTCGACCGGTAGTGCTACTGCTTTTTGTTTTCAAACGACAGCACTGGTATGGTTTCGATACAGAAAAAAAAAAACACCACGTGGCGCCACCCAATTTATTATATTATCGCCGGGGAACCTGATGTAGAGCAACCCTAAGTTTACTTCACAGTTTTTTCCTTCTTGACTTTAAATTATGTTTAAGTCACAAAAGTTACATTCGGCGTCTTATTTCCATAATGCAGCTGTTTATTTCTTGTATTGAGATGACTTTAGAATTTTCAAGCACAGGAAATGTCCTCTTTGCCAATAGCCTATCGACTCTGTCAGTTAGGTCGGTACTGATGACTTCGTTTTGGCACTTAGCGTTTTTTGTGGATTCTTTCCTTCGGCTTTTATCGTCATAGGTGATTAAATAAAACTAAATCAGTTCATTAGCTTTTCCCTATGGTTCGGCAGGGATAGTTGCCTTTTTCAGGAGGGTTTAATATTTTGAAGAAATTAACTGCTTAAACGAAAACAATAAAAGGGAATTTCGCAAAACGATTGAAGGAGGAAAAAATATGTACACAAAATTAATGCACTTTATGAAAAACACTTCAATTGAAGTTTAGTCTCTTAGGTACCTATTTAGCGCCCATGGCCCTATTCCATAGGCGACGCAAGGATTTCCATCCAAATATCCATTTTTTTTTTCTTGTGTAAAAGTCCCTGGATTGATCAAAGTAAATCTCATCCTACAGCCGTCCCACTCCCACTGCCAATTTACGCTGATTAGTTGCTGTCCTTCGGCAATAGTTCATTATCCCAAACGTTTATACAGCGACCCACTCCCAGGCTCATTGGCATTGGGTCATTTGGGTCTGTTGCTGCGCCGGCCGCCCCTAAAAATATGTAATTGCTTTCCATTTAAGATACTTACCCTATACACGAATTATTTCCCGGAAAATGGCCATCTAGTAATAAAATATACTTGTTCTTTGCAGGAAAAGGCCTCCAGATTAATTGCAACATAATTCAGAGCCGACTAACTTAGCCCCGACCAAGCGCACAGTCCCTAAAGGCTAATTGCCAAACTGACAAACTGCTACGCCAAAGTATCGCATCACAATCACTGATACTGATACTGATACTGATACTGACACTCTCGAAACCAAGGCAGATGTTCGTTCTCCATCGCCATTTTTGCAGTGCTTAGCTTGACCAGAGCGCTCACCCCCACCCAAAGTAATAATTAATTATACAGCCATTAACAGCAGTCCGCAACCACCACCAAGACCGCCACCACAGCCAGTATTACGGTCCAATTCAAAATGAATCGCAAAACCCCTTTAAAAATAATCAAGAAGTAATTTGCGAATTAATTTTTCCCTACATAAAAAATAACGATGGAAGTTTTTTTGTTCTTCTTCTTTTTTATTTTTATTTTTACATCCCGATAATCCTTGGTTAATCTTACTGCGTCGTAGTATACCATGCTGCGGGTAGTACCTTGAGGCGGCGGGTGCATATCAGAAGTCGGAAAAATGGCCTGCAAATTGAGTTGAGAATGCCGTCGAAGCCATTTCACCGGCAAACGATGCGATTCAAGAACTTTTATCACTCGCAGCGACTGGAAATCCTTTTTTGGACAGAATGATCTTCTGTTTTTTTTTTGCTTTAAATCCTTTTGTCCGCTTCCGCAATTTGGAGTTCCAGGGCTGAGTGAATTTCCAAGAGTGTTCACTTTTCAAATCAGATATGAGCAGCGACCTTCCACACACACACACAGTGGTCTGTGTTGCCACACAGTCACACATGATGTGCCAAATGGAGGACTAAAAAGGCTGCTCTCATAATCACAGGCCCTTTCTACATAGATAAAGGGAAGAGCGCGACCGTTAACCCCCGGGGTCTTTATCCCATTATGAAACGAGTCGTAAATTTAACGATAATGTGAGTTGGTTTCTGGCCTCCATCGTTTACGGGTCCCAAACATAGACACACAGTCGGGTTCTCATCGTCGAACCCGATCCCCATCCTCGACGAGTGGTGGTGTAGTACATTCGGTCTTATTATTTATTGGGGTCTTCTGAACGCATTAACTACCCCCTCAGTGGACCGGCAAACGACCATAAAATTAAAAAGTGGCAGAAGAAATAAAATCGACGAAGATGGCGGTGAACAGTGCGAAGATTTGAAGGAATGGCAAAACACTTTCAAAGTCACGCATCGATACATTAATTCTGGAAGATATGCCACGGCAGGGGAACAGACTTGCGATTGACCATATTGATTGTGATGGCAACCTCGAGCACCAGGAAGGACAACAGGCAGAGGTTGCGGAAACGGGAGGTTGTTTTAAAGTAAAAATTCAATCGCCATCGTCCCTTCGACACGTTGTTTATTCTTTTTGAAATGTCACACTTTCAGATGAAGATTGGAGCTCGAAGCAAGCTTATTAAAACTATACCCGATAGGGAAGGATTTACTATGGACGAACCCCCAGAAATGAATAAGTATACAATCTCCTTGAGAGTTGTACGGGCTGAAGACGTACCAAGTCGGTTTGAAAAGGCCTTATCAAAAGGTTTAAGGTGACCGGAGAGATCCCGAATAACCACTTCAGCGCCAATTTGCTGGCGCATAGCTGCTGATCCTCTCTCTGACCTTCATAGGACTTCGCAAATCCAAAACCAAAGCTCGTGGTCGCGTTGCACCCGCTCGGAAGTTGAACGGAAAAAGCTGACCCATTAGGCCTCTTGCAAACTGCCAATCTCTAGACCATCAACATTCGCGTCCCCAACTCCGTGATATGGAATAAACTCTTCCCATACTACCGGTTTAGAATTCAGCCTGGATAAACAATTGAAGCTGCACCAAAGGTGGCGAGGCTTTTAAGACGCCGTCTTGTGAGTCTTTTGTGGGCTAAGATGTCGCCCTTTGGTGTCTTTCGGGTTTCTTTCGCTCCGGGAAGGATTTTCTTCTGTTTTATGAGCCTATATTTGGATCAGTCTCTCCTTTAGTGTTCGGTTTTGTTCCAAGTGCCACTAGTAGAGGTAATCTTGTTTACATCGTTGTCCGGGAAGAAGTTGCCCTAGCCGCCTCTTTGTCTAGCCCGGTTGTTTTTGGTGTAGTTATCGTCCTTGTGGAGGCGCGCCGGTCGGTCTATTCATTTCTGGCTGGGCACTGGTTGGACAAGAAGTTTACTTCGTCTTCTTACCGCTCCGTTGCTGATTTGCTGCACAGTTTATTTAAGTCTTCTTCTTTTGCAGTTTCGTCGGCTTTGCCAGTCTTGATTGCGGTGGTCCATTGTAGTCGCCGTTATTAATGCTACTTCGGTCCTACTGTTGTATAAATTGCTATCTTCTCTGTCGCTGAGGCATCAATGGTGGCGACTTTAAGAACGGCCAAGCGCCACTAACCTTTTTACTGCGGCCGTACGCTTTTTAGCTTCGTTTCTCCTGTCTGACCTCTCTTACAACCAAATAGGTGACATGAAAGGTATTCTTCTTTTGCTGTTGGATCACCGACCATCGCCGTAAGCCTGATGCATGATAAAGTGACCTTGATTCAGCTCGTTCAGGTACAGACTCGAATGTTTGGGGCTAAGGTAATTCGTCTTGCTGGTTACGACCTAAGTCTCTGCCTGTAACTCAACAATCTTTGGAATGTGTCTCCTTTTCAGAAGGACTATTTCCGTCTCTGCCGCTGGAAAGGTCGGGGTCTAACTACGTTTTGAAAGTTCCTATTATGGAGTGGACTCTCCTGAGTTCGTGTTGTCGATTGGATAGCCCATGTCGTCTCTTAAAAGCTGCCGCGTGTCCCGTCTTTAGCATAATTCCCCGCCGTGCCCCAGCCCACATAAAGTTCTGGTGGGGAATCCGGATCTTTTTTCTCTTTCCGAATTAGAGCCAGCGTTCTGTCTTTGTGTCTTGTAGTTTCTATAGAAAGTGTTCGCCATGTTGGATCCTTTACAAATTTTCGCTGGGCTTGCCTTCCCTTGGCTACTTGCACTGAAAACAAAATACCAGGTACTATTGACAAAATTCGATTGTAACATTTCAACAAAAATATTCTTGTTGAACTGAATAAATATTGTTGTAATGATAAATGAAATTTTTCAATACAACTTAAGTTTTATCAAATTGAACGACTGAAATTTGAAAAATCGTTTATGTAGGATAGCAAACGTTTGTCTCTTATTCAATGATTATAAACAGATGCAAATAGTCACATTCTGCATTTAAAATAAAGTTTGTAATAAAAAGCATTTGCGTTCGATTTTTAACTAAATTAGTGCAAAAAGGAAAATATTCCTGCCTCTTTAACTACCATTATTGGGCTTTAACTTAAGGTTTTGGGATTGTGCTTCATACTATTAGCACTTAATTTGTTTCTTAGCAAGTTTTGGAAAATAACTTTTAGTTGCTACGATAAAAAGTTTTTTTTTGATTTGCCAGAAACAATGATTTCTGGAATGGTTACCTTTTTCTACTCAGTGGTTCAATTTTCAGTTTCATAAATCAATATTGTAGATATCAATCGAACAATTTTGTTGTTGAATTAACAACGTTTTTGTTATATCCATTAAAACACGACCAAGACTCACTTTTGTGAAATTGACAAAACTTGTGCAAAATATTTGTTAGCCAATTTAAACACTACAAACATGTTTGTAGATTTGACACAAATTTTGTAGAATTAATAACACAAGTGTTGAATTGAAAACAATCGATTTAAAAAAGGTAATCCTTTTAATACAACACTTTTGATGATAACATTTATTATTCGACACGCGCAGTAAAGCAGTTTGTTAATGTACATAAAAATTCCCTAAAAAAGTGAGCTCAACATTTTAATAGTAAATAAATCCGTTTATGGATGAGGACAGGAAAAATGGAAAACATGTAAACGACCCCTTAGATATAAATTGGTAAGAATAGCAATTTGGTAATATAGGATTGTTTAATAATATGCATTTTATTATCTTAAATTAAATAGATCAAATTTGACTTCAACGCTATGTTCCCGGATTCTTTGACTAAAAGACGCAACTTTAATTTAAGGTATAATGTTGTTTTTATTTTCAAGTTCGGTACTATTATGTTTTAAAAGTAAACGCCGTTTTTATAATTTTATATAAGCATATTTTGATTTTTTACTAATGTAATGTAATTTCTATAGTTCCTTTTTTGAATAAATCTAATTGCTAAACTCATTTGTTTTGTGTATCAATTATGAATACCTAAATAGTGTCGCTTGTGGTCGAAAATCTAAAATAAATTTTATAAAAATGTATAATCCAGACTTAATTGTAAATTTCACATGCAGGTCCATTTACATTAGATATTTTACTCTACTTGCGACACTCAAAAGAGTCTTGCATTTTTTTTTTAAATGGGAATGAAAACTGACCCGAGCTGAAAAAGGGACCCCGCATAAAATACTTCTATACAAAAAAGAAAACAGCAACAAAAACATCTATTTACGACAACAAAATGTAAATGGCAAAGAAGATAAAGTGGAGAGAAGCTTTAACAATTTCATTTGATCAAAAATGCGCTAAAGAGAAAATATTCAAATCCTTTTCGACTTTATTGATATAAAAGTATACGTTTAATTCATTTATAAAAAAGTACTAAATTATTTGAACACCCAAAGATTCCGTACCTACATTTTAGTCTTTGGATGTTCAAATAATTTATACCGAAAAAGACCTCGCAGATAGGCACCCCTATCTATGTATCCGTTCGGTAAGGAATTTTCTCCGATTTTTACTAAATCGGAGAAATTCCATTCGAGATATCCGTTCCAATACAACTTTCGTAAAAATTCTTGTTCCGAAACAAATACTTCGATTGGGGCGAATGACTCTTTATGTCCCTGAATTAAAATTAAACAATTGCTGCCTTTAAGGGGTACGTAAATTGCATTCCTTTATGGGTAAATGATTCGCTCTATGGAAAGGAGGTTCTACTCTTATTTTTGAAAGAGTTACTATGGTAACATTGCCGCAACAAATTGAATGTCACAAAAATGCTTCAAATTAATTGATATTTGTATTTGTATGGAGAATTCTTTACCAGACATATTGGCGACATATTCGCACAATTTTTTGTTTGTGCACATCTATGGCACAGTACCTTTCGAATGATATAAGTTTCATTCTCCTCATTTCATAATAAATACTTGAAAAGTGTACCGAAACTTTTGATGTTCACGTATTAATATAATGGTGCTATCTACATAACGATTTATTTGTGGAATCAACAAATTAAAATTATGGAACTGAGATAAAAATTCTATGTAACCAGCAATATTCTTATAGGTTCAACAAAAGACAACTTTACAGATTATTTCTGTAATATCAACCATATTTGCTGTTGATTTAACAAAACGACAAACAATTTCGATGGTATTAAGCAAAGACAACCCATACTGAGACCACCGACTTTGGCCGATTTTCCAAGCTATATTTTTATGCGGTGACAAATGCTAAGTGCGCTGGTATTGTTATATAGAAATTCCTATTGACAATTGACACCTAACTTCAAAAATTCCAACTCACCAACACACTCGCACCTTGCATATGCTAAACCCGCTGTGGACTGACAGCGTTCATAGAATTTTATCCGTTAAATTTGAAATTATTCGTTACATGTGGATAATATTTTTTTTAGGAATAACTTAACATTTGCTTAAAGTATTAATGAAAAATGAACAACGTAGATTGGTTGTGGATGGAAAATAAAAACATTTTGAGCAAATTTTCTTCAGTAAGGTATTTAAGAAAAAATTACACACGAAATCGAAGTTAATGATATCCACAAGCGGAAAATACAGAACCATGTTGGTCCTAATATGTTTCTTGTATGTGGAACATCTCCGTTAGATTGTTTTATTAACCAAACAAATCAAATTATTCGCCTTTTAGCAATTTATTATATGTTACCAATGGCATTCAGTAATTTAAAAATGTGGTATTCCCGAACTCTAGCACATTTCCCAATGGTTGCCGAGGTTGGCAGTATTTTTGTTTGTATGTTTTTATATGTCACACGGATTCTGAATAAACACCGATAGGAAAACAAAATGGCGAATTTTAAAAACAAATTGAGCGGCAAGAGGATTGCGAGTTGGGTCAGTATGATTTGTCCATGGTATTAACAACTTTTTCTGTTAATTTAACAAAGAGATAACGGTCAAATTGATAACATTTTTCGCAAAATTGACAAGCATTTTGGTAAATTTAAGAAAAAACTTTCCTACGCACATAACAATTTTTTTTGTTGTCACAACAAGAGTTTTAAGAAAAAATGAAACTTATTAAAACTTAGTCAATTTGATAGAAACATTTTGTTGGACGAATATTGAGAGAAAAAGTTGAACCCCCCTCCACAGGTAGGTATATTCACTTTGTCATTACATTTGTAACGCCAAGAAGGAGTCACCGGAGACCTCATAAAGTATATATATTCTGAATCAGGATCACATTCCGAATCGATTTGTGACAAGACTTATTATTATCGTCGTCATGTTGGTATTAAAAATGGGCTATGTCCGTCAAGAAGTTCTGGTATCTCCCATACAAAACCAATTTTGCATGACTTGTATACAGTGGAGGTCATCAATGCATCGGCCAGGCCAATGATACCACTTTTACTTGTTATCAAATACCAGGGTTTTATTTTCAGTGTGGTGCATGTCCGTGAGCTCATGTAATTTTTAGTCCTTATGCAAATTTCTGTTTCTTACCTAGAAAGAGGCCTTTATTAGCTTGGAACAGTGTTGTTAGCACTCTCTCTTCATTTATCCCATTAAACGTGGTAATTTTTTCCTTTTTTCCCTTTTCACGGTACTCAAACTGCCTCGATGCTTTTTGAGTAAAAGTCCAGTTTTTAAAAGTATTACATGGAAAAAAAAAATCACGTTAAATAACCGTTTAGTATAAAAACCGCAGTTGGTAACATTACTGTGATTATTTTTTGGTATACTTGAAAATTTTCATAAAAGACGATTTCCATGGGCTGTTTTTTTATGGACATTCAACGTGTTGATAATCATGGTGGAATGTAGGTGTTTTGACAGAATTTCAGCAAAAATTTGTAGTTTGAATGATTTTTGTCAGATTCCTGAAATTCACACGATTTTGGTGTGTTTCCGTTTATCCCACGGAAGGCTTTTCGGACATTGAAATTCCCAAAAAAAGAGATAAATCCTACGATATATTAAAACACTGGCTTGGAGTACAGTAGTAACTGGAGTTAGTCCGTAAAGAAGGTGGTGATTGTATAGGCAAGAAATTGGAGGCCCTATTTTAACTTAATTTTTTTCCAAACTCCAGACTCCTTACCAAGGGCAGTTGCTACTTACAGGTATTTAAAAATGATGACTCCTTTAAACATCTATCGCGTGTTTGACATTTCTTCGATAGCACGCGAGTTCCTTAAAGGCCTCACATTCCACGTGCACATCCGAACGGTCTGCATTTGCGGACTTTGCGTTACGAGCTACGAGCACCTAATCCCGCTTCAATTTTCTGTTTCATAATCTCACCCTCGCTTTGAAGGAACAAAGACGCTACATTTTGACACGTTGCAGAAACTGTCAAAGCTTTCTACCAACCTATCTCAATAAATCAGCTAACTATCATTGCCGAACCGACCACTCGAGCTCGCTTAAGCTTAACTCATCTCACAATCCTGACATGTTGATGGCTTTCCTAAATTGTGCATAGATTGTGTGGCTCCTTCAAATCGAATTTTGTTTGTGGAACCAATCCAGATTGTCTACCTCAACATTTTTCCTCATTAGCATCGGAAAATGCACACACACACACACACACAATATCCTACCAGGTTACCGTTCGAAGAGTGCTTCAATTAAGTGAGTTTGTGACAACATTCCTGGAATATGTGCACACTCCCAGTAATGAAATGCTATCTCGACACATTGGCCGAATAAATTATGGATAGCAGGATATCGCAGGTGTTTGTTCCTTGAACGACGAATGAAGTATGTAATTTGGATTTTTGTCTTCAATTCGATTTAATTCACCGTCACCGCACCAGCCCCGCATCACTCAGCGGACATAATTTGGTCGGTCGGTGTCAGCCTGCAAACCAGAGTTCACTTCCAGCAACTGGTCCCTTGCCTTAGCGGTTTGCAACCGAATCTGTCAAACCACTGCACGTCAGTGGCTGCTGTAGTGTTCCTTCAATTTATCGGACGAAAGGTTATTTATTATGCGGTTGCATTGTGGTGATGCATCCAACTATCCAACAACACATACACTGCACACACAATTGTGGCTGGTGCTCAGCTACTAATGTGGCTACCTCTTCGGTTGCCTGCCTTTTACCAAACACACACACACAAAGGAGATGAAGTTGAAACGCTTTAATTAAAATATATTCCACTCCCCCGTTCAGCCCATTAAACCAATCAGAAAATAACCTTGCAAGTGGAAACGACTGCAAGGATCACCCACTGCTGCTGGTGCTGTCCCAATACTCGTACACCAGTCCACGAGCCAAGGAACAATGGCATCACAAGTCACTGCTCACTGGCTCAGGCTCTCCAAGTCAGTCCGGCTTTGGATTTTTGAAATATTAACGAGTCGCTCCTAGTGTTCGGATGGGTGTTGTGTTTGGCTATAGAAATCCTATAGAGCCAGCCAGCTTCGTGTTTCCTAAGTGGCGCACCCGTGCGCCGCCCGCCAAACAGTCAGTCAGCGGAACTGACTACAAATTGCTAACTGAGGTTTGGCAGCAAAATTGATTGTGATGATGGTCTTCTTGTGCTCCTGCGAGAGAGAAAGACCTTCCGCACAGACCACCATCTGTATAGGGCCTTGGTTTTACTTGATTTCCTACAAACGAGCTCCAGGAGCACCCAGACTCGCTTATTTGCCCGGGTCCTATTGCTGTACATATATGTAGATATCCTGTCAACTTGTGCACAATATGATTGTGGTTTCGGAGCGACACATACATGAAGTGAGTACACTGCTAATGTGCGCTGTATGCCTTCTATCATGTTCGGGGGGCGGCGGTAATGGTGCCATGAATTGGAAAAGTTCCACCATCACAGACCGCCGCAACCCCCAACCCCCGCAACCCTCCGTCAGTTGATAATGCATTAAGGATGATGATGGCAAATGACGATAATTACACATGCAAGATTGGATGTGGTGATTGGGAATATATACCAACTGACGAGGGTGGGCGAAAGCAAGGAGGCCGTTGGGCAACCCACCGTTTCTCTATATCCGACACATTTGGATTGTAATCCTTAAAGTTTCAATTACCGACAACAGAGATTAGATTGCAGGCATAAGATGGCATTTATATAGAAAGCAGCTCTGTCTTTGGATGGGTTCTTCCGCCTTGCGACCATAATTAGGCGACAATGGCATTCTTGAGAGATTTTCGGTTAATCTGCTGGTGGTCGTTGCTCTAGATGAGTGGGATTTGGTCGAATGTTTATCTGCGGACTGAATTAATTTTCCAAGCGAACAAGGTGGAGCGATTAAGGGGCTTGAATTTAAAGCTGGACGCTGTTTAATTTAAACATTTTTAGGTGGATATATGCGGTCGGGGAACTGAATTGACATTTTGGATCCAAGACCGATAATAGAATGAAATTTGTTGCAGGGAAGGAAGTGGTTATAAAAAGTTACTTAAACCTCTTCCCGTGAGAAAAAAATCCATGAAAGAGATGATAACCGAGGGGTCGCCAAATGTTGCCACTTCTAAAAATGTTGTTCCAAGTTTCTTGACTCCCGTGGAACGGAGTGAAGAAAACTTCAAAAATTGTTTGCAAAACCATTCCCGTACTCGTCACTGATATTCCTTCTCGGCAAGGATTTCCCTGTCTGCCAGACTCATGTAAACCATGAAAATGTAGATTTGAGTTGGCATACTTCTGTCTAGCTAAAGTCTAACGTAGGATCGACTGCATGGCTTGGTACACTCATAAAAACATCTCAAGCTAAATTCTAGTCCGAACTTATTCTTAATGTTCTTCATTCTAACGTGCTCAATCTCAAAATAGCTCGAATGATTCTTAAAACAATAACAAAAATCTAAAATCAAGCTTTTTAATTTTAAATCAAGCCTATGCAATATTAAAATCTGAACCATGTCACCTGAATTATGTTTTTTGCACTCAAATACAGGATCGAATAAGAACTATACACTCCAATTAAGCCGAAATAATCTTAAACTTACATGATGGATTAATGTGCATACCAATTAAGATCTAAACGATCATGATCAATGTCAAACTAAGATCGACAACATTACCGATACAAGAATTGTATTCTCCGATCAAGTCGCACAATGTAAAATTTGCATCATGGATAAAGAAAGTTCATTCATTCCACATGATCACGTGCTTTCATAATTAAAAAAAAATATAAATAAATAATTGGCGCAACAGGTCCGTATGGACCCAAGCCTACCTTCTCACAACCATTCGTCTTGTGTGAGTTTTTATTTTTGGGACGAATGGAAGGGATCTACAATTTTATGCCGAGTCCAAACGGCCAATTGAGAAGCTCTTTCATGACAGTTATACTCTCGGATGTTTGTCAGACGTTCGCGAGAGGTGGCGCAGTGAAAAAACCTTAAGTTGGAATTTGGGTTTTTCTCGGGATTCGAACCTGGGACCCCTCGCTTAGTAGTCCAACACACTAACCACTAAGCCACTGCGCCGACTGCGCTTTCATAATTAAGTGTTTAAAAAAATAGAAGAGTGAAAAATTGAAAAAAAAAGTCCTAATAAAAATGGATAGTTATTTGACTTATAAGTATTTGCTGGACAGTGCGGAAGACAATTTAATTGTCGTGTCTAGCAATAATGATCCATTGCAACAACGATGAAGATGACGACGAAAAACAACTGAAGAATCTCCTCGAAAAATTAAATTAAATGGAAAGACATATTTAAGATTTCAGCCCATTTAAGCGTTGTTCTTTCAATGACGAAGTTGATAACAAATTTGACAAATAAAACTGTGCAATCTTAAATTATGATACGACATTTTTGTATTTTTTAACTTGTTCCTATTTAAATTTTTAAAAGTTTATTTCAAGAGTAATTATTTTGGGCTTTATAGAGCATATTTTTACTGCTGATAAATAGGTTAACAATAAGTTGATTTTGAGTTTAATTTGAGCGTTATGTAAATAAATAATCTTACTTTAAAGCTAAGTATCCTGCTCGCACTAAATTTTATCTCCCATACAAAAATGTCTACAAAGATAAAATTTAGCGAGGCAGTTTAGCAAAGCAGTATCCTGTTCGCTCGCTAAATTCTTAACTTCCTATAGATGGGCCGATGACAAGTCTCCACTCAATTAGCTCGCGAAATAAATGTCCGGTACAATAAATCGAAGATAAATTTTGACATAAAAAGCCGAGGAAACAATTTCTGTTGTGTTTACTGGAAACCGCAGAAAACATTTATGCGATAAATAAAAGTGAACGCAAAACCAAAAATTCCGTTTCATGCGATAAAAAAAAAAAATAAACAAATTGCAAGGCCTGTGGAGGAACGATCAGCAATATGAAAATTGCAGAAAAATTCCAATGCAAAAAGGGATTTACCCGACACGAAGGAACGTGTCGTCGTCTGCTTGCTACTATTGAAATTATTTGAGGTACTGGAGCAATGATAATATCTTCTTCAATTTTCTTATATCTATTGTTTTGGAACGATTCAAACAATGCATGTACGCGAATAATTAAAATAACGTTTACTGTCATGAACAAAAGGTTTTTGTCCCATCTGTATGATGTTTAATAATTTAGCGAGCATTTATCTTTGGTGTGGAGAAATGAAGTGGAGAGTAGGGACGTTAAAATTTAGCGCGAGCAGGATACTAGGCTTAAGTTTATAATGAATTGAAATCAAGTTGTTGCATTCTTAGAATGAAATGACTTTGGGTTTAATTTAAGCTTACACGTTCTTAATACAGTTGAAGAACAATCTTAAAATAAGAATTAAAGGTTAAAGCTTAATATCCTGCTCGCGCTTAATTTTATATCCCATACATAAATGTCTACAAAGTTAAAATTTAGCGAGGCAGTTTAGTAAAGCAGTATCCTGTTCGCTCGCTAAATTCTTAACTTCATATAGATGGGCCGACGAAAAGTCTCCACTCGTTAGTTTGCGAAATAAATGCCCGGTACATTAAATCGAAGATAAATTTTGACATACAAATCGGCGGAAAAAGTTTGTGTTGTGTACTTTGGATATTTTTTTGGAGGATGCTGAAGAAAAAATTTGCGTGATAAATAAAAGAAAACGCAAAACCAAAAATTCCTATTCATGCGACGAAAAAACAATAAAAACTTGCGGGGCTTGAATTATTTAGATTGCAGCAAAATTCCAACGCAAATAGGGTATTACTTCTAATACAGACATTTTTAAGCTGCTGCAGCAATAATAATATTAATCTTCTTCACCTTTTATTGTTTTAGAGATATTCAAATATTGCGATGTATTTGAAGTCTGAAATTCTAAATTAAAATTATGCGTGAATTTAAAATTACGTTTACTGCCATGAACATTATGGTTTCTGTCCCATCTACATCATGTTTGACAATTTAGCGACCATTTGTCTTTGGTGTGGAGAAATGAAGTGGAGACTTGAGACGCTAACATTTAAAGCGAGCAGGATACCAAGCTTAATAAAAAAACACACTCAAAGTAAGATTTTTACATTAGGATTAAGAATTTCCGAGCTTAACAGACTTTCGTCAACGTATAGGCCTGATCTGACACTGATTATCTTGATTTTATCTCGTTTTTTTCCCTTAGTGTAGACATGTTAAGGATGTCTGTCGAATTTTTTCCAGAAATACAGTTCAATATCAAACTCTGGTACACAACACTACAATGGAAAGAAGCAGGAATTAATTTCATTCAAGATGTTTTAATAAAACGTTTTGCTTCGTTAGAATTTACTACGGCCCCTGCCGCAAATGCAAATAGCAGTCGTGTAGATGTAGGTATTCTACTGTGACCCAACTGACGTAGAGAATGCAGTAGTTGACACCCATATGGAAATTTTGACTTTAATCAAACGTAGTTTTGTTATTGTAAACGCAATGTTTATATGTTAGTCAATTTTATATTGCTTAAGGATTTTTATTTTAACTTAAAATTACATTTTTCGAGTTAAGAGGTTTCAGTTTAGAATTAAATGCATTATAAAAAAATGCCTCTCAAAAACTACAGTTGGCACTCTATGGAAATACTGTTATAATGATTTAATAATAGCAACTGATTTAAAATGCATTTAATGCTTCGTCATTAAACAGAAATGCAATGGTTTGATAAATCATTTAAAAAAAATTATATATAAAATATAATCCATTTATTAATTTAGATTTTGTAATTAACAACTAAATTAAACATATTTAAACATATAGCTAACGAATTTATTATATTTTTGAAATTTTATTTAAAATAAAAATTATCGGCGAAATAGTAAAATTTAAGAAATACCCGTCGTTTACTATACTTGTTGGAAAAAGAAGTCAAAAGTACCGCTATTGAAAGCGCAAACAGCTTTTGTCCCATATGAGCAATTAACTTGATTTGATTTGATGGATTTGATTTGATTAGTACTTTATTTCATACATACAATGAGTTGAGATTACAATTTTTGAATACAAGTTCATTAAAAAGTGGGTATGAAATAGTTACGTACAATCTTTTGTCAAAGTGACAACAGTCGAAACCTTTTCGATTCTATTCTAGCAAATAATTTTAATATATAAACTTAAATAATATTTTTTACAACAAAATTTAAAGTCCTTATAAATATTCGCAAAATCGTACGCTAAAAAAAAATCTCAAAAAGGTGTTAACAATTTGATTTACTAATATCGACTGATGGTAGCTAGCCTTTTATGTAAGGAATTTATTTTATGTTTAGTAAAAAAATATTTTTTTTTGGAAAAAAATAACTGGAAGGGAGGAACTCACTATTGAACTATTGGTATTGTGGATCTTAAACGAGGAACAATTTTGAAACTTCCTAAACTCACACGAACTACCATAATCTGATCGATTGCGACTTTCTTAGCAATCTAGTAAAATCAGTAAATGTGAACGATCGTGGGGTTCTCCGACCGTCAACCTCGGGACCTCTAGCTAACCTCCAAGTAAGGACTAGGTAGATCCTGGTTGCTGCGTTTGACCGATTGTCAAACGGATGCGAAAAGTTCGACGAAAGGATTAACCAGCACAAACTTTGTGGTTGTGACAACGAATAGCGAGTTGGCGAATAAAAAATGCGGATATTTTCCCCTAAGCGTTTTCAACAAGAATAATAAAAGTTTTATTTCATGGTTAAGATGAAATAACAGGTTTCTCTTTCACTTGAGAGAGACATTGCGTTATTTTTAAATGTTTAAATTATGTGGCGAAGAGGCAAATGCAAAAATATGGCGAATGGTATAATTTAAGGCGCAAGATTCAAATAAACAATTTATATCTTAATTAAGAATTAGGATGATGAAGATAAGGATGATGACAATGACGATGATAAAGATTACCCAACAAAATGAATACAGTACTCATCAAATAGCTTTCGTACAGTTTTGATCCCCGGAAAAACACAATTTTAGGTATTGTTTCCCTATACACACTCTGCCACCTATACCGCGAAAGTCTGACAAACATCGAAAAATATGCATAGCTGTCATGAAAGAGCTACTCAATTAGCCGATGGGACTCGGCATAGATTGTAGATCCTATCCATTTTGCCCTAAAATAAAATAACTCACACAAAAGTGAATGGTTGTGAGAAGCTGGGCTTAGGGTCCTTGCAGACCTGTTGGACCATTTTTTTTTTATTTTATACAAATCATTTTATATATCAACCTCAGGTAAGAGGACTTGGAACTTATTTTTTACGTAATTCGCAAAACCTTTTCAGTATTCGAATCAACCTCTACCTCAAGTTACAAACTTGCCCAACAAATGTTGTTAAATATATTTGATAAAGAAAAGCCTACAAAAATACAGCTGAGACAAGAACAGTTAACACCCATCGCAAGTAGGTAGAAACAAATTCCAATACAAAGCCATTTTAAAAACAAAATAATATCAAGTTGAGCAACCCTTGGAATGGATAGATTATGATGATGGTGACGACGATCACTATAAAGTACACGACTGGGTCGAAGGAAACTTTTTCGTTGATCAAAAGTTTGGTTGGTTGTTTTCTTATTTCATTAGATAGGATAAAGATCTAAGAAACGATGCTAGTTAAAATACACGATCTATAAAATGTAGGAATAGTGTTAAATGTAATTCACTTTTGGGTTATTGATTGGTTAGTTGAAGAAATTATTTAAGTTGCATATTTAATACGGTTGAAAAATTATTAGTGGGTAATATTTGCTAAAAAAAAAGTTTTGCGTAGATGTTATTGGAATTGGAGCAATTAAAAATATACTGTATATATGTTATGTTTTGATATTGAGTGTGTCAAGTCGTACAAATACCTAGGAGTGCTGATTGATTGGAAGATGGGTTGGTCTGCTCATACGGAGGCAATCAAAAAGTATCTTAGGGCCGCTACAGGGCAAATGTACTTTTTAAGATCTTATTGCTCAAGAGAACTTCTTACTTGTATTTATTATGGTTTAGTGCACTCTAAGCTTGAATATGGCATAGTTTCATGGGGTGGTACTCACAGCAATAAAATTAATCCACTTCTAGTTTCCCAAAAACATATTATTCGTCTTGTTTGTAATAAAAGTCGTCGACACGATAGTTTAATACTTTTCAAGAGCATCAAAGTCCTACCTCTGAAGCATTTGTATTTTTATAAGGTATCAAAGATTTTTTTCTCCAGATCTGACTATTTATTGAACCGTTGCTCTTCTAGCTATAATCTTAGAGTAAACAATCAACATCTCGCTTTAGTACCACATCACAATTTGCAATTTTTTTTTAATTTTTACACGTCAGTTGCTCCAAGACTTTTTAATACTCTACCTAGCAGCATTAGAATTATTCAAAATGAATCCACTTTTCTCAAAAAGGTAAAATGTTGGCTCTTGGGTTTAAATTATAAAAATGGAAATGAATTGCTATGGGTAACCATTTAAGTAGATACTTGTTTTTTTGTTTATCTTTATTCTTGCGCAAACAATTTTTTTTCAATATTTCATTGTAATAACATCTCTAAATCTGTAACAAATATACTGTACAATTCTTGTCGTAACACCACCTCACTACTTTTAAATTAATGTTGTATTGTTATTTTAATGTTATTCCAGCTGCTATCGCCTCTATTTCCTTATGAACTATAGATTGCAGTTTCTTTATTAATTCATTTTGTAAATTTGTATTATACGTAGGTTTATTATTTGTTTAAATGTATGAACACAAAATGTATTAGTAAAGATAATAAACTTGAACTTGAATTTGAACTTGATGTAAATACAGATCGGGATTTGGGTACTCATTTTTAAGAAATAATAACAAAAAAACTGATTTATTTTAACTTATACTTACAGTGTTTTTAATATATATTCTGACCAATATCTATTGTAAGAGAAACTTTTATAAAATTACACACACAAAGCAGTAACAAAAATAAGTTCGAAAAATATTGTTGCTTAACTATGCACCTTTAGCTAAGAACTGATTATAAGCTATTCTTCGGGATGTAAGAATTATTTACTTTTTAAATTTTTATTCAAATTAAAAACGGTTTTTTTTATATGATCATTTACTAAAAGTAGCGTTTTCGGTGAATCGAATTGAAAATCAAGGACGCAATAAATTTGAAAACTGCAATTTTACTCTAACCATGCATTTTGGTCAAAATCGTTATTGCCATTTACAGGTAGTTAAACTAAACTTTAGAAATTGCCATTTTCCAAAATCCATTGTACGATAATAGGAAGAAAAAAATATCCATAGGAATGAGTTTTTGTTTCAATAATGTGGACCGTTTTCGAGATATCTAATATTATATTAAAATTAAGCTTAATTTAAATTTGGTTGAAATCGTTAGAGCGATTTCTGAATGGGAAAAACCATTAAAATTGAGATAACCTGCTCCATTCTGTTAGCCCTCAAACTCCATATCCGAAGTTTGAAAAAAAAAATACGGGCTGCCATTTAGGCTGTGACCTCAGGGTCCTCAGGAGCATACGGACAGATGGACACACGGACAGATTTTAATCAGAAATGATTAACATCTCGAGTTCAAAATTTTGAACGAGTACATTGAGTCATCGAGAAAGTTGAAAATTTGAGGACTCAATTTTATGGAGCGCCCATTTTATAAATCGGTATCGTTACCATGAAAATGCAACCGCATCGCTCTTAGTTCCACTTAAAATTTTGCAAATTCCTCACAGGATCACAAGTAAGTTTTGCTCCTTGTGCTCTTCATGGAATTTCATTCCATCGAAAGAAAGGACAACTCAAGTACCGACATATTCTACGTCTACATGCAATTAGTTCCAATCAGCAAATTTCCATCAAAATGTGCACGTTCCCTTGGATCTGCGTCTGCCTTGACGTTGAAAGCTTTTGTTAAGTGATTCTCAAATGAGAAAACTTCATAAGAACTATTTCGGTCTTGCTCAGTACGTTCGCATCTTTGTTAAAGGGTATACTTCTATGCTACCAACATTAATACGGACTGCATTAAAGAAATGTTTTGAATCGTTTGAATGTAAAGGTATAGGGTCCCTATTAAGGCTTAGACAATGTTCTCCTAAGTCATTTGATATACGGATATGAGTATGCGTTTTCAGAGTGTATCCGGTTTTTGGGCTCTTGATGGCCAATAGCATGCCACATATACCTACTTCCATGAAAACAATAACATTTCGCCAGCAACAACTACATGCAGTATTGTCGACAATCATTCTTCCTTCGAAAGGCGATGTGCCTGCTTGAAGAGTTGATTTGGGCTCAGTGGAAGTGGAAAAAGTTTTCCCCTATTGGCAAACACTTGAAAGAATGATTTTCTGTTCCGTTCTGTTGGTAATTGAATGGATTTACACCCTCCGACGGGGGGCTAGACACACCATATAATTGATGCGGTTAAGTTGGCTGCTATTGCTTGATCGATTGGAGTGTCTTCACTCTTTAACTCCTAATTTTTTGACAATATCCTTTGTGTCATATACAAAATTCTGCGCATGCCAATTCTATCTTGAGAACCATCACCCACACAAACGAATACATTACCCTATGTCCTCGTCGCAGACTGTTCAATTCCAATAATTGAGGGCAACCAAAGAAAAGTCTAGCTAGCTCAATCCCATCCAACAGCGATTATCCATATAAAACTATACTACTAACCTGGTTTAGGGAATTGGTGCTATACTCACCCGCCTATATCCTTAGACTGCTATAGCGATTGCAATTATTCATCGCATTCTCTGCCTTGCAATGAAAGTAACTAATGGATTCCATTCAACTCGTTCTAATGGATTTTCTTAACCCTAAAAATTGGCAGCCAGTTTTATGTTGAGCCGTAGGAGGTTATATTTGGTGTGTGCGTGCATGCTTAATGCATGTGCATATGTGAAATACACTTTACACATGTTTGCATTAGATTTGTGCGTTTTTAATTTTTATTTAGATGCGGAGTCAAATGTAATTCGAAGAGATTTAGATGATCTTTTCTCTTGTCAGGCACAGCTGCAGCATTATTTCTCTATAAGTTGGGGTAATTAAGGCCAAGCATTCAATAAAGGATAATGAGGAAATGCGTTCGTGCGGAATGCAATGTGGATTAATTACGGTCACACACATGTAGGTACGAGTATGATGTACGCTTGATATCGTATATGGCACCCAATTAAAGTGAGATGGGAACGGGAAGCAAGCGACGCTTTCAAAGGGGGATCCTTGTGAGTGGGCGTATGCAATGGATTTTTAAGGCCATTTAAAATGACAGTGACGTAAGATTAAAGACAGTCGTGATCCTTAGTAAAGGTAGAACTTAACATTTCGGCCCTATGAGTCCCTGTTAGTCCAAGTCCGTTCAGACTTTGTATATTTCATATATTTTTCAGCGTTTTTAGTTCGTTTTTTTTACAAGTTTTTTTAATGCACATATTTTCAACTCGTTTTTTTTTAACTTATTCTGCGCGTTTTTTGGGTATTTTTTGAAATGTTTGTGATCTGTTTTTGACGCATATTTTAAATGTTTTTGAAGCATTTTTACGTTATACGTTATTTTTACAGTTTTTTGACGTTTTTTTCGATATCATTTTACGGATAGTTTTTATACTCGTTTTTGGAAGTGTTTTTAATGCGTTATTTTAAAGAGTTTGTAAGGTGTTTTTTGAAGTATTTTCAGATGTATTTTCTACCGGTTTCTTTTACTGATTGTAATGGGTTTCTAGCGCGTTTTAAATCCGTTTTTTTAAAGCATTTGTGACGGTTTTTTTGGAAACGCTTTTATACGTTTTTTTAAGCATTTTAACGTTATGTTTTAAGCGTTTGCAATACGTTGTTTTTTCGTATTTTTTATAGCGCATTCATCATTTTTTCAGACCTTGTGAAGCTTTTTTATTATATTTCTATCCGTGTTTTTAAGAGATTTTAATGCATTTTTGAATGGTTCTCAGTAGTAAATTGATTTCTTAAATACCTTTTTGACGCGTTTTTGTTAAGGCATTTTATGCTTTTTTGAAGCATTTGCAATTTTTTTGGAATTTGAAGCTGTTTGAGTGAGTTTTTTGAATGCGTTCTTTGAAGGGTTCACTGTGGGGTTTTCAAAAGTGAATTTTTCGTCATTTTAACGTGGTTCAGATGCGTTTTGCGGCGTTGTCTTAAACGTTTTGAATACATTTGTCTTAAATCATTTCAAAATATTTATTAACGTGTTTTCGACCCGTTTTTTTTAATTATTGCGTTTATAATTACGCACTTTTTTAAAATGGTTTCAATACGTTAATTTTTATGTTTTTAATGCGTTTCTTAAATAGCGTTTTAAAGTGTTTTCAACACGTTTTTTCTTAATATATTAAACTTTTTTTTTTATTTAAATATTTTTAATATTTTGAAAGCATTTTCTAAATCATTTTAACATGTTTCCGATTCGTTTTTCTAGTTATTTTTTTCAATGTATTCCGCTTCTGTTTTAAGTATTTTTACCCGCTTTTTTTTAAAGTGTTCTGATACGTTTCGTGACAAGTTGTTTTACATGTTTTGAAAGCGTTTCTTAAATCATTTTATAATGTGTTTTCAACCCGTTTTTTGTGGTTTTTTTCATTGTACTCCGCTTCTAGTTTTTGAATTGTTTTAAATGTTTTGAAACCGTTTCTTAAATCATTTTTTAACTTGTTTTCGACCAACCGTTTTTTGAGATTTTTTTCACTGTATTCCGCTTTTGTTTTAAGTATTTTTACCCGTTTTTTTTTTTAAAGTGATACGTTTTTTGACGAGTTATTTTAAATGTTTTGAAAACGTTTCTTTAATCATTTTTTAGAGTGTTTTCTTTGTTTTCTTTCTTTTTCATTGTATTCCGCTTCTGTTTTCCGAATTGTTTTAAATGTTTTGAAAGCGTTTCTTAAATCATTTTATAATGTGTTTTCAACCCGTTTTTTGAGGTTTTTTTCAATGTATTCCGCTTCTGTTTTAAGTATTTTTACCCGCTTTTTTTTAAAGTGTTCTGATACGTTTCGTGACAAGTTGTTTTACATGTTTTGAAAGCGTTTCTTAAATCATTTTATAATGTGTTTTCAACCCGTTTTTTGTGGTTTTTTTCATTGTACTCCGCTTCTAGTTTTTGAATTGTTTTAAATGTTTTGAAAGCGTTTCTTAAATCATTTTTTAACTTGTTTTCGACCAACCGTTTTTTGAGATTTTTTTCACTGTATTCCGCTTTTGTTTTAAGTATTTTTACCCGTTTTTTTTTTTAAAGTGATACGTTTTTTGACGAGTTATTTTAAATGTTTTGAAAACGTTTCTTTAATCATTTTTTAGAGTGTTTTCTTTGTTTTCTTTCTTTTTCATTGTATTCCGCTTCTGTTTTCCGAATTGTTTTAAATGTTTTGAAAGCGTTTCTTAAATCATTTTATAATGTGTTTTCAACCCGTTTTTTGAGGTTTTTTTCAATGTATTCCGCTTCTGTTTTAAGTATTTTTACCCGCTTTTTTTTAAAGTGTTCTGATACGTTTCGTGACAAGTTGTTTTACATGTTTTGAAAGCGTTTCTTAAATCATTTTATAATGTGTTTTCAACCCGTTTTTTGTGGTTTTTTTCATTGTACTCCGCTTCTAGTTTTTGAATTGTTTTAAATGTTTTGAAAGCGTTTCTTAAATCATTTTTTAACTTGTTTTCGACCAACCGTTTTTTGAGATTTTTTTCACTGTATTCCGCTTTTGTTTTAAGTATTTTTACCCGTTTTTTTTTTTAAAGTGATACGTTTTTTGACGAGTTATTTTAAATGTTTTGAAAACGTTTCTTTAATAATTTTTTAGAGTGTTTTCCGCTTTTTGAGGTCTTTTTCATTGTATTCCGCTTCTGTTTTTCGAATTGTTTTAAATGTTTTGAAAGCGTTTCTTAAATCATTTTTTAACTTGTTTTCGACCAACCGTTTTTTGAGATTTTTTTCACTGTATTCCGCTTTTGTTTTAAGTATTTTTACCCGTTTTTTTTTTTAAAGTGATACGTTTTTTGACGAGTTATTTTAAATGTTTTGAAAACGTTTCTTTAATCATTTTTTAGAGTGTTTTCTTTGTTTTCTTTCTTTTTCATTGTATTCCGCTTCTGTTTTCCGAATTGTTTTAAATGTTTTGAAAGCGTTTCTTAAATCATTTTATAATGTGTTTTCAACCCGTTTTTTGAGGTTTTTTTCAATGTATTCCGCTTCTGTTTTAAGTATTTTTACCCGTTTTTTTTTAAGTGGATGCGTTGTTTTAAATTTTACTTTTTCTAAAGCATTTTGTAACTTTCCTTTTGCCAAGCTTCTTTTACGTTTTTTGAGAATTACGTGATTGTGAATGCATTCTTATCGGTTTTTTTTTAAGCCTTCCTTGAAGTGTTTTCAATTAACTTTCCATATATAATTTGCCCATACTGCCGATTCCACATTTAAAGCGTTCACAAGCTACATTTTCTTTTTAAAGTTTGAAGCCAAATTCAACCGCATTGATTTACGAACTATGATACAATCAGCCAAAATACACCAAAAATGCTGGAACTTTTTGCAAAAACTTTGAATCAAGTCTCAGTATCACTTACAAATAATATAGGGTCGTATAGATGGCTACATAAAAAGTGTTCGGTGCACCGGTTTTAGCAGACGCATTCTAATTTGTGTCACCAAAACAGAAGAGAACCCCCTCCGTCAAAGGCAGGGCCTACAGACATGTAAAAAAAGATTAAGGACCTCTTTTCATTGCAGGAGGTGGTCAGTATAGAAAAGGCTAGTAAAGAATTCATTCCACAGAGACGGAGCCTGGGTTGCGGAAAAAAAACTTCAAACTAATAGCTATTTGGACATCGAATTTCGACTACATATACACTCACTGAGCTTAATCCGGCTTCAATTAAGCCCCAGGGCTTTTCGCTTATGAAAGTTCTTTGCAACAGCCCCCAAAAAAACTATACAACTTCAACAGTACTGACCGTCTCTAGAGTGTACACAGGTCACCAGCACCATGTCACACTTTACCGTTGTGACTTAAAATAAAAAAAGAAAACAATCTCAATCGAAACGCATTCCCATCAACAACATTCACTCCAATGCCCACAGAGCCATGAGGGCTCCGTATCGACTGGTTTCTCTTTGTTCAGAACTTAAGCCCTTAATAGCTTAGAGTTCTTCACAGAATTGCTCCTCACATGTGTGTATACGAGTACCTACATGAGGATGTGCGGGGGCGTTGAAGCAAAAACACAACAAACACAAACACTCTCGTACTCCGTATATGCCTTGCGACCGGTCTAGAAGATGACTTTTAATGTGAAACCACTTGAGTACCAACACTCCAAGAGCTTGCTCCGGCATATCCAATATCCGTACGACTATACACATGTAGGCCTCCTTATTTCACACACATTCACACACATAGTCAGAGTTCGGAGGAACACATGTTGCCTGTGGTCCTATAAAATGTCTGATCAGATCGGGTTTGAGATACTTTTCGTCTTTTATTTGCTTTTTGCGACCTCCTTGCTCCTCGGTATGTTAGTGGTAAGGACGCACATCAACAAACAGGAGGCTCATTTCTGCATCCCGAAACCTGTAATCATTTTACACAACAACCTGGAGAAGAAGACCCCAATGAAGAAGCACATCTCTCCGGAGAAAAGTGAACGAAAAGAGATGCCCCGCGAGCCAACCCGACCGACCGCCATAAGTGGTCTGCTTACCACGATGATAATGATGATGATGATGGGATGGTAGTACTCCATATATGTACAAGCAAGGTACAAGCAGAAGAGGTAAATAATGTCTAACCAGGTAAGTGGAGAGGAAGAAGGTGTAGATATGGACGACTTCGCCTTCACCGTTGATGGATGGTGGATCTGGATACGGGCACTCCTGCTCTCCTGCTCTTGGTCAGGCTCGCAGTGCACAACTGATTATAATCATAAGAAACACAGAGAATCGACAAAACAACGCGAATGCGTCAAGGTGAAAACCGGTGCCAAAGACCCTATACGATGGTTTGCCGAAGACGGACCTTGGACGACCATCGATTACGTATTCATCGTGTGTTCGTATGTTGGCTGTGTCGCTAATTTTCTATTGAATGCAAACAGGCTTGCGTTATATGATTGAGCCGTTTGTCAAATGGATAATATTTTTTCAGTTAATTGCCTACCCCGTGGTATGCTAACGATTCCAACGAAACGTTTAGCCGGCAGATGATTTGACGTAGTCTTGCATAAGCAAGACAGGTGCCAGGTGACCGGACATCGATGTATATGCAAAAATTGACAAGAAGGCATATGTGTCGCATTTTTAAAAGTCTTTGTCCACACTTGACCTTCGGGCAACACCCGAACGAACAAAAACCAAGCCTATGCGTAAACTTTTTTCAAGGAGAGACCTGCGACTTTAAAGTTTTCTCGAGCCCAGAATGATGTGGCCGATTGCAATGATGCACAATATAAATGCAGCTTCATGTAAAGCCCAATGTTTTTCCGACAGAAATTTGAGTGAAAAGTTTCAGCGTTGTGCGGTAACAAATTCACATATAAAGAGACAAACAATTTCATTTTACGGCCCGGTGAAATAAAGGCCCACAGGAAATACGACCCCGAAGTAATCGTAAAAATGAAATAAGGCCCCAAAAATGCATATAATACAAAACGTGGATATTAAATAGACCGTCAGCTCCCGCGCACCTACCCGATTCCCCCCGCAAATTTTGAAAATAAAATACTCTCTTAAATTGAATGCATATAAAGCAGCAAAAACAAATTCTTAATGGCGGGAGGTGTAAAAAAAGAAAATAAAGTGCACGACTGGGTCGAACGAAACTTTCTCGTTCATCAAAGGTTTGCTTGGTTGTTTTCTTATTTTATTAGTTAGGTATATGTAGGTAAAAAACTGAAAATCAAATCTAAATAAAAGAAACAGTGCATAGACAGAATATTGGAAAAGGAATGTGTTAAATAAAATTCACTTTTGGGTAGTCATCTGATAGGCAGTACATAATTATAAATAGCAATGTGAGTTTTTGAAAGTTGAAGCTCTCAGTAAAAGGGAATTGTCGCAAGTTCTGGTTAGAGAGTTATAAGTGTCACTTTGCTATTTTAGAAGCTCTTACACTTTACACGATTTTTGAGTACGAGGGCAAATGTAGTAGGAGTTTCTGTTTTCTGATCTGTTAGGTCATGTTTTTATATCGATCAGTAACACTGATATAAGGTGTCTATGATTGGAAGCGGGGTTCGTGAGAGATCTATATTTTACATAGATGTATATTGTAAGAATTCGGAGACTTGTTTTTGAATATGCATTAGCAGTTATAAAATATCCCAATGGACTTGTGTGATGTGCAAATGGAGTGGGAGTTTCTGATTGTGTACACCTCAAGTAGTTGGCATTATTTTAAGGTGCATACTCAATATGGTTGAAAAAAAAAAAGTGGGTTATATTTGTTAAAAATAAGTTTTGCTTAGCTGTTATAGCATTTTTATTAGAAGTGGAAAATTGAGATTATTACAAAAAATATTCCGTGAATACAAATCGGGATTTGTGCAGCTATTATTGAAAAATAATTAATATTCTGATTTATTCGAATTTCTTGAGAAAAACTAAGTACGGGATCTTATTTAGAATACTTTTATTATTCTTTAAAAGCATTTGGTTGAAAATCATTAGAGCGGTTTTTGTAAAATTTGGCAGACAAAACAGTACCAAATACTGCAATATTTTGTTTGAAAAATACTATTGCTTAACTATTTAGCTGAAAACCGAGTACAAGTTTTTCCGGATGTAAGCACTACTTGGTTTTTAAAGTTTTATCGAAATCTAAAATGGGGTTTTCGAGATATGAACAGTTTCGAAAATTAGCGTTTTCGGTGAATCGAATTGAAAATTAAGGACGCAATAATTTCGAAAACATTAATTTTACTCTAAGTTTGCAGTTTGGTCGAAATCGGTGTTGCCGTTTTCAAGTAACTTTTTTCAAAAATCCATTTTATGATAATACTGAGAAAAACTGAGTTTGCCATTAAGTTGGAAATAAACATATTACGTTACAAATGAATTTTTGTTACAATAGTTTGGGTCGTTTTCGAGATATGTCCAAATTTCAAAAATACCATTATTCGATTTTTTAGTTGACAACTGAGTATGCAGTCGTGGTAAAGTCACCCACCTAAGCTTAAATACCAATTTCGGTTGAAATCGTTAGAGCCGTTTTCGAACAAATCAAACTGGTATGAAAACTGGTACCATTTAAACCAAACTGTAAGCCTCCAAACTCCAAATCCGAAGTTTGAACGAAATCGGGGTTACCGTTTAGGCTGTAGGCATCGGGACATACAGGCAGAGAGACAGACAGATGGATAGACAGAATTCTGCGACCCACTTTTTTTAGTTCCTCTATCAGCGTAATGTCAGATTTGATTAACATCTCGAGTTCGAAATTTTGTGCGAATACTACTACGTAATGAAGAAAGTTAAAAACCAAACGAACTGTCGGTCTTAATTTATTTTAACATAGCACACATAGGTACTTTCGCACATATTAACCTGGAAAACAGCTTGTAGGCAAATTCTCTTAAATTGTCTGAGCTGACGGCGCAGTGGCTTAGTGGTTAGTGTGTTGGACTACTAAGCGAGGGGTCCCACGTTCGAATCCCGAAAAAAACTCAAATTCCAACTTAAGTTTTTTTCACTGCGCCACCTCTTGCGAACGCCTGACAAACATCCGTGAGTATAACTGTCATGAAAGAGCTTCTCAATTGGCCGTTTGGACTCGGCATAAAATTGTAGATCCCTTACATTCGTCCCAAAAACAGAAACTCACACAAGACGAATGGTTGTGAGAAGCTAGGCCTACGGACCTGTTGCGCCAACTATTTTTTTTGTCTGAGCTGACGGTCTATTTACTACTTAGTTTATGGCGAAAACCATCAGCCAAAGACTATCCAAACTAGAAAGTAGACAGCCAGCTTCCGTGCACCCAATGATGCCAGACTTTTCGGACTGACTTGCCCACGACGAATATCAAAAATATCGAAAAATGCCCTTTTTGCCAATGCCGACGTTAAAAAACAACAACAAACACTATTTTTTTGGTTCTGAGAGATAAACAAATGACCTTTCTCGCCCTTTTAGCTTATTTTGAAAGGCTAAATGCCCACAAAATGGGTAATGGCTCACGATCTGGTATCACTGCGTGCACCAATTCGATTTTCCCCGCAAATTTTGAACGAAAATCCTCTCTCGCACGCTCTTATTTTACCTCTCTGTGAATACGTGTTATTAATGGCCGCCGGGTAGCACAAACAATTTGTAAATGAATTTAAAATAATAAATTTAAAAAAATTAACCGATGAGTAAATGTTTTTTTTTTAGTTACCTTAACTTGTTCTCTATCCATCTTCGGCACCAAAAACTGTTCGTGTTCATTCAGTCACATTTTTGTTTTTATAATTTTTTTTTATGTGAATTCTATTTTTGACACCAAAATATTCATGCAGCTGCGTAAATGAAATCCTTGGGGGTTGTTCCAAAAATGAGTTAACAACATGCAAGTTACACCCAAGCTTCCACAAAGGTGAAATTGTTTTTGTAAGGCTTGTTGGATGTTTTCAAATTCCACATACAAAATCAAAATATGATTGGAAATTCTGTACTTTAATAACACTGAACAGTGTTGCTTAGAGACAGTAAAAAAGAAAAAAAAAGCGTATCAATATCGGAAAGAAAATTCTAAAAATAAGAGTATGTGATTAAACAAAAAGACAATATAATGTTGTATTTAATTGGATTCTGCTATTTGATTTACGATTTAAGATTTTGCGCATTCATTGAATTATTTTATTAATTGTTGGTATTCGCTTCAACTCGTTTTCTATACTATATAATATTCCTATACAAATTTTATTACAATGTAAAGAGTGTCCCACAAAATTATAATTTTGCGCCATTTAATAGTACAGTGATCAGGCAGTAACAATTAATGGGGTTCGTTATCATGAGATGATTCCCCAGTTTTTAGTACCTAAATTACAAGATATGGATGTGACCAACATGAGGTTTCAACAAGACGGTGCTACATGCCATACAGCCAGGGACCCCATTCAATTACTGCTTCCGTTATTTCCTAATCGTGTAATCGGCCGTTTTTGTGATCAGAATTGGCCATCCAGATTTTTCGATTTAACGTTTGCGATAAAGCGTTTCCCCTAAACTGTGCTAAATACTTTGCTTCAATATGACTTCGAAATTAAAACCATTAAAATCAACGGAAAAAAAAGTGAATTTTATTTAAAATCTAATATAAAGGGTGATTTTTTAAGACGTTTAGAACTTTTTTTAAAAAAAAAACACAAAAAATTCGAAAAAATTAATGAAATATTTATTTGAATCGATAGTTTGAACCTTGCAATTTAATGTTTAAAGATAATTTCATGCAAATGTTGACCGCGGCTGCGTCTCAGGTAGCCCATCCGCTGAGTCCAATTTTGGCATACTCTTTCACACATATCGGCCGGTATCTCACGAATGAATGCATGGATGTTGGCTTCCAGTGCGTCAATCGAAGCGGGCTTGTCCCTATACACATTAGCCTTGGCATACCCCCACAAAAAATAATCTAATGGTGTCAAATCGCACGATCTAGGCGGCCAATTGACCGGCCCGAAACGTGAAATTATCTGTTCACCAAACTCGCCTCGCAATTGCGCCATCTTGTTGAAACCACATATCATGCAAGTCAAGAACTTCCATTTCGGGCAAAAAAAAGTTTGTTATCATCGCTCGGTAGCGTTCACCATTGACAGTAACGCTGCGATTCGCATCATCTTTGAAGAAATATGGCCCAATAATGCCGCCGGCCCATAAACCGCACCAAACAGTGGCTTTTTCGGAATGCATTGGTAGCTGTTGCAATGCTTCTGGCTGATCTTCACTCCAAATGCGGCAATTTTGCTTATTTACGTACCCATTCAACCAAAAATGAGTCTCATCGCTGAACACAATTTTTCGATAAAAAAGCGGATCCTCGGCCAGCTTTCCAAGAGCCCATTCACCAAAAATTCGGCGTTGTGGTAGGTCGGCTGGCTTTAGTTCTTGCACCAGCTGTATCTTAAAAGGCTTTACGCCCAAATCCTTCCGCAAAATTTTCCACGTAGTGCTGTAACAAAGGCCTAACTGCTGGGAACGGCGCCGAATCGACATTTCGCGGTCTTCTGTCACACTAGCTGATACGGCCGCAATATTTTCTTCACTACGCACAGTACGTAAATGTGTTGGTGGTTTAATGTCCAACAAAGTAAATTTGGTGCGAAATTTGGTCACAATCTTCCGAATAGACTGCTCAGAAGGTCGAGAATGCCGATCATAAAATGGAAGCAGCGCGCGATGAACATTTCGAACCGAGCACGAATTTTGATAGTAAAATTCAATAATTTGCAAGCGTTGTTCATTTGTAAGACGATCCATGGTTAAATTGCAAACCAAACTGAAGCTGTTTGACAGTGACACAAGGTACTAAACACACGTCAGCTGTCAAAACCGGTGTTGCCAAAACCAAACCAGCTAAAAAATCACCCACTACAACAATTTCGTGTGACGGTGTTTGTGGCCATACTCCTCCGCAACGGCAGCACCGATTTTTATGAAATTTGTTGTGTATATTTGGTAGGTATGAGAATCGGTCATAAAGATTAGATTGTGTCCATATCAACAAGATTTTTATATATAATTTTTTTTTTTAAAACATTTTTTTAGTATTTTCTTTACATTTGGCATCAAAAATACGAGAAGTCTCAAATCACGATTTATTTTAATTTACAATAAATATATAGGTACACGTTTTGTGATTAAGAAATGTTGGTAAAATAATAAAAGAATAAATATAATATATACAGTACAACAATAATTTGGTCTATTTCTGTGTGTGTTACAGAGAACAATAGCAGAAAGACGCAAGGGTGCCCATTTGGGCCGTCGAACGAATAGAACAACAAACTTGGGAAATAGTAGAGCAGAAAGAAACAGTGCCAAACCTTTAAGTATTTGCTCGATATCCACTTGGAATATATCCTTCATTTTGTGGTTTTTGTGAAGCATTGCACTTCAGTAAAGTCTTTTATAAACTAACACCATTGTAATGGTTTATGTACGTGCAGGATTGTTTTACCTGTAAAATTTATGCTTGCCAATGTGGGGTAACTGAGGAAAATTAATAATTCTACCTGTTTTATTAGATCATAAAATAATAATCCACAATTAAATATTTCTTTCAACTTTTTATAATGTTTAGGCAATAAATCAATTAATCCCTTTCTTTTTTTAAACAATCTTTAGCCAACAACTCCTTTGTACCAGATCCTTTTTATTTCAACTACCTAATCAACTTCCTCTCTCAAACTTTTGAACCTACTGTAGTTGAAAGTAAGTTACATAAACTTTCGCACCTCTTTCAGCTGTCGCTTTCACAAGCCGACTTTCCTCAGATTTGAAAGTTCTCTTTCATAACACGGATTCATAAAAACGGATCAAAGAGCGAAGTTACTAACTATCGCCCCATAGCCAAACTTTAGCATATACCCAAACTCCTCGAAAGTATTTTGTACGAATCCTTAAGCTTTAATTGCAAGTCTTTAATTTCCCCTAACCAACATGGCTTTCTTAAAGGTGGATCAACTACCAATAACCTCGTTGAATTCGTGTCCTCTGCACTTTCGGCCTTAGAAATTGATAAAGAAGTTGATGTTATTGCAACCGATTTTAGTAAAGCTTTTGATAAGATATCGCATAAATTAATTTTTTCAAACTGTCCGCCCTCGGCTTTAAACCAATACTACTGAAATGGATATCCTCTTATTTGGAAAGCCGTTTTTATAGTGTCCGCTTCAGGTTCGTCTTATCTGCCCCTTCCCTGGCAACCTCTGGTGTACCACAAGGCAGTCACCTAGGTCCTCTTCTCTTTATCTTAACGATCTTGAAAGCGTTATTAAGCACTCCTCTTTCTCTCTCTATGACGACGATACAAAATTTTTCAAACACATATCACAAGATCCCTGGTTACTAAAACAAGATTGTATTGTATTGTATTGTATTGTATTGTATAGTTTTTTTATTCATCCATCTTAGATACTATATTTAAACAACAAATTAATTCAATAATAAGGAAGAATAATAGTAATCATTCCGTAACTATTTAAAGTTAGTGTGGAATGACTCGCAGGAGTAAAATTTAACAATTAAGTAAACTGATATGGGGTATATAACAATAAAAATTAATAATTGAATGGAATAAGCATACAAGCTTATAGGGAATGTAATTATGAGTACTATTACGACACAAAGCGAAAGTATGATTCAATATTATTGTATTCGATAGTAAATAGCCAATCTTTTACTTTATTTGAAAATGAATGAAAATTGTAAGTTCTTCTAACAGCAATCGGTAATTTATTGAACATTTTTGGTGCGGTTGTAGTAAAAAAGTGCGTAAATTTGGTTCTACGTGCAATAGGAACATTTACTAGTGCTAGGTTATTAACACGTAAGCTGTAGAGTCTTGAGTTTCTATTAGGAGTGTTGCCACTTTGCTTAAAGAACTCTCGGAGAACTTTAAAAACATAAAGATGTCTTAAAGGCAGAATTCGCAACTCTCTGAACAAAGGAAAACTATGAGCAAATCGATTTTTTCCACAGAGTAATCTAATTAAATGTTTTTGAGCCTTAAGTAAAGGGCAAAAACTATTAGCATAAGAACCTCCCCAACTCGTAATACCATATTGCAACTTAGAGTTTGCAAGACCATAATAAATCATAGTTAAAACTTTTTTTGAACAGAAAGGCCTTAGAAGATACATTTTGCGTGCTACCCTCATCATTTGAGATTTTACTAATTGCGTATGACTTTTCCAGTTCAAATTGAAGTCAATAAGCACCCCCAGATATTTATATTGTTTGACAGATTCTATTTTAAAGCATCTACTAGAACATGAAATATTTTCATTGAAATTTGTACAGCCGCAAGTATGTATAGGTAAAGAAAACCTTTTACAGTCGTGAGAATGAAAAAACACATTGAAATCGGTTAGAACATTTCCCGACAATTGGAAGGCCATTAATTTAGTTTTCTCACTTACAATCAGTTTGTGATATGCAAACCATTGCCTTAGTTTTTGCAGATCTTCCTCAATTTTTATAATACAATCGAACTGTGATAATCCTTCATAGGAGAAAGCTATGTCATCAGCGAATGCAGTAGGAAACCCGTTGAAATTCTGACTGAAGAGGGAGTTAATATAGATTAAAAACAAAAGTGGACCCAGAACAGAGCCCTGGGGAACACCATTCTTAATTGTACGAGAACTGCTAAAACTTCCATTAATACCGACTACTTGCTTTCTATTTGTAAGGTAAGAGCGAAGCCAATCATGAATTAATCCCCTAAAGCCAGCATCATACAATTTATCTAGTAGCAAACTGTGATCCACCATGTCAAACGCTTTCGTCATGTCAATGAAAAGAGCCATTGTAAATTTAGAACTATTAATTCCATCATACAATTGGGTACATAATTTAAGAATAGCGTCTTCTGTTGATTTACCTGATCTAAAACCGAACTGGTTATTGGAAAAGAAATTCTGATCATCCAGGAAAGAGACCATGCGCGATTTTAGTAGCTTTTCAAAAAGTTTAGAAAAAGTCGGAAGCAGAGATATAGGTCTATAGTCACGCATATCCTTGCGATTTCCTTTTTTAAAAAGAGGTACAATTTCTGCACATTTTAAGGATTCTGGGAAACATCCATTACTTTTACAATGATTAAATAAATAACATAGTATATCACTTATATTAAAGACGACTTTTTTTAAAACCACATTCGTAATACCATCACTTGTACAAGAGCTTTTGTTTTTTTGAGACATTATAAGCTTAAATATTTCTTCGGATGATATAGTATCAAAAACAAAACTGTTGACCTGACTTCTTACTGCAAGAGTTTCATGTGAAGTATTACAGTTGCAAATATTATTTGATTCTGCAGAGGGTTTTAGATTCTCTGAGATTTCAATGAAGTACTCATTGAACTTGTTAGCAATGCTATTAATATCAGACAAAACCACACCATTTACTTCTAAAACATCAACTGATTTAGAACTATTACCTTTTCCTAAAATAGAATCAACAATTTTCCACTCGTCTTTAATACTACCTCTAGCGTTTTGAAATTGATTGATATAGTAACGGTCACGCGTATCTGCTACTTCTTTTTTAATCTCTTTACACAATTTACCATAGTATTTCTTTAGTTTATGATTAAGTGGATGTTTACTATATTTTTAGTGCAAACTTTTTTTTCCTTTTTACTTTCTTTAAGAGTTCAGTAGTCATCCAAGGTTTTATTCTGATTCTGCGATTCGAAGCATGCATACACGAGAATGTGCAGTTTTCTATATATTTTCTTAGAATCTCTATAAACAAGTCATAAGCAATGGAAGGATTTCTCTCTGAATAGACTGGCTCCCAAGATTCATATCTTAGGCATTCATTTAGCATAGCATAATTTGTGCGAACTTCTTTCCGCAAGGAATTATTAACATCATCTAACTTTGTATGGTTACCAATACTAAGAGTTATCATATGGTGATCGGTAAGTCTAAAATCATAAACATTTCCACAAAGAAGCGACTTATTATTTTTATGTAAACGAGTGAAGATATGGTCAATACAACTTTTGGTTGAATAAGTTACACGGTAGATAGTTTTTCTATTTGGTGTCTCCAAAACTGCCTAGAGCTCAATATTCCCAAATGCCAATCTATCACCTTATCACGTAAGTATAACAAGTCCCCTCCCCGTACATACCAACTTAATGACCAACCTATATCCATCGTAAGGTCTCTTCGTGACCTTGGCATATTCTACGACCCCGAGCACAATTTCCGTTCGCATATTGATGAGATAATTCGTAAAGCCAATTCATGCCTTGGATTCATTACACGGTGCTGAAGGGAATTCTCCGACCCCTACGTGACCAGGTCTCTCTACACTACTTTTGTCCGCCCCCTCCTCGAATACGCCAGTCAAACGTGGTCACCCTTTCAGCAAGTTCATGTAAGCAAAATCGAAAACATTCAAAGACGTTTTCTTCGATTTGCCCTCCGCGGTCTTCCTCGGAACGATCCCCTAATTCTTCCTCCCTTTCAAGACCGCCTCAAGCTCATTAACTTGAATAGCCTTGAGGATCGCAGGGATGCTGCAGACATTCTCTTTATTCATCGACTCCTATCAGGCTCTATCGATGGCATGTCCCTTTACAACTCCGCATCTTCTTCAATATAAACTCTCGTAATTTAATACACCCCCGCCTCTTCTATCTACCAACTCACCGCACGTCCTACGGCTCCAACGAACCAATTTAACGTATGCTACGGAAGATAAACTCAAACATTTCCATTTTTGATTTTAACCTCAGCACTTCCTCCATTAAACTCAGCCTCCTTCACTCTAAATCCTAGCTTTAATTCCTAGTTATGAGTCTTTATTGTTAGATTGTTTTTCTAGCTTGTAAACCTAATAAATGGGACATTGTTGCCCCACCAAAAAACTGACCTCCTTCGCCATCCCTTGTTTTAAGCCCTTGTTCTCTTAAGTTAGTTTAAGTCACTGTAATAGCTTGTAATAAGTCAAATAAATGGGGGTTTTTGCACCCACCAAAATTAAATTAAAATTAATCCATGTTTACGTATACTTTAAGTAACTAACTCAATAATTTAAGTTATTCGAACATACTCAGTTACGGCATACCTCAAAAACAATTTTGGTTAAGGACGAATTTACTCAAAAAGTGTCGTAAAAGTGAGCGGATTACAGAAACCAATTGGCATTTGTATAAAAAGGAGCCTCGACGTGGGTCGAAAGAAAATTTCACGCTCTCAGCTCTTTTAATTACCAAAATAACTGAAATATTCCATAAGGAAATTTGTTCTTAAGGCCAAAATTTAAGCAATGGGAACACGCCTATTTTTAAGCAAACTACAATTTCTCCGAACATTACGAATAATTGGAGCTACAATTTTGAATATTGTTTAAAAAATAATTAGGGTCAACTATCGTGGTGAATTTTCGGCGGGCAATCGCGAGATTTTTTTGTAGCTCTACTCAAACCAAAAAAGGGTATTTTTTTTTTATTTTATTTATTAAAAATATGAAATAATTTTTTTCTTTACTTTTTATTACAATTGAAATTTACCTTTATATAAATCACATTCAAGAAAATTTAAATTTTTCGTTTAATACGCCTTAAATACAAAAAAAGAATATAAAGAAGTTCGGTCTTCCTGTTTTTTTGATTTTGATTTTGTTTGCTGTTTTTTGAGCTCAGTAAATATTTCTATTAGTAATAAAAACTAAAACATCGAATTTAGAATTTTGCCACGAGATTTGCCAAGTACGCCGAACACGGGGCGACTTGAAATCCCACCAGAAAATAGCACCTCGATGGACATCAAGTTCCTGCAAAGGATTTTCTCAATATACGTATGGTAGCAATGGCGTTCCTTTGAATCATAAACAAACTATCAAATAGACTGACAGCTTTCCTACGTCTCCCCGATTTACCCCGCAGATTTTTTTCAATATAAGCCCCTCCCAACGTTCGCTATTTTACTGTCGGTGAATACGTGTGAAGCAGCAAAAAAAAAAATAGTGACACTCAGCAGTGTTCCTACATTGTGGGAATTTCAATTTCCGGTAAAATTTCCATGCGTAAAACATCAAAATTGTGGGAATATCAACCATCTGACAAGAAAACATTCAAACTACATTTCACCATGAATATCAACGCGCTAAATGTAAATAAAAAGGAGATTTGCCTTTAGTAACAATTTCCAATACGAAAAATAATCATTGTAATGTTTTTATTTATGTTATTTTCTTTCCAAACAATACAAATTTTAGCATGCTTTTTTCATAAATAAATAGAGGTAATTTGAGTTTAGTGAAAAGGGAAAAATGAACACGCTTCGTGGGAAAAATAAAGAGAGAGTGCTAGGAACACTGACTGAGATTTAGTGTATTTCGTAAGTTGCTGTCAGCTGATGGATGCGTTCTGAGAGTTTAAATTCGTTGTTTTATTGCACCACGATAACATTAGTTTTCTATTCTACAAAATTTAAAATAGCGAATGTAATCAACATAAATAAATAAAGGAATAAGAAGTGTGAAAAATTCATTCGTTGAAATAAAAGAAGATATTTTTGTTCCTACAATTAATGTGTCTGTTTTGGTTTGTTGTTTTTGGGCAAAAAATATGTTAGTGGAATACCCAAAATTTATAAACACACCAAAATAATCAAAATGAAGTTTCAATGACAAACTCAAGTAATTCTTTTTATTTATAAGTCAACAACATCTTGACACGTTCACTCATGAAGCTTATTCAAACATGTCTCCGTCTTGTCTCTTTTTGACGCTAGCAAATATTTCGGCGGGAATGTCAATAGAAAAACGGCAATGGATTGATTACGATTATGTATTATGATTTGAAATATGATTTTTTAGTTATAATCTTTTCATGAAGATTTTATTTAATAGCGGAAAACAAAAAAAAAAAAAAAAACAACACCTACGAATTTATTAGAACATTTTAAATAATTGAGATAAATAATGAAATTCCATTTGAAAACAATTGCTTCAGCCAAGAACATGAATAGTTCTAGTTTAAAAAAAAAAAACACAATTGAAAAGTTTTTGGTACATTTTATGAATGATAATAATATCATTATTTATGTGAAAAGTAAAATAAAGTTGCAAAATGATGACTGCACATTTATTATTGTTTCTTCACAATTTTTTTTCTAGGAAACTGACGAATTTTTTTTACTTGATGTTATAAGAAGAAAGAGATGACGCGACAAGAAAACGGATAAAGAGAGGCATTCGAGAACGAACCTTGGTTGCGAACAGTCGCTCAATTGCTTGTCGTTGATAATAAGTAATAAAATAAGATAGTTATTCAAAGCCATTTTTGATTTTGGTTGTTCAGTTTATTTGAACTTTATAATGTTTTGTTTGTAAGTTTTCTTACACTTTTTCAAGTGACAGTACAGTTGTCAGTGTCGTTTAATACTGTTGTTAATAGTTTCACCAAATCGATGATTAAAAAAAATGGGAATCTTAAAGGAGAAATTGGTTGGGAATCTTAAAGGAAATTCTATGGCGAACATGCGAACAATATTTTTTTATCGATATCATAAAAATTATGTATATCTATCGAAAATTCATTATAAAATGACTTAAAAAAATATTCCTTTTCTTTATATCCTGTAATTTGAACATTAATTTATATTTAATTATAAGAAAATCGAACAACTATTTATATAAAAAAGTTGCGAAAAATGTCAACCTGGAACTAAGAAAAACTATGGTTTACAACACAGCCGTTGAAATGAGAGTCCACGTCAGGCTATCGACATGGCGACATCTGGTTTGAACCGGAAGAGTGTAGGCTGATTTTTTTCAATTATGAGCGCGTCCCCTTTGATTAACGTAGGCACAAATACATTAATTCAAACTGGGCTACATCCAAGGTCAAATTCAGCTTGTAGGCAATTCCTCTTTTTTGGCTGAAGCTGTCAGTCTATTTACTAGTTAGTTTATGCTTTGAATACTGAGGAATTCGTCTGCCAGACAGGCAGCTTGTAGGTAAATGTGCCGTTTCTGCTCTCAGTTGACCATCTAGTTTGAATCGTCTTTGCCACCAGCGAGCATCAGAATGGATGAAAAAAATCGCGCCATTTTCAACTAGGCTTAGATTTAACATCAATGTAAGTGAGAACTAGAATAACTGAAAAAATCGGGCGAGAAAATGTTACAAAATGACGCTCCTAAGTGAAACTCGTCAATCATTGCATCCAAGTCTAGTTTGGGAGGACGCATACGTAACGTATACCCATTTTAAGGAAATATCCCTCGTTTGTGGTCTTCACGAAGGATATGAGGTTTAAGGGTGTCCCATCTACCGAACAGCATGGCTGAATTAAAATCCATCTGTGTAATGATATCTTTGGCAAAACAATAACTAAGTATCCAGCAAATGCACCAGCCAAACAGAGAGTTACACAGATACAAATGCAACACAATGCCCGGCCACAGTCTCGTGTAGTAAGAAGTCGACTGGATTTGGATTTCTGTTGCGCTGCTACTGGTTTTGTGTTTTTGTGCGCTACCGAATATGGTATGCAGAGTGGGGAGCTGCTAGACTTCATCTCGCTTGCGACTAAGGACACGCTGCCAGAGTTCCTGCTGCCACTTCAAATCCCAGCTGGTATTCGCGCGCGACGCGCTACTGCTTTGGTTACAAACGCTGCCATGTGGAAGCGAGTAAATTTTACTCGGGTGTTAGTACAGAGGCGGCATGTTGCGTTGGCTGCCATGGTCAAGCTCTACCACTCGGATGGAATTTTCTGTACGTGCGGTGTGAGAGAAACCAGTACGTATACGATTGGGGGTGGTGTGCTGGAGGCAAGCGACATCACCGAGTGACGCTGTGGTCCTTCGTTTTTGTATAGGTATGCAATGCAATCGAATCGGTGTGACTTGATCGGGCAGGAACGGTGGCAGCGACGGCGATGCTGCTCCTTGGTTTTGCTGCTTGTTTGCTTTGAGTGCGTACAAGAATGTTAATTAGTTTGCGGTTGTATGGCATGGTGAAGTGCCTCGCCGGGGGTGAAGCGAAAGCCCACGTAGGTCGTAAAAGCCACCGTGCCGCCGACGTCGGCCGCCGCACACATGTGTGATACGGTGTTGGCTAACCGAAGTGAATAACTTTGTTTTATTCAGTGAAAGAAGTTGTTCTTCGTGTGTTGCCGTCCCGTTGGGGTTTTTGTCGAATGGGGGTTTTCGGGGGTGAAATTTTTGTTTTAATTGAAAACACACAAAAGGACGGGGAATTGAATTGGATCTGTCTTCTGTCGTACACGGAATGGATTGCCACAAAGTGGGGGGCGAGTCTGTCCAAGTAAATTGCATTTTTTTTTCCTGGTTAACTGGACAGGCTCTCATCAGGACTGAAAGAGAATTTGTGATTAAAAGCATCGAACGAATGCTGCCACTCTGCCAGAGTGCCAATTGCCAAAGTGTATTGAGGAGAATTTTCCAATTTCCAAGGAAGAGGGGAAATATAAATCGGCTCAAAGGAACAAAATACTTGCACATGCAGTAGCATATTGTATTACTGGCTATTATTGAGGTTTCAGTTATTCATTTTCTGTGCATCAGAAGCACGATTGCATCGAGAACAACAAGATGCAAACATTTAATATTTGCTTGTACTTCTGTCTGTAATTAGATCCCGACAGTAGATCCAACAAACTTGCAACCTGAATGGGAAACACTTCTATGTTTATATATAACTTAATGTGGCAGCTGTTTCCTACTCAATTTATTGAAACTGTTGGAATAGTTTGCCCATCTTGAAAAGTTATAGTAGGTCATTCGATATTGTATTATTTTTAGCGGTCGATATTCAAATATAGTTCAGCTCCAAAAGGGGTATACGCAAACGATAAATGCAGTGTACAGTGAACAGCATAACATCGACGCAGTCAAAATCCTGGCATTAGACTTTTCAGAAGGCTAGGACATGTTGAGCGAATTGACATTAACGCACCGACGGGAAAAGCCAGCTGAATGCCGTCGTACACCTATAGTTCAACAACGTATTCAATTGCTGAGTACACCTTGGTGATCAAGCTGAATAGCCTTGATGAATTCATTTCATTGCTGAGTTACATTGTAAGCATAATGATCGACCAGTTGATCAACTCATCTAATACCTTAACATCGTTGTGGACCTGAAACCTGATCAACCAACTCATTAAATTGCGGAAATTGACGTTGGGCGCCAATTTATTACACTTTTCCGGGAATTAAGACAAACGATTTTAAATTTTGCGTAGAAAAGAAAAAAAAAACACGGGAGAAGTTGCAGCCGCCGATGGGTTGAAAATCGCTAATGGCTATAAGTAGAGAAATGTCAAATCGACATTGCAATTCACCGGTGGTACACCGAAAGAAAAAACCTTGGTTGAATCAAAAATGCTTCATTGTTAACCGAAAATGGGTTTAAAATGTTCAAATCAAATACGTAAGTTTTTGAAACAACTACTTTCGCGTTGTTGATAAAAATGTTCGTAAGTATCACAGATATGTTTAATTTAAATATGTTTGTAGTTGTTTCAAAAATTGTTTCACTGTTAGCATACAATATAATTGTTTATTTAGTTGTTAAATAACAAAAAAAGGTGACAAAGTTACAACTTAGGGATTTTACAAATAATTTGATGTCAAGCGTTTTTGCTTAAACACAAATATGGTCAACAAATTTAAATGAAACATATTTCTTATAAATTAAACATATTCGTAGTTTCAGTACTACGATTAAGCAGAAAGATATTCAAAGTAGAATAGCGCTAGCCCTTACTTTCGTATTCCTTGTTAAAGAATCATAAACGTTAGAAGCTTCTGCGGACATGTTTATCTAACAATGAAATGTTGAAGTTATCATGTTTCATATCAATCAAGCATAAAACATTGTCGTAGTCTATTCCTACGTTATGAATGTTTAACCAAAATGTTAGAACAAGCAAAAACATTGCTAAAGAACCACAAACGTTGTGAAACTATTACGAATATAGTCAAAGCACAAAAATGTAAAAGTAACAATGCTTAATTTTGATCCAGCATACAAATTGTTGAAGAAACACAAACCTTTTTAAACTACCAAGAGAATAACCAAATTGACCGCAAGCACAGTACTACCACCAGGGCAGTGTTGTCGTTTTAACCCTTAAATGCCCAGTGTATCTTTAAAGATATAACCATTAAAATAATTATTTCTTCGTTTGTTTTGACTTTATTTACTTGTTGCTTACTATTTTAGCTTTATTGATTCAAAATGTATCCACTGTAAAAAAAATGTACCCATAACTTATAAATTAAACTTACTTTTTACGAAATATTTGCCTTTTTGAATTTAAAGAAAATTTAAACAAAAAAAAAAAACACTTTTTTATATTTTTTAATATTAAAGAATGTGACCTGCTGGGTAAGAAAAAATATATTTTAATAAAAGCATATATTATGAAATAAAATACAGATATTTTAACCAAATGCGATATACCTACTGTGGTTAATGCCCAGTGTATGTTTAAAGATACAACCACTTTTTTGTTAATAACTTCTTGAAAAACAAAAAAATAACAAAAATAACAGCGGATTTGTTTTTTTTGTTTCCATTTACATATAAAATATTTATTCAACAAAATCGGTTTCATTGGGCATTTAAGGATTAATATTGACACAATCAATACATTCTAATTTCGTTTAGACAGTTTTGGGCCAAACGTTATGCTTACTTGAGGGAATATGCTTTACTCAATATCAACCCACTAAGAGGCCTCTACCCTCGAGCAAAAGTTAAAAAAATTACATTTTATTTCTCTGACTGATAATATTACGGGAGCGATTGAATTGAAACTGAATGCATTTGAAAGGACAGAATTTCCTCTTAAAAAAAGTCGGAGGTTTTAAAGAAATCATCTCAGTTATATTTTATTTAAAGAATTCCCAAAGGTGTTCGGGAAAATTTGCATAAAATGATTTACTCTTGGCGAAACCATTATAAGATGGAGTACGATACATCTGAGATTACTAGCTCAGCTAAAAGACAATATCCAACACACCAATACCGTCAAGACAGATCTTGCAATTTTAAATTGGTTCGGAACATACAGGTGTTTAAAAATAAACAATATTTTGAAATATTGAACTACGTTTTTCATGTGAATATTGATGCACAGTTTGTTTCAATTTTTACCCAGAACAACAAAGTATCTATAACAGCTAACAGATCCAAAAAAAAAAATTATATTTATTTACGTGTATTTTGTTACGAAATACCGAGTTTGAATTACATATTTTTTTCAATTTTGTCTGTAAGTTACTTAGTTTATAAACTTTATTTTACTAGTACATACTAGTTTATCTGTAATGTATTAATTTGTTAGATATACATAATGTTGACCAAACAAATATAGAAGTGAAACGTGTGAGTGAACCTACATTCTGAATATGAAAATATAAAAAGCAATTCGAAAGGCGTTACAAAAATCATATTACAAAACAAAGCTGATGCTGCACTACGCGAAGCAATAAAAGTATTGCCTTGCTAACGACAACACTGAACCATTATTGATGAGAAACATTGTATGTAAGCTGATCAACATAGATAGTTGTCACTGTATCACGAAAATATTGAAGTAATAATGTTTAAATTCAATGAAGCATAAAACATTGTTGCAGCAACACAAACGTTCTAGATCCAACACGAAAAGAATGCAATCAAAGGGTAAACATTGTAAAAGCAACACAAACTTCTTGAAACTAACACGAAAATATCATTATTGTAATAACACAACATCTCGTAGAAATTTACCTTTATCCTTAGGTATAAAATCAAGTTTAATTTTTTGTCAAAGAATGATTTCTAAATCTGGAATTCCGACAATGACATCCAATTTATCTAAAACTGAAATATTACTTAAAGATCAATCTTATTTTCAAAAAAATACAAAATGTTTTTGCATATGTACATTTTCGAGAAGAATTGTGTTACACTGCGCTTACTTATTGTAAAGTGCATTACAAAAATTATGAGTATGTTAGTATATCCACTTCAACAGCAAATATTTATCGAATAGAATGTTTATTAATATTTCACAGCTGTCCATATATTATTTGCGAAAAAATAAACAACTTCAGGATACATCGATCATTTTAATGCATTCGAAATTTATAATCCAACTAATATTTATTTCATATATAAAATTAATGAATTCGATGAGCCACCTTTTTGTCATATCCATATCCGAATGGACAGCTGTTTATAAATTTTTATAAATTTTTTTTAAAACTTTTACTGTACTACAAAATAAAAATTGTAATTGGTAACCTTATAACTAAAAACTGTAACAATGAGTTACCTAACTAAAACTGTAACCACAAATAATTGTAATATGTATGAACTGTCCAGTTTTGTCCAGTAAAACTAATGTAATGTAATTTCTATAGTTCCTTTTTTGAATAAATCTAATTGCTAAACTCATTTGTTTTGTGTATCAATTATGAATACCTAAATAGTGTCGCTTGTGGTCGAAAATCTAAAATAAATTTTATAAAAATGTATAATCCAGACTTAATTGTAAATTTCACGAGCAGGTCCATTTACATTAGATATTTTACTCTACTTGCGACACTCAAAAGAGTCTTGCATTTTTTTTTAAATGGGAATGAAAACTGACCCGAGCTGAGAAAGGGACCCCCGCATAAAATACTTCTATACAAAAAAGAAAACAGCAACAAAAACATCTATTTACGACAACAAAATGTAAATGGCAAAGAAGATAAAGTGGAGAGAATCTTTAACAATTTCATTTGATCAGAAATGAGCTAAAGAGAAAATATTCAAATCCTTTTCGACTTTATTGATATAAAAGTATACGTTTAATTCATTTATAAAAAAGTACTAAATTATTTGAACACCCAAAGATTCCGTACCTACATTTTAGTCTTTGGATGTTCAAATAATTTATACCGAAAAAAACCTCGCAGATAAGCACCCCTATCTATGTATCCGTTCGGTAAGGAATTTTCTCCGATTTTTACTAAATCGGAGAAATTCCATTCGAGATATCCGTTCCAATACAACTTTCGTAAAAATGCTTGTTCCGAAACAAATACTTCGATTGGGGCGTATGACTCTTTATGTCCCTGAATTCAAATTACACGATTGCTTAGGGGTACGTAAATTGCATTCCTTTATGGGTAAATGATTCGCTCCATGGAAAGGAGGTTCTACTCTTATTTTTGAAAGAGTTACTATGGTAACATTGCCGCAACAAATTGAATGTCACAAAAATGCTTCAAATTAATTGATATTTGTATTTGTATGGAGAATTTTTTACCAGCCATATTGGCGACATATTCGCACAATTTTTTGTTTGTGCACATCTATTTCAGAGTACCTTTCGAATGATATAACTTTCATTCTCCTCATCTCATTTCGATTTTCCAAACTATATTTTTATGCCGTGACAAATGCTAAGTGCGCTGGTATTGTTACATAGAAATTCCTATTGACAAATGTCACGTTACTTCAATAATTCAGAATCATCAATACACTCGCACCTTGCATATGCCACATCCGCTGTGGGCTGACAGCGTTCATAGAATTTTATCCGTTAAATTTGAAATTATTCGTTACATGTGGATTATATTTTTTTTTAGGAATAACTTAACATTTGCTTAAAGTATTAATGAAAAATGAACAACGTAGATTGGTTGTGGATGGAAAATAAAAACATTTTGAGTAAATTTTCTTCAGTTATTTAAGAAAAAATTACACACGAAATCGAAGTTAATGATATCCACAAGCGGAAATATGTTTCTTGTATGTGGAACATCTCCGTTAGATTGTTTTATTAACCAAACAAATCAAATTATTCGCCTTTTAACAATTAATTATGTCTAACCAATGGAATTGAGTAATTTAAAAATGTGGTATTCCCGAACTCTAGCACATTTCCCAAGGGTTGCCGAGGTTGGCAGTATTTTTGTTTGTATAGTTTTACTTGTCACACGGATTTTAATAAATATAACACCGATAGGAAAATAAAATGTCGAATTTGAATAACAAATTGAGCGGCACAAATTGCGAGTTGGTGGTCTCATTATGATTTGTCTATGGTATTAACAATTTTTTCTGTTAATTTAACAAAGAGATAACAGTCAAATTGATAACTTTCTTCGCAAAATCGACAAGCATTTTGGTAACACTTTTTATACAAATAAAAAATGTTTGTTACCATAACAATTTTTTTTGTTATCACAAAAAAAGTCTTAAGACAAGAAGAAACTTATTAAAACTTAGTCAATTTGATAGAAACATTTTGTTGAACGAATTTTGACAAAAAAGATTGTTGAATCAAGCCACTTTTTTATCAAATATACCAGGGTTTAATTTATTTTCAGTGTACGTAGATATACCCTGTTGATCATCTCATTCAACCGGAGAAGAGTTTTTTTTATACTTTAATGATCATCTAATTCAACTGCTGAAAATCTTTGTATACCTCGTTGATGAACTAATTGAACTGCTGAATGCCGCCCTACACCTACTTGCTCAACTCAATAAATAGATGAACAACTTTTAAAACCCATAATTAGCTTCTTTGATTTTGCGTCACCTCACAAGGAATGTCTCTTCAATTTCGAAGAAACTGTTGTGGAAGACCCGCAAATTCCCGTTCCCTCATCATTTGCAATGCAAAAGAAGCCAAAAATCCTGACAAAAACTACAACTTACGCCTTCCTTACCCAAATCGATTTTAGTTTCTTCACAGTTTCCTGTTTCGGGTTTAATGAGCCCCCGTACCCAGTAAAACCTGTTTTTATTTCGTTAAATATGCCAAACTCTTCGTTTCATTTATGACTACCCATTATATAAATGGCGCATTGCCTACCGGTCACAATTTATAAACTTTCCACTAACAGTTAATATAAAAATCAGCTTGGAATACAAATTATGATGAACCGAAGGACCATCCACCAACACACGCACTAACACCGGCTTCCTTTAGCTTTCGACTTAACAGACTTCTACCTACTAAAAATTACCAGTCCTAATAAAAACAAAATAGGCGAAGCCATAAAACCGCATGTTTACTCTGGGTGATTAAATTTTTATAATTTTCTCCTTTAAAAATACAAAAAAAAAAAATTCCATTCCACCTGTGTAATAAGGACTCGTTAAAGGACTTCCTCCCATTAAACCGTAAATAGGTACAAGCAAACCTCGATTTCAGTGTGAAATTAGCAATAATCCGTCGTAGAGTCAAACTTTACAGATTCTGCCAGCCAACTATGTGCAATTCATTTCGTTTTACGATGGAAGCCGTTCATATAGGCTATACACAGGCTTACGGGTCACGCAACTTTCTGAACGTATAAATAGGTGTACCAATACCTACACTGTGACCAACATGCATGCTTCTTAGAGTAGTAGAGTATAAAAGCAAAACCATCAGCAAACACGATTTCCTCTTCGCCACAGCCGCACACGGCACACCTTGCCCATTCCAGTGCGGTGGTACCGCTTTTGCACCTAACCGACACGGCGAATGCAATTAGGGCCTGGCTTGTTTCTTTCTTTTTCTTGGCCTCTATCTAGGTAGAGTGCAATGCATTTCCTTGTGGTGGTAATTTCTAGGCTTCTTCGAAGCCAGCGAACCCAATAAAATGTTAAGCATGCATACAGTCACACTTGCAGTCGTAGTCGTAGTATGTGCGGCTTCAGGGCTCTTCAGGGCATAAACACAACGGAGGAAACAAGACGGAGAAAATCGCAGCATAGGAAAGTGGTGTGTTCTTGAAAAAAAAAGAGAAGAAGAAATAAAAACCAGCTCAAGTAATCCATGCATGCAACATGTTGGTGTGTGCAGGGTGAGAAAGAAGAGGGAGACTCGAAATAATGAATTTACCCATCAATCTCGCATGATGCGGATGCCCCATCGCCATCGTTTCCATTTTCATGTGGTTTTTCATGTTCTTCGTCGCGTCCTCGTCTTGCATTCGCCTTTGTGTTGTTTCGAACACCTTTGTTAGCGGCGGCCTGAGCGTCTCCATTGTTTTGTGTTTTGTTTTGGTCTATAATCGCATCTTCTTCGCGTTTAATTTGAATTTGTATGCAAATTAGCCATCGATCTCGTAAATCTTCGCATGGTACGGCTACCGTTTGTGTGGGGGTGTTGGTACAAAATAAAAATATTACCGTGTGAGATACAGTCAGTAAAAAGACGGATTATCTTTGCGTTTGTGCGGTGGATGACAGCCGAAGCTGTGTCGCTCTTTGTGCGAAGGAATTCTTACTGAAGATTTATGGCAGCAGCGTTATCATCATATGCGCCAGCAACAATACGATAGCTATGGATCCTTCGAGCGAGTCAACGTCAGAGAAGTAGCTATGTTTTTAAAGCAGGTGTTTAGTATGTATAAACAGCAACCGTGATCAGTTTTGGGGACGACGGTAGAGGCTGTAGCGCGAAAATTATGGCTCGAAACGTAAGAGTCATTGACGATGCGAAGCTTTCCTAGATTCACCAAGGTACTGTTTGAAGCAAGCTCACTATTAGAAGAAGCGACTTCATAGTTGACATCACAGTTTAAGGGCGACAAGGGACTGAACGTCACGATAGACAGCTATAACTCTGAGGTAGTCCGCGACTTTGTTTACCTCGGCTCAGCTATGAACTCTGAAAATGACATCAGAAATCCAGCGAAGAATAACACTTGTGCACCGTTGTTACATTGGCCTAAGAAGCCTATTGATTATTAGGGCCTTGCCGAAAATCATACAAGGAAGCTCCATATAAGACCCTCGTCATCCCAGTTCTGCTTTTTGGCGCGAAATGGTGAACGTTAGCCAAGGTGAATGAAGATCTCCTTGGACGCCTTTAACGCAAAATTCTTCGAGTGATTTTTCGGTCCCGTTTGCGGCGACGGGCTTTGAAGGAGGAGCTCTAAGAGTTGTACAGCGACATAGACCTGGTCGGAGAAGTCTCACATCGGTCATCTATGATGAGTCTTCGATTCCAACCCGGAGGAACAATGCAGTAGAGGAAGACCTCGCCTTAGGTGGCACAGCAAGTGGAAGGGAACCTCAACCAACTTGGAGTGCCTAGCTGAAGGCAGTTAGCCAAAGATCCCGCCAACCAGAGAGGTGTATTGATTGAGGCCCAGGTCCACCCCGGAAGAAAGTAAGTGGACTGTATTAAGTAATCAATAGACAGAAACTGCTAAGGTTCAACGTTTACAACCGAAACGAACGACCTATAAACGTCTTTATGAGGAATGGAATGGATTGAATAATGAAAGTAGATTCTTAAGAGTCCACTATAAGAACAAAAGTGCCCTAACTACCTCACGGTCGCTTAAGTTTTTTTTTCAGGGAGAAAATATGTCTAAAGAGGCATATATTATACAAGGTGGCGCAAAAGTAATCCTCCTATCAGAAAATGCTATAAATTTTGCGATTGGCCCCTAATGTCAGTTCTGTTTTGACATTTGTGTAGTAAACACATGCGAAATACACGTTAATAAACAATGTTACGCTACACTGCTCCAGAACGCGGAATATTGGTGACTATTTATTTGAGCAATAATCGGTCGGTGACTTTGGCAAACCGTGAATTTCGTCGCAGATTTCCTAGCCGTCCAACGCCTACTGGTGAAACACTGCGACGTTTAGCCGCTCGCCTCGAAGAGCGCCCGTTGTGCCGAGAATATCGCCTCTGTTGACGCGGCCATTTTTTTTTCGAGAACGCCGCTGGTCAAACGACAACAGTGAACGGCGCGCGCTATAGGGCCATGTTTACCGATTTTTTTCTACCGCAATTGGACGATTTAGGACTGGAGGACATTTGGTTCCAACAGGACGAAGCTACGGCACATACTGCGCGAGCCACAAACCGATATTCTGAAAGCGGTGTTCCCGGTTCGTTTTTGGCGATTCGCACTAGCCCGCAAGATCGCCTGATTTGACCGCTCCAGACTTCTTTTTGTGGGGCTTTTTGAAGTCGCGGGCTTATGTCAACAAGCCTCAGACTCTTGCAGCTCTTAAAGACAATATCCGTCAAGAATGTGAGGACCTATCGCCGGAAGTTTTGGCCAAAGTGATGGAAAATGCCATAAAAAGGGCTCAAAAGACAATCAACTGTGGCGGCGGCCATTTACATGACATCATATTCTCGACTTGATGTAAAAAAAAATTAAAAGACCAAATAAAAATAATCCACAAGAAGAATCAAAGTTTTTCATTTTTTTTTTAAATTACAGCCAAAAAACATCGGAAAGTTATTTTTGCGCCACCTTGTATATATGCTCTCTGGAGACTGTTAAAAAATTGGCGTTCTTTTTTTGCACAATTGACTGTTAATTTTGCAATATAATGACAGTCAAATTTACAAATAATTGAAGCATTTAGAAGAAGAAGGACTTAAGCGATATTTTCAAAAATTAAAGTAATCAGCATTTAACACCTTCTTCCACTAAGTTTATGGACAAAGTGTTTGCATATAACACCTGCATCCTTTGCTAAATCATAATACAGAGGCATAAGGGAAGTCCACATGAGACAGAAATTTAAGTTTTCACATTGGAATAAAAAAGGCAAATCACAAAAAATGTCACTTAGGACCTTCATCTTCTAAACACTTCAATTATTTGATGTATAAATTTGTAATAAACATTAAATTCTTTAATATTCACAATTAGTTGTAAGTTTTGCAGAGTTTGCTTTCATTTTAGCAATAGAATTGTAAAAATGATGGCAATTTATTGTTGTAAAATTGACAGCTCGTTGTCAATTTTTGTTAGTAAATGTACATGTATGAATTGGTCAAAACTACAACCAAAATGCAAAATGGACATACAAAATGCTGTATAAAGTACGAACAACGCGGCTACTGAAAAAAACATTACTATTAGACGTGGATGTTGAAAGTGGTGGGCAATTTCACATTGTCTATAAGTGTTGTGCCGTTTTTAGCACGTAAGTAAGCTATACATTTGTTCGTTCGTCGACTGGGTGCCGTTTCTCGTTTAACTTGACCACATTATTCTTTTTTAACAAGGTCGTGGGCTCACTAAACAGAGTCTACTTCTGCTCAGATCGGAGTCGGAAGATATCATTAGAATATTTCCGGACAGTGAACTTGGGTTGCAGCTGGAGTTTGCGGACGAGTTAATGAAATGGAAAACGGAAGAAGTCGGTAGTCCCTCGATAATGTGAATTTCTCTAAAATGTGAATCGGCAAAACTTTACATTGTCATGTCTATAATGTGAACTTCCGAAATTTTCAACCTCTAAAATGAGAATTTTTTTGTAAAAGTTTTTATATTTCTCTTGTTCCTCTTGCTCGTTTTGCGTGCGATTTTAGTTTTTCTTCTAAATTAATAAACATTTAAACTGTGCTTTAAAAAATCATTATGTGTTGTTTTTAATAAATTTGAAAATCGTTTCAATCAGTTTAGTAAGTACTGAAAAGAAGTTCCAGTAATGTGAATCCCTCTAAAATCCGAAAACGCCTTGTTTTAATTAGTTCACATATCGAGGGACTACTGTATTATGATAAAATTTCATCATTACTAAAAAATCAAACTCGAGATAAAAAAATGTAATCTTAGCAATTCTGTGTCTGTCCATATGTCTATTAATCTATGTGATTGTTTGTACGTAAGTAGACCCTACAACCTATATTACATTTTTTTTTAAATTTTCTCCCTAACTCCCTAAATGCCCAGTATGCATTATGGGGGTGCCGCTTACAATAGGATGCGATAATAATCACCACAGAATGGATTGAGGACAATTGCTTAACACCAAGTTCAGCAAGAAACTCTCAAGAATCTACTTACTTTAACTTAATTGTATGTGAATATATATTCAATAAAAAGATTTTCAACTTTACCTTACCAACACATCCCTTTGCCGCAATTAGCAATTATAGCCGGCATCGATTACTGAGCATACCCTTCTTTGTAGTAGTAGCCATACTCGCTATATGCTACTGCTGGGTTGTGTCAAATTGGCAATGGCTACTTTTACGGCCATATTATTCACTCACGTTAATCTGGGTTAAAGTTTACACCCGGATTTAAGTGACAGAGAGTTTAAACCAAAAATTAAATCCAAGTCCATAATATTCAGTCGTGTAAGCCGAATTTAAACCCAGTTTTTTTTTAACTTGACAGCGTTTAATAAGACTGAATTCAAACTGCACTCCGGAGAGCAGTTTAAGTACTTTAACTTGGGTTAAAACTCAATTTCATAATGTTGACATCTTTTCGACCGCATAGCGCAAGAAATAAGAAGACTAGAAAAGTAAAAAAAAATTATGTTGATGTCTTCATTGTCAGAAGACGAATTTGTCGGAGAACTGATGAAACAACAGCTGATGATAAATCAACGTCGTCCTTGTAGTCGAATATATCGAATGCAAGGAGCGGGTATGCGTCGACTATAACGATGTGGTTATTTTCGGAAATGTTTCCGCCTAAAAAAAAGAGACATTTTGGACATAATGTGTCCAAAATGTGCTCAAAACAAATGAAATAAATTTTCAAGTGACAAACAACAAAAACCCAAAGCAATTTTTTGTAAAAATTGATGTTACGTAGGTTTAAAGCGGCTTACAATCGGTTTAAACTGTTTTAAGTCCGCGTTTAAATCCATATTTAATCCCGCGGGCTTAGTGCATGTTTCGAGTGAAAATTATGGATAAAGATTTAAATTGTTAGGTTCTATAAAATCGGATTCGGGTGTAAAATGAACTTAAACCTGATTTATACCCGGAATGAACAACAACTGTCCGGCTTCTCGAGTGTTATAAAATAACACTCAAATTAAGTACAAAATTACCTCTACGCTCTTAAACACGTTTTTTTATACTCGTAAAATTAGAACATACGACAGATAAGATTTTGAACCGAGAAAATATACGATTCTCAAACAATATCCATAACAAAACTAGATGCACGGCATGTCAAGTAATTTTCTGCACATCTGTTTTTCTTGCATCACTGAATTCTGTGCTGCGTCCAGAATTTCTGCACATGTGTTTTGGGCATTAGAAATTTCATGTTGGCCGCAAAGCCTTGTGAATACTACAACCACAATTTTTAGTTTATATCTAAATATAATTATTGCGTATTTAACAAATTGTGATGTTCTTTTAAAAACGAATGTTGTAATATTCATAATTTTTGTGGTCGTAAAATCTGCAACAAGTAGTGCCCTAATTTTCATAATATGATTTGAAATGTACAAAAATGTCTCTGTTAAATTGACAGCGTTGGTCAATGATGACAATTAGTGCAGTCGAATATACAGCGGTTTTCAACATTTTTACAAAAAATGTTTATTGGTGTATAGGTTACAATATACAAAAATCGACGTAAATGCCTGAAAGTACCGATCCGAAGAAGCTAGATCAACAGCTTTAGGGATTTTTGTGAGTAAACTGTCGTCAACGAAGTACTGACAAAACAGTACTGTACTGTCTGCGGGTTGGTCATGGCCAAACCTGGCGAATGTCTACACGTTCAAAAATTGGCCCCAACGGAGTGTGATTTTTGCTCCGTTCAAAGAAATGGGTTAAAAATAACAAGTATTTATTATAAAAACAAGTATTCGTTGGTAATTAACTACCGAGATAAAAATGTTAAATGTTAAAAAAAGTACACACTTTATCAATTGTTATCAACCAAGTTTCCATATTAATATCAACCAGTAGTTGGTTAAATTTCACAGAGTTAGTTCGTTAATTACGACCGAGAAAATTTGGAGGGAAAATTGATAAATCGGTTATTTTTAACCGAGTTTCCTTAAACTCAAGTTGTTTGGTTATTTTTTATCCACTTATACCCTGAAGGAACTGCATTAACAGTAATACTTGGAAGTTTCTAACCGAAAGGTGGTTGATTTTAAATAACTGATTTTCCTGTGTGTATTCGTAGGCAGAAATTGGAGTCGGGTTTACTTTCAGTCCAACTTCCTTCAAAACAGCACTTGCTGAAGACGTAACCGGAGCTCCTGACCTGATGGATATTATACCGGCTATAGTGAGTCATTGGATTTGATGGCATAAATGCTAGCCTTTTAAATAGCTTCATAGCTGCATAACGAGCGTCCAACAGAAGGGGGCTTTGCGATCTAAGACGATGCGGATGGCATCAGTTAGCTATAGAGTTTTCTCTCCCCCGTAGAGTCACAAGGTAAGACTACATCTATTCTGAAGCTCTTTTGATTTTCTGTTCCTAGCCTAAAGTCGACCACAATACCTGGCGGTCATAGGCAAAAACCCACCACTACAACCTGGCCGCCGTACATCATACCACAGCTAATAAAAGAAAGACCCACTCGTCGCCGTATAAGATAAGACTTTCTGGGGACGGCAAAAGTGGCACCCACACCGAAATACAGCCAACTTGCTAAATGAACCGATTTCTCTGCCTCGTCTTGTGATCAACAAACTATTTATTAAGATGCCCGTCTATCGCCGCCTTACATTTTTCATTTTTAGGTCAGAAGTCTCTTTTAAAATGATGAACCCCGCCATAGTCGCATCTGCATCAATGTTTATATGCATTTCCTCTTTCCAGGCTACAAATGCGACTATGCATTGCTTCCCATCTCAACAACGTATCTGTATTTTAGTTCATTTCGAAGGACCAAGAAAGCCGTTTAGAAGCTTCTAAACAAATTTACTGCACCGCAACAAAGTCATGCGCACGCCATCGCCATATCCCTGCAACATCTCATTCAGAGAGCAACCACATCACTAAATTTATAGAGCAAGAGAGACAGCGAGAATTGCTCCAAAAGTTACCCTCATTAGGAGGACAATGAAATTAAAGCTTTCCCTCTTTGTTTATACAGTTTCTAGGTCGCTGAGATGACGATTGTGCTTGTGCATACTGTGTGCCGCTTGCAGCCTATATCCTGTTTGCTACTGACACAATATTCCATTCTATGGCAAAGGTCATGTACCTATTTTCCGCTCACAGAAACACAAAAAAAAAGAAAAAAAAAGGAGGATACATGCAAAAGGATAGCACTACTTGCATGGAGGACGATTAAATAAAATGAAAAAAAAACAAATGCCATCACATTCAGAGCAAATGGAGGTTGGTTGCAGGATGGCATATTGGAGCATCAAGATGAAAGCAGAACGTAAAGTGGAAACACCACACCCAGACGAGGTTATGTTTACCCCCCCCCCCCCCCCCCCACCGAGCGAGGATAATGCCATTTCGTCTGTGCGCTACCCCTTCTGCTCCTACACTATGGCGAAACAATGAAAATGACTCATTAACGACAGGTGACAATATGTTCGCAGGGCCTCGCTCTTTATGCCATTGTCCTTAGTGTTCGCATCTCGCATCTGTGTGTATATGTCCCTGTGTCCCATCAGGGCATATCTTTTCATTATTAAATATTCTTATGGCAGAGCAGACCGTATATTGGCCCAAATGATCGCCATCATAAAATGCATGCGGCCTGCAATAATAAAATCCTGTAAACAGTAAGCAGCACAAACTCATATAGGTTATATACTCGTATGTATTAAAGCGCACAGCTATAAGGATATATATTTTTGTAGGTGAAAATTTGTTGAAGGACATTTTACGAGGTGACATGTGTAATAGTTGTGTAGGCGTTCGACTTCGTCCAGGAATTTTCAAAAATCTCAGCACACCGTACGAAGAGGGAGTCCTTGATTTGATTATTTTTTTTTTGTGTTGTGTTTTCCGTTTTCGTCTCTCCTTTCGGCGTGGTAGCTGCCAAATATTTGGCGGCGCTTAAGTGAAGATGTCGATGTGTCGAAGTAAAATCAGGTCTGTGGACACATACGTGACGAGTTTTTCAATTGGCGACACATAAGCAGGTGTTGTCGGTCGGAGATTTTCTTCCTTCCAAGGAGGATGGATGGGTGGCTTTCCGATAACGACCCGGGTGCCGGTAGGTATATGGTATGAGGCCAGGCGAATGACAATAAAGTTCCAACTGGTTTTGGTGGTGCGGATGGCAGTGGCTCAACGCAATGATGCTGCTGCTGCTGCCAATGATGACGATAATAATAGGGGATGACGGGGATGGCTGTGATAATAACAATAATAATAATAATGATGATTAGACGGATTTATGATTTCATAAACACACCCTGAAAGAGCTGAACGACTGCTGTTCAGTGTACATGAGCGTTTACCGATGTTTATATAAGTAACCGGAGGAGGTGGTTTGGTTAATTAAATGTAACATCTTGTCGGGTGGCGGTTTTATTAATAATATTCGGTGGGTGGTCTGGCCTAAATGGGCTCGGAGATTACCCAGACGAGATGTCTGAGTCGGAATGGTTGTTGTGCTTATTAGTTGAACGGGTAGGTATATAGGAAACATATTGTTATTCAAAGGCCAAAGCAGAAGCAGTTATGGGCAAAGGCATGACAAGTTCAGGTGGCATGTCGATGTCCATGGGAGGCGGCTTACCCTAGAGAGGACCCAACTTGCTGGTACAGACAGCTTAAATGGTTTTACTCATAGATAAAAAGATAAAAAACTGCTGCTCAAAGCATCAGCTTTATATAAATAGGCTACCAGTTTTCTTTGTCGTACCGATTGCGGGGGTATTTCAAAACCGATATTTATTAACTACTGACCCAAAGAAAGGTGAATTTCCGAAGGTGAATTCCAACTCGTATTATTTTATCACAAGCGATGAAAGCTTATTGACAAAACACAAGGTTTTTTGATTTTTTTTTATCTCAAATCAAACAAAAACTAGATTGCATTGCATTTAATAGGTTACAGTATTTTTCCTTTAAACAAAAATAAAAATAAAAATTTTTTGAACTCGTCCTTAGAAGTTTATTGAGTTCTGATTGTTTTGTATGGGGAGCGGGTCTCTTCTTCTTCTCACACAAAAATTCAGCTTTTCGAAATTTTCCTTTTCAAATTTAACGTACAAAAATTCTTCTTATTTCGTTTTTTATTCATTTCTTAAAAATTGATAAAAGAATATTTTAAAAAAACAATTTTCAGTTTATAAAAAAATTTAAATTCAAAGTTGAAGATACAAAATCGAAAGACAAAAATAAAATTAAAAGAGACCATACCTAAAAATAAAATATTGAAAAAAATTAAAAAAAATAATATCTATAAAAAAATGCAAAATTTAATTAAAAAAAAAAAAACTATAAAACTAAGAAAGGAGAAGTTAAAAATTAAAAAAAAAAACACGTTACAGTGGTGGTCCAGTATAACGAATGATATAATGTCCAGGTGCATTCGTTAAATCGAAAAATTCGTAATATCGAGCACATTTTAATTGTACGAAACGTTAAATAAAATGTGCAAATATTGTTTCTATTCATTCGTTTTATTTCATTTATTCATAAAGTTAAAAAAAAAGACTTTTCAAAGTAAAAAGTAAAAAAGTCTGGATACTATCATTCATTTTTTGAAAAGAAATCACCAATAAACGTTTGTTTTCGTGAGCTTTGAACAGAGCAATTTACAGATTTCTTTGGACAAATATTTTGCAATGCTCAACGTTGTTTTCTTTGGCTCATTTAATACACGTGTTAAAATTCTCAACCGTATTTTTTTATTTTCTGAAAGAGTTTTGACCTGTTTCTGAGAGGATATCATCTTAATCATTGTCAACATTTTGAAATGTGCTGGTACGACTATCTTCTGCCAGAAATATTTCAGCATTGTTCCAAGACTCCAAATCCTCTGCAGTGAAGTTAGCTTTAGAACATCTCTTTTCTTATCTCTAAATTTTATCTTGATGATAAATAAAAGTTAGTTTTAAAATTCGAGAGCAAGAGCTCATTGAATAAGTCTTCTTAAAATATAAAATTACAAATACGAAACACTACTATTTATACAGTTATCTAAGGCGCGGTTTCCTGTTTGGCGCTCGTATCATCCACTTTTGTTCGTGCGTCTGTTGTTTTATCGCTTTCATGTGTTTGAAAGATAATATCCCTGTTTATTGTCATTCTTGGAATGTTGAATTACTGCATCGCTATCTTTTGTTGGCAAATCTGTTGTTTAGCTGATCCTGTTCAAAAGAGTCGATCCCTGTTTAGGTGAGCTGCTGTCATAACCCATATATTTCTCCACGAATGGGTTTTTTACATTTTTCTTGAATTTTCATTCATTTCTCTAGCTCAAAAATTGCATTAGCCAAATAGTTTTGTTCGATAAAATTTGATGTTTAAAACGAATGACATTTCACAAATTCGCAAACCGCAATTAGACGACTTTACATTCGCCAGCGGTTTGACAGTTCAAGCGTATAAATTTTGTTCAATTCGCTAACCATAATAAAAATAAGTCATTTTCGAATAATTTGTTGTTCGACTCGCTGACGATAATAGGCGCATAAATGTATGAATTTTGTAGTAATAATATTTTCAAGAAGTTGATTCCTCGCATACCAATAATTTTGCTTTCAAAATTATATTTTCAAAATACATATGTAGGTACTGCTTTTCAAAATTCTGCAAGCAAGAAAAAAAAGTTTTGGAAAAATGTTCGAAAGCATTTTATCCCATTCACAATTTCCACCCCAACCCGTTTTATATTCCAAGTCTATGTGAAACTGTGTGTGGTTTTCGGAAAGTTGGCATTTGGCTTGAATACTATTAAACAGATTCCGAGGACACTTTTTTTTAAATGTATCCTTAGACTGTGAGAAGGCTTTAGGTGTTTATAATTATTGCCACTCCTACCTTAAGGGGCGTTTTTGACGAACTTGTATACATTTTTCCCAGCTTCGCTGCCTTTAACTCGCAATAACTTAAGTAGTTCTGCATCAATACCTACTAACCAAGAAAACTATTTAAAAGAGCCAAAACTTAAGGTGTTTATAATTATTGCCACTCCTACTTTAAGGGGCGTTTTTGACGAACTTGTATACATTTTTCCCACCTTCGCTGCCTTTAACTCGCAATTACTTAAGTAGTTCTTCATCAATACCTACTAACCAAGAAAACTATTTAAAAGAGCCAAAACTTAAGGTGTTTATAATTATTGCCACTCCTACTTTAAGGGGCGTTTTTGACGAACTTGTATACATTTTTCCCAGCTTCGCTGCCTTTAACTCGCAATAACTTAAGTAGTTCTTCATCAATAACTACTAACCAAGAAAACTATTTAAAAGAGCCAAAACTTAAGGTGTTTATAATTATTGCCACTCCTACCTTAAGGGGCGTTTTTGACGAACTTATATACATTTTTCCCACCTTCGCTGCCTTTAACTCGCAATTACTTAAGTAGTTCTTCATCAATAACTAATAACCAAGAAAACTATTTAAAAGAGCCAAAACTTAAGGTGTTTATAATTATTGCCACTCCTACCCTAAGAGGCGTTTTTGACGAACTTGTATACATTTTTCCCACCTTCGCTGCCTTTAAATCGCAATAACTTAAGTAGTTCTTCATCAATACCTACTAACCAAGAAAACTATTTAAAAGAGCCAAAACTTAAGGTGTTTATAATTATTGCCACTCCTACCTTAAGGGGCGTTTTTGACGAACTTGTATACATTTTTCCCACCTTCGCTGCCTTTAACTCGCAATAACTTAAGTAGTTCTTCATCAATAACTACTAACCAAGAAAACTAGTTAAAAGAGCCAAAACTTTCCGAAATATTTGAAGCTATCAATTAGCTTTCCAAAAGCTGAGCTACAGACCAAAATCTGAGGGGATTAAATAAATTTATTTTATCAAATCGAACGAACAACAATTGTTGGTTGTGGTGGTTCTATACTTTTTTTTGGGTGAACGCACATCAAAATTCAAAATCACTGTGTGTCGTTTTCTCTGTTGGAAAGAGAAGCACACATTCTCTAAGATTTTGCAAATGTATGAGCCAAACCTATTTTATAACAAACAGCTATATTTACGCTACAAAATTTGCAAAAAAAAGTCTGCTCAGAAGATGTCAAAATATCGACTTCTTCAAAAAAAAAAATTTGGGTTCCTACAACTTACCCCTATTACTGGGTTAGTAGTAAAATAGGCGGATGTAAAAATGAATAAAAAAAGACTTGTGCTACCTGTTTTCACGAAAATTTATTAAAAAAATGCTCATAAAACGAGCAGGATCAATTAACTTGTTGAAAAAACTAAAAAAAAACGTTCGGGTAGGCTTTTTGATTTGGTCTTGGCGACCTTCCCACCTTTAATATTCTGGAATAATGTCACCGAGTCGTTCAGAAACAAAATAAAGTTCACTTGCTGTATACAGCCATTAAAAACCACTTCCTTCATTGCAATTAACCAGCGAACTGACAACTTTTACAAAATATATAAATTTCGAAAAATGACAACAGTAAGGACCATTTTATGTAAGTCTGGTCCTCACAAGGAGTGTTGTTTTGAAATAAAACCTCAATCCCAATTAAAGCAAAAAGACCCACAAGCACAATTCAGCTAAAAAAAAAATAGGCCAGTCAAACGCAATTTTTCCCCTTGCTAATAACAGTTGGAACGTGCATCCCGCACTCACCGCACACGAACCGCACAACTGTTTCGTTTCATAAATATGAAAGGTAAAGCTTCCAAACAGTTAAGCTCCGTTACTCCGAATTCGTAATATTCAATTTGCTGTAATTTAGCATTTTACATTCGCCCACACATCATCTCCTCTGTCTAAAGTCGTTTCTGTCTATGTACACATTTTTCATATTCCATGCAAAAATAAAGGACGACTGCAGGAATAGATCTGGGTACAAATAAATTTAAATAATTCACCATGTGCCATTGGCAGCAAAAACAAAGCCAAACGAAAGCAGCGCCAGCAGCATTCGCATTAGTGGAGATCACAGGGAACCTTTTGAAGACCCAGACCCAGAGCAGTATAGGTTCGGTATAGACGCACAGGGCACAACGCATAACGCAGACCGAATCGAAATCCCCGAGTCAAACAATAAATTGTCATATATTATTCCGTCTTGGTTGGCAGAGCGAAGAGCTTAATACAAAGATCGCTCCGTTTGGCTTTATAAGAGTCCCACGTGGCAAATATCTAATCACAAAAACAAGCAACACGAAAACCACATTACATGGTACTAAGCGCGCCAGTGGAAGGCTTCCCCCGAAAGCCCGCATACACTGTGTGTACTCTGCTCTACACACATGTACACCCCAAGCCTTTATATCCTTTTGTGGGGCAGCGTGATTCTGTTTTTTTTTCTCCGCTTGTTTACTTGATATTTACTAAATTTTCTCAACGGAATGTCGGTCAAATGGTTTTTATTATGTCGGTAGGTGGTAGATGTTCCGTGCGGGATTTAATCCTTGTGCTGGTGCTTACTGCTTACTGCTTATACCTATCATCAACGTTGTCGCTGGTAGTTTTCTGTGACACTGATTGAGAGAGTAGTTCGAGTCGAGATGGAAAATTCGAAAATAAGGATAATCCGCCTCCGCACTTATACCCAGCCAGACACAGAGGGAGGGAGAGAGAGAGTGTGTGTTGACAAAAAAAGCTAGAGAGCAGGCAATGTTTAGCAACAGAAAGCGTATTTAACCAGGTGCCGCCGAATAAGGACTATAGGGACATTGGTGGAGGAAAACATGTTTGGGATTAGTCGGTGGATCTCTGTCCGCAGGGGTTGTGTCCTGTGTGGTGTTGGTTGACACGGGGATTGTTACCAACGAGCCCAAATGGGTTTCCACTGTCATGTCTCGTGTGGGTTCCAGCCTGGTGCCCAGATAAGTAAAAGTGAACTCGAGGTGCTTACCAATGGAATAGTCTCGCTCTGTGGGGGTTCAATTTTGCTTTTGCTCAGGGTGCTATCACTGGGATAATTGCTTACTTATAGCCATAGGGCTGCCATTAAGTAGGGGGTTGTCTGAGGTAGGACAGTACTTGGAAATGGGATGTTTTTTCATCTAGCTTACTTTGAAACTAAGATATGAGCTCGCTTTTGATTGAAAAGTATCCCGTCGGCGGATGATTTCGAGTTATCGACATGGTTTCGGAGGTGTGGGGGGTCCCACTTCTAGACCAACAGCTCAGAGAGCTGGTACATTGTTTAATGTACCCCATTGGCAAAAAATAATCCTGCTATCGAACAAAACTGTTGATGTTCTTAGATCTGATAGAGGCATCGTTTGCTAGGTCTTTCAACGAAGAACTGCGTGCTCCCGAACAACAGTAGAGGCGTTCTTGGAGGTCGGGACCGCGACGCTGCAGATGTTAAACAGGTTATTTTTCCTCTTCGCCTCAGCAGCTTCTGCAGAAGCCATTTGTAAAGTTGACCATACTTTCGGCCATATTTCCAATGATGCAGTGTCCCATTACTACCCCGACGAGCACTAGGATTTTTTTTTTGCATCAAGAGATGTTAGGATCTTTGACCTTTTACTATCAATTGTGGCACACTAGCTGCGCGCTGTGATGCAATCGTAAGCGCTGTTCCATCGTTCTTCTACCAAATTTAAAGTGACATTATCAATGAAGCTCATAGCTGCGTTGAATGCTGGTAGTACTTTCCTGTTCATTTCGAGCCACATCTGCCCAGTTTATCCGCTGCCTCGTTCCCTTCCACACCAACATGTCCAGGAACTCTGCACAGCTGTTTTGAGTGATGGCTTATCGCTCTTAATGGCCAAGCTGCACTGAATTACGGACTTTTTGTGATATTTAACCCTAGTAGCCTAATGTTGCTGACTACGCCTAATAAGCTAAACATTCGTCGATTCGACGATCTGTAATAAAATATGTTTTTTTAAGCTTTGTTTAATACATATGGCTCTATTTTTTTTCCGAAACATTAAGATTGTATTCCCAAATAAAAAACTTGATTTTACTAAGTATATTCCTCATTTTTTTATTATTAAGCAGACTTTTAAAAAACGCAGCATTTTTCAGTCTAAAATGAACATGTCTTCACAATATTTAAAAAAAACTGAAAAAAAAACATTCCTTCTTTGGCAACATAAAAAAAATAAAGGAACTAATTTTTCTTTACGCAAAATCCGCAAAAGTCAATTCGATGTTGACCACATATTCCAATATTGCATTTAAAAATATAAATAAAAATAGAAATACTGTTTTTACCTGCCGGACACAACCGTCTTTCGCAAGATCGCATCGGCGAGCGACTGAGTTAGTTGTTGAGCATAAGTTACTATGTGCCCGCGTTGAAAAGAGACAGGAAAATTAAGAATGCGACGTCGTCGGTCGCCTTCTAGGGTTAAATAAAATAAATCCCTTGTACATATATTAGCGTGTTTTCTAATGAGCTTTGTTGGCGCACTCTAAAATCATCCGCATTACGTAGTTGGTATGGCTGAGTCTTTTAAGGAAGCATGCAATGAGACTAGGCTTTTCTAATACGGACATATGCAGGTACTGTGAGGACCTACAAGTACGGAAGATATCTGCCACCTTCTATGCGAGTGTCAAGCAATTGCTCGGACCAGAAGGAAGCACCTAGGCAGGCACTTCTTTAACAACTTAGAAGAGGTTGGTTCCTCAAACAATATTGGAACAATAATTAGATTCTGTAGGGAAATTGACTGTTTGGGCGATTTGGTTTAGGTTTTCAACCGTAATGGTTCCCTGGGGATGGCGATGGGCCCATCTTGGCCACAACCCCACTCAACCTAACCTAACCTATGGCTGAGCATTACCCAACCGTATGACTTCGTTCGTAAGATATCTCGGTGCTGCACCATGTTTTATTTTCAAAATAGTCATAAGCATTTTCAAGTCTCTGTCAATGACCATTCCCAAGTATTTGATACTCCTTACTTCTTTTGAATAGTTGTCCCATGTATTTCTATTAGATTTACTTCCATAAGCTTCGTTTTATCTTCGTTTAACTTTAATTTGTTAATTTTTAGCCAAACAGTCAGTTGATTATTATCAGATACTAATTTGTATTTGCATTCATCAGGGTTCAATCCATCGGCGTAGATCAATGTTTCCTCGGTATATAATAGAATTTTGAAAAACCTGCAGCATATCGTTTACCTATATAAATTATAAATAAAAGTGCACCTAATATTGATCCTTGCGGTACTCCTTGTTCCACTTCAATCAAATCGGATATACAATTGTTAAATTTTGTTCTCTGAGTTCTATTTGTCAGGAATGATCGAAACCATACCCAAGCTGTTTAACCTCTGCCTATGTTTTGTAATTATCGCATCGAAATATCTATCTCTAAAACGACATGAATTGAAACAAAATGCCATAATTTCACATGACGCGTTCTGTAACTGTGTGAATCGAAAACTATATCACATGGAACATTTTGGTATGAAACCCCTAGAAATTTGTGATAGATTAAAGTTCCGTAACTATCAAAAGCGATAAAATATTCGCTTCAACTGTCGAATTTTATCACGATACACAAAGCTTGCGGTCTAAAGTATTAAAACAAAAAAATTCAAATGGCTGAAAAGCAAAAAGTAAGAAGTAATATATAAAAATACCGTAAATAAGAGTTATTTTTTGTGGAGGGGCTAAATAATCCCCAAGATTCAAAAGCAAAAGCTTGTAAAATTCATGGCTGCTAATTTGGGATGTGCCAGGGCCAATATTTAGGCGCCAATGTCAACACCAAATTCAAAGGCTAATTGTAAATTTTATTCGTAGGCATATGGCGCAGTGGAAGAAAGTTTTTGCATGTTTGTTTGTTTTTTATTTCATAGACTAATTTCGATTCTTAATAGTTTTGGATTGACCTAAAGGCTTCTATGAATAGGCTGCTCTCCTTTTGTTCCTCCAACATGTGTTTCGACTATTTTTTATTCGTGCTATATGAACTTCTTAAAGGAAATAAAAAAAAAATATTTAGTTATCTTTGATATTTATGTATTTTGTTTTTCAAAACATCAGCCACTTTCGAAACCACGCGAGAAACCATAGTCCTACAGAAAAATCTTGACCCACATCTCTCTGAAAGAACCCAATTGCAAAAAGATATAATACAGCACAGACCCGAATCGGGATTGGAATAAATGTATTTCCTTGCCCCATGCACAAATGTGGACTTAGCTCGTCAATAAGTATATCCGAGCTGAACCACGGGAAAAACGATACAACTCACGAAATCATGCTTCCGGCATTTCAGGGTTTGTGTTCTATCTTAGTGTACGCCTTTGAATCCGTAACATGTTACGCCGATCGTATTATTTACCCAAAATTAGTGAAATGCTAAACAAAATTTACAAAGAACAATACTGGAAATTCCTGTGAAATAATTTTCAATTTTTATTGTTTTGTTTTGCAGTATTTTTGACAGCTTTGGGAAATTTTTCCAAAATTCCAAAATTAAATTAAAAGTTACTACAGACTACTTTTCGCATAGATTTACAATATTTTCCAGATGCGATAAACAACGGAATGTTTTTTTCCTAAGCGAAAAGTTATTTATTTATTTATTTATTTCATCAATTAGATTACAATCTTTATAGGCTAGATACTAAAATATAACTGTTATATGCTTATATAATTAAAATAAATTAAGTACAACAAAGGTTAATTCTTTAAATTTTAAATTTATTAGGAAGTTACACTTTTGATGTTATTTAATAAATATTTTTTTAAATATATCCCTCGAAACATCAAGATTAAAATCAATCCTATTGCAAATTAAATTCACTTCTCTAGTGCAACGGTTCATTACGGCCATAATTTGTTCTATGAAACTGCTCATAATATTGAAACCGATGGCGTGGAGTTCTAGAATTAACAAAAGTTAATAAAGGAGGACAATTGATATGAAATGTTGCTATGTCTCTTATAAACAAAACTGAAAAATAAACCCGACGACCATAAAGCGAACGCATACCAAATAATAAACATCTAGTATAATAAGGAGGCCTTGCAATCCTCCAATCAAGTTTATAAAATAAATATCTTGTAAAATGCTTCTGAACTTTTTCAATTCTGTCAATTGAATAATTATAATACGGGTTCCAAACAATGCTACAATACTCAAGAACTGACCTTACTAGAGAATTGTAAAGGGATTTTAGAGTTTGATTTGCTTTGTTTTCTAAAATGAAACACGAAAGAATTCTCGGATCCATATACTCTAAGATCCCTTTACAATTCAAAATGTGGTAAAAAAGAGAGTTTTGTGTCTAGGATTACTCCTAGATATTTCTTCCTAGTTACACGTTCTAAATTTATGTGGTTGATATTATAATCAAACACTATGGGATTAGAATTTCGGAAACACGACAAAACTTGACACTTAGAAACATTTAACAGAAGGTGATTTTCCTTTCAAGCTTCCACAGATCTTCCAAAAGAAGAAAACAGTCAGTTTGACTAGGAATCTTACGGTTAAGTTTGAGGTCATCCGCGAAAAGAAGGCACTTTGAATTTTGAAAAACATCAGGTATATCGTTTACAAATAACAAGAACAATAATGGACCCAAATGGCTTCCTTGCGGGACACCAGATGGGACGGAATCAAGTTTTGAGCATAGACTAACCAAACTAGACAGTCGACTTTCAGTGCACCCACCCGATTATCCCCGCAAATTTTGAATGACAGCTCTCTCTGGCGCTCTCTTTTTTTTCCTGTCTGTGAATACGGGTATTAAAAGCCGTCGGGTAGTACTATTTCAATAACAAATAATTTGTAAATGAATCTATAACAATAAATGTAAAAAAAGTAAATGTTGAGTATGGTTTTTTAGATAGCTTAATTCGTCCTCTATCCATCTTCCACAGTAAAACTAGTTCATCCATTCACATTTCAGTTTATTTTTAATTTTGTTTGAATGAATTCTATGTTTGACAGCAAAATGCATAAATGAAATTCGTGGGGGTTGTTCCAAAAATGAGTCAACAACATGCAGGTTAACCCAAGCTTCCACTAGACAAAATCGAATTTTAGTAAATGTTCATGAATATTGTATAAATTTCTATTAGGGTGAATGTTTTCAAATTCGTTTATTTAACACCATATTTGTACAAAATCAATGTATGATTGGAAATTCTGTAGTTTAATAACACTTAACATTGTTGAATAATGTTAATTAGGAACAGTAAGAATGCAAATGCTATTCTTATTTTAAAACCAAAAAAAAAATATGATTATCGGAATGCAAAACAAAAAGACACTATAATGTTGTATTTTAGTGGGTTCTGCAATTTGATTTCAGATTTTGTGTATTCAATCGAACGTAAGAATTCAAATTGTTTTGTTAATTGTTGGTATTCGCACGTTTTATTTCGTTTTAATTCTTTTACAGATTTTAAAACAATGTGTTTTGATAAACCTTATTATTAATTAACAAGTGTACTATTTGAGTTTTTGGAATACGAAAAGTGATCAAAACATTTTCTTTTCGTTACGAGTAAAATAAAGAGCAATCTTTACTAGAAAAAACAAAGCGCATACAAATTTTAGAATAGAATATTAATAGTAATTCGTTCTCAGCAAAGCAAAGTAAAATAGGATTTTCAGCACGCAATTACAACAACTACGCTCTACTTGACACTTCGAGACTCGCAGTAGTTATTGTAAATTGTGTGCTGAAAATCTAACTTTACTTTGCTTTGCTGAGAACGAATTACTATTACTATTGTATTCTAAAATTTGTATGCGCTTTGTTTTTTCTAGTAAAGATTGCTCTTTATTTTGCTCGTAACGAAAAGAAAATGTTTTGATCACTTTTCGTATTCCAAAAACGAAGCTCAAATTTTTATTTTCAATTTAACAAATGCATACTTCCATAATTATATTATTGTGCAAGTATACATTTTACGTACTAAATACAGATTATAAAAAAAAAAACTAAAACTAAAAAAATATTTTCCAAAAAAAAAAACGTTTTCGCTAAAATGTTATAAAATATATTTTTCTCATTATGGCTTCGAAAGTTAAAGCATTAAAATCAACGGGGAAAGGTGTATTTTCTTTAAATATGCACCTGAAGTTACAAATTCTCTTTTAACAAAAGTGAAAAAACCGTGTTAGTTCATTTTTCCCTGATTAATATTATGAGATGGATATTGACAAATAATTATTATATTAATTTATTTGGGATTGTAACGAAATTATTACAGGAATTCCATTTGATACCACCAATTACAAAAACTTTAAAATTCTTAAAATGAACTGTGATGTGAACTCCGCATAACTAATGGGCACAAAGTATGCCGAACACAGTCGCACACACTTCATTTCCCACCATAATAATGGCCGCCCGAATGACATGAAGTCCCTGCAGCAAATTGCATAAGTATGCGTGCGGCATCAATGGCGCTCCTTTGATTTGTACATGCACGAATAGTATGCAATCTTATGCAGGACCGGCAGCTTGTAGGCAGAAGTACCGTTTCTGCTCTCAGTCGACTGTCTAGTTTGGTTAGTCTATGGTCCGGGTGTTGTTGAAGGTCCCTTGTCATACCACATGAATCTATGTATTTAATTCTTCCTACTCGTTGAACCAGTTGGAGCTTCTAATGAAGCGCAGGAGATTATGAATGTCCGTGTTTTTTGGATCGTTTAGATCACTGTAGTAGAACTCTCCTAAATGGAGTTTTCGTCTTTGTGAAAGAGCTGGACAGTTACAGAGATGATGAAGAATAGTCTCTTCCTCGTCCAAACAGCTTCTCCAAAAATCATTATATAATACGCCAAGCCTTCTTGCATGCCACAGTGGCTATATTTTGCATACAAATTTTGCAATTGTGAGCTTGCATAAATTTAAAATCGAGATTAAAATCTGTTATAAGTATACCGCTCAGTTTTGAAATCTTTTGTAAAAGTCATACGTTGGTTTCTTGTAGTCCGTGAGTGGCAAAAGTCCGCTCTGATCAAAGATGGCCTTCCAAATGTTGCTCTCTCCTATAAAGTCTCAAAGCACCTTTCGCTGAAATGTTCTTATTACACATCTCGATGGGCTGTTGGTTCAATAGCGGGTCTAGGCCTCGCTCTGGTGTAGATTTAAAGTGAACACGTAATACCTATACTTACAAGAAATCCTCTGTACATTGTTCAAATTGCTGAGTTTTAGTGCTAAAAGTCTCCCACCAAACGACCGAGCCATAGGTTAGTCGCGGCGTACATTTAGTGGACTATGTTTGATTGTACAAGCATATCCCCACTTCTTCCTCAAATTGTTAAAAAATAAGAAAAATTGAGCGCCTTTAAATTTAAATTAACACAAGCGTAAAAAGGAAATCAACAAAATTTACAAAGGCAGTAGGTAGCCTTTGTAAATTTTGTTCATTTCCTGATATTCATAAAATTTCTTTAACTTTTGTGTAGTACCTGGAGTCAATTTTTTTTGCCAGTTTAACGACAGTGGTAAGTTTTTAAATTGTAACCACCGATTGCAGTTGATCAATCAGCATCCTTTGAAGAAAAAAATTCCGTTCCAGCTTCTAAAGTATAGGTACCTATACCAAGTCCACAAATAATTCGTGGACAATTATTGTCGGTGCACAATCACCAGCCTTGATTATATACCTAAAATGAAGACAACAAGTTTTATGGAGTTCAAGAAAAAAAGCAAGGTTGACAACGAATTTATAAAGAACTCCACTTTTAAACCACTTGATGTCCTTACGCAGAGAATGGGAACCACTCGCATTAAGATCGCCTCTTTACGGCCTCGTTAAGCAGCAGATGAAGCCAATATCTGAGCGGACGTGCTATCTATTGCAGACCAAATAAATCTAATGACATCATAGCACTCAAGTACGCAAATAAAAAGTTCCATTCTTCGAAAAGACATCCAACAGAGGCTATTCGTAGGAGGTGACAGTAGTCTATAATGAAAGACGTATAATTTTTTCCTACCCTCTGTTCAAACAAGCGAAATTGATCAACTAATAATTGCCGCTCCAGACTGGATTAGAAGTTCATTAGGAGAGCACTTTGTTAAAAATGTAGGTAAATCAATTTATGGTAGGTAAACATTGCAACAGACATTTTTATGGCTACCTATAATTTCATGAATAATTTTGTTTAGATACAAGCCACATTTGGGACAATGGAGATGGAGGTACACAATAATTGTGCCTTCTCAGTTCTCACCCTTCCAGCTACAAAAATATGCAAACAAGTAGCCTTTCTCCTAAACCGTATCAAAAATCTTTAACCCACGGCAATACTGTTGCCACAAAAAGTGTTGCTCAACTTGCTGCACAGGCACAATTCCATATCCCAACAATGTATCGAACGAACCCACCTTCAAATCACAGCAACCTTTTCCATTATATTTTTGTTTTTTGTTGGACCAACCTGGTGTTCCTATACAAAGAGTATGCTGTGCTGCTGCTTGTCCTCAAGCCTGAAGGAACCTGTTAAACCAGTCCAACCGGTTTAGCTTAGGAGCACAGCACGCACACGCCCAAACATCTATCCAACTCCAACTACAATACCAGTTCCAGTCCAACGGCGACGGTACGTTAGGCGAATAAATTTAACATCAAAACGAAGTAAACACTCACACCGACAAGCAACCCCTGCCTGCAACATGCCGCAACAGAGAAGTGTGTTAAGTTGAATCGGAGCCCAGCAACACAAACAACACACACGCTCTCAACTCGATATTCACATACACGACGAAAATGTTGCCGCCGCCTTGCAAACACTTTCAACACCACTGTACGAATCAGTTCGGTGAAAGATCTCTGTTGCGGCGGAGCTACGTTGTCTTGTTTGCGGGCGGTCTCTATAAAGCGTGTTATTTACTTTAACAAATAAAACAACAACTGTCGATAGAGCGTTTCAAATATTAGTTTAATTTCGAAATTCGGGTTTCGAAACCCGACTGGGTTGTTGTATGCCATCCAGCTAAATAAGGGAAGTCGATACACATTCCGATATCGTTGTCCTAATATCCAGAAGTCCTTTATTCGGTTGTTTTGTGGTTGTGAGTTGTGACAGTGGCTGCATTTTTCCCCCCAAAACGCATAAGAAATAAGATTATTTTCTTTCTTTCGTGGTGGTGCAACATTCTTTAAAAAAAAAAAAACACAAAAAGAAAAACTTGCCTCCATCAGGCGTTACTCCAGAGAGGCCAGCATCATGGATAACCCGTCATCAACATCCTCTTTGCCGTCTTCATCGTCGTTGTCGTCGCTTTTGTTGTTGTTTTACACTGCACAATACAATTACGTTGATACCTGTTAGACGGGTTTTTTTCTCTACTTTTCAACTTGCCCTACCTCGCCGCCATCGCTGCTGTTGCTTTTCTTACCTTTGACAGATTTTTTTTTTCGGTTTTCCTTCATCTCTCGCGTTTACACCTTTTTTCTGCTTGTGAAGATCTCTTGTGAGAAAATAATAAAAAGAAAAAATTCAAGTGAAGCTAAATGCATTTGTGTGTGTTTGTGTATAGATAGTGAGAAAATAGCAGTAAAAGAAATTCCGATAGTTAAGTGCAAAGGAGAAGAAGATTAAAAAAGAAAGATCAGTGATCGTGGTAATTTTGTTTGCAAGCAATTTTATCGCGTATCCTTTGGTTTTGTGCAACGCGTTCGCGGAAATTCACCGAAAGAAAACTGGGAATATCCCCTTTCCCGCACTTTGAACGGATACACAGCATCCAAGATTAAGACTTGGTTGTGCTTGTAAGTGAAAACGCGCGCCAACCTCTAAACCATTGTTCTGTACTGACACTCGCGCGAATCCTTAAGCAAGTGCTAACAAAAAAAAAAAAATAAAACAGCAAATCCCTTGAATCTACCTGAATAACAGCAGGTATACCTTCGTTTATGTGTAAGGATTAAGCAGATCTTTAGATTGGAATCTTTCCCGGTTTTTATTGCATTACAAGGACTTAAGCAGAGAAACTCAACTCAATGGATACTTCAAAATTTATTTTTATCGGTAAGTTATCTAGATGAAGAGTGAATTGTTTGAAAGACTGGTGTCCTTCTTCTTGTCCGATTAGAAGAGCATTTTATATTTATTATCATTACCCTAGCACAATGATGGTCGATATATTGGAACTTGGGAGCCCGGCAAAGGACTGCGAGATACTCTGCCAATGTGTGGGATAAAATTCAACTCATGTCACCTCAGTTCGAGTTTGATGATGGTATTTGAGCTGAGGAGGAATCGAGTCCTTTCGTGGGCACGGTGAATTTTCCTTTTTGTGGTGTCGAATCTGCTTTCAAAGTTGACATGATATGATCAAACTTGTGTTGCCTTTGGTAGGTTATAAATAACAGTCATTGATTTATTTTCCTATTATTCGGAAACGGAATTTTATATCTGTGCGGAAGATGCGGGCGAGATGCCGCAAAAGGAATGTCCGATTGGATTTTGCGGACGCCTACCTATCCATTTTGTGGGTGGAAAAGTTGTCAAAGTCAGGAGTCTAATCAGGGACTTGTTTATGCGGTTGGAAATAGCAACAGATTTGCTATTTGGGGACACTGTTATGGAGCCCTAAAAAAATGCCAGCGAGAAGTCTTGTGCGTCATACTTGTCACATAGGTAGGCATCTTAGTAGATGGGTGCGCTTTAGTGTCATAGGTAGTCACGATGATTTGCGAACATTGCGCGTGAGGGAAACAATTACTTTTTGGAACGATCTAGATCTAAGCTACAGAGAATCTTCAATCTGCTGGGCAATTACATGCTAGGTGAAGCATTTATTTTAATGTCCCTATACAGCTCCTGCGGTAAATGAAAAGTGCTACTTTCCAGTGCTTCATGGAATTCTCTTCACCTTACTTGGTAGTATTGGTTACGCGGGAGGGTCGCCAAGGCACCTGCTCTGTACTGTCAAAACACTGTGACACTCTACATTAATATGGCAAGACCAGTCATACTTATTAAATTGACAGCTAGGCGTCAAAAATTCTTCCGACTTTCATAAAAGCATCCTCACGCATTTATAGCTTATTATTTTTCTTCTTCTCATGTCGAATTCTTATTTATTTCGGGGAATGGGTACGTTCAAATAAAGGTACTCTTTCCTTAGGCTGAGAGCTGACTAATTTGAAGTGTTTCCATGAGCTATATTCATCAGTTTTATTTGTTCAGTTTATACCAACCTAAATGAGGTTGAATAAATGTATCAAGAATTTCTCGACTTATTAGTTATTGGACATAACTAACTAGTGTCAAATGTTGACTGAGAACAGATATGTTCTCATTTGACGTAAAGCATCGATGGAATTTGTGTTCAGATTAAATTTAGTTTAGACAAATCTATTTGAATTAAGATTACTATAGTCTAATGTTCCTGTTGTTATGACAACATTTGTCCTGCTTTTTTAACAATAAAAACTAACTTACAACCTCTGACACATCTCGCTGTCAAAATACACTCTCCATCGTGTTGATTTTTTTGAGATAAATTGAATCTAATCTTACATATAAATAGGCGAAAGGAAATAGTTACGAACCACATTCATTGACTTAAATACAACACATCCGCTGGATTTTAAGCAATAAACACGCGATTGACAGCAGAATGAACAAATAATGGCAATAGCTATGCATTTAAAAAAAATAGGTGATGACATTTTGCTGTCATATTTGATAATTCAATGCGGTTGTATTTTATTTTTTATTTCTGTTTGTTACGATTAACTGAATCTATTTCTATTGGAAATTGTTTAGCTGTCATTAAATTGCGCTATTACAACTTTGATATAGACATGCTGTCACACTATATGTTTTGACAATACGTCAGTAAATTAAGTGATGAAAGCCAATCTCCCGATAAGTTCTTTAGTGGGTCGCGGTTCTATTAAATCCTCTTGTTTGACATTTAAATTGTTATGTAAATACTTTGTTTAGTTATCATTACTTGTCAGTTTTCGCTGTCATTCATATAGTGTTGCAGATGAGCAGCGACACTCGTCGAACTAAAACGTTCAACTCGGTAGGTATAAAAATAAATGGTATCGAACTATCTGCATTCGATTATATCGATTTTGACAGAAGTTTAATTCGGCGCGGGCAGTGAACATAATGAGACAAAATTATGACAGGTATTAAAAACAAATGACAGCAGAAATCTGTGTAGTCGCATACACAAACTTGAAATTATTTTGTTTGTTTACGTACTCTTAGTGCAGATAATTTATGTAATTTAGAAACAGAAACGTGCACACCCTGAACTTTAGGGGGGCTAGCGTTTAAATAAAAGAAAAATTTTGTTTTTGTTTTGAAACTTGCTTTGATGCAAATAAAAAGCAATTTTTGGTTACAATTTAGTGATAGGTTCACAAATTCAGGGGGCAGATTCCGTATATCAACGATCGTCTAAACGATATCGTTTTTGGAACTTTGATCACCAAAATAAGTCATATTCTGTTCGAAGCTTTTTGACAAACGTCAGATTTCATTATATTTTTTGGAAAATGAAATGGATTAAGCACTCAAACTTGTAATTTAGCACTTGGTTGCTAGTTTTGGAGGTCTATCATTTCGACGATAATCGTCTGAAAAGTTACGGAATGAATGCCCAGGTTTCTCCGTCCGTTGAAGGATGACTGTGAACAGAAAGAGAAAGAACACATTTACTTGTTTTTGTCATGAGTTTGCTAATCGTATCGTTTCCCTCTTTAGAAAAATATTTACCAATAACCTCAATATCTGCCGCAAAATGATTGCTTTTCTTTTATATTATCACAAAAATTTAGACTCCCAGTTTTTCAATTGACACAAAACGAAAAGTGTAACCGACAAATTGATTTCCCAACGAACCAAAGTCACCCAATCTACTTTGTGTGAGTACGATTGCTATTAAATGTCATTATGGTATCTATTCACACAAATTAAAAATGTCAAACAAGCAAAATAGTGCGGTAGTCCCTTTTCGTTGAATAGTGGGCGCACTCAAAACTAAATATAATTATTTTAAGTCAATTAGATTGGTCTGGACTGGACATACTAATCTTGGAAGTAAAAACTGGATTGCTCGGTAACGCCACATTGACACATTTACGAACTGTCAACTTAGTACTAAGAGGCGAATCTCTTGACAAGATTCATCAGCACTTCTCCGTCAACTGAAAAAAAACTTTTCATGTAATCGATCTATATACGTCAATTAAAAGCTGTCAAAATTTCTAAACTAGATACTTCGATCTCCCCCGCAAACGAGCAATACGTGACGGAAGTGGTTTTTGCGACGTGTTTATTAGCGGGATAGTTCCTTAAATGTTTGAGGGGATACATTAAATGCACTATTTCTTATGTAGAATGAAAAAAAGACAATTTTACAAACTTTTCTCGGAAGAAGTAAGTTTTGTGATCTAAATGGAGCAACAGTGACTGCCATTTGAGTGTTAGCACCTTAAAAACTATTATTTGGGGCATTTTCTGTTTAAACACTTTTTTTCACACGAAACTGTTTCCCCCCACTATCTTGATATTGTGATTTGGATGAAATTTCCCCAGAAAAGTACTGAAACAAAAATTTAAATTTTGACAAGATATTGTTTCTAAAAATGCGTGATATTTTGCGCGACAAATTTCGTGTGAGTTATTGACTTGACCAAATGTGTCTCAAGGTAGGAGTAATACTATTCACTTTTTGATTGCATGGGCTTAATTTAGCTTACGTCAATAAGAGTGACCACTGTTTGATGTAACAATAAAAGAGATAGTATGAAATATCAGACTTTTGTGGATCTCTATGGTGACCATTTTTTCAATCACATAAAAAAAGAACACTTATTTTTTAAGTAAAAATATGGTCGAAAGTGGTTAACCCTTTCCCTCCTGCACAATAACAAAACGATGTCTGTTTGTGATTATACTTTTTTTTGTACTTTAATGGGTTGAAAAACATATTTAAAAAACAAAAAAAATAAAAAAGGCTTTGGATGTCCTTGAAATGGGACACTCACATTTGTGAGCTTCAGGAGTGCACTCACATAAATATTGTCAAATAAAGCTAAAAGTTAAAAATAGAAAATTTGAAAGGAATTTATAATTTTTTAATAACGAAAACTGCGATTTTATAGAAACTTTAAATTCATAAATATTTTTTGTCATTTTTCGAAATAAGTAATATTAGGTATAGTTATAGTTAATATATAATAGTTATTCAATTTTTGGTGTGAAACATTTTAAAACAATTGGAGTCTTTTGTAAGGCAAAGGTATACCACTGGCCAGTGGTTGAAACCATCAAAGCGCTTATCTTGCCCAGGTAATGAAGAAAACCTTTTCCTTTTCTTTTCAATTGCTTCGTCGTCTGATTCGGAATCACTTTCATTCATTGGCTTTTTCTTGCCGACACCACCCAATAAGTATTCTCCCACTTCCAACCTAAACTCCAGTAAGTCCATTTTGTCCTTCCTTACGTATTTGTTTTGTTTGCAGTCGTATTTATATTCTAAAAAGCTGTTTACAATAGCTAAGTCGAACAAATGAAGGATTGTTTTCACTGTCCATTTTTTTGTCTTTATCCACGTCCGGTAGCACTCAATTAGCTGGTCACACGTGTCGACACCTCCCATATTAGCATTGTAGGAGGAAACGCAAGCCGGACAGGGAACATCGATTCTAGCCTTTGCTGTTTTGTCCCAGCGTTGTACGGTATTAACTGGTTGACTGCCAGTTAGACTTGAAGTCATTAAAACGCTTTTGTTGTCCTTCCATTTCACCATACATAGAGAATTATCGTTGACGCATATTTCTTCAAAATCTCCCCTTTTCATCTTGGAATCTTTTGTGAAAGTATAGCTGTTCTGCCGATTATTCATTAGAGTTCCCGTCGCATAGATATGATTTTCTTTTAACTTTTGAATAAGCGGGAGCGTTGTAAAATATCTATCAAAATATACACAAGCATTTTTTGGCATTGTTTCCGTTAGCCGTAAGACAACTGCCGGTCCTAATCCGAGACTTCTATCTCTAAGAGGCGTTGTTGCACCCTGGTAGATTTCAAAGTCCAAAACAATTCCGCAAGATGACGTTAGCACAAAGTTCTTTAGTCCCACAGGACGAGGCTTATTTTTTACATATTGCCGGACAGCACATCGACCTAAAAATGGTATCATTTGCTCGTCAATTGAAAATTCTTTGAAAACGCTCCTATCAATTTTCAAACATCTGCCTCGTACACAGTCAATCACTGGCTGAACCTTCCAAAGCAAATTTGCCTTTTTGCGTTCTTCGGATGCAGCGTTCACATCCACAAAATGGACATTAACACGCAGTAAATAAAATCTATCACGCGGCATCGCTTCGGCAATCAAATTGAAACGAAACTTTGAATTCCAATACATATGAATGCGTGGGAATTTAATACATCCTATTATTGCATGCATTCCGAAAAACACTGACATTTCTTCGAAAGAAGTTTTAAGCTCATGCCCAGTTGTTGATAGATAGTATTGTGACGAATAGATAACCGCCTTTTCTATCAATTCAGCCGTGAAATATTGGGAAAAATATTCGTATGGTGTCTTAACAGCCTATTGAAAAATAGTACACCCTGTAAAAGTAGCACTACTTAATGAAAAAAACAATTTTACCTGTATCTCCTCTGGAACATGAGAGGGTATTGATATATCAGGCTTAAATGGTCTTCTGACCCATTGAAACGTTCTTTTCCGTGAACCTATGGCACTGGTAGAACCTTCGTAACCTGAACGTTCAGGATGCTGAGCTAACGGAACCTCATCTTCAGAATCAAAATGGTCGGACTCGATATCTACTTCATCACAAATATACTCTTCATTTTCTTCCTCTTCTTCTATATGCAACACATCATCAGTAACAAGCATATCCAAAATATCTTGCTCTGTAATAAACCTTCGCACCATTCTATTCAAACAAACGGAAAAAATTCAAATTTGACAGATAAATAATCACTTTTCGGCATTATTTAAAACTGGAGCTCACAATTGTGAAAATCTAATTGATCTGTGCCAAAAACACTTATCTATTGTATAATTTCAATCTAAAAGTAAACTAAACTAATAACTTACATTTAAAGAAGAATAAAAATCAAAACATATGTTGAAAATTCGATTATAGCGAAAAATATTAACAATTTTGTACAATAAAGCGTAACACCTGCAACTGACACTTTTCAAAAGAAGAAAAACTCACGTTAACAAAACGCAAAGGCCTACTATGAGATAGAAAATGAATTTATAATAAATTCACAATCGTGTGGTGCGGGTGTAAACACAGTAGATTAACTTCAGTTGAATTTGCAGAGAGAATTCGAAAACTCACAATTGTGAGTCGGTGGAGGGAAAGGGTTTTAAAGCACATTTATTATACCAAAATTTGTCGGTTTGATAATAGGAATCGACTTGGCGCGACACTAATAAACATAGTTATTGTCCTGGCTAGATTTCACCAACTCACAATGGCGAAATTTTCCATATAAAATAACCATACTTGCATAGATTTCTTATCGTAGAAAGATGGCCTTTAGGAGGAAAAGAGGACATTTTTTGGAGGTCCGTTCAGTAAAAAGAGGACCATGTATAGTTTTATTTTAATCAACAAATCAGAGAGCACATACCTACCTAGAGCGATAAAGAGGACGAATGGTCACCATAATCACTATCAATATTTTTACACAAGTTTAAGGTCACGCAACCCTTTTATGGCTTACCCATTAAATAGCTCTCACAACACAATCAACTGATGTTGTCAGTTCCGTCAAAAGGGGTTATTCATTGTCTGCCCTAAAACCTTATTCACACCGAAAACACTCGAAAACTTCATCGAAAATAGAAGTTTTCCCATACCAACATACTTTAAAGTCGAGTTGTTTAAAGTCGTTTTCCAGGAAAAAACACCACGAAAACGACTTCCAATCGTTGGGTTGTTGAAACAAATACACCTTTTGCAATATTCAGCAGAACAGATGTCACAACTCACAACTCAAAAGCATTTTCAACACTTAATTGATGGGCTAATATTATTTTTAAATCATTTTATTTCTTTATTAATGCGATCGAAATTTGTAACCAAAATAGTTTGCACAGAAGTTTCACGACTAATGTCTCACAGCTGATTGAAACGTCAAACGAAAAAACGGTTTTCGGTGCGGTGTGAAAAAGGTATACGATTTAAAATTTCAATAGAGCAAAAATGATTACCGACGCATGGAACATACCCAAGTCCGTTAAAAGGCCTCCCATTCTAGCGAAGTAAAGTTCGATGACTTTTGGGAGCAGTTCTGGCTAAACTCCGTGAATGTTCGGCTTTTAAATGCCCAATTTTTCAGCAGTTGTCCGCACATATCTACGATCTGTAGCGATAGAGAAATAAATTTAATTTAGCGAGGTAAGATGCTGATGCCCAATTGATTTCTCGAAATTTCGAAGTGAAACAATAACTTGCAAAGGAAACTTTTCGTGCATAGAGCAAATTTGCACTATCATCGTCCTGTTGGAACCATAGAGAACGCTTCAATATAATTCCTTCGGGGTGAAACTCGATGATGTTACCACTCGATAACCGATGGGACGATTTTCATGATTCTTTTTTCATTCAGTTCGTATCGCTATATTTCCGGTTTAAGCTGAAAGAAAATTCCGAAAAACCGACTTTTTTTCGCATTTTACGATAGGTGGCGTTGGGGTGTCAACATCTGACAGCGGAGTTAAACCGGGTCAAGCTAGTGGTCAATAAATCCAATCTCAGACGAAAAAGGTGTGGTGGGATATTGTGCAGGAAATGTAACCGGCCTTGGTCTAGAAAAAAATATTGTTGAATATAATTGGGTCCTTGCAACTAAAATTAAAATTAATTTTTGGAAAAAAGTGAAATTTCACCAGTACCCGGCCAGTAAAATTCGGCAGTCGGCCATTTTTGCGTCAGTATCCGGCCAGGTTATTTTTGCCTTTAAAAAACTTCAATTACAAAGCAAATAAAACATATAAACTGTTTTTAAATCGTTTATTTAATAAAAACGCATTTTTATTTTGGTATCATATGTATTATAGACATAACATATGTACACAATAATAGTTCAGGTAACTTCAATTTTCGAAATTGAATAGCCTAATTGTAATTTAAAATGCTGATTGAACTACACTTTAGGTTAGTTCCCCTTCGTATTTCTCGCATCTGATAACTTGTTTTTTTCTTTTCTGTTTCTTTCCTTTGACTTTCCAGCTTCCTTTTATTTTTTTTTTCTGTAGTCTTGCATCTTTTCTCTTTTTAACTTCATCGATTTTTTCTTGTTTAGCTCGGTCTTTTCGATCGTATATATCCCTCCAAGCCTGTGAAGAAATTGCGCTAGGAGACCTGCAAGGCTCTGTAGAGGTTTTATTATTTTTCTTAAAAGGGTCTGGATAAAAAAAATGCTTCGACAAAGCACGTGGAGACCGAGATCTGCATGGGGAACATGATTCTGATCTCTTGTTGGCTTACATGCATGGATAAATGAGACTTATGAGACTTATGACCGTCTACGAACAGCAGTACCAAAACCAGACACTTCGCTCTCTGCAATTCATTTGTCGACTCAGTTAGCAATGTACTCGTCAAATGTTTCACTTCTCATCCACCCAGATTCGGTTCTTCCCACCAGTCCTTTGGAACGCTTCTGACGATGTCAACAGGTGGTCGAATAAACGGAAATATAACTAACGGTGGCAGAAGCTCCCCGCTAGCAGTCATCATAGCGGTGATGGTATCCTTTTCTTTGGAATTTGATAAACGTTTTTGTGACCTTTTGGAGATATGACTTTTCCTGTTTTCGGGCATAAACAAAACCTGGTTTCGTCTCCGTTCATAATCCTCCTAAGGTCAATCAGCACATCTTCATTTCCTCTTTCTATTAACAAATTTTGGAGACCCTTGAACCATTTTCGAATGCTATTTTCTGTAACAATCGGCCTGCCTTTTGATATAGTTTCAGCTTCTCTACGGCTTGAGTAGGGATTTCTTTTAAATCATTTTTAAACGGGTTTTTACGCTTTTCTGATTTCAAAATTCTTTGAACAGTGTCAAGAAGGTCTGTTTTCTTAAGGGAAAGACACGTTTTTTCCTCTTCGGGAAACAAAACAGATTCGCGTCCTTTTTTCACACACTCCTCATCTACTTTCCCATGCAACCTATCTTGCAAAGTACTCTTTGGGATGTTGTATTTGGAAGCGGCTTTTCTTAGGCTTAAATCGTTTCGCCGAATATCATCCAAGGCAAGCTTAATTTTATCAGCTCGCTAAAAGCTTTTTGGACCAATTTCTTTAGTTTCTGAGTTAATTTCCTATGAAAATTCGAAAATAAACCAAATTATCCTTATGGCCGAACACTGATACTGGATATTTTAGGAACCGGCCAGTGTGATCTTTCGTGGCCGGATACTGAAACCTTTCATATTAAACACACATTATTTATATCGACTGAAAGAGAAAAGTATTTGGTTTCATTAAAACCAAAAAAAAAAAAACAACAAATTTGATTATAACCAAGAGCACCTTCAAAAAATAAGGCTCTAATAACCGGCCACCATCTAATAATTAAATAAAAATACAAATTTCATGTTTTTCTTAACATTTTATGGTTAATAATTAAATAACTTACCAGAAAAACAATAAACGAGTTGGTTAATATTTAAAAAAACACTGAAACTTATGTTTATCGTTTAATACCTCCATTAACTGTCTCGAACTCAAAATCGCACTTTTCACTTCCTCGACGAAGTACATTTTTTTTTGGCGATTTATTGATGTTCACAGCTTTTCAAATTTTACCATAACGTTAGATAGGTCAAAAATGATAGCCACAATTGTTCGCCCGTTAAAATGGCGATTAATTTACTTATTATCAACTATAGGCTCACATGATCTGTATAGCTTATATTTTTCTAAAGCATATTAGATCTATACAGATTATGTGAGCACAATAAAAAAAGGCCTTATTTAACGCAAAGTGGCCGGATACTAGTGACGGGCCGGTGCACCTACACTACCGCGATTTCGTTTACAAACAAACAAAATATGGCACCCAACTGTCAACTGGATCAGCCTTACCTCCATATTCTGTCGGAATCTATTTTTTTCATAATTTCCAAATGAATTCCTAAACAATTACTAGTGTGGTAGTTCTGTGAAGTAGGCTTCTGGTTTTTCATTTGAGTAACCTAGGCAGTGTTGTTATCTATATTGTTTGAGAATCGTATATTTTCTCGATTCAAAATCTTATCTGTCGTATTTTCTAATTTTACGAGTACAAAAAACGTGTTTAAGAGCGTAGAGGTAATTTTGTACTTAATTTGAGTGTTATTTTATAATACTCGAGAAGCCGGACAGTTGTTGTTCATTCCGGGTGTAAATCAGGTTTAAGTTCATTTTACACCCGACCATTGAATCCGATTTTATAAAACCTGACAATTTAAATCTTTATCCATAATTTTCACTCGAAACATGCACTAAGCCCGCTGGATTAAATATGGATTTAAACGCGGACTTAAAACAGCTTAAACCGATTGTAAGCCGTTTTAAACCTACGTAACATCAATTTTTACAAAAAATTGCTTTGGTTTTTTATTGTTTGTCACTTGAAAATTTATTTCATTTGTTTTGAGCCCAGTTTTATTTTAAGGTTATGCCGAAATGTTTGCCGAATTATGTCCAAAATGTCTCTTTTTTCAGGCGGAAACATTTCCGAAAATATCCACATCGTTATAGTCGACGCATACCCGCTCCTTGCATTCGATATATTCGACTAGAAGGACGACGTTGATTTATCATCAGCTGTTGTTTCATCAGTTCTCCGACAAATTCGTCTTCTGACAATGAAGACATCAACATAATTTTTTTTTTTACTTTTCTAATCTTCTTATTTCTTGCGCTATGCGGTCGAAAAGATGTCAACATTATGAAATTGAGTTTTAACCCAAGTTAAAGTACTTAAACTGGTCTCCGGAGTGCAGTTTGAATTCAGTCTTATTAAACGCTGTCAAGTTAAAAAAAAACTTGGTTTAAATTCGGCTTACACGACTGAATATTATGGACTTGGATTTAATTTTGGGTTTAAACTCACTGTCACTTAAATGTGGGTGTAAACTTTAACCCAGATTAACGTGAGTGAATAATATGGCCGTAAAAGTAGCTATTGCCAATTTGACATAACCCAGCAGTAGCATATAGCGAGTATGGCTACTACTACAAAGAAGGGTATGCTCAGTAATCGATGCCGGCTATAATTGCTAATTGCGGCAAAAGGGATGTGTTGGTAAGGCAAAGTCATATTAAATGCAGTTCTAAATTTCTGTGGGTTCTTTTTCTGGAATTGTATTTTATTTAACGAGTCGTATTTAATGTTTGTATAATATCGGAAAAATATTTACGAAATCGTAGAAATTGGGGCGAAAAAAAAGCAAAAATCGGAGCGTCGTATCAACCTACGAAAATTGTAACATTTACGATAAATACGACCACATAACAACGCTGAACCTATGTCTCAATGCAATGACTGCAGGTCTGTAACTTTTAACGAAAACGTTCTCTTTTGACTATTGTTTTTGTAGAAAACGTTCTTCGAAACCGATTTCTTTCTAAAGGTACACCTAAGTGAAGGGCACAATATCTGAAAATGACCGCTAATTTCTGCGTTGTCATAGTAATTATGTGCACACGTCTTAAGCTGTGAGTCATTATAACTTTTCGCTAATCTCACTCATCACATTGTGGAATTTTGTTTCTCGATCTCGCGGCAGCTCATGACGCAATTCCGAAGGCATGATTAATTCTCGCTCATGATAATATCAAATTACCTACCTGTGCTAAAAAAGAACAGCAAATGTGAGTAAATGTGCGTTGCACTTGACATATTTCTCATTGTCGTTGTTCAACTGAGCGCAGAGCTGAAGTTGCTGTAACAATAACAACAAGTACGAGTACATTCGTGCTTTTGCCCAATGCGTGCTCGTCGAATAACCTTGCCGTGGTAGTATTATTTCGTGTAAATCAAATTATCCTTGGATGGGAGTCGAATTTTCTTTCTGATTTGGCACTTATTCTATTATCCATTATCTTACTTAGTGCTTCATGTCTATATGCACCACCGATAACGGACGCACTTGAGAGTGTCTCAACCGAAAGGATGTGAAATTTATTACAGTCCCAAAGGGGATATTACACCCAAACGTCGTTTTCCCTAACGTTCGACTACTTATACCCTTCTTATACCTTACACGTCATTAGGGTTTCAGTCTAGCCCTAAACCAATTATGCTTTCACATGAATTGTTTTATTTTTTCTCATACCTGTTGGCGGCGGCGACGAAAGCGAACCGAACCGTGAATTATAGCAGTAATTGAAGTTTACGCGTTTGTAATCGTCCGTTGAAGTCGGCTAACGATTGAAAATTATTTTGATGTTAGAATTGACAAATGGGGTAGGTCGTTCTGGGCTTGGGTGTATTTATAATTAAGTAGCCCGTTTGCGGCGATATCATTTATTAGGACACTAAGTACTCACTGTTGATGCGTTGCCGCTAAGTCTCAAATAGAAAGTGTATCATGTCTTGATTAAGGACAGTGAAATCCTTGATTTTGTATTTTGTGGCCATTCAGTGTCATGCAGTTAACAAGACGTTAGTCAGCAATCGTTGGGGTGGTCACTGGCCCCTGAATAATGCAAAACAGTTGGCATTAACAAATTTTCTTATTAATCTGCATATCTATAGTGGGAAGCTCAGCTCAGACTTCCTAATTAAGCCCAATTGACGACACTTAAGGCGTCAGCATACACAGAATTCGATGGGAACTAACGATGGCACAAAGAATGCATTTCTTGTATTTGTTTTAGCAATTAATCAGCAAATGTCTTGAGTATGCAGTTGTTTTTGTATGATGCCACCAAGGCTTAGCTCTTCGCGTGGGTTCTTGGTGTTTCTGGGTGTAAGGTTAGTCTAGACCGATTAATAAACTTTCAGTTGCCCTTGTCGTCGCAGAGATCAGGAGCGCATTTAGCAATGCTATTGTATGGAGGGACTGTCTCAAATGTTTGTGCGGTGTTAATGACTTTCTTTTGATTCTATTTCATTCCGCGATCTAAAAACAAATATAGATTTTGACAGATGACATTTTGAGATGAAAAAAAAACATGAATGTTGAATTCGATTTTATTTAAAGAAATTCAGAAAAATTAAACAACAAGAAAGAATGGATTGAGTAAAAGGTAATTAGCAAAAATCAAATGAATGGAAGGCACAAGTCCCCGTCTTGTCTTACGTCGTGTTCGTTCTTTCGCCGCTCGTCTTCAACTGCTTCGTCTGTTCGAAATATCAGATTTCTTTTGACAACCAGTATAGGCGTAACGCGTAAGGTTGGCGTGGAGAGTTTAAATACAGAGTGGACATGAATCCCATATGAATGCGGCTGTAAAATCGAACCCTTCGCTCAGTTGTCGATCGCTGAGGTTGTGGTTAGAAAATACTCAAACACTTTAAGAATGTTGCTTTCGAAAAAAATCATCAATAGGGCAAAGAGTGGCAGACTCAAAGCCAACCACTTAAATACAGAAGTAGTCTTTGTTTTCCAAGTCTTTAGTTCAGGCTTGACGGAGCAAAATCTTCCACTTCGGCGGCCAGTCATTATGGCATTGTAGCGACACAACAAACGAACACATCTGGCCGTTGGTTTGGTAGAAGCAGCATACTTTTCCGCGGATTGATAAACATATCAAACAACTTGAGCCAAGGTTCGCCAATTCCGGCTGCTTAAAAGATCACGGTTTGGAAAATAACCCGATTTTTAGATAGCTATACTTTCGGCCAAATCAATACAAGGTTTGTGTCATTGAACGTCCTTCTTTACTGAGAAATATGTTCGTGAAAACAGCCCTTTTGAGGGAGGATGTTCGCATGATCACCCAAAAATTGGGTGCCGAAAACACAACCTAGACTGCGAAATGGCTTTTTGTTCTTTTGTCCTAAGACCGACATAGTATCACCATAACAGTCAAAGATCTGTCCACTATGCTAATTGACTTTTGCTGCCTGAATGTGAACCCAATATTTTGTGCAACTGCAAGAGCTATCAAATATTAAATACACAGAGCACAACAAAATGGAACAGCACACAGAGAGCCTGGATTGAATTTCACACGTGGACATCTATCTGCAGCTCCACTCTGTTCCACACAGTCAATTGGAAAGAAGTACATTTTTTGTTCATAAGACGCAGACTCCTTTGAGTCATTACATTACATTAATTAAATTTAGCAGGTGTGAGGGATAAATAAAAAAATATTTATTGACATGTCACTTATGTATTGAAACATTGAACAGCCTGAGATACAGGACCACATAAATCCAGCGGTAAAACTTCGTTGGACTTTTGTCCCCTGTGACTACGTCGATGACTCGCAATCAATCAAACGAACAGCTGCTGTTCTCAGAGCTTCGTTTTCTGAAACTCTAATGAAAACCATCCTAGTAGACTACTAGTCAACTAATCGGCCCTTTGTTGGATGTCTTCTTTAATCGTGTGGTATGTAGTACCTACAATCGGAGCAGCCATGTGCAAAAAATAAAAGAACACCGTCAAAGTTTGAAAAGTCTTCCTCCCTCCCTTGCTTTTCTGTAGGCCTATAATTTGAAAATTCAATACTACTTTGTTGCCCTTAAATCACGTTCACATTGAGAGGACACTATATAGTTTCACCTAAAGCAAAAAAAAAAAGAAACGTCCTCCCAAACTCCACACAAACATACGGCAATGTGCCCAAAAACCGTTGAATAAAATCTTGATTTAAAGAGAAAAATAATTCTCTCGCCCCGACCTTGTCTCGTTATCTGTCTTTCGCTGCTTCTTTCCCACTAATTTCATAATCTACCATATTTTTCTTTACACATTCTATTTCACGGTCCACTTAATCCCGAGACAAGAAAAAAAAAATTCCTTCTCCCAATCAGAAACAAAAATAAAGATAAAGATTTATTTTTCCAGTTTCTTCTCTTTATTTGTCTACGGGAACAAATTGTGGGGTGTCACGTTCTCACTTTCGCCATGGCCCATTCCCCTACTCAACTCTGGGCTTATAAGTTGTCGAATTGCTAAACCCCCTGAACCACACTTAATCCAGTTCGATTTGCTCCCATTTCTGTGTCATAAAAATATCCAATTCAACCATGAAAATCATTAAAGATCCCACCATTAATCACTAAACCATCGCACTACTAGTTTACTTTTTATCATTTACGCAATACAAATAAATGCGACAGCTCCCGAAACTATACATCAAATTGAACAAAAGTTTTTACCATCAGTTTACTGTTGGGCTCATTTTAAAGTCTGTATAGTGCAGCTGCTTGCCCGAAATTCATCCAATTAAACCGTTTAATTTTCCATAAATCACCCCTTGAATATTGTTTAAGGAAAATGCGAAGCAAAATCCGCTACCGTCGCCGCGTCAATTCAAAGAAAATTCGCTACGCACATTTTCGATTTTCCATTTGAATGACAAAAGAACCAACGACACATCAACCCTTATCCATGACAAGAGTTTAATACATTTCCAATAAAAAAAGGTCCTGTCCTGGGATATGAGAGCGGTGTATGTGATATGTGTATTTAAGGAGCAAATCCCTTTTCCACAAAGAGCAGACAAAACCCGACCCTCCACTCTCAATGTAACTTGATAGCTGGAATGGCATACACTAAGCACATAGACGGGTGGTATGTGTTTTTTTGTTTTTTTTTTTGTACTGACGTCCTTTTTACAATTAAAAATACAACCCTCTGCGAATCACATCTCTGACAATCTAAGTATCAATTACGGTTGCCAAACATGTACACGTTCGTTCAATGAAAAAACAACAAAATCAGAAAAGCCGGTTGAACAGCATCCACAATTTAGGGGATGGCCTGTGCCAATGTTACGCTATTGACATGATTATGTCAAATTAGCGGCTGATTTCTTCTTCATGCGAGCATGCATGCGTAGTAAATAATTGTTTGGGGGATGCAAATTTCCAAATTTAGTCGTTCAACAACCCTTGCGCGACAGGAAATATCTCCCCAAGTCCACCCGAAAATTAAACAAAAATCGAAATAATAATAGACACAAACACAGTCTGGCGGAGGGGTGGTTACCATCAGCAAATCCTAGAAACTTCAGCCCCTTACCGCCATTCCTGGATGTTCAGGAAGGAAATAACGTCTTGGCGTTAAAAAAGTTTTTTTTTTTCTATTCGGAGGGTTGGTATATATACTCGAACATTTTTATTGGAATTTGTTCTTCCATCTAAAAACATCAATCAAGGACTTGTCAAAAGTATTGACGAAACTCGCAGCCCCACCTAAGGAATTCCACTTACAAAAGACGACCTATCGCTCTCTCTGGTGCACACCCACAACGTTAACTAAACTATAAACAAGTAACCGAATATGGGCGGCCTTTGGGGAGAGTACGACGAAACAGTAGGTGTAGTGTAGTATTCCTTCGAGGGGTGCCGATTTATTTAGTTATCTTTGCTCGCCTTTGTGTTGGCTGTTGGATGGAATCCTGTGATGATAATGATGACGAGGATGGTGTTTGGGACAAAATCACTTAACTACTGTGGCTACTGGCTTGTAGGTATAGATATGTCATCCTCTTCAGTCGATGAGTTTGTTCTGTTCTCTATACAGGAGTAGGTACGTGTACATATACCTACATCGATAAAAGACTGAGACTGAGGTGTGATTTTTGGAATTTTTGCTTGTTGCGCAAAATGTTTCGTCTCCCCCGACAAATACGCTTTTGTTCTTTGAAACAATCGACGGATTTTGTCTGCTCTCAATCGATATATAAAGTGGATGTCTAGGGAGATAGTATGTGTGTTTGTTTGATGTACTATATAGGTGTATCAGTTTCGATGAGATTTTTGTCTTTTTCTTTTTAGTTCAAGTACAAACAAAGTTTTCTAAGCACGTACAATTTTCGCTACTTTGTTCTCTTTTTTCGTGTATTTGTTATCGAATTTGAAGAGATAAGGATTTTAAATTCCATAAAGTATTCAAATCCAAATATACAGATAAGTGCGGGGGCTGCACATGTGTACGGTCTTTAAAGTTGTTTTTAAAGGCGGATCTGGCGATGATTGAATTTCTCAATAAAAGTGACGGAAACGTTGAATTGTCGGTTAGTTGTAACTTTTCATTTCCAGGATTGCTAGTTGTTAGGAATATCCTACTTTTAGAGCTTCGTCCTGACTTCTCCATTTAAACGTTAAGATCGGTGCGTTCAGTATCAATAAAAAGTTGGACCAATTTAGAAGACTCGTTTTGGGACTAAATCCACAACTTAGTACAGCTCACATAATTCGCAGTTGTAGATCTTCTCCGCGGGAATCGCCCTCCACGGGCACAAATGAAATTGCATTCAAGATATTTTCTTTCGAAGAATCCACTCAGTGTGAGCTCTAAATGAACGGCCTGAAAATATATGCCTTCCTCATCGACATCTATTCGAAAGATTATATTTTTTAGGACGACAGTGAAGAAGTTCCGTTATAGCGCAAATTCCTGCCGGAGCATGTTTGGAGGGAAATAAAGTCCAAAATGTTGTTTCATTTCGCTTTGGAAAACAAATAATGCAAAATTTTGGACTTTATTTCACGTCGCCATGTGGAATTATGCGAAAGACCAACTTTCTACATAGTTGGATCAGTTTTTCCTTGACCCCAAAGTCGGTCATAGTCTTAGAGAGCTCCTCACGAAGATTGCATCAGTTATATGCGTCCTCGAAGGCTATGTAAAAATGTTTTCTGTATCAACTTAAAGTATTTTGCTCTTTTTGCTTTTGCATTTTGTCATTTACATCTCTGCAGGTTATAGAAAAATCTTTGTAGGGCCCAACGGGCTACGTACAGTTCTCACTCTGTTTTTGATGAAAACGGTCCCTATTCAGTCTTTTAAAAGTCCGATACCGCCATCAATCAGCGGCAATTGCGATCTGAAAAACGCCGCCATTCCGCATGTCATCGAAGGAGAGCCAAAGTTCTGGGCCCTAAACACGTAACTTTTGAGACGACAATCGTCGAAACGATAGACCTCCAAAACTAGCAACTAAGTGCCAAAAGTACGAGCTTAAGAGCTTCACCTAGTTCATTCTTCACAAATGTATTAAAAAAAAAATCGCCCTGGACATAACTTATTTTGATCACCAAAGTTAAAAAAACGATATCGTCTAGACGAAGGCCTCGTGGGCTTCAAAGTAGACTCCGATCTTCCCAGTGCATCCACTTTGCTACGAAACTGATTCTGATTCAACGAAAATTTCGCAAGCGATCACTGACGTAGTACGTCAGCCTTACGTTGTTACGGCGGTTTCTAGGGTACAAAAGTTAGTTTTACTCTTTCTACAAACACAGGTGGTAGTTACTAGGCCTCAACTAATAAAGCTCTCCAATTATCCCGGCCAACCTTTGGCGCGGCCTTCTTCCACTGCAGGTGGTCATTGAGTACGAACTTGAAATTCCAAACTCTACAGCAACGTGCATGGATAATCATTCGCTCTACATATCCTAGCCGTCCCGAATCGCTTATCCACTGTATACCTAGTTCGTTGTTGAATTGTCTTCTTCAAAAGCCGTCAATTCCAAGGATTTCCGTTCCAGCTTTGCTGCATATTTCGACCGGCCTTTTGATTTATTCGTAGATTTTTGCTTAAGGGGTGAGGAGCACAAGATTTTGCGATATTCAAGAACATCTTCCTCCAAGCACTTGAACTAAGTAGAGGTTCCATCTACCAGTCTGTTTTGTCAGTCAAAAATCTGCCCTTTCGACTAATAGGCACAAAACTGTTCTATAAAGCAGTTGAAAGATACAAGTTTCCCCACAATAGCTAGCACCTCTTTGAACTAAAATTTTACCCGTCTTTAGAAATAGTTCAGAGATGCCAAAAATACATGAGACAAGGCAAGCATCATCAACCTCAGATTTTCCACTCAAATGTCATAAAATGGATACCTACCTATTCCCTCACCATCATCCTCGTGGTAAACAAGACTGCATTCCCAAAAACTCATCTCACAACTTGGGGCACACACTCAAACAGTAACCAACACACTCGAGCATTTCATTCAAATGCCATTCGAAAGATAGACCTAGCTACTTGCATGTTGTATCCTATATACCTGTCAACACGGTACAGTCGACAAGTGTAATATCATCTCACGCATACAACGCAATCGTTTACGTATCCATCGTCTCGTCCCAGGTAGTCGTAGTACACACCTTTCATCTCAATAGGTTGTTAATAAACAAAACCGAGTTGATGTTTCCGTCGAGAAGGAACAACAAAACCCAAATATCCAACAAAAAGAACACACCCAAACCAACCAAGCTAAACAAAGCACCGAATGATGCGCGAGACCGAGAACCTACATAAGATATGAGGCGCAAACGAAATTCGGTTCCAAAAAATATGTAGACAACAACAGCTTATCGCAGCGATAATTCTACACCATGTGGAGTCAATATTTACCCGTTTCACTGTTTGGCGCGGTTCTATAGTGAGCGCTCCTATACCAGGAAACAATTCACGTAACAGAAACACACTGCTCGTCCTCAGTTCTGCTGACTCCAGCAAACAAACGATCTTTTCTGTTCCTTTGAAGAAAATACCACTAACCGGTCTGCCCTGAGGAACCCCATGCTATACCTATCCACACTGCATTGACCCTGATCACCTGCATGCGATGCGGGGCACACATAAAAATGTCGTCGACACAAACAACAGCCACGTAGGTACACTCTCAACTTGTGTTTTGTGTATCTTTAACTTAGCGAGCAGCAGATGTTTTCGCTGCCGTCATCGCCGTCGCCGTTACCCTTCTCGAGTCTCCCTCTCTGCTCTGAATGATGGTGCCATTGGTTGTTGTGTTTCTCTCTTGCACCTTCGCGTCTTTTTTGGGTCTGCATATTTCAATAGTAAAATAAAAAAAAAAATCAAAGATGGCATCGGTTATGTTGTTGCCGAACGCAGATGTTCCTCTGTTCCGTTAAAAAATGTTTAAGAATTGGTATATTTATTTTTTGGAGTCACCACAAACCGATCAAGAAGTCAAAGTAGCGCAACATGTTGCCATTTGTATCTTTTGTATAAATGTTCTTTTATTTTGCACAAATTCATTGAAAAACTAACAAAAAAAGAAGAAAAAAGTTGACTGCTGGGTGTGGGCCTTTGTGGCTGCTCATATTGGGGTCAACGAAAATCGTTAAATTCTGCCGTTGGATGCTGTTATATTCAGTTGACGTCATCGATGTTCTGAAAGATAGCAACCAACCAAGCATACAAGTGGAAGATTGAGATGATTGAGCGTCTCGAAAATATCTTAATACTAAGAGACGAATTAATCATTTTCTACAACAAACCTTCTGTCGACAGTGACAGATAAATAGAGCACAGGCTCCCATGTAACTGTTGCATTTCGAATTCGATTCGATACTGGACTTGGAGTGTTTCTATTTTTGTCAGGACTGATGATTAATTGACATGCACGCTGGCGGTGTGGGGACATTTTTGTAATATAGGTGGAGATTATTTATTGTGTTTTTCGTTAATTGGTCTAGTGGATTCTGAATGGGCATGGGATGTTAGAAATACATATATATACATCCTCTCTCGATGGAGTGGCTAACAAATTCCGGATCTATTTTCAATTCGATGCGACACTCAATTTGTGATTTCAAACAAAGTAGTCTATTTTAAGAAGGAAGGGATTTCAGCTGTAGGTACCGGGCGCGTGGGTGCGGATGGATTGATATTTAATTGGTTACAAGCGCCATTAAACGAATGCAGAAGATGCGGATTTGGGTATACCAAAAGGGTAGAAACTATGCAAACGAGGAACACTTTCTGTGTTGGTGACTCTTTAGTGAGCTTTAGCAAAGTGGAAAGAATAACTGTTTTTTTTATTATCAGCGTGATCTGATCCGGATCAGATTACGAAAATAAAACAAGACGGATCATTGAAAATTTTAATTTTCGAGTTGTGGCAACAGTTGCTTTCAAAAACAAAACAGATAATATAGGGTGTTACAAACTTCACATTGCCACCAGCCATATTGCAAATATTCTGCTCAACGTGACGTCACACAAAGCACTTGTCATTTCGCTTGCAATGTCGGGGGTGTTACCATATTTGAATCCAATTTGAATAATTTTTCTTTTCCATATTTTTTAGAAACAAATTTAGTATTTTATGTTCAAATATGCAACACTTGAACAATATTTTGCTGCTAGCACTTACATTTATTTTGGCATATTAGGGTGTACCCAGACCAGCGAAACTTTTCAGAAATGTTTATCGGACAAATTTCATACACATTTATAAAAGGTATCTGAGATGCAGTTATTAAATGTTTATTAAATATTTCAATTTTATTCTTCTAGTCCAACTAGGAGAAAATAACGTGGTAGTGTTATTAGCAGCGACTAAAGTTTATATTTTTGTAATTTTGGTCTCGGGAATCACGTGACACACGATAGAAATTAATAGAACCAAATTCGTGAAAATTTGTATACAAACAGATTTAAGAAAATAATACGTTCATATATATATCAGGAATATATAGGAGATTAATTCGATTCTTAAGGACTTCGGAATCCGACTTCCGGTAGCCGGATTACAGGAGCTGCCAACCTCCCAGTATTTTGCAAAGCGACAAATGACCATATGTTCGGAAATGGCTTACGTCGCTTTTAAAAACTGTCCTAAGGTCTATTCGGCCGAAAGATGGCCTTATGTCGCTTGGCCCTATGTCATGTCAGCCTCGTATTGTAGCAATGGTACTACCAACTCTCCCCGACCTTGAAATTCAAACTTATATCTATCAAATTGAACATTGAAACTCCTTCGTTGGTCTTATGTAGGGCTTTAGGGCCGTTTACTGATACGACTCATTGCGAATTAAGTGCCACATAAACTTATGTGACAGTTTATGCCCTAAAAAAAGTACCCTATAAGTATTTAAGTAGAACTTGAATGGTTAAGAGTCGTACTTCGTCCTCGTTTCGAGCTCGGAAACCCTCTTTGCCTATGAAACATTTTTTAAACTGTAAGGTGGTGTTAAATGTCGAAATTGTCGCAGTTTTTGAGCGACTAAGTCGAAGCTCAAGTTTGCTAAATTTATATGTATGCAGTGGACCATTTGACATGTGCAGCTGATTGTGGAAGATTAAATGGATGGCGATGGCCCCATTATGAGAACTCCCATACAGTGTTTAATGCAAGGTTTATTATAATAAACTAAAATCGGCTAAAAGTCGACACATTAAGCTCAAAATATTGCCATTTGTGATGCTCATACGAAGCGTAACCGACGTACAAAATTATTAACTAGGTTTATGCAATTTACTCTTTGGTTTGGCTTGTTTGACTCGCGGAACCCCTCTCTCTCTGGATTTTTTTTTCTGGTTATGTGCGACGCCCAGATCCTCTTTGTAAAATAATACTGTGGATAAATTGCCCCAAAGTGCAGTTGTATATTTGAATTGAATTGATTTCGAACTCCAAAACCATGTAGGATGTTCTTTCAATAAGAATGCGTGAATCGTTGAAACCAAATTCGGTCGTATGAGGTACCAAGCTACATCCCTACAACGTTAGATCTAACTTAACAAACGTACAGACGTCTGTAAAAGAAGACCGTACTACCATATTCAAAGGCAAATCCAAATCCGTACCCCACCCCTCAGCAAATGGGTCCGATCTGATAGCTTGCCAAAAGGACTCAATCACATTCTCGCAGACCACCCACATGATGAAATCCAACGAACAACAAATCTATAATCGGGACACTTCCGCAAAATCCACAGCACAAAAGCCGCACTAAACATTATTACCAAAGGCTACATCCGAAAAGAAAGGACCGCCAAACGACATAATAACTCAAAAATGCACTCTCTCTTATGGCTTTCTCGGTTTCATCTAACCATAGCCAGTTGATGGACCATTAGAACCATCATACAAAAGGACTGCTTCTTTTTGACTCACCATGCGAGTGTGAGAGAAGATAGACAAAAAGAATTCACCCCCATCCACTGACTGTTTCATTCGCATTATAGCTGTTTATTTTCAATTTCCTGTTACATAAACTTTTATTCCGCCAATTTGAACAAGCAAACAGAACGCGAGGGTTAAAATGGGTATTACCCGCCCCGACAAAACAATGGCCCAACAAATGCCCAACTACCCCCTGTTTGAGTATCTATCCAAAACAAATGTACTTTCGCAAACATCAGCAGCTCTATTGCATTTTTAGCTTTTGTTTTCTCAATTATATTGTGCGATGTTAAAACCAACAAAAAAATGAATAAGCGCGGGGGATGCCATTCAATGTCTGTGCGCGCCCCCTCCAAAAGGGATGTTCTCCTTGATGGGTAGCAATGATGATGGTTTTGTGATGGCGATTTTGATGTTTATGAGCGTGGTTGATGGTTTTGATTTAACATGCGCATATACTCGTGCTATACAGATACACACACGCGAAGAAGGGCGATTCGCATCGCATCCTCTGCATGGAAGTTTAGTACCTACACATTTTGTGTACTTTATTATTATTTTTCAATTTTTTCCCCAGTGACCATATCAAGTGTATTGTTTTCCTTTAATATATGTTGCAAGGGGAGCAACATTTACTTTGATTTATTATCCCATACATAACAGTGGATGTATTGTTTGATTTTTTTTGTTGCTGTTGTTTCGGGTAAACAAGGACTTTCATCCCCTTATACGTGCTCATCACAGCCGCACAATCTGACGATGATGTGACCACTTGGAACGACGTGTAGTACAAACAAAAATGCCCTACCCCATTATTGAGGATGCCTCAAACCGTACTCGGTATTCCTCCTTAATGCGGTCTTTCAATTTCGACATATAATGTACCTATACATGTAAATAAAATGAAAAATAAGCAATTGGAGTATATTTCACAATCAGTGACATTTTCGCTAGGGGGTGATTCTGCTCAGTTACTGATGGCATGCTCTGATCATTGTCAGAGGGAGAGAGCGAGAGAGAGTGAGTAAGTAAGCCCTGGGGATATTCCGATTCCGATGTGTATAACTACACGTATATGCAACGCATCTTCGATATATGTAAATTGTGGATTTCTCCTTGCTCTGGGTATTATTTTCCGCTAATCAAACGGAATCCAATGACGCAGAGAGAAAGCTACAAGAAATCACGTATCTTGATGGTATGTCGCACAACTGTGTGTGACTCAAGTGTAGATGGAACAGCTGCTGCTTGCTCCAGTTGGTAATCACAAAGATGCAATGGTACCTGATGCGGATTAGCGCAAAGAAATGCTGCTGCCGTACAGAGAACAAGAGTGTTGAAGTGACCCGCTTTTTGTTGCACTCTAATTGGACTATGAGAGTGCCAGGCGGTTCATCTACATACATGTAATTAGAAATCGCTCTTAAGCCGGGAAATTTCTTCGAGTTTTTACGCGTTTTTAAAGCGACCCTCATTTGTTTACTGACAACTGCCGCAGGGGGTACAACAGAACAAGACTTCCTGTTGACCATTTTTATAGAGCAAAAGTCCCATCGGAATATGTTTTTATTTTTAAAATAAATCACCAACAAAAATAGCGGAAAAATGTCCATACAAACGCAGTGGTCCTCCTTTGCAAAAAATACAGCCTCCGATCTGCCGATCGAACATTATACGCTCAAAACTGAATTCAACGTTTCCGACTCTAATAATCAAGGTGCTTCCCTCCGTTCAATCAAAGCAGTATATCGTTTCTGACTGCATTGCTCAACAAGTCTTAGAGTTGCATACGAGTTCGAGGTACGATAACGAGTTCCAGTTGCATTCTAGTTGCATCGAGTTGCGTACGAGCTTACGCTGCTCGTTGGACATAGTTAAAACCTTGAGAGTGTTCTGCACGTTTTCAACACAACTCTTTTAAGTTTTTCGTTAGCGACGAGTTGTATTCAGTGCGATGATATTCCTATGACATGACTGCCGACAGGAGTTGAGGTTGAAGCAGGGTATTAATCTTCTCATGCCAATTGCTACTGGCACCGCTGATGACGCTATCACTATATATGGTCACTATTGTGACGACTGTTTTGCAGCCGGTACTATCCACCGTCAATTGTCGAGTTCAACACGTTGTTCAAACTTTTGGCGTATGATACCTATGAAGGCGAGCAATAACTCATTCATCTTTCACGACAGTGAATTATTACACAAGTTGATCAAATAGGTACAATGGATATTTCAACAGTTGGTAATATGATCAACTAGTTGTACGAGCCTGTTCATCAGTTGAATGAGTTGATCAACTAAGTGGGACGATTATAGCAATATCCACTAATTGAATGAAATGTTGAACAATACAGTGAACGAGTTGATCAACGAGCTGTGCGAAGTTCGTTTTCAATTGATCAACTTGTTGTACGACTCTCTTCATCAGTTGAATGAGTTGATCAACTAATTATGACGATTATAGCAGTATCCGTTAATTGAATGAAATGTTGAGCAATATAGTGAACGAGTTTATCAACGGGCTGTGCGAAGTCCATTTGCAATTGATCAACTAGTTGAACGACTCTCTTCATCAGTTGAATGAGTTGATAAAAGTGTTCGTATTGATCGTTTTACTAGCATCAACTAGTTGATCATCTCATTCAAATTTGAATGGACTCATCATTAAACCATTCAGCAGGATAATTGTACGCCTTAAGTCGAATTGCCTTTCTCTACGCAAGCAACGAGATTTTGTTGTGTTGGCTTTGCTCAACAGTTAATTTGGACACACGCAATAGACTTTCCCCCTGCTGTGTTTGACATGTTACAACGTCTTAATGAACGAACGTGTGCTCCATAGTCATTCTCTTTTGAATTTTCCCAAATATAGTCAGTCAACACGACCTCCGTATCGATCTCTCTATTGACTGTGACTGGGGCTGTCAGCGTCATCGACGGAGAAGTATAAGCGAATGACCTCTCTGGCGTAAAACTCTCAGAAACTTGTTGATTTTCGTGGGTGTAATGACACTTTTCAAATGGCTTTGGGCTGCTGGCGTTGTCAGAAACCTACGACAATTTTGCTTATTTACGAAGTCATTGAGTCGGAAACGTTCTTCAGCGCTGAGAAGAGTTTTGCAAAGGTCGAATGCCTAGTTGTCGCAACCGAAGACGAACGTTGGTAACAAAAAATCAGACATCCAGTTCATGTTCTGTCTATAGGTGCGTAAAGCCTGCAGGTATGAACGTTCGTTGTCATCAGCCAGCGGACGAACATTTGTGGCGGCCAGCCTCGTCAAATTCAATGATTGAACATTTCAAACTCAACCCCCGATGTCTGCTCTTGGTAACCTACTTTCTTGGTACCTACTACAGCAATTCAATTCAATCCCATTATTATTTCAATACTTTCGGAAATTCATATTCATTTCAAAACAGACCATCACAATTTTTCAAACGCAATTTCGAACCCTTTTTTTTTTGGATCTCCTCATTCAAACAACAAATTCTTATTACTCAATGAATGAGCCTCCAAAACATTTTATACTGATAAAGGTATGGGCATATAATGTCCCCACTACAGATATACCTTTTGCAAAAAACTGAATACACATGCAATTTGTTTGAATCCACAGTAGGAAACAATTCGTTGGACCCTTCAAGCCGCCTGATATATTCATAAAATATTAAACAAACAATTCAAATGGGACCGTTATCCTTATTCGAAGAAAATATCATTTTATTTAATACCTACTCCGAAGAGCGCCCAAGCCTTCGAATGACGAACCAATGAACATCATCCAGACTACAGTAAGCATGTGTGTCCATCCGTTCATATAGGTACGGCAGAGTAGCGGTAAAAAAGGGTAATATGGGTGATAAACTCTGGTATTGTGATGGCACAAGGATCACACAGGATATTGTACGGCCAGTACCTTACTTTGCACACAACCAACATCGCCGTCGTCGTCGTCGTTGTTTGGAATCCGTTAGAAATGAGTTTATGCCTTGCCTGTGTACGAGCACCTATCCCTACAGCTACATCTTCGTTTCATTCCCTTTTCGATTTCTTTTATTTTCTTTTGCTCTCGCCCATCACTGTTTGAATTAAGCCCGATTGTTTGCACAGCTATAGTGCTTGGCCCTTTGAGGGTAGGTACCTGCAGATGCCGAATGCATGTTGCCGCCGTGTGTACATAACATACATTTGCACAGCGAGTAAGTCGCGTGTATATTCATATCCTTGTTGACTTTTGTTGATCTGGCTTAACCGAGGCAACCAGCATCATCATCATCATCAGCAAAAGCAACGACGAGCCAGTAATAGCCACCGTGCATGGAATAGCAATGCCAAATAGGAGTGTACATATATTTTTAATTGCAAAACACATAAGATCCCGATATATGGCGGTTAGCCATAGTTGTATGGCTTGCAACGGGATTTGCACGGAATAACGAATAATAAAACACAAAGTGGATGGTGGGTGGGTAGTAACCCAACCCCATTCCCAACAATGGGCATGCACACTATTTGTCCAACACTTTGGTGTATCAATTATCATTTGGCGCGCAGAATTTATTAAATGTATATGCACTTGGATTGAGATGGATACATGAATGGTATATAAATGTAGAATAAATGCTCGAAAAGAATTTTTCCCAATTTATTTTATGCACAACCACTGGGGAGATACATCGTTCCTCTTATATCGGATAAATAAATAAAATGGGGAAAAATATATTTTGGCCTTTAACCGATGATGAGAGGGCTCTTGTGATGGGTCTATGGGGCCTTTAAAACATGCCCGCCACAGAATGTAGGCTCTAATGGGAAATGCTAAATTGTTTTGTTAACATTTTCACAAATGGGTCTTCAATATGCAGTTAATGGCATGACATTGGAATTGATATTAATTAATATTCAGATTTAAGAGAGTATCTAATGGCAGTCCGGTTTTAGTGCGCCCATCGCTCGGCCGGGTTGTTATTAAAAGGCTAAAATGAGGATTTGAATAAATAATGGACGCAAATGCGAATTGGAATCGGGGTTGGAATTCAAATCGCACTGCCGTTCGGATGGGATCGGGATCGGGATACACGTTTGCGAATTTGTGCTTGGGTTTATTTTTTTTATGGTAATCGGGGGTATAAACCGTGTAAATGGAATGGAAATGGATAACGGAACGGCTTTAATAAATATACGGAGGCGCATATATTTTACAAGTGTTGGCCTAGGGTAAATGGGAAGTTATTGTCGGCGGGACTTATGGGGATGGATAACAAATATGTATTTTAATGAATTGAGGGTGGCATACGTGATTGTGATGCGGCTTGAGGGGTGTGGCGTTGAGAATTAAATTGCTGTTAGTATACGGGGTAGTTCAATGTCCACGCAAGGTTTTTGTTTTGGTTCAGTTGGCGCAGTGGCTTAGTGGTTAGTGTGTTCGACTTCTAAGCGAGGGGTAAGCAAGTTCGAAACATTGTCTGGTGGTTTCCCTTGAACCCCTCCCTCATGACCACCGATATGGCTCTTCGTAAGATATTCGGTCCCGTTTGGGTCATCAGGTTTTGGAGTAGACCACCCTCTATACTCACTGTGGAGTGACTTTCATCCAGTAAGATGTTACGACATGTATACCGAATAGACATCAATGCTCCGGCCGCAGAGTATGCGATTTCAGCTCAAATTGTCAGCTGATTTAATGAAGACCACGCTTAAGGTTCAAGCAGGAATGGCCTAACCACTAATTAGAGTAACTTTTTAGGAGCTTCGAAGTTGAGAAAGCCTTCGGTTTGAACAGTCCTTTAATATTCTTCCAGTGGTTTTCTCTCTTGGTAACGTTTCGTTCCCAGAACACTCCAACTGGAATTATAATAATCATACATGGTTAAATCTAAGGAAGATGAAACACGTAATGAGATCACAAGAAACCAAAGTCTCTTTTTAATGACACGTGTATCTGTTGCCTACAGGGAACATACCCAAAAAAACCCAACGTCTGACAAACATCTAAGAGTACTACTGTCATGAAAGAGCTGCTCAATTAGGCAGCTGCCACGCAGTGAGCGACAAGCGACAGTGCTATTGAGCGACGTCACTCTGCCTATAACAAAATCGCTGTTTTTTTTTTTTTTTTTTTCTAGAGCGATGTCCCTCAATTGCTTGTCGCTTACTGCGTGGCTGCTTTCTTAGCCGTTTGGATTCGGCATAAAATTGTTCCATTCGTCCCAAAAATTAAAAACAAAAATAAAGCTAGGCCTAGGGACCTGTTGCGCCAAATATCATTTTTTTTCAGTGAACCTGGATCATTTTTGGCAGACATTGTAGGTGGATGGCCAAAATTATTTTTAGTTCGTTGGCAGAATGATGGATGCGGGGAGGTATTCTAGTCTTCTTGAAGTCCTCTCAAGATACCTTTGGTCCATTTCCGTTCATGTATCGGTTCTTGGAATCATGAAGAGTCGGCTGAGGCAGAAGGACAGCAAGCTCATTGCGCAGGGAACTCTCAAAAGGTACCTATCACTTTTTGCGCTACTGACTCTCCTACTTTTTTATTCTTCTACTGGAGGTTGTTCGGCTGCCTTTCTAGCATGGGGTAATATTTTTCCATTCGTCGTTGGTCAACTTGTACGTTCGCTAGACTCTGGACTCGGCCAGTTTGTGTGCTACGTTCTCCGGTCCAACCCCCAGAAATGCACAGATTGTTTTCATTTTTTTTCCCACAGCGCAACCTCTGGCAGACTATGATCTCCTCAAAAAAGCCTCTCAATTCAGTCGTTCATTAGGCGTGTTTTTTCAGTTTTGATCTCCGCAAAGCTAAGTAAAGTAAGCGATTGTCAAGTAGAGTGTACAACAATTGCGTGCTGAAAATCCTACTTCACTTTGCTTTGCTGAGACCGCAGCCGAAAAAAAACTGACCTATATTCGGCTTCAAATTGTACCCCTTCCATTCGTCCTCAAAAAAAGCTGACCCAACTTAGTCCTAGATTCCCGACGTGTCGAACCAACTATTTATTTTTAACTTAGCTTATCGGTAGATGTCGGTCCGAATTTACCTCTGACTGCTGCATATGAACAGCTTGAGACTGGGAATACTTGTTTTGCATTTTTAAAGCAATTGGTTTGCGTGTGGACATTCAGGGCAAGTAGGTTATCTATTGTCCACCTGCATGCATATCCTCTGCGTCACTTGGAAGTTACAGTCTTGTATGAGCTTAAATAAGGTTTAGGTCAACTTGGTACAAGATTTTGGTAGGTTTGGACGATATGTTTCGCCACCTATTTATAAAGATGTGGTCTTCCTATTATTGAAAACATGGTCCGGCTTCAAATATTTTCCGCCTCTGCGGATATGTTTAAAATCGTTTAAGTGCGCAACGCCAAGTTTAGATATGTCGTCGTGTGTTATGGGGTACTTTTTATACCTCCACATGCTGCTCTTTGGCGCAAAAGAAAGGACGTTAGCAAATCGCAGGTAAACGAAGAAGTTTCTCTCGGCGTTTTAAATACAGCAGGGAGGCTTTTGATCCCATTTCCGTTTACGGGCCTTGGGGGAGTCGATTTGAAAGCTAACTCACAGCCTGATTAGCCATATCGGGGTGTTTCGAAGATGGCTGCAGCATTTTAGAACGACGAACCTAAACTATCCGAATCGATGAGTCTTAAATGCTTTCATTTGACCCTGAGGGACAACCCATCACTAAAGAGAAACATCGTCGTAGGTGGCTGATCGCTTAAACAAAAACAACCAAAAATATTTAACAAAAACAATGATGTGCTTTATTTAAAATGTAAATTATCACTGACTTAATTTATTGTTCTATTTACAAACAGATCTCTTTTGGTTGTTGTTGATTGTATTTCTCCTCTCACTGAATTACTGCTAATTCAGCTGTTGAGTTCCGCTTGGCTCTCGCGTAAGATGATGACGATAACGTAACTCGTGCATCTCGTAACCAGCTTCAAAGTGTAGGTGCAGGCTCCTAAAGACCCTGCTTGCTGGAGCGAATTCTTCCTCAATTTAGTCTAATCTACAAATAGTATCATGATGATTATAATTTGAGCGGCCTTGTTTGGGGTGTTTTTTTTTAGAGGTATAGAACTTTAAAATGGAATAAAACAAAGATGATTTTTTTTTAAATTGACATGAAATTTATTTTATTCGAAAGATAATCTTCTTATAATTTAAATATGGCATATGACCGCTACGGCTGGCTCGAACGTAGTCTTATCCGGACAACATTTGTGGCTGTATATCGGCAATAACGCGGCGAATGTTGTCCTCCAAGTGGTCAATCGTTTCGGGCTTATCGGCATAGACTTGCGATTTCACATATCCCCACAGAAAATAGTCAAGCGGCGGTCAATCGCACGATCCTGGAGGCCAATTCACGGGTCCGCAACGTGAAACTATGCGGTTACCAAACGTTTCCTTCAATAAATCAATTGTGGCACGAGCTGTGTGAAGTGTGACATGTTGCGCCGCGTCTTGTTGAGACCACAGCTCCTGCACATCATTTGTTCAATTGATGGACGTAAAATTCAGTAATCATGGCTCTATAGCGGTCACCATTGACTGTAACGTTCTGGCCAGCATCGTTCTTAAAGAAGTACGGACCAATTATTCCACCAACCCATATAGCACACCAAAATGTCAGTTTTTGTGGATGTAATGGTGTCTCAACATACACTTGAGGATTATCATCACTCCAAATACGGCAGTTTTGTTCATTGACGTATCCATGCAACCAAAAGTGAACTTCAGCGCTAACCAAAATTTGGAATTCGTATTTCGAACAGAACCATGATTTTCAAAATGAATTTGCACAATTTGGAAGCGTTGTTCAGGCGTCAGTATATTCATGTTGAAATGCCAAACTAAACTAAACTAAAGTTAAAGTGTTACCATCGGCCTGGCCGATACTTTGATACCCTTCACTGCATACAAGTCATGCAAAACTGGTTTTGTATGGGAGCTACCCGAACTACTTGACCGACATAGCCCAAATTTAATATCAACCTGACGACGATAAAAGTAAGTCCTCTCACAAAATTTCACTTGTCTATGTAGATTTTTTTCGACGCTATCGTGTTTTCAACAGAGAAAGAGAGACACATGGGTCTAATATTGATTTTGTATGGGAGGTACCCGAACTACTTGACCGACATAGTCCATTTTCAATACCAACCTGCCGACGATAAAAAGAAGTACTTTCACCAAATTTCATTGGCCTATGTCAATTCCTTTGAGCGCTATCGTGCTTTCAACAGACAGACAGACGGACAGACAGACTCAGAAAGTGTGTCTCCTTCGTGGCGTTACAAATGTAATGATAAAGTGAATATACCTTCCTGTGGAGGGTATCATAAATCACTTGACAGCTGACAAAATGGCCCCAGTTAACTTTCCACAAATTTAATGAAAGCTGATATTGAATCAATTTCGGGCAAAATATAGCTTCTTAAGGTCTTCAAAGTTATACGCAATCTGCCCCCTGTTTTGTTATTTATCTTGCAGTCACCGCAAAGTGTCTTTACAACCGTTGCACTCTTTGACGGGTTTGTTTTTACATTTGTACCTGCTTTTACAGCCCTCGACTTAAAGGTGCTTTAAAAAAATTTAAAGTAAGTCTATCACTGCCACAAGCTTCAGGTACAACTCTAGCTCGGTTTTCTTACTACCGCTGACGGTCACTGCCGGACCTGAAAGCATTTGCATTCAAAGTAACAAACAGCCAGAAGAGTAAATGTAAAATACACTTTAGAAGGAAATGAACTGACGGACCATATGCTGAGTACCCTGAATGACTAATCTCAGCACCATATGGAAAAACTTTCTAGTTTTCGCCGTGCACATTAAGTCAGGAACAATGAATTTCGACTGCTCGCTTCCGATTCTTTGAGACAAGATGCCGTAATTGTTCTTGTTTGCGTGCCAGCCAAACCAACGCCACCTGCGTTGCTCCTTCTCTTTTTTGTTTTCTTCCTTTTTTTTTTTTTTTTTTTAATTTAGCCTCAAGAGATAGTTTACTTGGAGGTTTTT